>OW052109.1:12402500-13625000 GCA_932526535.1 Caradrina clavipalpis | reverse complement strand
CTTTAAAAATCTTTGTCAACGTTGTTACACCCTTATTTGGTACCGTATATACAAGTGCAATACACCGTTAGACGCGGCTCCGCGAGCCCTGTACACTCCCGTAAATATTTCTGGAAAATCTCAAAAGGGAAAATTTTTATTAAAGAAAAACACTTTTCCAAATTTTTACAAACTTTAAAATTTAATAACTTTGTCATTTTTAGTCATACAATAAATCTAGGGACGCCGCTGGACGCGCCTGAAGTTGCTCCACCCGAGTCCTGAAAAACAAAAAGGGATACAATTGTTAGTTTTTTAAATACAATAGTTTTTTGGTATTTTTTTCGGAATTTTTGCGTTTTTAAGCCCTTCCCTGGCGAATAACTCCCGTTCCTGTTGTGCGAACGGGTTCAAATCTTCACAGTAGACGGGACCCCGCGCAGGCAACGCGTGTGCACCCTCAAAACAGAGCCGCCCATACAAAAATTGACCACCCGACAGTAAAAAACTGTCCAAATCACAAAAATTTTGCCCGTTTAGTTACCGTTTATCCCGTTTTTTGCCAATTGTCCAAGGATCATTCCACGTCACTGGCTCCAGCGCATCGGTCGAACTCCCAGGAGTGAAACCGCAGCGATATCCGCAAAAATCCCGTGGGAATTGGTGTAGAAACAAGCAATTTTAGTAAAATCACCGTACATATACGCATATATCTATATATAGGTAGGTTGCAAAAGTTTACCTTCCTAAGCACTTTAAAAATCTTTGTCAACGTTGTTACACCCTTATTTGGTACCGTATATACAAGTGCAATACACCGTTAGACGCGGCTCCGCGAGCCCTGTACACTCCCGTAAATATTTCTGGAAAATCTCAAAAGGGAAAATTTTTATTAAAGAAAAACACTTTTCCAAATTTTTACAAACTTTAAAATTTAATAACTTTGTCATTTTTAGTCATACAATAAATCTAGGGACGCCGCTGGACGCGCCTGAAGTTGCTCCACCCGAGTCCTGAAAAACAAAAAGGGATACAATTGTTAGTTTTTTAAATACAATAGTTTTTTGGTATTTTTTTCGGAATTTTTGCGTTTTTAAGCCCTTCCCTGGCGAATAACTCCCGTTCCTGTTGTGCGAACGGGTTCAAATCTTCACAGTAGACGGGACCCCGCGCAGGCAACGCGTGTGCACCCTCAAAACAGAGCCGCCCATACAAAAATTGACCACCCGACAGTAAAAAACTGTCCAAATCACAAAAATTTTGCCCGTTTAGTTACCGTTTATCCCGTTTTTTGCCAATTGTCCAAGGATCATTCCACGTCACTGGCTCCAGCGCATCGGTCGAACTCCCAGGAGTGAAACCGCAGCGATATCCGCAAAAATCCCGTGGGAATTGGTGTAGAAACAAGCAATTTTAGTAAAATCACCGTACATATACGCATATATCTATATATAGGTAGGTTGCAAAAGTTTACCTTCCTAAGCACTTTAAAAATCTTTGTCAACGTTGTTACACCCTTATTTGGTACCGTATATACAAGTGCAATACACCGTTAGACGCGGCTCCGCGAGCCCTGTACACTCCCGTAAATATTTCTGGAAAATCTCAAAAGGGAAAATTTTTATTAAAGAAAAACACTTTTCCAAATTTTTACAAACTTTAAAATTTAATAACTTTGTCATTTTTAGTCATACAATAAATCTAGGGACGCCGCTGGACGCGCCTGAAGTTGCTCCACCCGAGTCCTGAAAAACAAAAAGGGATACAATTGTTAGTTTTTTAAATACAATAGTTTTTTTGGTATTTTTTTCGGAATTTTTGCGTTTTTAAGCCCTTCCCTGGCGAATAACTCCCGTTCCTGTTGTGCGAACGGGTTCAAATCTTCACAGTAGACGGGACCCCGCGCAGGCAACGCGTGTGCACCCTCAAAACAGAGCCGCCCATACAAAAATTGACCACCCGACAGTAAAAAACTGTCCAAATCACAAAAATTTTGCCCGTTTAGTTACCGTTTATCCCGTTTTTTGCCAATTGTCCAAGGATCATTCCACGTCACTGGCTCCAGCGCATCGGTCGAACTCCCAGGAGTGAAACCGCAGCGATATCCGCAAAAATCCCGTGGGAATTGGTGTAGAAACAAGCAATTTTAGTAAAATCACCGTACATATACGCATATATCTATATATAGGTAGGTTGCAAAAGTTTACCTTCCTAAGCACTTTAAAAATCTTTGTCAACGTTGTTACACCCTTATTTGGTACCGTATATACAAGTGCAATACACCGTTAGACGCGGCTCCGCGAGCCCTGTACACTCCCGTAAATATTTCTGGAAAATCTCAAAAGGGAAAATTTTTATTAAAGAAAAACACTTTTCCAAATTTTTACAAACTTTAAAATTTAATAACTTTGTCATTTTTAGTCATACAATAAATCTAGGGACGCCGCTGGACGCGCCTGAAGTTGCTCCACCCGAGTCCTGAAAAACAAAAAGGGATACAATTGTTAGTTTTTTAAATACAATAGTTTTTTGGTATTTTTTTCGGAATTTTTGCGTTTTTAAGCCCTTCCCTGGCGAATAACTCCCGTTCCTGTTGTGCGAACGGGTTCAAATCTTCACAGTAGACGGGACCCCGCGCAGGCAACGCGTGTGCACCCTCAAAACAGAGCCGCCCATACAAAAATTGACCACCCGACAGTAAAAAACTGTCCAAATCACAAAAATTTTGCCCGTTTAGTTACCGTTTATCCCGTTTTTTGCCAATTGTCCAAGGATCATTCCACGTCACTGGCTCCAGCGCATCGGTCGAACTCCCAGGAGTGAAACCGCAGCGATATCCGCAAAAATCCCGTGGGAATTGGTGTAGAAACAAGCAATTTTAGTAAAATCACCGTACATATACGCATATATCTATATATAGGTAGGTTGCAAAAGTTTACCTTCCTAAGCACTTTAAAAATCTTTGTCAACGTTGTTACACCCTTATTTGGTACCGTATATACAAGTGCAATACACCGTTAGACGCGGCTCCGCGAGCCCTGTACACTCCCGTAAATATTTCTGGAAAATCTCAAAAGGGAAAATTTTTATTAAAGAAAAACACTTTTCCAAATTTTTACAAACTTTAAAATTTAATAACTTTGTCATTTTTAGTCATACAATAAATCTAGGGACGCCGCTGGACGCGCCTGAAGTTGCTCCACCCGAGTCCTGAAAAACAAAAAGGGATACAATTGTTAGTTTTTTAAATACAATAGTTTTTTGGTATTTTTTTCGGAATTTTTGCGTTTTTAAGCCCTTCCCTGGCGAATAACTCCCGTTCCTGTTGTGCGAACGGGTTCAAATCTTCACAGTAGACGGGACCCCGCGCAGGCAACGCGTGTGCACCCTCAAAACAGAGCCGCCCATACAAAAATTGACCACCCGACAGTAAAAAACTGTCCAAATCACAAAAATTCGTGCCCGCCCATGCCCACCCTTAATTGATTTTTTATACAAACGAAAAAATTTTTTTTCATCTAAATCGACGACGGGGGCCACGACAACCCCATATATACATATATTGCTGTATTTTTATTAGACATTTTGGCTTCTATACCCGAAATTGACTGCCCCGGGTTTTATTGAGATAGGACCGTGCACCCAAAGTGCATACTGACCCACACGCCCTTGTGCAGCGTGTGATTAGTATCTTTTAAATATATTATACACACTGTAAAAAATTATACATTATTTTATATTATATTTATACCAGTTTTGTACTGACAATTTTATTTTATTGCGCCGTACTTTAATCTAGTGCTCGTTAATACTCCCTAATAATGTACCTCGCTCGAACCCCCGCTAAAAAGACCCCCACCAGCCCCGTTGTCTCTCCAACGACTGAAACAAAGGCCCCATCTCCCACGGCTTCCTCAAACGTGAGGCGTAGCGTCGGAGAGTGGGAGAATGGTAAAACATCAGTAAGCCAGCCCCCTTCATCATCAGCCGCTCGGTCACCCAAGAAGGCGGCCCCGGTCACGGCGGCCCTCTCGCAGCCTACCAGGAAGCCTGCGCAACCCTCGGACTGTAAAGTCGTGCTGCGCAGAACATCCGTCGGGACGGCGGGAGGATCGCCGGGAACGAGCCAAAAACAGCCCCAAAAGCCCACCGACCGGGTCACCGAGGCACGGAACTGCCTGCTCCGTGCGAAGTCGCACTTGGGTGACTCACGAAACCTCCGAGCCGACCTGAAAGCTGGTATCACCCAGGCTGTGGAGCGGCTGTACCAGCTGGTGAAGGACGAGGCGGCGGCCGCCGCTTCGACGAAAGGGGTGGTAGTCGAAGTGGCCGCCAGTAAGACAACTGTGCCTTCGGAGATCTCTCCAGCCATCGACTCGCTGCTCACTTCACTAGCGGAGCATAGCGCGTTGGTGAAGGAGAGCGGCGAGGAGATGAGGAGACTACGGGCGACGATGGAGGAACAGCAAAACCAAGTCGGAAAGCCAGCAACCTATGCGAGTGCAGCGGCGGGTAACCGAGCTGCGCTGCACTCCGTTGTTGTCTCCTCAAAGAACGAGGGAGAAACTGGGGAAGATATTTTAGAAAGGGTCAGAAAGGCAGTGGATGCGAAGGAAGGATGGGTACAAGTTGAAAGAGTGAGGAAAGCGAAGGATAGGAAGGTTATTATGGGGTGCAAGACGCAGGAAGAGCGAAGAAAAATAAAAGAAAGGCTGGAAGCTGTGGGAGAGCACCTCGTCGTCGAGGAAGTGGCGAACAAGGACCCTCTTCTGATCCTAAAGGACGTCTTGGTGGTACACACCGATGAAGACATCCTTAGAGCAGTAAGGAATCAAAACCGTGGTGTTTTCCAGTGCCTCGACGACGCGGATAATAGGATGGTTATAAGATACAGAAAAAAGGCACGAAATTTACACAACTGTCACATTGTCCTAAGCGTCTCCCCAAAGATTTGGAGAAGGGCCATTGACGCCAAGAAAATGAAAATAGATCTCCAAAACGTCCACGTAGAGGACCAGTCGCCACTTGTGCAATGCACCCGTTGCCTGGGATACGGTCATGGCAGGCGTTTCTGCAAAGAAGCCGCAGACCTGTGCAGTCACTGCGGTGGCCCGCATCTAAGAATCGAGTGCCCGGAGAGACTGGTTGACGAGCCTCCAGCATGTAGAAATTGCATCCTTGCAAATAACCAGAATCGCGCACATAACGCATTTAGCATCGATTGCCCAGTCCGGAGAAAGTGGGACGCATTAGCCCGAGCCACCGTGGCATATTGCTGAGGTTGTCCCAGTGCATACCCCTGGCTGTAAAATTATACAGGCCAACCTACAGCGAATGCAGCTGGCGACCACCGAACTGCTCCTGGAAGCTGCAAAGCGTAAAGTCACCATAGCGCTCCTCCAGGAGCCATATGTTGGAGGGGTGAAAAGAATGCGTGGATACCAGGGTGTACGAATTTACCAGGGCTCTGAAACTGAAGAAGGGACTGTAAAGGCGGCAATTGCTGTTTTTGACAATGACCTCGACATAATACAGCACCCACAGCTCACCACAAAAAACATCGTCGTGGTGGGAGTTCAAACCAGAGCCTGGAGAATCACCCTGGTATCTTATTACTTCGAGCCGAACCAACCCCTGGAGCCCTACCTAGAGACCCTAAGAAAAATAAGCCGCGATACAGGGAACTCAAAAATAATTATAGGTGGCGATGCCAATGCCAAGAGCCCGTGGTGGGGCAGCTGCAACGAAGATAGCAGGGGAAAACAAATCTGTGGAGCCCTGGGTGAACTGGGACTGAATGTGCTAAACGTGGGAAACACCCCCACTTTTGATACCATTAGGGGTGGAAACAGGTACACCAGCTTCGTGGACATTACGGCTTGTTCGAATGATATGCTTCCTCTGGTGGACAGCTGGCGGGTGGATGAAGGCCTTACTAGTTCGGACCATAACGGCATAACTTTTACAATAAAATTAGAAAAGTCTAAGGGAACCAAAATTGAAAGGACCACACGAATTTTTAACACAAAGAAAGCTAATTGGGGTCAATTTCGTGAGAAATTTACCCAAATTGTGCAAGATAAAGAATTCGAGAATTGTCTAGAAAATTTAAATAGTACTGAAACATTAGAATCATTAGTAAATAAATACACAGAATCAATAACAAAAATATGTAAAGAAACCATACCTTTAAAAAAGAAAATTGAAATACTCACCATGCCGTGGTGGACCAAGGAACTTGCCAGGATGAAACAGTCCGTTGCCACCAGCAGACGTAGAATCAGGAACGCAGCGCCGGTCCGTAGATCCCAGGTCGTCGACTCGTATCTGAAAAAGAAAGAGGAATACGAATTAGCTGAGAAGAAAGCCCAAACTGACAGCTGGAAGGAGTTCTGTGGGAAACAAGACAGGGAAGGAGTCTGGGAGAGCCTTTATAGGGTGATGGGAAGAGTCTCGACAAGAGAAGAGGACCAACCGCTGTCAACAGACGGAGTACCCCTCGACGCGGAGGGCTCGGTGAGGCTATTGGCCGAAACCTTTTATCCCGAAGATAAACAGGAGGACGACAACGCGGAACACTGTCAAATAAGGCAACAGGCAGAGACGATAAATGACTGGAGACATGATGAGATGCATGACCCAGCGTTTACCTTAGGCGAGCTAAACAGAAGCGTGTCGTCTTTTAACCCCAAAAAAGCACCGGGAGCTGACGGTTTCACCGCAGATATCTGTGCCCAAGCCATATCCTGCGCTCCGAAGTTTTTCCTGGCTGTTCTAAATAAGTGTTTGACCCACGGGTACTTCCCTAAGATCTGGAAGAGGGCAACAATAGTTGTGCTCAGGAAGCCGGGAAAGGATTCGTACGCACTTCCCAAGTCTTACAGGCCGATTGGGCTTTTGCCTGTCCTGGGTAAGATTTATGAGAAGATGTTGGTTGCTCGTCTCAAGTTTCACTTGCTTCCAAGGATTAGTACTCGCCAATACGGTTTTATGCCCCAAAGAAGCACCGAGGACTCCCTCTATACTCTCATGCAGCACATCCGCACAAAGTTGGACCAAAAGAAAATCCTTGTCCTAGTATCACTAGATATAGAGGGGGCCTTCGATAGCGCTTGGTGGCCTGTTATAAAAACACGTCTGGCTGAGGAAAAATGTCCAGTGAATTTGAGACGGGTAATCGACAGCTACCTTAGTGACCGGACCGTGGGGGTGCGGTATGCCGGGGAAGAGTACAGCAGGACCACCAGCAAGGGCTGCGTTCAGGGATCGATCGGCGGGCCCATTTTATGGAATCTGCTCTTGGACCCAATCCTCAAACAGCTTGAAAGGAGAGGCGAATACTGCCAGGCCTTTGCCGACGACGTGGTGCTAGTGTTCCATGGAGATACAGCTGGAGAGATAGAGGGGCAGGCCAATGCCGCTCTCGAACATGTGCGGACGTGGGGTGTCCAAAATAAGTTGAAATTCGCACCGCACAAAACTTGCGCGATGGTAATGACGCGGAAACTAAAGTACGATACCCCACGTCTGACCATGGGAGGGATCGACATCGGCATGTCCAAGGACGTCAAAATATTGGGGCTCACTATAGACGCCAAGCTGACGTTTAACACCCACGTGGCTGGCGTCTGTAAAAAAGCCATAGCCCGATACAAACAGCTGGCCAGAACTGCACGAATCAGTTGGGGGCTGCACCCGGAAGTGCAAAGGGTCATCTACACAGCAGCCGTTGAACCAACCGTGCTATACGCCGCGAGCGCATGGGCTCCAGCCGCGGGAAAGTTAGGAGTGCAGAAGCAGCTGAACGTGGTGCAAAGAGGTTTTGCTCAAAAATTATGCAGAGCCTACCGCACGGTCTCCCTGAACTCAGCGCTGATATTGGCTGGAATCCTCCCCCTCGACCTACGCATTCGCGAAATGGCCTCGCTATATGAGGCCAAAAGGGGAAAGCCCTTGCCAGCGCTGGGGGACCGGGAGATCGAGCGGATGGCTTCGGCGTTGGAGGCCCCACACCCGGCAGAGCAAACGAGCCTGGAGTTCGGCAACCTGATAGACGAGGACGATTATAAAAACCACAAATTTGATGTGCGAATATTCACAGACGGCAGCAAAATTGAGGGCAGGGTTGGCGCGGCGATTTCCCTTTGGAATGGTGCCACGGAAATCAAAGCCCTCAAACTGACACTGTCGTCTTTTTGCACCGTCTATCAGGCAGAGCTCCTGGCTCTATGCAAAGCAGCAGGAGAAGTCCTCAAGCGGGAAGAGACCACGTTCGGCATTTTCAGCGACTCAAGGGCGGCCCTCCAAACCATCGCTAGCCCATGCTCCCCCCACCCCCTGGCCGTGGAAACAAGAGACATGTTACAACGCTGCAACGTGCAAAATAAGTGTGTCTCCTTATTTTGGATAAAGGCCCACGCAGGACTGGAGGGAAACGAGAGGGCCGATCATCTGGCGAAGGAGGCCGCCCTGCGGTCGAAAGGGCGACCTGACTATGACTTGTGTCCCGTGTCATTCGTCAGGCGTATTATTCGTTCCGAGACGCTTGGCGAATGGAACAGAAGGTACGGCATGGGTGACACAGCCTCTGTCACAAAAATGTTTTTCCCCGACGCGATCGCGGCGTATACCACGGTCCGAAAAATGGAGCACTCTGGCATCACCACTCAAGTATTTACGGGGCACGGTGGATTCTCCGCATACTTGAAACGCTTCAGGTGTAAGGAGGACCCATCGTGCGCCTGCGAGCCTGGAGTTGAGGAAGATGTGCCTCACATTCTCATGGACTGTCCCATATTCGCAAACGAAAAATTAAAATTCGAATCAAAGGCAGACGTAAAACTTAGCTTAGAGAACATACCGGCCATCATAAGAAATAAGAAACTAAGAGAACAATTTTTAGAGTATTGTCAAAAAATAGCCGCCCAAGTTATAAAAAGAAATAAAGTTTAAAAGAAAAATAAAGATAATTTTACATGTATTATAATAATACATATGATAAAGTTATCACCGTGGATATTCAAAAATTAGTAAAGTATAAAGTAGTAAAAAAATAGGTAAACAAATGAAGCAAAACAAAGTCAAAACGCGTATATAATATAAAAATTGTAATTCCTTTCAAAAAATAAAAGTAATCAAACATGTATGTAAAGCTTCGGGAGGGGTTTTTAGCCGGTAAAAGTCCGGCACTGCCTGGGTCCTCCCTTCCCAGGCGTCCTATGAGGATTTTCCCCTGCCGATGCTAAAGCTATCAGTAATAAAAAGAGCTCTGACCATGTTAGAGGCGATTGTCATTATATTTAAAAAAAAAAAAAAAAAAAAAAACCTAACCTAACCTAACCTAACCTAACCTAACCTAACCTAACCTAACCTAACCTAACCTAACCTAACCTAACCTAACCTAACCTAACCTAACCTAACCTAACCTAACCTAACCTAACCTAACCTAACCTAACCTAACCTAACCTAACCTAACCTAACCTAACCTAACCTAACCTAACCTAACCTAACCTAACCTAACCTAACCTAACCTAACCTAACCTAACCTAACCTAACCTAACCTAACCTAACCTAACCTAACCTAACCTAACCTAACCTAACCTAACCTAACCTAACCTAACCTAACCTAACCTAACCTAACCTAACCTAACCTAACCTAACCTAACCTAACCTAACCTAACCTAACCTAACCTAACCTAACCTAACCTAACCTAACCTAACCTAACCTAACCTAACCTAACCTAACCTAACCTAACCTAACCTAACCTAACCTAACCTAACCTAACCTAACCTAACCTAACCTAACCTAACCTAACCTAACCTAACCTAACCTAACCTAACCTAACCTAACCTAACCTAACCTAACCTAACCTAACCTAACCTTTTTTTTTTTTTTTTTTTTTTGACCCTGTGAAAATGCTCATGCATACGCCCGGGCTCGGGGGAGCCCGGGACGTTATGTGAGACTCCTGGGAAGATGTCCCAGACCTACTCACTAAAAACACAGGGTGGGCCGTCGTCGCCATAAGTGGAGCGCCTCAGGGTCACTGTGAAGTATTCTACTGAGGCGCTCCGGCGGAATGTGATACGGCCACAAAAGGTGCCTCTGACTGGGGCACAATCAGTCTGATGGACCTAATTAGATGCCCGAGTCCCCCGACCCGGACACCTAGGCACCACTATGGCGGGTGTTGCAGGTGCGCAAACTGGCGCCTCCTTCTGCCCGTCCTGCGTCTGCGGATCGCGGCCGCGTGAGCGTCCTCCTCCCTGTCGCGCTCCGCGGCCTCCTTCAGCGACATGACAGACTCGCAGAAGGAGGCCACCGCCTCCCAACATCTCTTGCTGCTTACCATGGCATTGACGACGCTCGGCAGCGAGAGATCGTCGTCAATGATGGCGGCCAGGGTATGCCTTTGTGGCGCCCAGGCAGCGCACTCCTCCAGGGTGTGACGCGCCGTGTCCACAGGCGCGTCGCATTCATGGCAGCCAGGCGTCGGCTCTCCTCCGGCTATCTGGTGCAGGTACTTACCGAAACAGCCATGACCTGTAAGCACCTGCACCAGGCGGAACGTCAGCGTGCCGTATCGACGCGAGAGCCATCGGTCCAGGTGAGGGCGAATTGCCGCCACGGTCGTCTCACCAGCCACTGGGGATGCCAGCTCCTCAGCCCATTTGCGAATCAGGGCGTCGCGGCTGGCCGTCCTGATGCGCTGCATCTCCTCAGCGCTGAGGCGTTCGCCTCTGGCCCTCACCTCCGCACGGCGGCGGTAAACATCGGCCAGCACCTCGGCCTGCAACGGCCAGGGTGGATCGCCGGCAAGCAGCGTCGCGGCAGTCCACGACACCGTGCGGTAGCCCCGTATGACCCTCACGTCGATGACCCTCTGTGGTCTCCGCAGCAGGGTCTTGTTCCCCCTAGTCAGGGCGTCGACCCATATGGGGGCCCCGTACATCGCCATGCTCCGAATCACGCCTGCGTACAGTTTCCTGCAGGTCGAGCCGGGGCCACCCACATTTGGCAACAGCCTGCCGAGGGCCGCTGCAGCGCTCACTAATCTCGGGGCGAGCTGGGTGAAATGAGCCCCGAAATTCCACCTTCCGTCTAAGACCAGGCCCAGATATTTCATCTGGGACCTGACTGCCACCTCTTCCCCTCGGATGCGCACTACGAGGCTCGCACCCCTGGGGGGTCCCCTTCTAGGTCCGTGAAACAGGAGGGCCTCCGTTTTCGTCAACGAGACCCTCAAGCCCAGCAATTCAATGCGGCTCACGATGATGTTCGCGGCGACCGCTCCAAGTCGCACCGCCTCGTCGTAGCACCCAGCCCGAACGGTAACGAGGGTGTCGTCCGCGTAGCAAAGAACACTCGCACCGGACGGGAGGGGCCCCCGCAGGATCCAGTCGAATCCGATGTTCCACAGGGTCGGCCCAAGTACCGAACCCTGTGGAACCCCGCAGCCGACGCGGCGTCGGGAGACTTCGCCATTCCCATTCTCCCAAACAATCTCCCTGTCTTGGAGATATGAGTCCAACACCCTCCGGAGGTATGGAGGCACCCCATGAAACCGGAGCGCCTCTTTCAATGTCTCAAACGGAAGGGTGTTGAACGCATTCTTGACGTCCAGTGAGACCGCCAAGATGACCTCCCCTTGCGAGGTCGCAGCCGCAGACAGGCTTTTCAGAGCGGTCAGGGCATCCGTCGTGGAGCGACCCGCCCTGAACCCGTACTGCGCGTCCGACAGGCCAGGTCCGACATCATCTAAGTGCCCGACGAGGCGGTCTGCAAGGATTTTCTCGAACATTTTGCCCACCTCGTCGAGCAACACGATTGGCCTGTATGCAGACGGGTCCTCCAGAGAGCGCCCGGGCTTCCGCAGCAGGCAGAGCCTCCCCTGCTTCCAGATCTTCGGGAACTGACCGGAATGGATGCACCGATTAAAAAGTTCCCGAAGCTGGCCCTCCAGGTATTCCGAGGCGATCAAGATAATTCTCCCCGGAACACCATCAGGTCCTGGTGCCGTCCTCTTGCCCCGCAGCCGCAGCAAAGCTGCGCCCATCTCCGAATCCGCGATGGGGGGGACGTCTATGATCTCAGCCTCGCTGGCTGAGGAGTGAGGGGCCATGGAGGGGGGTACATGTCCCGGGTGATCCGGGAACAGCTCCCCCACCACGCGTCCCACAAAGGCCGGCTGCAATGTCTCCGTGAGCGGGGCACCCCGCGAGCCGAGCTTCAGTCTCGCCGCGCGGTAGGGGCGTCCCCAAGGGTCCCGGTTTAGGCCCTCCAGGATTTCCGACCAAGCGTCGCTCTTGGCCCGACTTATCGCCAGCTGCAGCTCCTTTTTGGCTTGACGATAGGCAGCCCGAAGCCGGTCCTCGAGGTCCGGGTCGTGTCCGTTGCGTCTACGACACCGGACGTACGCGCGACGAGTCCTGTTGCAGACGTTCCGGAGCTCCCCGATCCGAGGTGTCCACCAATACACCTGGCGGCGGTTTGGCCTGCGTCTGGTTCTCGGCATGGCTGCTCCGCATACCGCGGACAAGGCAGCACGCATCCGGCAGGCCAACTCATCCGAATCGTCACTTGATGCGACACCCCGCGACACCCACCGCCGCACAATGGCCGCTTCCTCAGCCAGATCCCTATCGAGGCGGCTTAGGGACCATCGAGGAAAATGACCGCGAGCCCCTAGGGCGTCGGTCACCATATCGTGGGAGGAGACCTCGAAGCGGACGTATAGGTGATCCGACAAGGTCTCAGTACCCTCCACGACCCGCCAATTTGTGATCCTGCGCGCCAGGGCTGGCGTGGCGAAGGACACGTCCACCACGGAGCCCCCCTGCCAACGTACGCAGGTGTGGGTGGAACCCCTGTTCAGGAGTGATAGGCCCGAAAGGAGGGCCCACACCTGGACGGCTCTGCCGCGAGCGTCAGTCGCGGGGTTGCCCCAAGCCCGGGACTTAGCGTTCAGGTCCCCCATGAACACAATCGGCCGTGACGGCAGTCGTCCGACCGCCGCTCTGACAGAATCAAGGAATACCTCGAACTCTGCCAGACTGCGGTTTGGGGAGAAGTACGCACCGATAATAACGTACTCCCCCCATTCGGCCACCACATATCCCGACCCCCTTTCCACCATCGAGAGGGGGGGACCCGCACCAGTGCGTACAAGGACGGCAACGTGTCCCTCTAGGTCCGCCGCCCAGTTTGGGTGAGACGGTACCCAATAGGGTTCACAGGCCACGGCCACGTCCACGCTCCACTCCGCCATGGACTGCAGGAGGAGATCCTGAGCCCCGGCGCAGTGGTTTAAATTAGACTGGAGGAAGCTAGCACGTCGGGAGCTAGCACGTCGGGACTGGTTCATTCCGACATGGTATTAGCTTCCTCCAAGGGGCCTGCATTAGCAGGCACGACTGCGGCAATCCACCTCCCTCTCTTTTGAGGAGGGTTGCACTTTCTGCCGCCCATGATGTGCCCGGATGGTTTACCGGCATCTGCGCATACCGCACAACGTGGTGCTCGGGTGCACCCAGCAGATTTATGGCCCTCCTCGCCGCACCGGAAACATAGGGTCTCTCGGCTCACGGCGGAGGGGCACTTGGGCTTGGCGTGGCCGATACCCAAGCACCTGTAGCAGCGCAAGGCACGCTGCTCCAGGGCATGCACGCCCGCCGAGCACCAGCCGACCATTATTTTCCCCGCATCGGCTAGGGTCTTGGCCACCGCAATCGGACACCGCACGACCACAGTGCCCACCCCGCGAGGGCCGCGCTGCACCTCCAGAGACTTCACCTGGTCGATAGGACAGCCCCCGGCTCGGGCAACGGCATCAGCCACTTTTTCTTTGGTGGCAGCGTCACTCAGCCCAGTGATGCGTATGTCCGCACATGTGGTAGGCCGAGTGACACTTACCACGCCGTCTAGCGCCTCACGTAGCTTATCGGCCAGCTGGTCGGCTTTTTCGGGGCCGAGAGCTCTTGGCAGCTCCATTACTCTGGCCCCGGTGACCGACTCCCGGAACCGCACGTCTGAGATGCCGAGCTCTCCCAGGTCGACACGCTCCTCAGCTTGCTCCAGCACCTGCTTGTAGGTCACCCCTTTCTCAGCGGCCTCCGGCTGGAGTTTGATGACCACCGCTGCCGTGCGAGGGGGCGACAGTTTCGGCTTGCTGGGCCGTGCATTCCTCCCCGTGACCTTTTTGGCGGGAGGTGCCATCCTTGCTTGTGCGGGAGGGGCAGCAGCCATCGCAGGCTTGGTCTTTTTCCCCCTACCTTTCCCTTTCCTTACGACGGTTGCCCACGATTCGTCCTGTGTCACAGGGCCATCGGCTGCTGACGATGGGCCCGCCACCACCGTCACCGGGTAAGTCGCGGCCGGTTGCGGTGCCGTCACAGCCGGCGTTTGGCGTCCGGCGGGTGCCGTCAATGTCGCAGATTGTGCAGCCGGGGCTGACTTCCTTCCCCCATCAGCCGCCAGCCGCGGGCGATGGTTTACGGCAGGCAGGAGACGCTCCTCAAGTCCCTCCAGGCGTGCGTTCACCATATCTCCCACTGAGCATATGATGGATCGCTTCAGCTCCTCGATGAGGTTGCCATCGGCTGGAATGGAGCTCTGCTCCGGGGCGGTCCGCATGGAGGCCCTCATCTCACTGAACTCGCGGCGGTGAGCTTTGAGTTCGGCCCTGAGGACCTCTACCTCACGTCTGAGGCGATTGTTATCCGCCCTAACGCGGCGGACTTCGTCGGCCTCAGTGCGATCGGCTAGGGCGTTCACTATGTCCTGGAGTGAGGCAGCAGCGACTTTGAGTTGCCTCACGAATGTGCCCTTCAGGTTGCCGGATTTTGTGGCGACTTCCAGAATCTCCGCCATATTTCTTTCGGCACTGGTCCTCAGCTGCTCCGCATCCAGGCTGACGGGGTTGTTGAACTCCGGAACCATACTGGGCTCCGGGTCCGAAACTCCTTCGCTCCCTCCGCTGGGTATGGGCGTCGGAGGGAGAGCAGGTCGCCTGAGAAAGCGACCCCTACCGTCACGCGGCGGTCCTGTCACCGCCGTTGACAAACCAGAAGATGAGCGCCCACGCCCCCTCCTTGCCGTTGGCAACTTGGGAGCTGGGACGTTGTCCTCGCTGGAGGAGCCAGACTCATCTCGACCGGCTGGGCGTTTCCTCCGTACGCTCTCCGTTAGTGTTTCCACCTCGGCTTCAGCACTCTCGTGCTGACGTGGGTCAGCGGTGGTCCGCTGGCCCACGAGACTGTTGGTGCCCCCCCCAGATACGGTGGGGCTGCCCTCAAAAGAGGGGCGGGATTCTCCCCGAAGGGTACCCGCCTGGGGTAATTGTTTCCCAATAGCCTTTTTCATGATGATTTTCCTTTTTTAAAAAGGGTGCGGTCCCTTTCCCCCAATAAACCCCCCCAGCGCTAGGGGCCGGATTCCCCCCGACCATTCATCCCCTCGGCACGCTCGACCTTGGGATTGGGGTAATTTTTTATAGAGGTTGTCTTCCTCACGGCCCGGGTCTCAGTGACCCGGTCCACCGGTCCTGAGCTCAGGATTACGGGTTGGCCGACGACTGGACAGAACCAGCCGCCGCCCGAACGTCCCCCCACGCTGCCGCCGGATACCGGACAGACGCAACGCGGGCACAACATCCTCAGACCCTTTCGGACGCTGAGGCACGGGCATCGCCCGTCCATCCCACTACTCGACATACCCTCTGTAAGCAGAGGGAGAGAGTAGACGGCCGTCGATTGGTCAAATCGACCGAGGAGCATTAAGGCTCCTCCCCCCCCCCCCACGCAGAAATTCGCCACGAGCAACAATCTCTCCAAACTAGAGAGATTATTGTCCGTGCCCAGGGTGCACCGGCCTGACGACTGCTCTTTCCCCCGAACGTATTCGCAAGGAACCAGCAGCCATCAAGCACACGAGGAGGTTTTCTGCACGCACCCCAACCTAACCTAACCTAACCTAACCTAACCTAACCTAACCTAACCTAACCTAACCTAACCTAACCTAACCTAACCTAACCTAACCTAACCTAACCTAACCTAACCTAACCTAACCTAACCTAACCTAACCTAACCTAACCTAACCTAACCTAACCTAACCTAACCTAACCTAACCTAACCTAACCTAACCTAACCTAACCTAACCTAACCTAACCTAACCTAACCTAACCTAACCTAACCTAACCTAACCTAACCTAACCTAACCTAACCTAACCTAACCTAACCTAACCTAACCTAACCTAACCTAACCTAACCTAACCTAACCTAACCTAACCTAACCTAACCTAACCTAACCTAACCTAACCTAACCTAACCTAACCTAACCTAACCTAACCTAACCTAACCTAACCTAACCTAACCTAACCTAACCTAACCTAACCTAACCTAACCTAACCTAACCTAACCTAACCTAACCTAACCTAACCTAACCTAACCTAACCTAACCTAACCTAACCTAACCTAACCTAACCTAACCTAACCTAACCTAACCTAACCTAACCTAACCTAACCTAACCTAACCTAACCTAACCTAACCTAACCTAACCTAACCTAACCTAACCTAACCTAACCTAACCTAACCTAACCTAACCTAACCTAACCTAACCTAACCTAACCTAACCTAACCTAACCTAACCTAACCTAACCAACCCGAAGAAGGCCCCGGGTGCAGATGGCTTCACAGCCGATATCTGCGCGCGAGCGATCTCGCAGGACTCGGGAACCTTCCTGGCCCTCGCCAACATCTGCCTAAAACTTGGCCACTTCCCAAGGCCCTGGAAAGAGGCGACCGTGGTTGTCCTGCGGAAACCCGCAAAACAGGACTACTTCCAGCCAAAGTCGTATAGACCGATAGGTCTGCTCCCGGTCTTGGGGAAGATCCTCGAAAAAATGGTCGTGGGGAGGCTTAAGTGGCACCTCCTCCCAAACATGAGCGCCCGCCAATATGGCTTCATGCCACAAAAGAGCACCGAGGACTCCCTCTATGATCTAATGACCCACATAAGGGGAAAGCTAAAGTCTAAAAAGCTCATCACGGTCATCTCGTTGGACATAGAGGGAGCCTTCGACAGTGCTTGGTGGCCGGCCATTAAAGTCCGGCTAATGGAGGAACATTGTCCCGGCAACATCCGGAAGGTCCTGGGCAGCTACCTCCAAGACAGGAGGGTACAGGTTCGATACGGCGGGGAGGCACACTCCATAAGCACGAATAAGGGGTGTGTCCAGGGCTCCATAGGGGGCCCAATCTTATGGAACCTCCTCCTCGACCCGCTGCTCAAGGGCCTGACGGAGAGGGGCGACTATTGTCAGGCGTTCGCCGATGACATAGTCCTGGTCGTTGACGGAGACACTGCGTTGGAGGTCCAAAGGCAGGCCAATGCCGCCCTCGCCTATGTTGGGGAGTGGGGCGTCAGAAACAAACTAAAGTTTGCGCCACACAAGACGCAAGCGATGGTGATCACGCGCAAGCTGAAGTTTGACGTCCCGCTCCTGACCATGGGCGGGGTTGAAATTCCTATGGCAAAGGAGATTAAAATCCTTGGCCTCACTATCGACAGCTGCCTGACATTTAATAAACACATATTTAATATTTGCAAGAAAATCGTTAATATATACGGGCAGCTGTCGAGAGCGGCCAAGATCAGCTGGGGCCTTCACGCAGATGTCATCCGAGTGATCTACAGCGCGGTCATAGAACCGGTAGCTATGTACGCGGCGAGCGCCTGGGCGCCGGCAGTGGAGAAGCTGGGAGCCAGGAAACAGCTTGCCTCCATCCAGCGCGGATTCGCGCAGAAGCTCTGCAAAGCCTACCGCACGGTCTCCCTGAACGCAGCGCTGCTTCTGGCTGGGATACTGCCCCTCGATATTCGTATACAGGAGGCAGCAGCGCTGTACGAGGCCAAGAGGGGGGTACCCAGACCGGACCTCGCGGGCGCGGAGATCGAGCGAAGGGCGGGGCACGCCGAAAATGGACATCCGGCAACGCATATGCGCCTGGAATTCAAAAGCCTGATAGACCAAGACGAGCTCGACGCCAACAGTGACTTCGCTGTCAAAATTTACACCGATGGCAGCAAAATTGACGGCAAGGTGGGCGCCGCAATCTCCTCTTGGGAAGGCACTGCGGAAACCAAGGCCGTCAAGCTCAAGCTGCCATCGTACGGCACGGTCTATCAGGCCGAGCTCCTGGCCATATGCAGAGCCACGGATGACATTGTTCGGGGTGCTCAGCAGAGCTTCGCGATTTACAGCGATTCCAGGTCTGCGCTGGATGTGATCGTCAACAATGGATCCCCGCATCCCCTGGCGGTCATGGCCCGCAAAAACCTTCGCACTGCCTTCAGTCAGGGCAAAGTTGTGTCTCTGTTCTGGCTGAAGGCCCACGCGGGGCTCGCGGGCAACGAACGCGCCGATTGCCTAGCCAAAATGGCCGCCCTCCATCTCAAACGCTCTCCCGACTACGACAAATGCCCGGTCTCATTCGTCAAGGGGCTCATCAGACGGGGGTCCCTTGGCGAATGGAACCGAAGGTATCAGTCGGGAGAAACAGCCGGGACAACCAAGGCCTTCTTCCCCGACGCCATTGCCGGCCACAGAATAGTTAGAAAAATCCCCATAGACGGTATAACTGCACAGGTACTGACGGGGCACGGTGGCTTCTCCGAATACCTGACAAGGTTTAAGCTTAAGGAGGACCCATCGTGCACATGTTCCCCGGGCGTCCCACAAACGGCGCTGCATGTCTTGCTCGACTGCCCCATTTTCAGTCGAGCAAGATATGACAGTGAACAGGAGCAAGGGGACAGGTACAAAAAGGAGAACTTGTGGGAGATTATGATAGACAAGAAAAGAAGGGAGATCTTTTTAAAATTTGCTAGGAAGGTGGTGGAGGTCGTGGCGGCTGGAAACAGATAGCACAAACTGCAACGCACGGGCACTGAAAGGCCCGGCCAGCCACGACTGCCTAACGGAAAGTCCACATAATTAAATAAAAATAGGAAATAAATATATATGTTAAAATATGGCGCCTACACTATTTAAAAGTATGAAAAAGGTAACATAAGACGGACTACAAACAACATAATAAACAAACACACACTCAAACACGCTTATTAAAAATACTCAAAAAACACAAAAGGAACGAACTAGACTGATGGATAGAAAATTGATGGGCTCAAGGTCGCGCAATGTATTGACGGACGTCAAGAGTTTGCGCGACCCTTGAGAATGGAAAGCATAACACACCACAGAATATATATTTACTTATTTATTTATTTAAGTACAAATAAAAGAATATGATTTCAACATACAAAACCATTACACATAATATTAATACAAACATAAACCGCAGAAACAAAGGAAGCAATGAATAAAAAAAAAAGTATATAATAACCAATATATAAAAACAACATACAAAAGAATAATTAAACATAGCAAAACTGACAATAACTAATAATGATTAAAAACGCCCCTGCTCATGGCAGGGAATGGAGACCAGATTTATAAAAAAAAAAAAAAAAAAAAAAAAAAAACCTAACCTAACCTAACCTAACCTAACCTAACCTAACCTAACCTAACCTAACCTAACCTAACCTAACCTAACCTAACCTAACCTAACCTAACCTAACCTAACCTAACCTAACCTAACCTAACCTAACCTAACCGTTGAAACTTTGACGTAATTTTTACACCCTTATAAGGTACCGTATATACAAGTGCAATACACCGTTAGACGCGGCTCCGCGAGCCCTGTACACTCCCGTAAATATTTCTGGAAAATCTCAAAAGGGAAAATTTTTATTAAAGAAAAACACTTTTCCAAATTTTTACAAACTTTAAAATTTAATAACTCTGTCATTTTTAGTCATACAATAAATCTAGGGACGCCGCTGGACGCGCCTGAAGTTGCTCCACCCGAGTCCTGAAAAACAAAAAGGGATACAATTGTTAGTTTTTTAAATATAATAGTTTTTTGGTATTTTTTTCGAAATTTTTGCGTTTTTAAGCCCTTCCCTGGCGAATAACTCCCGTTCCTGTTGTGCGAACGGGTTCAAATCTTCACAGTAGACGGGACCCCGCGCAGGCAACGCGTGTGCACCCTCAAAACAGAGCCGCCCATACAAAAATTGACCACCCGACAGTAAAAAACTGTCCAAATCACAAAAATTCGTGCCCGCCCATGCCCACCCTTAATTGATTTTTTATACGGACCAAAAAAAATTTTATTGTCTAATTCGACGACGGGGGCCACGACAATTAGTTATATATATATATTGCTGTACTTATTATCGACATTTTGGCCCTCTTTGCCCAAAATTGACTGCCTTGGGCATCATTGACACAGAATCGTGCACCCAAAGTGCATTTTGACTCACACGCCCCTATACAGCGTGTGATTAGCATATTTACTTTTATTTTATTTTAACGCATATACAATTTACACCTTTTTACACACTTATATACTTGTACATTATTATAATACCGACATATTTTGACCTTTTACCCGACTGCACTCTATTTAATTTCTCTCATCATGTACTTGGCAAGAACGCCCGCCAAAAAGACCCCCACCAGTCCTGTTGTCTCTCCACCGGCCGAAGCAAGCGTCCCCTCTCCCACGGCTTCCTCAAACGTGAGGCGGAGTGTCGGGGAGTGGGAAAACGCAAAACCATCGTCGAGCCAGCCCCCTTCATCATCAGCCGCTCGGTCACCCAAGAAGGCGGCCCCAGTCGCGGCGGCCCTCTCGCAGCTTACTAAGAGGCCTGCGCAACCCATGGACTGCAAAGTCGCGTTGCGCAGAACATCCGCCGAGACGGCGGGAGGATCACCGGGAACGGGACAAAAACAGCAACAAAAACCCACTGACCGGGTCACCGAGGCGCGGAACTGCTTGCTCCGCGCAAAGTCGCACTTGGGTGACTCCCGAAACCTTCGGGCCGACCTCAAAGCCGGGATCACCCAGGCCGTGGAGCGGCTGTATCAACTGGTTAAGGAAGAGGTGGCGGCCGCCGCTTCGACAAAAGGGGTGGTAGTCGAGGTGGCCGCCAGTAAGGCGACCCCGCCCCCGGAAACCTCTCCAGCTGTCGACTCGCTGCTCGCTTCACTAGCGGAGCATAGCGCGTTGGTGAAGGAGAGCGGCGAGGAAATGAGGAGACTCCGGGTGGCGATGGAGGGACAGCGGGACCACATCGAAAAGCCGACAACCTATGCGAGTGCAGCGGCCGGCAAGCAGTACGTGCCGCCGCCGCCGCTGCACTCGCTCATAGTTAGCTCCGACGACGGCAACGATACCAGTAGTGCCGTCGTCGACAAAATCAGAATCGCGGTGGACGCCAGGGAGACGGGCATCCGGGTCGATAAGGTCCGAAAGACCCGAGACCAGAAGGTCGTTATAGGTTGCCGGACCCGGGGTGAGCTGGAGGCAGTCAAAAACAGACTGGGGGGCTCAACGGCAGGGCTAAAAGTAGAGGAGGCGGTTAACAGGGATCCCCTGGTGGTGCTGACGGACGTTCTGTCTTACAACACGGACGACGACATCACCAGGGCGATCCTCAAACAGAATCAGCATCTCCTGGGCGAGCTCAAAAAGGACGAGGTGAGGGTCGCCGTAAAATATCGGAAGCGAGCACGCAACCCGCACGAGAGCCACGTGGTCCTGCAGGTCTCCCCCCCGGTGTGGCAGATCTTGACCAAGGCAGGCCGTGCACACATCGACCTGCAAAGGGTGAGGGTCTATGACCAGACTCCCCTTGTGCAGTGCACGAAATGCCTTGGTTACGGCCATGGCCGGAAACACTGCACCGGGACGGAGGACCTCTGCTCGCATTGCGGCGACCCTCATCTGAGAGCGGAATGCCCATCGCACCGAGCCGGTGAGCCCCCCAAATGCTGCAATTGTAAAAAAGCCGGTCACGACAATCTGGCTCACAACGGGTTTAGCCTGGATTGCCCGTTGCGCCGGCGGTGGGACGCAATAGCGCGCTCCACCGTCGCCTACTGCTAAAGGCGCCACCGCGACCAACGTGTTCACGTTTGTTCCCCCCCGGGAAAGGACTTTAGACCAGGTGAACATGCAGGTACCAGATGTCGGCGACACCCCGACCTCCGAGACTGTACGAGGGGGCATATTGTATCTTAGCCACCTTCACGCAACCGCGCCCAAAATGGTTATCCTCGACCCGGTGGAAAGCTGGAAGACAGATCGGTGTACGACGAACTCGGACCACAGCGCCATATCCTTCAACGTAAAGCTGCAGAGAGGTGAGAGTACATACACACAAAACGGACGACGAGGCCCTTCTTCACTAACTGGGGCCTGTTTCATTAGAAAACGGCACAGCTTAGCACAGAACAACGTATCAGCCCGTCGGACGTAACACCAATCAGTAACACTCAACCACTCAAAAAACACTATCAACACATACAAAAACACATACACATTACATGCACAGAACACATACCACTCAGGAAAACACACAACGCTCACCTTGTCGTTGTGGTCCGAGGAAGTAGCTACCCTGATGAGGGAACTTCCACCGGGAAGAGACGAAAAACGTTGCGCGCGAGCCCCCTCGACTAAGGCTGGGGTGATTGACAGGTGCCTGCATGGAAAAGAGGAAATTTTCGTGGGGATCATGGAGAGCACTGGTGGGGAATAGCTTTGAAGCTTAAAGGCGCCTTTTCAATTTTCAATTTTAATTTCTATATACAAGAAACAATTATGAATATTATAATAAAACAATCACACACACTTAAAACAAACATATACATAATAAATTATATAAGCACATACAATAACCAATATCTTATATATGAATTATATATCTAAACACACAATATATCGACTAATTGATTATAGTGGAAAGTATATCTTACAGATGGGTTCAAGGTCGCACAATGTATTGACAAATGTTAAGAGTTTGTGCGACCCTTGAGAAAGAAGCGAGATACACACCAAACAATATGGACACATATATAATACATCATAAACATATTATATACACACATAAACACCAAAGATGGGCTCAAGATGGCGCAAGTAATTGATTGACATCAAGAGTTGCGCCACCCTTGAGAAAGGAAAGAAATACACATAATAGAATATATATATTACAAACAATTATCAAGAACATATATCTAACAATAAATTTGTACAGATGTATACACAAACATATTTATATATATACAAAACTATTTATCTATTCATATTGATACAAACACATCCAATACAGCAGTTACAAAAAGTAATAATAACAAAAATGCTCAGACAACAAACCGGCGGGAGAGAGTAAACAAAACAAGATGCAAGTAAAAGACAGGCAGAATGAAATAAAACAAACGGTATATATGTACAAGGTGTATAAATAACATACGAAACATAACATACGTAAAACAAAATGTAACAAAAAATAATAAAGCAAAACACAAACAAAATCAAAAACAAAACCTAACCTAATAATAAATAATAAAGCAAAACACAAACAAAATCAAAAACAAAACCTAATAATAAATAACAAGATACAAATTAAATATGAAGCAAACTAAAAACAATGCGTAAGCAAAATACAAACATAAAACACAGGAAAACCAAGCGAATGAACACATACCCAAATTTTTTGGAGAAAGTACAGACAAAACAAATGCAACAAATATTAAAAGAAACACTAACAAACAAAACAAAAATTATACAATCACGACTAGAAACAAAAACCTGATTAACAACGCCCCTGCTCAAGGTAGGGAGTGGAGAACTGAACAACAAAAACAAAAAAAAAAAAAAAAAAAAAAAAACCTAACCTAACCTAACCTAACCTAACCTAACCTAACCTAACCTAACCTAACCTAACCTAACCTAACCTAACCTAACCTAACCTAACCTAACCTAACCTAACCTAACCTAACCTAACCTAACCTAACCTAACCTAACCTAACCTAACCTAACCTAACCTAACCTAACCTAACCTAACCTAACCTAACCTAACCTAACCTAACCTAACCCAACGTTGTTACACCCTTATTTGGTACCGTATATACAAGTGCAATACACCGTTAGACGCGGCTCCGCGAGCCCTGTACACTCCCGTAAATATTTCTGGAAAATCTCAAAAGGGAAAATTTTTATTAAAGAAAAACACTTTTCCAAATTTTTACAAACTTTAAAATTTAATAACTTTGTCATTTTTAGTCATACAATAAATCTAGGGACGCCGCTGGACGCGCCTGAAGTTGCTCCACCCGAGTCCTGAAAAACAAAAAGGGATACAATTGTTAGTTTTTTAAATACAATAGTTTTTTGGTATTTTTTTCGGAATTTTTGCGTTTTTAAGCCCTTCCCTGGCGAATAACTCCCGTTCCTGTTGTGCGAACGGGTTCAAATCTTCACAGTAGACGGGACCCCGCGCAGGCAACGCGTGTGCACCCTCAAAACAGAGCCGCCCATACAAAAATTGACCACCCGACAGTAAAAAACTGTCCAAATCACAAAAATTTTGCCCGTTTAGTTACCGTTTATCCCGTTTTTCGCCAATTGTCCAAGGATCATTCCACGTCACTGGCTCCAGCGCATCGGTCGAACTCCCAGGAGTGAAACCGCAGCGATATCCGCAAAAATCCCGTGGGAATTGGTGTAGAAACAAGCAATTTTAGTAAAATCACCGTACATATACGCATATATCTATATATAGGTAGGTTGCAAAAGTTTACCTTCCTAAGCACTTTAAAAATCTTTGTCAACGTTGTTACACCCTTATTTGGTACCGTATATACAAGTGCAATACACCGTTAGACGCGGCTCCGCGAGCCCTGTACACTCCCGTAAATATTTCTGGAAAATCTCAAAAGGGAAAATTTTTATTAAAGAAAAACACTTTTCCAAATTTTTACAAACTTTAAAATTTAATAACTTTGTCATTTTTAGTCATACAATAAATCTAGGGACGCCGCTGGACGCGCCTGAAGTTGCTCCACCCGAGTCCTGAAAAACAAAAAGGGATACAATTGTTAGTTTTTTAAATACAATAGTTTTTTGGTATTTTTTTCGGAATTTTTGCGTTTTTAAGCCCTTCCCTGGCGAATAACTCCCGTTCCTGTTGTGCGAACGGGTTCAAATCTTCACAGTAGACGGGACCCCGCGCAGGCAACGCGTGTGCACCCTCAAAACAGAGCCGCCCATACAAAAATTGACCACCCGACAGTAAAAAACTGTCCAAATCACAAAAATTCGTGCCCGCCCATGCCCACCCTTAATTGATTTTTTATACAAACGAAAAAATTTTTTTCATCTAAATCGACGACGGGGGCCACGACAACCCCATATATACATATATTGCTGTATTTTTATTAGACATTTTGGCTTCTATACCCGAAATTGACTGCCCCGGGTTTTATTGAGATAGGACCGTGCACCCAAAGTGCATACTGACCCACACGCCCTTGTGCAGCGTGTGATTAGTATCTTTTAAATATATTATACACACTGTAAAAAATTATACATTATTTTATATTATATTTATACCAGTTTTGTACTGACAATTTTATTTTATTGCGCCGTACTTTAATCTAGTGCTCGTTAATACTCCCTAATAATGTACCTCGCTCGAACCCCCGCTAAAAAGACCCCCACCAGCCCCGTTGTCTCTCCAACGACTGAAACAAAGGCCCCATCTCCCACGGCTTCCTCAAACGTGAGGCGTAGCGTCGGAGAGTGGGAGAATGGTAAAACATCAGTAAGCCAGCCCCCTTCATCATCAGCCGCTCGGTCACCCAAGAAGGCGGCCCCGGTCACGGCGGCCCTCTCGCAGCCTACCAGGAAGCCTGCGCAACCCTCGGACTGTAAAGTCGTGCTGCGCAGAACATCCGTCGGG
Source organism: Caradrina clavipalpis (assembly GCA_932526535.1). NCBI lineage: Eukaryota > Metazoa > Arthropoda > Insecta > Lepidoptera > Noctuidae > Caradrina > Caradrina clavipalpis. The sequence goes on along the minus strand of OW052109.1, from coordinate 13,599,150 downwards.
ACGGCGGGAGGATCGCCGGGAACGAGCCAAAAACAGCCCCAAAAGCCCACCGACCGGGTCACCGAGGCACGGAACTGCCTGCTCCGTGCGAAGTCGCACTTGGGTGACTCACGAAACCTCCGAGCCGACCTGAAAGCTGGTATCACCCAGGCTGTGGAGCGGCTGTACCAGCTGGTGAAGGACGAGGCGGCGGCCGCCGCTTCGACGAAAGGGGTGGTAGTCGAAGTGGCCGCCAGTAAGACAACTGTGCCTTCGGAGATCTCTCCAGCCATCGACTCGCTGCTCACTTCACTAGCGGAGCATAGCGCGTTGGTGAAGGAGAGCGGCGAGGAGATGAGGAGACTACGGGCGACGATGGAGGAACAGCAAAACCAAGTCGGAAAGCCAGCAACCTATGCGAGTGCAGCGGCGGGTAACCGAGCTGCGCTGCACTCCGTTGTTGTCTCCTCAAAGAACGAGGGAGAAACTGGGGAAGATATTTTAGAAAGGGTCAGAAAGGCAGTGGATGCGAAGGAAGGATGGGTACAAGTTGAAAGAGTGAGGAAAGCGAAGGATAGGAAGGTTATTATGGGGTGCAAGACGCAGGAAGAGCGAAGAAAAATAAAAGAAAGGCTGGAAGCTGTGGGAGAGCACCTCGTCGTCGAGGAAGTGGCGAACAAGGACCCTCTTCTGATCCTAAAGGACGTCTTGGTGGTACACACCGATGAAGACATCCTTAGAGCAGTAAGGAATCAAAACCGTGGTGTTTTCCAGTGCCTCGACGACGCGGATAATAGGATGGTTATAAGATACAGAAAAAAGGCACGAAATTTACACAACTGTCACATTGTCCTAAGCGTCTCCCCAAAGATTTGGAGAAGGGCCATTGACGCCAAGAAAATGAAAATAGATCTCCAAAACGTCCACGTAGAGGACCAGTCGCCACTTGTGCAATGCACCCGTTGCCTGGGATACGGTCATGGCAGGCGTTTCTGCAAAGAAGCCGCAGACCTGTGCAGTCACTGCGGTGGCCCGCATCTAAGAATCGAGTGCCCGGAGAGACTGGTTGACGAGCCTCCAGCATGTAGAAATTGCATCCTTGCAAATAACCAGAATCGCGCACATAACGCATTTAGCATCGATTGCCCAGTCCGGAGAAAGTGGGACGCATTAGCCCGAGCCACCGTGGCATATTGCTGAGGTTGTCCCAGTGCATACCCCTGGCTGTAAAATTATACAGGCCAACCTACAGCGAATGCAGCTGGCGACCACCGAACTGCTCCTGGAAGCTGCAAAGCGTAAAGTCACCATAGCGCTCCTCCAGGAGCCATATGTTGGAGGGGTGAAAAGAATGCGTGGATACCAGGGTGTACGAATTTACCAGGGCTCTGAAACTGAAGAAGGGACTGTAAAGGCGGCAATTGTAAAGGCGGCAATTGCTGTTTTTGACAATGACCTCGACATAATACAGCACCCACAGCTCACCACAAAAAACATCGTCGTGGTGGGAGTTCAAACCAGAGCCTGGAGAATCACCCTGGTATCTTATTACTTCGAGCCGAACCAACCCCTGGAGCCCTACCTAGAGACCCTAAGAAAAATAAGCCGCGATACAGGGAACTCAAAAATAATTATAGGTGGCGATGCCAATGCCAAGAGCCCGTGGTGGGGCAGCTGCAACGAAGATAGCAGGGGAAAACAAATCTGTGGAGCCCTGGGTGAACTGGGACTGAATGTGCTAAACGTGGGAAACACCCCCACTTTTGATACCATTAGGGGTGGAAACAGGTACACCAGCTTCGTGGACATTACGGCTTGTTCGAATGATATGCTTCCTCTGGTGGACAGCTGGCGGGTGGATGAAGGCCTTACTAGTTCGGACCATAACGGCATAACTTTTACAATAAAATTAGAAAAGTCTAAGGGAACCAAAATTGAAAGGACCACACGAATTTTTAACACAAAGAAAGCTAATTGGGGTCAATTTCGTGAGAAATTTACCCAAATTGTGCAAGATAAAGAATTCGAGAATTGTCTAGAAAATTTAAATAGTACTGAAACATTAGAATCATTAGTAAATAAATACACAGAATCAATAACAAAAATATGTAAAGAAACCATACCTTTAAAAAAGAAAATTGAAATACTCACCATGCCGTGGTGGACCAAGGAACTTGCCAGGATGAAACAGTCCGTTGCCACCAGCAGACGTAGAATCAGGAACGCAGCGCCGGTCCGTAGATCCCAGGTCGTCGACTCGTATCTGAAAAAGAAAGAGGAATACGAATTAGCTGAGAAGAAAGCCCAAACTGACAGCTGGAAGGAGTTCTGTGGGAAACAAGACAGGGAAGGAGTCTGGGAGAGCCTTTATAGGGTGATGGGAAGAGTCTCGACAAGAGAAGAGGACCAACCGCTGTCAACAGACGGAGTACCCCTCGACGCGGAGGGCTCGGTGAGGCTATTGGCCGAAACCTTTTATCCCGAAGATAAACAGGAGGACGACAACGCGGAACACTGTCAAATAAGGCAACAGGCAGAGACGATAAATGACTGGAGACATGATGAGATGCATGACCCAGCGTTTACCTTAGGCGAGCTAAACAGAAGCGTGTCGTCTTTTAACCCCAAAAAAGCACCGGGAGCTGACGGTTTCACCGCAGATATCTGTGCCCAAGCCATATCCTGCGCTCCGAAGTTTTTCCTGGCTGTTCTAAATAAGTGTTTGACCCACGGGTACTTCCCTAAGATCTGGAAGAGGGCAACAATAGTTGTGCTCAGGAAGCCGGGAAAGGATTCGTACGCACTTCCCAAGTCTTACAGGCCGATTGGGCTTTTGCCTGTCCTGGGTAAGATTTATGAGAAGATGTTGGTTGCTCGTCTCAAGTTTCACTTGCTTCCAAGGATTAGTACTCGCCAATACGGTTTTATGCCCCAAAGAAGCACCGAGGACTCCCTCTATACTCTCATGCAGCACATCCGCACAAAGTTGGACCAAAAGAAAATCCTTGTCCTAGTATCACTAGATATAGAGGGGGCCTTCGATAGCGCTTGGTGGCCTGTTATAAAAACACGTCTGGCTGAGGAAAAATGTCCAGTGAATTTGAGACGGGTAATCGACAGCTACCTTAGTGACCGGACCGTGGGGGTGCGGTATGCCGGGGAAGAGTACAGCAGGACCACCAGCAAGGGCTGCGTTCAGGGATCGATCGGCGGGCCCATTTTATGGAATCTGCTCTTGGACCCAATCCTCAAACAGCTTGAAAGGAGAGGCGAATACTGCCAGGCCTTTGCCGACGACGTGGTGCTAGTGTTCCATGGAGATACAGCTGGAGAGATAGAGGGGCAGGCCAATGCCGCTCTCGAACATGTGCGGACGTGGGGTGTCCAAAATAAGTTGAAATTCGCACCGCACAAAACTTGCGCGATGGTAATGACGCGGAAACTAAAGTACGATACCCCACGTCTGACCATGGGAGGGATCGACATCGGCATGTCCAAGGACGTCAAAATATTGGGGCTCACTATAGACGCCAAGCTGACGTTTAACACCCACGTGGCTGGCGTCTGTAAAAAAGCCATAGCCCGATACAAACAGCTGGCCAGAACTGCACGAATCAGTTGGGGGCTGCACCCGGAAGTGCAAAGGGTCATCTACACAACACAGCAGCCGTTGAACCAACCGTGCTATACGCCGCGAGCGCATGGGCTCCAGCCGCGGGAAAGTTAGGAGTGCAGAAGCAGCTGAACGTGGTGCAAAGAGGTTTTGCTCAAAAATTATGCAGAGCCTACCGCACGGTCTCCCTGAACTCAGCGCTGATATTGGCTGGAATCCTCCCCCTCGACCTACGCATTCGCGAAATGGCCTCGCTATATGAGGCCAAAAGGGGAAAGCCCTTGCCAGCGCTGGGGGACCGGGAGATCGAGCGGATGGCTTCGGCGTTGGAGGCCCCACACCCGGCAGAGCAAACGAGCCTGGAGTTCGGCAACCTGATAGACGAGGACGATTATAAAAACCACAAATTTGATGTGCGAATATTCACAGACGGCAGCAAAATTGAGGGCAGGGTTGGCGCGGCGATTTCCCTTTGGAATGGTGCCACGGAAATCAAAGCCCTCAAACTGACACTGTCGTCTTTTTGCACCGTCTATCAGGCAGAGCTCCTGGCTCTATGCAAAGCAGCAGGAGAAGTCCTCAAGCGGGAAGAGACCACGTTCGGCATTTTCAGCGACTCAAGGGCGGCCCTCCAAACCATCGCTAGCCCATGCTCCCCCCACCCCCTGGCCGTGGAAACAAGAGACATGTTACAACGCTGCAACGTGCAAAATAAGTGTGTCTCCTTATTTTGGATAAAGGCCCACGCAGGACTGGAGGGAAACGAGAGGGCCGATCATCTGGCGAAGGAGGCCGCCCTGCGGTCGAAAGGGCGACCTGACTATGACTTGTGTCCCGTGTCATTCGTCAGGCGTATTATTCGTTCCGAGACGCTTGGCGAATGGAACAGAAGGTACGGCATGGGTGACACAGCCTCTGTCACAAAAATGTTTTTCCCCGACGCGATCGCGGCGTATACCACGGTCCGAAAAATGGAGCACTCTGGCATCACCACTCAAGTATTTACGGGGCACGGTGGATTCTCCGCATACTTGAAACGCTTCAGGTGTAAGGAGGACCCATCGTGCGCCTGCGAGCCTGGAGTTGAGGAAGATGTGCCTCACATTCTCATGGACTGTCCCATATTCGCAAACGAAAAATTAAAATTCGAATCAAAGGCAGACGTAAAACTTAGCTTAGAGAACATACCGGCCATCATAAGAAATAAGAAACTAAGAGAACAATTTTTAGAGTATTGTCAAAAAATAGCCGCCCAAGTTATAAAAAGAAATAAAGTTTAAAAGAAAAATAAAGATAATTTTACATGTATTATAATAATACATATGATAAAGTTATCACCGTGGATATTCAAAAATTAGTAAAGTATAAAGTAGTAAAAAAATAGGTAAACAAATGAAGCAAAACAAAGTCAAAACGCGTATATAATATAAAAATTGTAATTCCTTTCAAAAAAAAAAAAAAAAAAAATAAAAGTAATCAAACATGTATGTAAAGCTTCGGGAGGGGTTTTTAGCCGGTAAAAGTCCGGCACTGCCTGGGTCCTCCCTTCCCAGGCGTCCTATGAGGATTTTCCCCTGCCGATGCTAAAGCTATCAGTAATAAAAAGAGCTCTGACCATGTTAGAGGCGATTGTCATTATATTAAAAAAAAAAAAAAAAAAAAAAAAAAAAAACCTAACCTAACCTAACCTAACCTAACCTAACCTAACCTAACCTAACCTAACCTAACCTAACCTAACCTAACCTAACCTAACCTAACCTAACCTAACCTAACCTAACCTAACCTAACCTAACCTAACCTAACCTAACCTAACCTAACCTAACCTAACCTAACCTAACCTAACCTAACCTAACCTAACCTAACCTAACCTAACCTAACCTAACCTAACCTAACCTAACCTAACCTAACCTAACCTAACCTAACCTAACCTAACCTAACCTAACCTAACCTAACCTAACCTAACCTAACCTAACCTAACCTAACCTAACCTAACCTAACCTAACCTAACCTAACCTAACCTAACCTAACCTAACCTAACCTAACCGGTCTAAATCGACGACGGGGGCCACGACTATCTGATATATACATATATTGCTATATTTTTTATTGACATTTTGGCTTCTACACCCAAAATTGACTGCCCCGGGCATTATTAAAGACAGGATCGTGCACCCAAAGTGCATATTGACTCACACGCCCATATACAGCGTGTGACCAGACTTTTTAAATATATACAATTAAACATTTTACTTATACATAATTATTATACTTATACACCTATTGACGCTCGCTTTGTTTTTGTATTGTTGTTTGTCAAACTGCGAATTATTTAATTTATTAGCACTTTTAATCCTCCTTAAATATGTATCTCGCCAGAACGCCCGCGAAAAAGATCCCCACAAGTCCCCATACCTCTCCATCGGTCGAAGAAAATGTCCCCTCTCCCAAGGCTTCCTCAACCGTGAGGCGGAGCATCGGAGAGTGGGAAAGTGCGAGGCCGTCGTCAAGCCAGCCCCCTTCGTCATCAGCCGCTCGGTCGCCCAGGAAGGCGGCCCCGGTCGCGGCGGCCCTCTCGCAGCCTACTAAGAGGACTGCGCAACCCATGGACTGCAAAGTCGCGCTGCGCAGAACATCCGTCGAGACGGCGGGAGGATCGCCGGGAACGGGACCAAAACAGCCCCAAAAACCCACAGACCGGGTCACCGAGGCGCGGAACTGTCTGCTCCGCGCAAAGTCGCACCTAGGCGACTCACGAAACCTTCGGGCTGACCTCAAAGCCGGGATCACCCAGGCCGTGGAGCGGCTTTATCAACTAGTTAAGGAAGAGGCGGCGGCCGCCGCTTCGACAAAAGGGGTAGTGGTCGAAGTGGCCGCCAGTAAAGCGACTCCGCCCCCGGAAACCTCTCCAGCTGTCGACTCGCTGCTCGCTTCACTAGCGGAGCATAGCGCGTTGGTGAAGGAGAGTGGCGAGGAAATGAGGAGACTCCGGGCGACGATGGAGGGACAGCAGGAACGTGCCGAAAAGCCGGGTACTTACGCGGGCGCTGCGGCTGGCAAGCAGTATGTGCCGCTGCCGCCGCTGCACTCGCTCATAGTGAGCTCCGACGACGGCAATGATACCAGCAGTGCCGTCGTCGATAAAATAAGAATCGCTGTGGACGCCAGGGAGACGGGCATCCGGGTCGATAAGGTCCGGAAGACCCGAGACCAGAAGGTCGTAATAGGTTGCCGGACCCGGGGTGAGCTGGAGGCAGTCAAGAACAGACTGGGGGGCTCAACGGCAGGGCTAAAAGTAGAGGAGGCGGTTAACAGGGATCCCCTGGTGGTGCTGACGGACGTTCTGTCTTACAACACGGACGACGACATCACCAGGGCGATCCTCAAGCAGAACCAGCATCTCCTGGGCGAGCTCAAAAAGGACGAGGTGAGGGTCGCCGTTAAATACCGGAAGCGAGCACGCAACCCGCACGAGAGCCATGTGGTCGTGCAGGTCTCCCCCCCGGTGTGGCAGATCCTGACCAAGGCAGGCCGTGCACACATCGACCTGCAAAGGGTGAGGGTCTACGACCAGACTCCCCTTGTGCAGTGCACGAAATGCCTCGGTTTCGGCCACGGCCGGAAACACTGCACCGGGACGGAGGACCTTTGTTCGCATTGCGGCGACGCTCATCTGAGAGCCGAATGCCCGTCGCACCTAGCCGGTGAGCCCCCCAAATGCTGTAATTGCAAAAAAGCCGGCCATGATAATCTGGCTCACAACGGCTTTAGCCTGGACTGCCCGTTACGCCGGCGGTGGGACGCAATAGCGCGGTCCACCGTCGCGTACTGCTAAAGGCGCCACCGCGATAAACGCGTCCACATCAGTTCCCACCTGGGACAAAACACTGTACAGGGCAATTTTACAGCCGCCAGATGTCCGCGATACCCCGACTTCCGTTTATAAAGCCGCGCGCGCGATGTCTGTCCTCAACCTGGCGGAAACCTGGGACATAGGTCGTAGTACGACGGCCTCGGGCCGCACCGCCACTGCCTTCAACGTGAAGCTGCAGGAAGGTGAGCGAACACACACACAACGGACGACGAGGCTCTCAAAAAAGGCTAACTGGAACCAGTTTCATGAGAAACTGGCCCAGTTAATGAAGATTAACACAGCAGCCCGTCGGACGCAACACCAATCAGGAACACTCAACCACTCCAAAACACTATAAACACATACACAAACAACATACATAACATGCACTGAACACATTTCACTCACCAAAACACACACATCGCTCACCTTACGTTGCGTTGCGGCCCGGGGAGTTAGCTGCCCCGAAGACCGAGTCTGCCGCCGGGAGTAAATGACAGCGTCGCGCGGCCCCTCCCAAAAAGGCCGGGGCGATTACAGGTCCCGCACAAAAAAGGAGGAACATTCTGGGGAGACCGGGAGGAGCACGAGGTGCATTGGAGTTCTAGCTTCATCTTATATATCTATTTTTATTTATTATAAATACATAACCAATTTTTGACCAAAGGAAGGGCTCAGGGCAGCGCAATGTATTAGCAATCGCTAAGGGTTTGCGCCACCCCTGAGAAAGACATGTCGGCAAAAATATATAATATATATAGCAGACTACACACATATATACACCAAAAATAGCCAATATGCATAAACACATCTAAACACACAAAACATTATTCATTAATCGTCTATTTATGTTCGAAAGGAAAGCACACAGATGGGCTCAAGGTAGCGCAAAAATATTGAGTAACATCAAGAGTTGCGCGACCCTTGAGAAAGAAAAGCAACAGCACACATTTAAATGATACACAATTATAACAACAATAGTATATAAAAGGGCACAGTATTGATAGAAAGTATTATATATATTATAAACATAGAACAAAATATACACACATTATATATATCCATAAATATACATGTAGAAGCTGGTCACATGGACAAATTATGAACTCTCTAAATTATTATATATAAAAATAAAAAACTGTAGACACAAACCAAAGAAATAAAAAGTAAAGAAAACGACTGATATACAAACAAACAAACAAACAAACAATCAAAGCAATGAAACAAAAAAGAAAAACACAAACAAAATCCAAAAACAAAATCTAATAATAAACAATAAAGCAAAACACAAACAAAATCCAAAAACAAAATCTTATAACAAACAATAAAGCAAAACTCAAACAAATGAAACTAAAAGAGTGATACACAAAACATTACATAGCCAACACACATGATAAAAAGACAAAACTGTAAAAATTAAAGAAACACAGCATATGCAAACAAAATGAAACAAAAAAGGAACATACAAACAAAATAAAAATCAGATAAAACAACGATATACAAACGACGATACTACAAAACTCTACATAATATATAACCGAAATAAATAACAAACTTGGAACAAACTGAAAAATCAAAAGAATGAAACACATACAATTTTGAACAAAGTACAAGCGCAAACAAACAAATGCAACAAATAACAAAAGGCAAGAAAGAAACAAAATAATGTACGAACAATACAAACAATGTATAAACACAACAAATGTAAGAACTAACAAACAAAACAAAACTACACGCAATTATGATAAGAAACAAAACTATGATTTACAACGCCCCTGCTCAAGGTAGGGAGTGGAGAACTGAAAAACACAAAAAAAAAAAAAAAAAAAAAAAAAACCTAACCTAACCTAACCTAACCTAACCTAACCTAACCTAACCTAACCTAACCTAACCTAACCTAACCTAACCTAACCTAACCTAACCTAACCTAACCTAACCTAACCTAACCTAACCTAACCTAACCTAACCTAACCTAACCTAACCTAACCTAACCTAACCTAACCTAACCTAACCTAACCTAACCTAACCTAACCTAACCTAACCTAACCTAACCTAACCTAACCTAACCTAACCTAACCTAACCTAACCTAACCTAACCTAACCTAACCTAACCTAACCTAACCTAACCTAACCTAACCTAACCTAACCTAACCTAACCTAACCTAACCTAACCTAACCTAACCGAAACTTTGACGTAATTTTTACACCCTTATAAGGTACCGTATATACAAGTGCAATACACCGTTAGACGCGGCTCCGCGAGCCCTGTACACTCCCGTAAATATTTCTGGAAAATCTCAAAAGGGAAAATTTTTATTAAAGAAAAACACTTTTCCAAATTTTTACAAACTTTAAAATTTAATAACTTTGTCATTTTTAGTCATACAATAAATCTAGGGACGCCGCTGGACGCGCCTGAAGTTGCTCCACCCGAGTCCTGAAAAACAAAAAGGGATACAATTGTTAGTTTTTTAAATATAATAGTTTTTTGGTATTTTTTTCGAAATTTTTGCGTTTTTAAGCCCTTCCCTGGCGAATAACTCCCGTTCCTGTTGTGCGAACGGGTTCAAATCTTCACAGTAGACGGGACCCCGCGCAGGCAACGCGTGTGCACCCTCAAAACAGAGCCGCCCATACAAAAATTGACCACCCGACAGTAAAAAACTGTCCAAATCACAAAAATTTTGCCCGTTTAGTTACCGTTTATCCCGTTTTTCGCCAATTGTCCAAGGATCGTTCCACGTCACTGGCTCCAGCGCATCGGCCGAACTCCCAGGAGTGAAACCGCAGCGATATCCGCAAAAATCCCGTGGGAATTGGTGTAGAAACAAGCAATTTTAGTAAAATCACCGTACATATACGCATATATCTATATATAGGTAGGTTGCAAAAGTTTACCTTAGTGAGCACTTGAAAATACTTTGTTGAAACTTTGACGTAATTTTTACACCCTTATAAGGTACCGTATATACAAGTGCAATACACCGTTAGACGCGGCTCCGCGAGCCCTGTACACTCCCGTAAATATTTCTGGAAAATCTCAAAAGGGAAAATTTTTATTAAAGAAAAACACTTTTCCAAATTTTTACAAACTTTAAAATTTAATAACTTTGTCATTTTTAGTCATACAATAAATCTAGGGACGCCGCTGGACGCGCCTGAAGTTGCTCCACCCGAGTCCTGAAAAACAAAAAGGGATACAATTGTTAGTTTTTTAAATATAATAGTTTTTTGGTATTTTTTTCGAAATTTTTGCGTTTTTAAGCCCTTCCCTGGCGAATAACTCCCGTTCCTGTTGTGCGAACGGGTTCAAATCTTCACAGTAGACGGGACCCCGCGCAGGCAACGCGTGTGCACCCTCAAAACAGAGCCGCCCATACAAAAATTGACCACCCGACAGTAAAAAACTGTCCAAATCACAAAAATTTTGCCCGTTTAGTTACCGTTTATCCCGTTTTTCGCCAATTGTCCAAGGATCGTTCCACGTCACTGGCTCCAGCGCATCGGCCGAACTCCCAGGAGTGAAACCGCAGCGATATCCGCAAAAATCCCGTGGGAATTGGTGTAGAAACAAGCAATTTTAGTAAAATCACCGTACATATACGCATATATCTATATATAGGTAGGTTGCAAAAGTTTACCTTAGTGAGCACTTGAAAATACTTTGTTGAAACTTTGACGTAATTTTTACACCCTTATAAGGTACCGTATATACAAGTGCAATACACCGTTAGACGCGGCTCCGCGAGCCCTGTACACTCCCGTAAATATTTCTGGAAAATCTCAAAAGGGAAAATTTTTATTAAAGAAAAACACTTTTCCAAATTTTTACAAACTTTAAAATTTAATAACTTTGTCATTTTTAGTCATACAATAAATCTAGGGACGCCGCTGGACGCGCCTGAAGTTGCTCCACCCGAGTCCTGAAAAACAAAAAGGGATACAATTGTTAGTTTTTTAAATATAATAGTTTTTTGGTATTTTTTTCGAAATTTTTGCGTTTTTAAGCCCTTCCCTGGCGAATAACTCCCGTTCCTGTTGTGCGAACGGGTTCAAATCTTCACAGTAGACGGGACCCCGCGCAGGCAACGCGTGTGCACCCTCAAAACAGAGCCGCCCATACAAAAATTGACCACCCGACAGTAAAAAACTGTCCAAATCACAAAAATTTTGCCCGTTTAGTTACCGTTTATCCCGTTTTTCGCCAATTGTCCAAGGATCGTTCCACGTCACTGGCTCCAGCGCATCGGCCGAACTCCCAGGAGTGAAACCGCAGCGATATCCGCAAAAATCCCGTGGGAATTGGTGTAGAAACAAGCAATTTTAGTAAAATCACCGTACATATACGCATATATCTATATATAGGTAGGTTGCAAAAGTTTACCTTAGTGAGCACTTGAAAATACTTTGTTGAAACTTTGACGTAATTTTTACACCCTTATAAGGTACCGTATATACAAGTGCAATACACCGTTAGACGCGGCTCCGCGAGCCCTGTACACTCCCGTAAATATTTCTGGAAAATCTCAAAAGGGAAAATTTTTATTAAAGAAAAACACTTTTCCAAATTTTTACAAACTTTAAAATTTAATAACTTTGTCATTTTTAGTCATACAATAAATCTAGGGACGCCGCTGGACGCGCCTGAAGTTGCTCCACCCGAGTCCTGAAAAACAAAAAGGGATACAATTGTTAGTTTTTTAAATATAATAGTTTTTTGGTATTTTTTTCGAAATTTTTGCGTTTTTAAGCCCTTCCCTGGCGAATAACTCCCGTTCCTGTTGTGCGAACGGGTTCAAATCTTCACAGTAGACGGGACCCCGCGCAGGCAACGCGTGTGCACCCTCAAAACAGAGCCGCCCATACAAAAATTGACCACCCGACAGTAAAAAACTGTCCAAATCACAAAAATTTTGCCCGTTTAGTTACCGTTTATCCCGTTTTTCGCCAATTGTCCAAGGATCGTTCCACGTCACTGGCTCCAGCGCATCGGCCGAACTCCCAGGAGTGAAACCGCAGCGATATCCGCAAAAATCCCGTGGGAATTGGTGTAGAAACAAGCAATTTTAGTAAAATCACCGTACATATACGCATATATCTATATATAGGTAGGTTGCAAAAGTTTACCTTAGTGAGCACTTGAAAATACTTTGTTGAAACTTTGACGTAATTTTTACACCCTTATAAGGTACCGTATATACAAGTGCAATACACCGTTAGACGCGGCTCCGCGAGCCCTGTACACTCCCGTAAATATTTCTGGAAAATCTCAAAAGGGAAAATTTTTATTAAAGAAAAACACTTTTCCAAATTTTTACAAACTTTAAAATTTAATAACTTTGTCATTTTTAGTCATACAATAAATCTAGGGACGCCGCTGGACGCGCCTGAAGTTGCTCCACCCGAGTCCTGAAAAACAAAAAGGGATACAATTGTTAGTTTTTTAAATATAATAGTTTTTTGGTATTTTTTTCGAAATTTTTGCGTTTTTAAGCCCTTCCCTGGCGAATAACTCCCGTTCCTGTTGTGCGAACGGGTTCAAATCTTCACAGTAGACGGGACCCCGCGCAGGCAACGCGTGTGCACCCTCAAAACAGAGCCGCCCATACAAAAATTGACCACCCGACAGTAAAAAACTGTCCAAATCACAAAAATTCTGCCCGCTTATTTAGTGTTTATCCCGTTTTTCGCCAATTTTCCGAGGTAATTTCCACGTCACTGGCTCCAGCGCATCGGTCGAACTCCCAGGAGTGAAACCGCAGCGATATCCGCAAAAATCCCGTGGGAATTGGTGTAGAAACAAGCAATTTTAGTAAAATCACCGTACGTATACGCATATATCTATATATAGGTAGGTTGCAAAAGTTTACCTTAGTGAGCACTTGAAAATACTTTGTTGAAACTTTGACGTAATTTTTACACCCTTATAAGGTACCGTATATACAAGTGCAATACACCGTTAGACGCGGCTCCGCGAGCCCTGTACACTCCCGTAAATATTTCTGGAAAATCTCAAAAGGGAAAATTTTTATTAAAGAAAAACACTTTTCCAAATTTTTACAAACTTTAAAATTTAATAACTTTGTCATTTTTAGTCATACAATAAATCTAGGGACGCCGCTGGACGCGCCTGAAGTTGCTCCACCCGAGTCCTGAAAAACAAAAAGGGATACAATTGTTAGTTTTTTAAATATAATAGTTTTTTGGTATTTTTTTCGAAATTTTTGCGTTTTTAAGCCCTTCCCTGGCGAATAACTCCCGTTCCTGTTGTGCGAACGGGTTCAAATCTTCACAGTAGACGGGACCCCGCGCAGGCAACGCGTGTGCACCCTCAAAACAGAGCCGCCCATACAAAAATTGACCACCCGACAGTAAAAAACTGTCCAAATCACAAAAATTCTGCCCGCTTATTTAGTGTTTATCCCGTTTTTCGCCAATTTTCCGAGGTAATTTCCACGTCACTGGCTCCAGCGCATCGGTCGAACTCCCAGGAGTGAAACCGCAGCGATATCCGCAAAAATCCCGTGGGAATTGGTGTAGAAACAAGCAATTTTAGTAAAATCACCGTACGTATACGCATATATCTATATATAGGTAGGTTGCAAAAGTTTACCTTAGTGAGCACTTGAAAATACTTTGTTGAAACTTTGACGTAATTTTTACACCCTTATAAGGTACCGTATATACAAGTGCAATACACCGTTAGACGCGGCTCCGCGAGCCCTGTACACTCCCGTAAATATTTCTGGAAAATCTCAAAAGGGAAAATTTTTATTAAAGAAAAACACTTTTCCAAATTTTTACAAACTTTAAAATTTAATAACTTTGTCATTTTTAGTCATACAATAAATCTAGGGACGCCGCTGGACGCGCCTGAAGTTGCTCCACCCGAGTCCTGAAAAACAAAAAGGGATACAATTGTTAGTTTTTTAAATATAATAGTTTTTTGGTATTTTTTTCGAAATTTTTGCGTTTTTAAGCCCTTCCCTGGCGAATAACTCCCGTTCCTGTTGTGCGAACGGGTTCAAATCTTCACAGTAGACGGGACCCCCGCGCAGGCAACGCGTGTGCACCCTCAAAACAGAGCCGCCCATACAAAAATTGACCACCCGACAGTAAAAAACTGTCCAAATCACAAAAATTCTGCCCGCTTATTTAGTGTTTATCCCGTTTTTCGCCAATTTTCCGAGGTAATTTCCACGTCACTGGCTCCAGCGCATCGGTCGAACTCCCAGGAGTGAAACCGCAGCGATATCCGCAAAAATCCCGTGGGAATTGGTGTAGAAACAAGCAATTTTAGTAAAATCACCGTACGTATACGCATATATCTATATATAGGTAGGTTGCAAAAGTTTACCTTAGTGAGCACTTGAAAATACTTTGTTGAAACTTTGACGTAATTTTTACACCCTTATAAGGTACCGTATATACAAGTGCAATACACCGTTAGACGCGGCTCCGCGAGCCCTGTACACTCCCGTAAATATTTCTGGAAAATCTCAAAAGGGAAAATTTTTATTAAAGAAAAACACTTTTCCAAATTTTTACAAACTTTAAAATTTAATAACTTTGTCATTTTTAGTCATACAATAAATCTAGGGACGCCGCTGGACGCGCCTGAAGTTGCTCCACCCGAGTCCTGAAAAACAAAAAGGGATACAATTGTTAGTTTTTTAAATATAATAGTTTTTTGGTATTTTTTTCGAAATTTTTGCGTTTTTAAGCCCTTCCCTGGCGAATAACTCCCGTTCCTGTTGTGCGAACGGGTTCAAATCTTCACAGTAGACGGGACCCCGCGCAGGCAACGCGTGTGCACCCTCAAAACAGAGCCGCCCATACAAAAATTGACCACCCGACAGTAAAAAACTGTCCAAATCACAAAAATTCTGCCCGCTTATTTAGTGTTTATCCCGTTTTTCGCCAATTTTCCGAGGTAATTTCCACGTCACTGGCTCCAGCGCATCGGTCGAACTCCCAGGAGTGAAACCGCAGCGATATCCGCAAAAATCCCGTGGGAATTGGTGTAGAAACAAGCAATTTTAGTAAAATCACCGTACGTATACGCATATATCTATATATAGGTAGGTTGCAAAAGTTTACCTTAGTGAGCACTTGAAAATACTTTGTTGAAACTTTGACGTAATTTTTACACCCTTATAAGGTACCGTATATACAAGTGCAATACACCGTTAGACGCGGCTCCGCGAGCCCTGTACACTCCCGTAAATATTTCTGGAAAATCTCAAAAGGGAAAATTTTTATTAAAGAAAAACACTTTTCCAAATTTTTACAAACTTTAAAATTTAATAACTTTGTCATTTTTAGTCATACAATAAATCTAGGGACGCCGCTGGACGCGCCTGAAGTTGCTCCACCCGAGTCCTGAAAAACAAAAAGGGATACAATTGTTAGTTTTTTAAATATAATAGTTTTTTGGTATTTTTTTCGAAATTTTTGCGTTTTTAAGCCCTTCCCTGGCGAATAACTCCCGTTCCTGTTGTGCGAACGGGTTCAAATCTTCACAGTAGACGGGACCCCGCGCAGGCAACGCGTGTGCACCCTCAAAACAGAGCCGCCCATACAAAAATTGACCACCCGACAGTAAAAAACTGTCCAAATCACAAAAATTCTGCCCGCTTATTTAGTGTTTATCCCGTTTTTCGCCAATTTTCCGAGGTAATTTCCACGTCACTGGCTCCAGCGCATCGGTCGAACTCCCAGGAGTGAAACCGCAGCGATATCCGCAAAAATCCCGTGGGAATTGGTGTAGAAACAAGCAATTTTAGTAAAATCACCGTACGTATACGCATATATCTATATATAGGTAGGTTGCAAAAGTTTACCTTAGTGAGCACTTGAAAATACTTTGTTGAAACTTTGACGTAATTTTTACACCCTTATAAGGTACCGTATATACAAGTGCAATACACCGTTAGACGCGGCTCCGCGAGCCCTGTACACTCCCGTAAATATTTCTGGAAAATCTCAAAAGGGAAAATTTTTATTAAAGAAAAACACTTTTCCAAATTTTTACAAACTTTAAAATTTAATAACTTTGTCATTTTTAGTCATACAATAAATCTAGGGACGCCGCTGGACGCGCCTGAAGTTGCTCCACCCGAGTCCTGAAAAACAAAAAGGGATACAATTGTTAGTTTTTTAAATATAATAGTTTTTTGGTATTTTTTTCGAAATTTTTGCGTTTTTAAGCCCTTCCCTGGCGAATAACTCCCGTTCCTGTTGTGCGAACGGGTTCAAATCTTCACAGTAGACGGGACCCCGCGCAGGCAACGCGTGTGCACCCTCAAAACAGAGCCGCCCATACAAAAATTGACCACCCGACAGTAAAAAACTGTCCAAATCACAAAAATTCTGCCCGCTTATTTAGTGTTTATCCCGTTTTTCGCCAATTTTCCGAGGTAATTTCCACGTCACTGGCTCCAGCGCATCGGTCGAACTCCCAGGAGTGAAACCGCAGCGATATCCGCAAAAATCCCGTGGGAATTGGTGTAGAAACAAGCAATTTTAGTAAAATCACCGTACGTATACGCATATATCTATATATAGGTAGGTTGCAAAAGTTTACCTTAGTGAGCACTTGGGGGTGCTGGTCAGAAAACCTCCAAGCGTGCCGTCGGTTGCTTGTCCCTCCGGACACGTCTTGAGGGAACGGCAGCTGGCTGGCCGGTGCACCCTGGGCGCGGGTAGTGATCTTCCCTGAGGAATGGGAAGAGATTCCTATTCTTTGGGGAATGTCACTGCTCGTGGCCAATATTCTGACGGGCGGGGTCCGAGGACGGACCAAGGGCGTTTCTCCGCGTGTCCCTCTGATCAGCAGAGGGCACAGCGGAGGAGTGAGGACGGGCTCGGCGTGCACTCACCCTGCCACCGAGCAGACAGAGAGGAGGGTGGTCCTTCTCTGTCACCGTCGTACATCGTAACCCCATATCGGAGTGTCGTGGTCATGTCTCGCGGCTTCGATTGGCACCGAGGGTCTTGGCTTAACCGCCCGGACCGCGAGGTAGAAACCCTCTATAAAAAGTCACCCCGAATCCCAAGCGGCGGCGCACCGTGACGGGATGTATGGCTGACGGGCGTCCCTATGGGACATCAGTCGCTAGTGCGAACCACTTGTTTTTTTGGTTGGATGGTTGGAAAATGTTTATACTCGTGGGACTTAAAATGGAAAAAAATTTAACAAACACACACACAACAAATAAAGACGCAGTAGGAGGGAAGGGAGATGCCGAGTCGGACTCCGACTCGGCATCGACTTCCAGCATGGTGAGCGTGAGCCCGTTGGGCTCCCGCCATCAGGTGGTCGATCTGGGCCAATTCTTTAGGAAGCGGCCTAGACCGGAGGACGAGCGGGCGTCCTCCGACGGCGAGCAGCTGGCCTCGGCTCGCAAGATCCCCACCAGCAAACGCGGTGGGGTCCAGGAGAGAGGCCCAGGGAGGGTGACTGCCCTGAGGAGCAGTGTTGCTGGGCGACCAGCGACACCTGCGATGGTAGGGCAGCACCCGACCGCGACGACGTCCTGCGACGAGGCAGATGCACCTGGCGGCTCCGAGGAGGAGCGTAAGTCCAAATTTATGGAAGCAGTTAATGCGGCGGTCGCGAGCGTGGCTCGCAAAAAAATGAAGGGGTCGAAGTCTCGGGCCATGCACGAGGCTTCGGCCACTATTGCGGCGGCTGCGGAGGCCCGGTTTGCGGGCGAGGTCCCGCAGCTACGGGCGGAGGTGGCCCGCCTGTCGGCGGAAATGAGGCTCCTCATGGAGGAAAATCGGAAGCTCCAGGCTGACCTGGCGGAAATCCGCGGGTCCGGTTCCCGCCAGGCGCCCAAGTCGGGTGGCCAGCGCGGCCAGCCCCAGCCCCAGCCCCAGCCCGTGCCCGTGCCAGTGGAGAACCAGGTCCTGGCCCTGGTTCAGAGGGAGTTGGCTGCATTCAACTCGCGATTCTCTGTGCTGGAGGGAATCGTGCTGCGCCCCCCTCTGGCGGCGAGCGGGACGGCCACGGGCGGCAGGCGGGCCTCCTATGCGGCCGCCGCCTCTGTGCCGAGGCCGGGCAACCAGCCCCCCGGCAACCAGCCCCCCAGCAGGGCTGTGCTGGCCCCCGCGAAACCGGCTCCGGCTAAACCGGCGCCGGTGCAAAAGGCGGTGTCCTCGAGGGGCAAGGCGGCGTCCCAGCCGCCCCCGCCCCCCCCGCCCTCTAATCCCAATCCTCCGGCAGAAGCCGAATGGCAAGTGGCCGGAGCGAAGGAGAAGGGGCGGAAGGCGGCCAGAGCGGCCAGGGCGGCCACCAGGAGGACAGAAGAACGGCGACGGCGCAGGCAGCGAGCTGCCGAGGCTAAGCTCCGCGCCCCGAGATCCGCGGCTGTGGTAATCACACTGCAGCCGGAGGCGGAGAAGCGGGGCGTGTCATACGGGCAGGTCCTCGGCAAAGCCAGAGCGGCGGTGAACCTCGCGGAGCTCGGCATCACCGGAGGGCTCCGGCTCCGGGTGACGGCTACGGGGGCCAGGATGTTGGAGGTCCCCGGTGCCACCAGCGGCCCGTCTGCAGACGCTCTAGCCGAAAGGCTGAGAGCGTCCCTAGACGCGGACGAGGCCCGAGTCTCCAGGCCCGTCAGATGTGCAGACCTGCGCATCCTTGGCCTGGATGACTCGGTCACCGCGGAGGAGGTGGTGGCCGCCGTCGCCAGGACGGGTGGATGCCCTGCCGAACAGGTCAGGGCAGGCACCATCCGTCCGGAGCACTCGGGCATGCGGGCTGTGACAGTCAGCTGCCCTGTGGCGGCGGCCAAGGCTATTGTTGGGGGCCGCAGACTGTTGGTGGGCTGGGTATCGGCGCAGGTCAGACTGCTGGAGCCCAGGCCCATGAGGTGCTTCCGCTGCCACGTGGGAAATCACGTGGCATGCCGATGCGCCTCAGAGGTCGACCGCAGCGGCTTGTGCTTCCGCTGCGGCAAGCCCGGTCACAAGGCCGCGACTTGCGATGCCCCGCCGCACTGCGACGCATGTGCGGGGGCTAGCAAGCCGGCCGATCACCGGGCTGGGGGCAAGGCCTGCGCCGTGCCCGCCAAAGCCGGGGGAAGGCCCCGCGCCGCCGCCGCTGTCACCGCCGCCACCGCTGCTGTCGCCGTGGCCGCAACCGCAGCCGCCGCTGAGTCCGCGCCAGCCGTCGCCGCAACGGCTATTCAGGGGGGTGCAATGGACTGCCAATAACGGCACCATTGCGCCTCCTTCAGGCGAACATCAACCACTGCGTCGCCGCTCAGGATCTGTTGCTCCAGAGCATGGCGCAGTGGTCGATACACATCGCCGTGGTCGCTGAGCCGTACTTTGTCCCGCCCAGAGAAACCTGGGTGGAGGACCTTAGCGGCTCAGTGGCCATAATTGCGTCGGCCGCCGCCGGCACCCCGTCCCTTGAGGGAATCAAGAAAGGACAGGGGTGCGTAGCAGCCCGGTTCGGGGGGATCGTTGTAGTTGGTTGCTACTTCTCCCCGAACCGAACTCTCGCCGAGTTCCACAACTCCCTCATGGAGTTGAGTGTCGTCGTCGGAAGCCATTCCCTCCCCGTGCTAGTGCTCGGGGACTTCAATGCCAAAAACTTGGCTTGGGGTTCTCGCTGCACGGATGTGCGGGGGAGGATGCTGGAGGACTGGACCCTGGAGAAGGGTCTAGTCATCCTGAATCGGGGTTCTGTACCCACGTGCGTGCGGATGCGGGGCGAATCGGTGGTGGACATCTCGTTCGCCAGCCCCGCTCTGTCGCCGCGGGTTCTTGACTGGCGCGTTGTGGAGGGGGTGGAGACCTACTCCGATCACCGGTACATCCGGTTTGACGTCTCCGCCCCGGACTCCAGCGCGCCGGTCGTGCAGGCCCCGAGTGGTCCGCGTTGGGCGCTGAAGCAGTTGGACCGGGAGCTCCTCCTGGAAGCCTCGATCGTGCAGGCCTGGGTGTCATCACCGGACAGGCCTGCCGACATAGACAGTGAGGTGGAGTGGTTCCAGGGGGCCATGTCCGAGATTTGTGACGTGGCAATGCCCCGAGTCCCGCAAGGCGGCGCCCGCCGGCAGGTGTACTGGTGGTCGCAAGAGATTTCGGCGCTGCGGGAGGCATGCGTCGCTGCGCGACACCCGTACGCCCATCATCGCAGGCTCCGCATTCGGCCACCGAATGCGGCGGCCATTGAGGCGGAGCTGTACGAGGGGTACAGAGAGGCGAAGACCGCCCTCAACGAGGCCATTTCGCGGGCCAAATCTCAGGCCCGCGAGGAGTTGCTGGGGACTCTGAACGCGGATCCGTGGGGGCGCCCTTACAAGACGGTGCGGAACAAGATCCGCACCTGGGCCCCCCCGCTGACGCAGAGTCTCCGGCCGGAGCTCGTTGAGGACGTGGTGAGCGCTCTGTTCCCCTCGCGGGGAGAACATCCTCCCCCGCCCATGGCTCCGCCGCCTGCGATGCCGGAAGCGGACCACACCGACGACGACACACCAGAGGTGACTGGGGTAGACCTGAGGGTGGCGGTACGTAAGCTGAAAGGCAAAAATACCGCCCCGGGACCCGACGGCTTGCCTGGGAAAGCCTGGGTCCTGGCCTCAGAGGCTCTAGGGCCCCGATTGGAGGGGCTCCTAAGCGCATGTTTGGAGAGGGGCCGGTTCCCACTTCGTTGGAAGACGGGGAAGCTGGTCCTCATTCAGAAGCCTGGGCGCCCTGCGGACTCACCGTCCGCATACCGGCCCATCGTGCTGCTCGACGAGGTGGGCAAGCTCTTTGAAAGAGTGATTGCGGGCCGCCTCGTCGGGCACCTGTCTGGGATGGGGCCGGACCTTGCGGACTGCCAGTTCGGCTTCCGCAGGGGGCGCTCTACGGTGGATGCCATCATGCGCGTGAGAGCTCTCTCGGCGGGGGATGCTGTGTCCCGGGGCAGGGTTGTGCTGGCGGTGTCGCTGGACATCGCCAACGCGTTTAACTCCCTGCCCTGGTCCTGCATTAGGGAGGCACTCCGGTACCACCGGGTGCCGAACTACCTCCGTCGGGTGGTCGGGGCCTATCTGTGTGATAGAGCCGTGATCTACCCTGGTCGAAATGGTGAATGGAACCGGCGAGAGATGTCGTGCGGTGTTCCGCAGGGATCGGTGTTAGGGCCGCTCCTGTGGAACATCGGCTACGACTGGGTGCTACGTGCTGACCTCCCCGAGGGCGCCAGCGTAGTCTGCTACGCAGACGACACGTTGGTCCTGGCGCAGGGGTGGTCGCACGAGGCGGCGGCCGACCTTATGACACGCGGGGTTGCGATAGTCGTCGAGAGGATCCGGCAATTGGGTCTCGAGGTGGCCTTGCACAAGTCCGAAGTCCTGTGCTTTCATGGGCTTCGGAACGCGCCACCTTCGGGATCCCAAATAACGGTAGGAGGGGTTTCCGTCGGCGTCGGGTCGACGATGAAGTACCTGGGACTTGTCCTCGACAGCCGATGGAACTTCGTGGAACATTTCCGACGTTTGGCTCCCAAGTTGGCACGGGCGTCGGCCGCTCTAAAGCGGCTCTTGCCCAATTTGAGGGGGCCAAACGCCTCCTGCCGGAGGCTCTACGCCGGGGTCGTGCGTTCGATGGCCCTTTACGGGGCCCCGGTGTGGGCGCGGGGCTTGAAGCGGCTTGCCGCCCACTACCTGAACGCGTCCCAGCGGGTGATCGCCATAAGGGTCATCCGCGGATACCGCACGATCTCCGGCGAGGCAGCGAGCCTCCTTGCCGGATTGCCGCCATGGGATCTGGAGGCGCTGGTCCTCGCGCGCCTACACGAGTGGCGCGCGGAGGCACTGGGCCGGGGCGAAACTCCGCTGCCGCGGCAAATTGCCGCCCTGCGGACGGAACTCCGGCTCGATCTCATGGCGACATGGAGAGAACGACTGTCGCAACCTCGTGCAGGGCTCGCCTCGATTGAGGCGGTAAGACCCCTCTTTGAGGAGTGGCTAGAGCGGCGCCACGGCGCCCTCACCTTCCGCCTGACGCAGGTCCTCACCGGACACGGAAGTTTCGGGAGGTTCCTGCACCTCATCGGGCGGGAGGAATCGCCCGGATGTCACCATTGTGAGGATCGCCCCGAGGACACGGTGGAGCATACTCTGGCGGTGTGCCCTG
This sequence comes from Caradrina clavipalpis, assembly GCA_932526535.1. Lineage (NCBI taxonomy): Eukaryota > Metazoa > Arthropoda > Insecta > Lepidoptera > Noctuidae > Caradrina > Caradrina clavipalpis. Next base: position 13,576,567 of record OW052109.1, on the reverse strand, counting down.
CTTGGGCTGAGCACCGCCGAGTCCTCGAGGCGGCCATCGGCGGCGGCGCCCTCTCGCGTCCGGCACTGGTTCAGGCCATGGTCCGGAGCGAGGGGGAATGGGAAGCAGTCGCCTCCTTCTGCGAAGCTGTAATGCTAGAGAAGGAGGCGGCGGGACGGGAGAGAGAAAGGAGGGTCCCCCGTCCCAGCGGCCGCCGCGGTAGACGATCCGGGCGTCGGGAGCCACGAGACGACTCCCGGCCACCGTAGACGCGGGTCTGTGGACGGTGAGCAATGGGTAGCTCGCCGTCCGTACGTTCACTAGCGACAGACCGTGTCGACGGCGCGTTCGTGTTCCACGCGCGCCTCAAAGAGATGTCAGCAAAATTGGATGGGGCCACTGAGGGCCGATGCCTGCCGGGGCTGCGGGTTGTTCGAAAGAGATACCGCGCCCCCGGAACGCAAAGGGCACATGAAGGAGTGAGCACTTGAAAATACTTTGTTGAAACTTTGACGTAATTTTTACACCCTTATAAGGTACCGTATATACAAGTGCAATACACCGTTAGACGCGGCTCCGCGAGCCCTGTACACTCCCGTAAATATTTCTGGAAAATCTCAAAAGGGAAAATTTTTATTAAAGAAAAACACTTTTCCAAATTTTTACAAACTTTAAAATTTAATAACTTTGTCATTTTTAGTCATACAATAAATCTAGGGACGCCGCTGGACGCGCCTGAAGTTGCTCCACCCGAGTCCTGAAAAACAAAAAGGGATACAATTGTTAGTTTTTTAAATATAATAGTTTTTTGGTATTTTTTTCGAAATTTTTGCGTTTTTAAGCCCTTCCCTGGCGAATAACTCCCGTTCCTGTTGTGCGAACGGGTTCAAATCTTCACAGTAGACGGGACCCCGCGCAGGCAACGCGTGTGCACCCTCAAAACAGAGCCGCCCATACAAAAATTGACCACCCGACAGTAAAAAACTGTCCAAATCACAAAAATTCTGCCCGCTTATTTAGTGTTTATCCCGTTTTTCGCCAATTTTCCGAGGTAATTTCCACGTCACTGGCTCCAGCGCATCGGTCGAACTCCCAGGAGTGAAACCGCAGCGATATCCGCAAAAATCCCGTGGGAATTGGTGTAGAAACAAGCAATTTTAGTAAAATCACCGTACGTATACGCATATATCTATATATAGGTAGGTTGCAAAAGTTTACCTTAGTGAGCACTTGAAAATACTTTGTTGAAACTTTGACGTAATTTTTACACCCTTATAAGGTACCGTATATACAAGTGCAATACACCGTTAGACGCGGCTCCGCGAGCCCTGTACACTCCCGTAAATATTTCTGGAAAATCTCAAAAGGGAAAATTTTTATTAAAGAAAAACACTTTTCCAAATTTTTACAAACTTTAAAATTTAATAACTTTGTCATTTTTAGTCATACAATAAATCTAGGGACGCCGCTGGACGCGCCTGAAGTTGCTCCACCCGAGTCCTGAAAAACAAAAAGGGATACAATTGTTAGTTTTTTAAATATAATAGTTTTTTGGTATTTTTTTCGAAATTTTTGCGTTTTTAAGCCCTTCCCTGGCGAATAACTCCCGTTCCTGTTGTGCGAACGGGTTCAAATCTTCACAGTAGACGGGACCCCGCGCAGGCAACGCGTGTGCACCCTCAAAACAGAGCCGCCCATACAAAAATTGACCACCCGACAGTAAAAAACTGTCCAAATCACAAAAATTCTGCCCGCTTATTTAGTGTTTATCCCGTTTTTCGCCAATTTTCCGAGGTAATTTCCACGTCACTGGCTCCAGCGCATCGGTCGAACTCCCAGGAGTGAAACCGCAGCGATATCCGCAAAAATCCCGTGGGAATTGGTGTAGAAACAAGCAATTTTAGTAAAATCACCGTACGTATACGCATATATCTATATATAGGTAGGTTGCAAAAGTTTACCTTAGTGAGCACTTGAAAATACTTTGTTGAAACTTTGACGTAATTTTTACACCCTTATAAGGTACCGTATATACAAGTGCAATACACCGTTAGACGCGGCTCCGCGAGCCCTGTACACTCCCGTAAATATTTCTGGAAAATCTCAAAAGGGAAAATTTTTATTAAAGAAAAACACTTTTCCAAATTTTTACAAACTTTAAAATTTAATAACTTTGTCATTTTTAGTCATACAATAAATCTAGGGACGCCGCTGGACGCGCCTGAAGTTGCTCCACCCGAGTCCTGAAAAACAAAAAGGGATACAATTGTTAGTTTTTTAAATATAATAGTTTTTTGGTATTTTTTTCGAAATTTTTGCGTTTTTAAGCCCTTCCCTGGCGAATAACTCCCGTTCCTGTTGTGCGAACGGGTTCAAATCTTCACAGTAGACGGGACCCCGCGCAGGCAACGCGTGTGCACCCTCAAAACAGAGCCGCCCATACAAAAATTGACCACCCGACAGTAAAAAACTGTCCAAATCACAAAAATTCTGCCCGCTTATTTAGTGTTTATCCCGTTTTTCGCCAATTTTCCGAGGTAATTTCCACGTCACTGGCTCCAGCGCATCGGTCGAACTCCCAGGAGTGAAACCGCAGCGATATCCGCAAAAATCCCGTGGGAATTGGTGTAGAAACAAGCAATTTTAGTAAAATCACCGTACGTATACGCATATATCTATATATAGGTAGGTTGCAAAAGTTTACCTTAGTGAGCACTTGAAAATACTTTGTTGAAACTTTGACGTAATTTTTACACCCTTATAAGGTACCGTATATACAAGTGCAATACACCGTTAGACGCGGCTCCGCGAGCCCTGTACACTCCCGTAAATATTTCTGGAAAATCTCAAAAGGGAAAATTTTTATTAAAGAAAAACACTTTTCCAAATTTTTACAAACTTTAAAATTTAATAACTTTGTCATTTTTAGTCATACAATAAATCTAGGGACGCCGCTGGACGCGCCTGAAGTTGCTCCACCCGAGTCCTGAAAAACAAAAAGGGATACAATTGTTAGTTTTTTAAATATAATAGTTTTTTGGTATTTTTTTCGAAATTTTTGCGTTTTTAAGCCCTTCCCTGGCGAATAACTCCCGTTCCTGTTGTGCGAACGGGTTCAAATCTTCACAGTAGACGGGACCCCGCGCAGGCAACGCGTGTGCACCCTCAAAACAGAGCCGCCCATACAAAAATTGACCACCCGACAGTAAAAAACTGTCCAAATCACAAAAATTCTGCCCGCTTATTTAGTGTTTATCCCGTTTTTCGCCAATTTTCCGAGGTAATTTCCACGTCACTGGCTCCAGCGCATCGGTCGAACTCCCAGGAGTGAAACCGCAGCGATATCCGCAAAAATCCCGTGGGAATTGGTGTAGAAACAAGCAATTTTAGTAAAATCACCGTACGTATACGCATATATCTATATATAGGTAGGTTGCAAAAGTTTACCTTAGTGAGCACTTGAAAATACTTTGTTGAAACTTTGACGTAATTTTTACACCCTTATAAGGTACCGTATATACAAGTGCAATACACCGTTAGACGCGGCTCCGCGAGCCCTGTACACTCCCGTAAATATTTCTGGAAAATCTCAAAAGGGAAAATTTTTATTAAAGAAAAACACTTTTCCAAATTTTTACAAACTTTAAAATTTAATAACTTTGTCATTTTTAGTCATACAATAAATCTAGGGACGCCGCTGGACGCGCCTGAAGTTGCTCCACCCGAGTCCTGAAAAACAAAAAGGGATACAATTGTTAGTTTTTTAAATATAATAGTTTTTTGGTATTTTTTTCGAAATTTTTGCGTTTTTAAGCCCTTCCCTGGCGAATAACTCCCGTTCCTGTTGTGCGAACGGGTTCAAATCTTCACAGTAGACGGGACCCCGCGCAGGCAACGCGTGTGCACCCTCAAAACAGAGCCGCCCATACAAAAATTGACCACCCGACAGTAAAAAACTGTCCAAATCACAAAAATTCTGCCCGCTTATTTAGTGTTTATCCCGTTTTTCGCCAATTTTCCGAGGTAATTTCCACGTCACTGGCTCCAGCGCATCGGTCGAACTCCCAGGAGTGAAACCGCAGCGATATCCGCAAAAATCCCGTGGGAATTGGTGTAGAAACAAGCAATTTTAGTAAAATCACCGTACGTATACGCATATATCTATATATAGGTAGGTTGCAAAAGTTTACCTTAGTGAGCACTTGAAAATACTTTGTTGAAACTTTGACGTAATTTTTACACCCTTATAAGGTACCGTATATACAAGTGCAATACACCGTTAGACGCGGCTCCGCGAGCCCTGTACACTCCCGTAAATATTTCTGGAAAATCTCAAAAGGGAAAATTTTTATTAAAGAAAAACACTTTTCCAAATTTTTACAAACTTTAAAATTTAATAACTTTGTCATTTTTAGTCATACAATAAATCTAGGGACGCCGCTGGACGCGCCTGAAGTTGCTCCACCCGAGTCCTGAAAAACAAAAAGGGATACAATTGTTAGTTTTTTAAATATAATAGTTTTTTGGTATTTTTTTCGAAATTTTTGCGTTTTTAAGCCCTTCCCTGGCGAATAACTCCCGTTCCTGTTGTGCGAACGGGTTCAAATCTTCACAGTAGACGGGACCCCCGCGCAGGCAACGCGTGTGCACCCTCAAAACAGAGCCGCCCATACAAAAATTGACCACCCGACAGTAAAAAACTGTCCAAATCACAAAAATTCTGCCCGCTTATTTAGTGTTTATCCCGTTTTTCGCCAATTTTCCGAGGTAATTTCCACGTCACTGGCTCCAGCGCATCGGTCGAACTCCCAGGAGTGAAACCGCAGCGATATCCGCAAAAATCCCGTGGGAATTGGTGTAGAAACAAGCAATTTTAGTAAAATCACCGTACGTATACGCATATATCTATATATAGGTAGGTTGCAAAAGTTTACCTTAGTGAGCACTTGAGGGGTGCTGGTCAGAAAACCTCCAAGCGTGCCGTCGGTTGCTTGTCCCTCCGGACACGTCTTGAGGGAACGGCAGCTGGCTGGCCGGTGCACCCTGGGCGCGGGTAGTGATCTTCCCTGAGGAATGGGAAGAGATTCCTATTCTTTGGGGAATGTCACTGCTCGTGGCCAATATTCTGACGGGCGGGGTCCGAGGACGGACCAAGGGCGTTTCTCCGCGTGTCCCTCTGATCAGCAGAGGGCACAGCGGAGGAGTGAGGACGGGCTCGGCGTGCACTCACCCTGCCACCGAGCAGACAGAGGTCCTTCTCTGTCACCGTCGTACATCGTAACCCCATATCGGAGTGTCGTGGATCATGTCTCGCGGCTTCGATTGGCACCGAGGGTCTTGGCTTAACCGCCCGGACCGCGAGGTAGAAAACCTCTATAAAAAATCACCCCGAATCCCAAGCGGCGGCGCACCGTGACGGGATGTATGGCTGACGGGCGTTCCTATGGAACATCAGTCGCTAGTGCGAACCACTTGCGCTTTTTGGTTGGATGGTTGGAACCTTTTCTACTCGTGGGAACTAAAATGGATTATACCTACAAAACTTTAAAAGGAGGGAGAGGGGATGCTGAGTCGGAGTCCGACTCGACCCCCAGTGTGGTGAGCGTGGGTAGCTCAGAGGGCTCCCACCGTGAGATGAGTGGGCTGGATGCTTCAAAGCTCCGGAAGCGGCCCAGACCGGAGGACCTGGTGTCTTCCGATGGCGAGTTGGCCTCGGCTCGCAAGATCCCCACCAGCAGACGCGGTGGGGTCCAAGAGCGGGGCCCAATGAGAGTGACTGCCCGGAGGGGACCGGCGATGCCTGTCGCTGAAGGGCAGTCCCAAAGTGAGACTGGCGGCGGCGACGATGTGGTCCAGCCGGTCACATCGCGGGTGGAGGTAAGCGAACCTGGCGGCTCCGAGGAGCGTAAGGCCAGGTTCGCTGAGGCCGTGAAAGCCGCGGTCGCGAGTGTGGCCCGGAAGAAAATGAAGGGCAGCAAGTCCCGGGCCATGGAGGAGGCTGCGGCTACCATACTGGCGGAGGCGGAAGCCAGCTTTGCGGGGGAGGTCCCGCAGCTTCGGGCGGATGTGGCTCGCTTGTCGGCCACAATGGAGCTCCTCATAGAGGAGAACAGGAGACTCCGGGCCGACCTGGCAGAGCTCAGAGGGACCAGCTCCCGCCAGCCCGAGCCAGCGACGGAGGATGACCAGCTGCTGCACCTGCTGGAGATTGAGATGGCGGCCTTCCAGGCACGGTTTTCCGTCCTGGAGGGCATTGTGTTGCGCCCCCCTCTGGCGGCGAGCGGGACGGCCGAGGGCGACAGGCGGGCCTCGTACGCGGCTGCCGCGTCTGTGCCGAGGCCGGGTAGCCAGCCCCCCAGCAGGGCTGGGCCGACCCCTGCGAAACCGGCTCCGGCAAAACCGGCGCCGGCGCAAAATGTGTCCTCGAGGGGCAAGGCGGCATCCCAGCCGCCTCCACCCCCTCCACCCCCTAATCCCAATCCTCCGGCCACGGAAGCCGAATGGCAGGTGGCCGGGGCAAAGGAGAAGGGGCGCAGGGCGGCCAGATCGGCCAGAGCGGCCACCAAACGGGCGGAGGAGCGGCGGCGACGCAGAGAGCGGAACGCCGCTGCTAGGCTTCGCGCCCCTAAATCCGCGGCTGTAGTCATTACGCTGCAGCCGGAGGCGGTAAAAAGGGGCGTGACATACGCAGCGGTGCTCACTAGGGCCAAGGCGGCGATTGATCTCGGCGAGCTGGGGATCACGGCCCTCCAGCTGAGGGTGACGGCAACGGGGGCCAGGATGCTGGAGGTCCCCGGTGCCACCAGCGGCCCGTCTGCGGACGCTCTGGCGGAGAGGCTCAGAGCGTCCCTGGATGCAGACGAGGCCCGAGTGTCCAGGCCCGTCAGATGCGCAGACCTGCGCATCCTGGGCCTGGACGACTCCGTTACCGCGGAGGAGGTGGTGGCCGCCGTTGCCAGGAAGGGTGGATGCCTTGCCGAGGAGGTGAGGGCAGGCACCATCCGCCCGGAGCGCACGGGTATGCGGACCGTTGTGGTCAGCTGCCCAGTGACGGCGGCCAAAACAATTGTCGAGGGGGGCCGTTTACTGGTGGGCTGGGTGTCGGCGCAGGTTAGACTGCTCGAGCCCAGGCCCCTGAGGTGTTACCGGTGCCACGTGGGGAAGCACGTGGCATGTAGGTGCGCCTCGGAGGTGGACCGCAGCGCCCTATGTTTCCGCTGCGGTCAGCCCGGTCACAAGGCCGCGGCTTGCGATGCCCCGCCGCACTGCGACGCATGTGCGGGGGCTAACAGGCCGGCCGATCACCGGGCTGGGGGCAAGGCCTGCGCCGTACCCGCCAGGACCGGGGGAAGGCCCCGCACCGCCGCCGCCGCCGCCGCGGCCGCCGCCGCCACCGTCGCCGTGGCTGCACCTGCAGCCACCGCTGACACCGCGTCCGCCGGCGCAATGGATTGCCAATAATGGCACCATTGCGCCTCCCGCTGGCGGATTCCGTAGGCACGGTCTGTGGATGGTGAGCAATGGGTAGCTCACCGTCCGTACGTTATTAACTAACGACAGACCGTGTCGACGGCGCGTCCATGTTCCGCGCACAGAGGTGTCAGCCACTGGAAGGGGCCACTAAGGGCCAAATGCCTGCCGGGGCTGCGGGTTGTTCGAAAGAGATGCCGCGCCCCCGGAACGCAAAGGGCACATGAAGGAACATAGATGGTTTTTAGTCAGTAAAAGTCTGACACTCCCTCCCGCCCCGCCCTGGACGGGGGGGGTCATTTGATGATTTTACCATCTCTAAAAAAAAAAAAAAAAAAAAAGTGAGCACTTGAAAATACTTTGTTGAAACTTTGACGTAATTTTTACACCCTTATAAGGTACCGTATATACAAGTGCAATACACCGTTAGACGCGGCTCCGCGAGCCCTGTACACTCCCGTAAATATTTCTGGAAAATCTCAAAAGGGAAAATTTTTATTAAAGAAAAACACTTTTCCAAATTTTTACAAACTTTAAAATTTAATAACTTTGTCATTTTTAGTCATACAATAAATCTAGGGACGCCGCTGGACGCGCCTGAAGTTGCTCCACCCGAGTCCTGAAAAACAAAAAGGGATACAATTGTTAGTTTTTTAAATATAATAGTTTTTTGGTATTTTTTTCGAAATTTTTGCGTTTTTAAGCCCTTCCCTGGCGAATAACTCCCGTTCCTGTTGTGCGAACGGGTTCAAATCTTCACAGTAGACGGGACCCCCGCGCAGGCAACGCGTGTGCACCCTCAAAACAGAGCCGCCCATACAAAAATTGACCACCCGACAGTAAAAAACTGTCCAAATCACAAAAATTCTGCCCGCTTATTTAGTGTTTATCCCGTTTTTCGCCAATTTTCCGAGGTAATTTCCACGTCACTGGCTCCAGCGCATCGGTCGAACTCCCAGGAGTGAAACCGCAGCGATATCCGCAAAAATCCCGTGGGAATTGGTGTAGAAACAAGCAATTTTAGTAAAATCACCGTACGTATACGCATATATCTATATATAGGTAGGTTGCAAAAGTTTACCTTAGTGAGCACTTGAAAATACTTTGTTGAAACTTTGACGTAATTTTTACACCCTTATAAGGTACCGTATATACAAGTGCAATACACCGTTAGACGCGGCTCCGCGAGCCCTGTACACTCCCGTAAATATTTCTGGAAAATCTCAAAAGGGAAAATTTTTATTAAAGAAAAACACTTTTCCAAATTTTTACAAACTTTAAAATTTAATAACTTTGTCATTTTTAGTCATACAATAAATCTAGGGACGCCGCTGGACGCGCCTGAAGTTGCTCCACCCGAGTCCTGAAAAACAAAAAGGGATACAATTGTTAGTTTTTTAAATATAATAGTTTTTTGGTATTTTTTTCGAAATTTTTGCGTTTTTAAGCCCTTCCCTGGCGAATAACTCCCGTTCCTGTTGTGCGAACGGGTTCAAATCTTCACAGTAGACGGGACCCCGCGCAGGCAACGCGTGTGCACCCTCAAAACAGAGCCGCCCATACAAAAATTGACCACCCGACAGTAAAAAACTGTCCAAATCACAAAAATTCTGCCCGCTTATTTAGTGTTTATCCCGTTTTTCGCCAATTTTCCGAGGTAATTTCCACGTCACTGGCTCCAGCGCATCGGTCGAACTCCCAGGAGTGAAACCGCAGCGATATCCGCAAAAATCCCGTGGGAATTGGTGTAGAAACAAGCAATTTTAGTAAAATCACCGTACGTATACGCATATATCTATATATAGGTAGGTTGCAAAAGTTTACCTTAGTGAGCACTTGAAAATACTTTGTTGAAACTTTGACGTAATTTTTACACCCTTATAAGGTACCGTATATACAAGTGCAATACACCGTTAGACGCGGCTCCGCGAGCCCTGTACACTCCCGTAAATATTTCTGGAAAATCTCAAAAGGGAAATTTTTTATTAAAGAAAAACACTTTTCCAAATTTTTACAAACTTTAAAATTTAATAACTTTGTCATTTTTAGTCATACAATAAATCTAGGGACGCCGCTGGACGCGCCTGAAGTTGCTCCACCCGAGTCCTGAAAAACAAAAAGGGATACAATTGTTAGTTTTTTAAATATAATAGTTTTTTGGTATTTTTTTCGAAATTTTTGCGTTTTTAAGCCCTTCCCTGGCGAATAACTCCCGTTCCTGTTGTGCGAACGGGTTCAAATCTTCACAGTAGACGGGACCCCGCGCAGGCAACGCGTGTGCACCCTCAAAACAGAGCCGCCCATACAAAAATTGACCACCCGACAGTAAAAAACTGTCCAAATCACAAAAATTCTGCCCGCTTATTTAGTGTTTATCCCGTTTTTCGCCAATTTTCCGAGGTAATTTCCACGTCACTGGCTCCAGCGCATCGGTCGAACTCCCAGGAGTGAAACCGCAGCGATATCCGCAAAAATCCCGTGGGAATTGGTGTAGAAACAAGCAATTTTAGTAAAATCACCGTACGTATACGCATATATCTATATATAGGTAGGTTGCAAAAGTTTACCTTAGTGAGCACTTGAAAATACTTTGTTGAAACTTTGACGTAATTTTTACACCCTTATAAGGTACCGTATATACAAGTGCAATACACCGTTAGACGCGGCTCCGCGAGCCCTGTACACTCCCGTAAATATTTCTGGAAAATCTCAAAAGGGAAAATTTTTATTAAAGAAAAACACTTTTCCAAATTTTTACAAACTTTAAAATTTAATAACTTTGTCATTTTTAGTCATACAATAAATCTAGGGACGCCGCTGGACGCGCCTGAAGTTGCTCCACCCGAGTCCTGAAAAACAAAAAGGGATACAATTGTTAGTTTTTTAAATATAATAGTTTTTTGGTATTTTTTTCGAAATTTTTGCGTTTTTAAGCCCTTCCCTGGCGAATAACTCCCGTTCCTGTTGTGCGAACGGGTTCAAATCTTCACAGTAGACGGGACCCCGCGCAGGCAACGCGTGTGCACCCTCAAAACAGAGCCGCCCATACAAAAATTGACCACCCGACAGTAAAAAACTGTCCAAATCACAAAAATTCTGCCCGCTTATTTAGTGTTTATCCCGTTTTTCGCCAATTTTCCGAGGTAATTTCCACGTCACTGGCTCCAGCGCATCGGTCGAACTCCCAGGAGTGAAACCGCAGCGATATCCGCAAAAATCCCGTGGGAATTGGTGTAGAAACAAGCAATTTTAGTAAAATCACCGTACGTATACGCATATATCTATATATAGGTAGGTTGCAAAAGTTTACCTTAGTGAGCACTTGAAAATACTTTGTTGAAACTTTGACGTAATTTTTACACCCTTATAAGGTACCGTATATACAAGTGCAATACACCGTTAGACGCGGCTCCGCGAGCCCTGTACACTCCCGTAAATATTTCTGGAAAATCTCAAAAGGGAAAATTTTTATTAAAGAAAAACACTTTTCCAAATTTTTACAAACTTTAAAATTTAATAACTTTGTCATTTTTAGTCATACAATAAATCTAGGGACGCCGCTGGACGCGCCTGAAGTTGCTCCACCCGAGTCCTGAAAAACAAAAAGGGATACAATTGTTAGTTTTTTAAATATAATAGTTTTTTGGTATTTTTTTCGAAATTTTTGCGTTTTTAAGCCCTTCCCTGGCGAATAACTCCCGTTCCTGTTGTGCGAACGGGTTCAAATCTTCACAGTAGACGGGACCCCGCGCAGGCAACGCGTGTGCACCCTCAAAACAGAGCCGCCCATACAAAAATTGACCACCCGACAGTAAAAAACTGTCCAAATCACAAAAATTCTGCCCGCTTATTTAGTGTTTATCCCGTTTTTCGCCAATTTTCCGAGGTAATTTCCACGTCACTGGCTCCAGCGCATCGGTCGAACTCCCAGGAGTGAAACCGCAGCGATATCCGCAAAAATCCCGTGGGAATTGGTGTAGAAACAAGCAATTTTAGTAAAATCACCGTACGTATACGCATATATCTATATATAGGTAGGTTGCAAAAGTTTACCTTAGTGAGCACTTGAAAATACTTTGTTGAAACTTTGACGTAATTTTTACACCCTTATAAGGTACCGTATATACAAGTGCAATACACCGTTAGACGCGGCTCCGCGAGCCCTGTACACTCCCGTAAATATTTCTGGAAAATCTCAAAAGGGAAAATTTTTATTAAAGAAAAACACTTTTCCAAATTTTTACAAACTTTAAAATTTAATAACTTTGTCATTTTTAGTCATACAATAAATCTAGGGACGCCGCTGGACGCGCCTGAAGTTGCTCCACCCGAGTCCTGAAAAACAAAAAGGGATACAATTGTTAGTTTTTTAAATATAATAGTTTTTTGGTATTTTTTTCGAAATTTTTGCGTTTTTAAGCCCTTCCCTGGCGAATAACTCCCGTTCCTGTTGTGCGAACGGGTTCAAATCTTCACAGTAGACGGGACCCCGCGCAGGCAACGCGTGTGCACCCTCAAAACAGAGCCGCCCATACAAAAATTGACCACCCGACAGTAAAAAACTGTCCAAATCACAAAAATTCTGCCCGCTTATTTAGTGTTTATCCCGTTTTTCGCCAATTTTCCGAGGTAATTTCCACGTCACTGGCTCCAGCGCATCGGTCGAACTCCCAGGAGTGAAACCGCAGCGATATCCGCAAAAATCCCGTGGGAATTGGTGTAGAAACAAGCAATTTTAGTAAAATCACCGTACGTATACGCATATATCTATATATAGGTAGGTTGCAAAAGTTTACCTTAGTGAGCACTTGAAAATACTTTGTTGAAACTTTGACGTAATTTTTACACCCTTATAAGGTACCGTATATACAAGTGCAATACACCGTTAGACGCGGCTCCGCGAGCCCTGTACACTCCCGTAAATATTTCTGGAAAATCTCAAAAGGGAAAATTTTTATTAAAGAAAAACACTTTTCCAAATTTTTACAAACTTTAAAATTTAATAACTTTGTCATTTTTAGTCATACAATAAATCTAGGGACGCCGCTGGACGCGCCTGAAGTTGCTCCACCCGAGTCCTGAAAAACAAAAAGGGATACAATTGTTAGTTTTTTAAATATAATAGTTTTTTGGTATTTTTTTCGAAATTTTTGCGTTTTTAAGCCCTTCCCTGGCGAATAACTCCCGTTCCTGTTGTGCGAACGGGTTCAAATCTTCACAGTAGACGGGACCCCGCGCAGGCAACGCGTGTGCACCCTCAAAACAGAGCCGCCCATACAAAAATTGACCACCCGACAGTAAAAAACTGTCCAAATCACAAAAATTCTGCCCGCTTATTTAGTGTTTATCCCGTTTTTCGCCAATTTTCCGAGGTAATTTCCACGTCACTGGCTCCAGCGCATCGGTCGAACTCCCAGGAGTGAAACCGCAGCGATATCCGCAAAAATCCCGTGGGAATTGGTGTAGAAACAAGCAATTTTAGTAAAATCACCGTACGTATACGCATATATCTATATATAGGTAGGTTGCAAAAGTTTACCTTAGTGAGCACTTGAAAATACTTTGTTGAAACTTTGACGTAATTTTTACACCCTTATAAGGTACCGTATATACAAGTGCAATACACCGTTAGACGCGGCTCCGCGAGCCCTGTACACTCCCGTAAATATTTCTGGAAAATCTCAAAAGGGAAAATTTTTATTAAAGAAAAACACTTTTCCAAATTTTTACAAACTTTAAAATTTAATAACTTTGTCATTTTTAGTCATACAATAAATCTAGGGACGCCGCTGGACGCGCCTGAAGTTGCTCCACCCGAGTCCTGAAAAACAAAAAGGGATACAATTGTTAGTTTTTTAAATATAATAGTTTTTTGGTATTTTTTTCGAAATTTTTGCGTTTTTAAGCCCTTCCCTGGCGAATAACTCCCGTTCCTGTTGTGCGAACGGGTTCAAATCTTCACAGTAGACGGGACCCCGCGCAGGCAACGCGTGTGCACCCTCAAAACAGAGCCGCCCATACAAAAATTGACCACCCGACAGTAAAAAACTGTCCAAATCACAAAAATTCTGCCCGCTTATTTAGTGTTTATCCCGTTTTTCGCCAATTTTCCGAGGTAATTTCCACGTCACTGGCTCCAGCGCATCGGTCGAACTCCCAGGAGTGAAACCGCAGCGATATCCGCAAAAATCCCGTGGGAATTGGTGTAGAAACAAGCAATTTTAGTAAAATCACCGTACGTATACGCATATATCTATATATAGGTAGGTTGCAAAAGTTTACCTTAGTGAGCACTTGAAAATACTTTGTTGAAACTTTGACGTAATTTTTACACCCTTATAAGGTACCGTATATACAAGTGCAATACACCGTTAGACGCGGCTCCGCGAGCCCTGTACACTCCCGTAAATATTTCTGGAAAATCTCAAAAGGGAAAATTTTTATTAAAGAAAAACACTTTTCCAAATTTTTACAAACTTTAAAATTTAATAACTTTGTCATTTTTAGTCATACAATAAATCTAGGGACGCCGCTGGACGCGCCTGAAGTTGCTCCACCCGAGTCCTGAAAAACAAAAAGGGATACAATTGTTAGTTTTTTAAATATAATAGTTTTTTGGTATTTTTTTCGAAATTTTTGCGTTTTTAAGCCCTTCCCTGGCGAATAACTCCCGTTCCTGTTGTGCGAACGGGTTCAAATCTTCACAGTAGACGGGACCCCCGCGCAGGCAACGCGTGTGCACCCTCAAAACAGAGCCGCCCATACAAAAATTGACCACCCGACAGTAAAAAACTGTCCAAATCACAAAAATTCTGCCCGCTTATTTAGTGTTTATCCCGTTTTTCGCCAATTTTCCGAGGTAATTTCCACGTCACTGGCTCCAGCGCATCGGTCGAACTCCCAGGAGTGAAACCGCAGCGATATCCGCAAAAATCCCGTGGGAATTGGTGTAGAAACAAGCAATTTTAGTAAAATCACCGTACGTATACGCATATATCTATATATAGGTAGGTTGCAAAAGTTTACCTTAGTGAGCACTTGAAAATACTTTGTTGAAACTTTGACGTAATTTTTACACCCTTATAAGGTACCGTATATACAAGTGCAATACACCGTTAGACGCGGCTCCGCGAGCCCTGTACACTCCCGTAAATATTTCTGGAAAATCTCAAAAGGGAAAATTTTTATTAAAGAAAAACACTTTTCCAAATTTTTACAAACTTTAAAATTTAATAACTTTGTCATTTTTAGTCATACAATAAATCTAGGGACGCCGCTGGACGCGCCTGAAGTTGCTCCACCCGAGTCCTGAAAAACAAAAAGGGATACAATTGTTAGTTTTTTAAATATAATAGTTTTTTGGTATTTTTTTCGAAATTTTTGCGTTTTTAAGCCCTTCCCTGGCGAATAACTCCCGTTCCTGTTGTGCGAACGGGTTCAAATCTTCACAGTAGACGGGACCCCGCGCAGGCAACGCGTGTGCACCCTCAAAACAGAGCCGCCCATACAAAAATTGACCACCCGACAGTAAAAAACTGTCCAAATCACAAAAATTCTGCCCGCTTATTTAGTGTTTATCCCGTTTTTCGCCAATTTTCCGAGGTAATTTCCACGTCACTGGCTCCAGCGCATCGGTCGAACTCCCAGGAGTGAAACCGCAGCGATATCCGCAAAAATCCCGTGGGAATTGGTGTAGAAACAAGCAATTTTAGTAAAATCACCGTACGTATACGCATATATCTATATATAGGTAGGTTGCAAAAGTTTACCTTAGTGAGCACTTGAAAATACTTTGTTGAAACTTTGACGTAATTTTTACACCCTTATAAGGTACCGTATATACAAGTGCAATACACCGTTAGACGCGGCTCCGCGAGCCCTGTACACTCCCGTAAATATTTCTGGAAAATCTCAAAAGGGAAAATTTTTATTAAAGAAAAACACTTTTCCAAATTTTTACAAACTTTAAAATTTAATAACTTTGTCATTTTTAGTCATACAATAAATCTAGGGACGCCGCTGGACGCGCCTGAAGTTGCTCCACCCGAGTCCTGAAAAACAAAAAGGGATACAATTGTTAGTTTTTTAAATATAATAGTTTTTTGGTATTTTTTTCGAAATTTTTGCGTTTTTAAGCCCTTCCCTGGCGAATAACTCCCGTTCCTGTTGTGCGAACGGGTTCAAATCTTCACAGTAGACGGGACCCCGCGCAGGCAACGCGTGTGCACCCTCAAAACAGAGCCGCCCATACAAAAATTGACCACCCGACAGTAAAAAACTGTCCAAATCACAAAAATTCTGCCCGCTTATTTAGTGTTTATCCCGTTTTTCGCCAATTTTCCGAGGTAATTTCCACGTCACTGGCTCCAGCGCATCGGTCGAACTCCCAGGAGTGAAACCGCAGCGATATCCGCAAAAATCCCGTGGGAATTGGTGTAGAAACAAGCAATTTTAGTAAAATCACCGTACGTATACGCATATATCTATATATAGGTAGGTTGCAAAAGTTTACCTTAGTGAGCACTTGACCTCGGCGAGCTGGGAATCACCGGGGGGCTCCGGCTCCGAGTGACGGCTACGGGGGCCAGAATGTTGGAGGTCCCCGGTGCCACCAGCGGCCCGTCTGCAGACGCTCTGGCCGAAAGGCTAAGAGCGTCCCTTGACGCGGACGAGGCCCGAGTCTCCAGGCCCATCAAATGCGCAGATTTGCGCATCCTTGGCCTGGACGACTCCGTCGCCGCAGAGGAGGTGGTGGCCGCCGTCGCCAGGACGGGTGGATGCCCTGCCGAGCAGGTTAGGGCGGGCACCATCCGCCCGGAGCGCTCGGGCATGCGGGCTGTCACAGTCAGCTGCCCCGTGGCGGCGGCCAAGACCATTGCAGGGGGCCGTAGATTGTTGGTGGGTTGGGTGTCGGCGCAGGTCAGACTGCTGGAGCCCAGGCCCATGAGGTGCTTCCGCTGCCACGTGGGAAATCACGTGGCATGCCGATGCGCCTCGGAGGTCGACCGCAGCGCCTTATGTTTCCGCTGCGGTCAGCCCGGGCATAAGGCCGCGGCTTGTGATGCCCCGCCGCACTGCGACGCATGTGCGGGGGCTAGCAAGCCCGCGGATCACCGGGCTGGGGGCAAGGCCTGCGCCGTGCCCGCGAAGGCCGGGGGAAGGCCCCGCGCCGCCGTCGCCGCCGCCGCCGCCGCCGCCGCCGCCGCCGCCGTCGCCGCTCCCGCGGCCGCCATGGAGTCTGCGCCCGCCGTCGCTGCAACGGCTAGTCAGGGGGGTGCAATGGACTGCCAATAACGGCACCATTGCGCCTCCTACAGGCGAACATCAACCACTGCGTCGCCGCTCAGGATCTGTTGCTCCAGAGCATGGCGCAGTGGTCGATACACATCGCCGTGGTCGCTGAGCCGTACTTTGTCCCGCCCAGAGAAACCTGGGTGGAGGACCTTAGCGGCTCAGTGGCCATAATTGCGTCGGCCGCCGCCGGCACCCCGTCCCTTGAGGGAGTCAAGAAAGGACAGGGGTGCGTAGCAGCCCGGTTCGGGGGGATCGTTGTAGTTGGTTGCTACTTCTCCCCGAACCGAACTCTCGCCGAGTTCCACAACTCCCTCATGGAGTTGAGTGTCGTCGTCGGAAGCCATTCCCTCCCCGTGCTAGTGCTCGGGGACTTCAATGCCAAAAACTTGGCTTGGGGTTCTCGCTGCACGGATGTGCGGGGGAGGATGCTGGAGGACTGGACCCTGGAGAAGGGTCTAGTCATCCTGAATCGGGGTTCTGTACCCACGTGCGTGCGGATGCGGGGCGAATCGGTGGTGGACATCTCGTTCGCCAGCCCCGCTCTGTCGCCGCGGGTTCTTGACTGGCGCGTTGTGGAGGGGGTGGAGACCTACTCCGATCACCGGTACATCCGGTTTGACGTCTCCGCCCCGGACTCCAGCGCGCCGGTCGTGCAGGCCCCGAGTGGTCCGCGTTGGGCGCTGAAGCAGTTGGACCGGGAGCTCCTCCTGGAAGCCTCGATCGTGCAGGCCTGGGTGTCATCACCGGACAGGCCTGCCGACATAGACAGTGAGGTGGAGTGGTTCCAGGGGGCCATGTCCGAGATTTGTGACGTGGCAATGCCCCGAGTCCCGCAAGGCGGCGCCCGCCGGCAGGTGTACTGGTGGTCGCAAGAGATTTCGGCGCTGCGGGAGGCATGCGTCGCTGCGCGACACCCGTACGCCCATCATCGCAGGCTCCGCATTCGGCCACCGAATGCGGCGGCCATTGAGGCGGAGCTGTACGAGGGGTACAGAGAGGCGAAGACCGCCCTCAACGAGGCCATTTCGCGGGCCAAATCTCAGGCCCGCGAGGAGTTGCTGGGGACTCTGAACGCGGATCCGTGGGGGCGCCCTTACAAGACGGTGCGGAACAAGATCCGCACCTGGGCCCCCCCGCTGACGCAGAGTCTCCGGCCGGAGCTCGTTGAGGACGTGGTGAGCGCTCTGTTCCCCTCGCGGGGAGAACATCCTCCCCCGCCCATGGCTCCGCCGCCTGCGATGCCGGAAGCGGACCACACCGACGACGACACACCAGAGGTGACTGGGGTAGACCTGAGGGTGGCGGTACGTAAGCTGAAAGGCAAAAATACCGCCCCGGGACCCGACGGCTTGCCTGGGAAAGCCTGGGTCCTGGCCTCAGAGGCTCTAGGGCCCCGATTGGAGGGGCTCCTAAGCGCATGTTTGGAGAGGGGCCGGTTCCCACTTCGTTGGAAGACGGGGAAGCTGGTCCTCATTCAGAAGCCTGGGCGCCCTGCGGACTCACCGTCCGCATACCGGCCCATCGTGCTGCTCGACGAGGTGGGCAAGCTCTTTGAAAGAGTGATTGCGGGCCGCCTCGTCGGGCACCTGTCTGGGATGGGGCCGGACCTTGCGGACTGCCAGTTCGGCTTCCGCAGGGGGCGCTCTACGGTGGATGCCATCATGCGCGTCAGAGCTCTCTCGGCGGGGGATGCTGTGTCCCGGGGCAGGGTGGTGCTGGCGGTGTCGCTGGACATCGCCAATGCGTTCAACTCCCTGCCCTGGTCCTGCATTAGGGAGGCACTCCGGTACCACCGGGTGCCGAACTACCTCCGTCGGGTGGTCGGGGCCTATCTGTGTGATAGAGCCGTGATCTACCCTGGTCGAAATGGTGAATGGAACCGGCGAGAGATGTCGTGCGGTGTTCCGCAGGGATCGGTGCTGGGGCCGCTCCTGTGGAACATCGGCTACGACTGGGTGCTACGTGCTGACCTCCCCGAGGGCGCCAGCGTAGTTTGCTACGCAGACGACACGTTGGTCCTGGCGCAGGGGTGGTCGCACGAGGCGGCGGCCGACCTTATGACACGCGGGGTTGCGATAGTCGTCGAGAGGATCCGGCAATTGGGTCTCGAGGTGGCCTTGCACAAGTCCGAAGTCCTGTGCTTTCATGGGCTTCGGAACGCGCCACCTTCGGGATCCCAAATAACGGTAGGAGGGGTTTCCGTCGGCGTCGGGTCGACGATGAAGTACCTGGGACTTGTCCTCGACAGCCGATGGAACTTCGTGGAACATTTCCGACGTTTGGCTCCCAAGTTGGCACGGGCGTCGGCCGCTCTCAAGCGGCTCTTGCCCAATTTGAGGGGGCCAAACGCCTCCTGCCGGAGGCTCTACGCCGGGGTCGTGCGTTCGATGGCCCTTTACGGGGCCCCGGTGTGGGCGCGGGGCTTGAAGCGGCTTGCCGCCCACTACCTGAACGCGTCCCAGCGGGTGATCGCCATAAGGGTCATCCGCGGATACCGCACGATCTCCGGCGAGGCAGCGAGCCTCCTTGCCGGATTGCCGCCATGGGATCTGGAGGCGCTGGTCCTCGCGCGCCTACACGAGTGGCGCGCGGAGGCACTGGGCCGGGGCGAAACTCCGCTGCCGCGGCAAATTGCCGCCCTGCGGACGGAACTCCGGCTCGATCTCATGGCGACATGGAGAGAACGACTGTCGCAACCTCGTGCAGGGCTCGCCTCGATTGAGGCGGTAAGACCCCTCTTTGAGGAGTGGCTAGAGCGGCGCCACGGCGCCCTCACCTTCCGCCTGACGCAGGTCCTCACCGGACACGGAAGTTTCGGGAGGTTCCTGCACCTCATCGGGCGGGAGGAATCGCCCGGATGTCACCATTGTGAGGATCGCCCCGAGGACACGGTGGAGCATACTCTGGCGGTGTGCCCTGCTTGGGCTGAGCACCGCCGAGTCCTCGAGGCGGCCATCGGCGGCGGCGCCCTCTCGCGTCCGGCACTGGTTCAGGCCATGGTCCGGAGCGAGGGGGAATGGGAAGCAGTCGCCTCCTTCTGCGAAGCTGTAATGCTAGAGAAGGAGGCGGCGGGACGGGAGAGAGAAAGGAGGGTCCCCCGTCCCAGCGGCCGCCGCGGTAGACGATCCGGGCGTCGGGAGCCACGAGACGACTCCCGGCCACCGTAGACGCGGGTCTGTGGACGGTGAGCAATGGGTAGCTCGCCGTCCGTACGTTCACTAGCGACAGACCGTGTCGACGGCGCGTTCGTGTTCCACGCGCGCCTCAAAGAGATGTCAGCAAATTGGATGGGGCCACTGAGGGCCGATGCCTGCCGGGGCTGCGGGTTGTTCGAAAGAGATACCGCGCCCCCGGAACGCAAAGGGCACATGAAGGAACATAGACGGGTTTTAGTCAGTAAAAGTCTGACACTCCCTCCCGCCCCGCCCAGGGCGGGGGAAGTTATTTGATGATTTCCCGTCTATAAAAAAAAAAAAAAAAAAAAAAAAAAAAAAAGTGAGCACTTGAAAATACTTTGTTGAAACTTTGACGTAATTTTTACACCCTTATAAGGTACCGTATATACAAGTGCAATACACCGTTAGACGCGGCTCCGCGAGCCCTGTACACTCCCGTAAATATTTCTGGAAAATCTCAAAAGGGAAAATTTTTATTAAAGAAAAACACTTTTCCAAATTTTTACAAACTTTAAAATTTAATAACTTTGTCATTTTTAGTCATACAATAAATCTAGGGACGCCGCTGGACGCGCCTGAAGTTGCTCCACCCGAGTCCTGAAAAACAAAAAGGGATACAATTGTTAGTTTTTTAAATATAATAGTTTTTTGGTATTTTTTTCGAAATTTTTGCGTTTTTAAGCCCTTCCCTGGCGAATAACTCCCGTTCCTGTTGTGCGAACGGGTTCAAATCTTCACAGTAGACGGGACCCCGCGCAGGCAACGCGTGTGCACCCTCAAAACAGAGCCGCCCATACAAAAATTGACCACCCGACAGTAAAAAACTGTCCAAATCACAAAAATTCTGCCCGCTTATTTAGTGTTTATCCCGTTTTTCGCCAATTTTCCGAGGTAATTTCCACGTCACTGGCTCCAGCGCATCGGTCGAACTCCCAGGAGTGAAACCGCAGCGATATCCGCAAAAATCCCGTGGGAATTGGTGTAGAAACAAGCAATTTTAGTAAAATCACCGTACGTATACGCATATATCTATATATAGGTAGGTTGCAAAAGTTTACCTTAGTGAGCACTTGAAAATACTTTGTTGAAACTTTGACGTAATTTTTACACCCTTATAAGGTACCGTATATACAAGTGCAATACACCGTTAGACGCGGCTCCGCGAGCCCTGTACACTCCCGTAAATATTTCTGGAAAATCTCAAAAGGGAAAATTTTTATTAAAGAAAAACACTTTTCCAAATTTTTACAAACTTTAAAATTTAATAACTTTGTCATTTTTAGTCATACAATAAATCTAGGGACGCCGCTGGACGCGCCTGAAGTTGCTCCACCCGAGTCCTGAAAAACAAAAAGGGATACAATTGTTAGTTTTTTAAATATAATAGTTTTTTGGTATTTTTTTCGAAATTTTTGCGTTTTTAAGCCCTTCCCTGGCGAATAACTCCCGTTCCTGTTGTGCGAACGGGTTCAAATCTTCACAGTAGACGGGACCCCGCGCAGGCAACGCGTGTGCACCCTCAAAACAGAGCCGCCCATACAAAAATTGACCACCCGACAGTAAAAAACTGTCCAAATCACAAAAATTCTGCCCGCTTATTTAGTGTTTATCCCGTTTTTCGCCAATTTTCCGAGGTAATTTCCACGTCACTGGCTCCAGCGCATCGGTCGAACTCCCAGGAGTGAAACCGCAGCGATATCCGCAAAAATCCCGTGGGAATTGGTGTAGAAACAAGCAATTTTAGTAAAATCACCGTACGTATACGCATATATCTATATATAGGTAGGTTGCAAAAGTTTACCTTAGTGAGCACTTGAAAATACTTTGTTGAAACTTTGACGTAATTTTTACACCCTTATAAGGTACCGTATATACAAGTGCAATACACCGTTAGACGCGGCTCCGCGAGCCCTGTACACTCCCGTAAATATTTCTGGAAAATCTCAAAAGGGAAAATTTTTATTAAAGAAAAACACTTTTCCAAATTTTTACAAACTTTAAAATTTAATAACTTTGTCATTTTTAGTCATACAATAAATCTAGGGACGCCGCTGGACGCGCCTGAAGTTGCTCCACCCGAGTCCTGAAAAACAAAAAGGGATACAATTGTTAGTTTTTTAAATATAATAGTTTTTTGGTATTTTTTTCGAAATTTTTGCGTTTTTAAGCCCTTCCCTGGCGAATAACTCCCGTTCCTGTTGTGCGAACGGGTTCAAATCTTCACAGTAGACGGGACCCCCGCGCAGGCAACGCGTGTGCACCCTCAAAACAGAGCCGCCCATACAAAAATTGACCACCCGACAGTAAAAAACTGTCCAAATCACAAAAATTCTGCCCGCTTATTTAGTGTTTATCCCGTTTTTCGCCAATTTTCCGAGGTAATTTCCACGTCACTGGCTCCAGCGCATCGGTCGAACTCCCAGGAGTGAAACCGCAGCGATATCCGCAAAAATCCCGTGGGAATTTGTAAGAGAGCACGAGGGCTTTCTGTAGTTTTAAATATGTACAATAGGAAGATTAAATCTATAATTGTAACAATATTTTGATGTATGTTTTGATTATCTAGTCCTAGGTTATTTTTAGCATTAATGTAACTTAGGATACATCTAGAATTAAGGTAAATATATGATTCTAGATTATAAGTAAATTTAATGACAAAAATGTGCATATTTGATTGGTGGAACATTTGTTGATGATGTCGCGCCCTACCCACTACTTCCACCACCGTAGAGACATATGGGAGAAATACTGTGACGTGATTGGTGCAAACACCTTTTGTTATTTTATTTGTCATGACACTACTTGCACCCACGTAGGAAAGTCATAAATATAGCCGCCTCACGGCAAAATTTGTCAGTCGTAAGTCAGTCGTACTGTAGCAATCATCGGAAGCTTGTGAACAACAATATAAGTGGTTGAAGACTCTGCTCGTCTTTTATTTAATTCTTCGGAACCCTCGACCCGTGCGCCTGAATATTCTACAATTTTGGTCCTTCGAGCCGGATCCTGCGTCTGAAGAATTACATCTCAAGCCTGAAGAGTTTGAAGTTTCAAGCCTGAGAAGTCTGAAGCATTCAAGATGAGTGAACGAAGCTCAGTCGCCACGAGGAGCAAGCTGCGCAAATTGGAGGCAGCGTTGAACAAGCGACGAGAGATGGAAGCCGATTCAGGAGTGCCGTCTGAAATGGCACCGGGATCACCTTCGATAGCGCCTACAGTGTCGTCGGCATTACCCGCACCCGTGATTCCATTGGCGGGCCCCGGACGCGTGATTGACCATCGCGACGCGGCTGCAGTGCCTCGGGAATCGGAGATACTACGGGTGGTACGGACGCCGAGATCAAGAACCAGCCACGTCTCATCGAAGAGCGGCCAGAAGAGTGCCGATTACCTCCGCCGGAGGGCCGAGTACAAGGCTGAGAGGGAATTAGTGCGCCTGAGGGAAAATCTCGTCAAGAAGAAGTTGGAGGCGGAACTGGCCGAGATAGATGCCGTCGCCGAAGAAGACTCGTCCGATGAAGAAACTACAACACGCCGTGTGGAAGATTGGATCACACACTCAGTGCCGAGTGAAACACAAGTGATCGCAGAAGCTCACGACGCGCAAGAAACAGTGCCAGTGCCAGTGCCCGCAGTAGTAACGACTGCGTACGGAGTGCCTGCAACCGAGAGTGCCGCGACCTCCCGCGGAGTGACAGTGACCGCGCCGCAAACAGCGTACGAACCGCAAACAGTGACCGCGCCGCAAACAGTGACCGCGCAACCGCATACAGTATATACGACCTCGATATCTGCGCTCCCTCAGTGTGCGCCCGCGACCGTACAGTTCCGCGAATATACGCCGATAGTAACGGCTAGTGTTCCGCGAGTGCCACCACGTGAAGTGCCTGAATGGGATCAATCGTTCGCCGAAGAAACGGAGAGAAGCAAGCCGCGAGACAGGAAAATAGATCAGCTGGCAGAAGCTATTTCAAACCTAGCTCGTCCGCGGCCAGTACCCAGGCAAGCCTATGAGTTGCCATACTTCAACGGTGACCCGGCAGAGTGGCTATCGTACAAGAACATGTACTGGGACACAACAGCTATGTACAACTTTAAGCCGCACGAGAACTTAGCGCGCTTGAAAACGTCACTGCAGGGAGAGGCAAAAATAGCGGTAGAAGACTTATTGCGGACATCAACTAACCCATCGGAGATTATGAAGGCACTGGATGAAGAGTTCGGACATCCTAATTTAATATTGGAGTGTGCGTTGAAGAAAGTGCGTGCGTTACCGAAAGTAACAGAAAGTGGTCGTGAGTTGAGAAAGTTCTCATCTACAGTGAGGAATTGTGTGTCGCTGTTGAGGAATGTGCACGCGAATGGATACCTGAACAACCCACAACTGGTGAGTGAATTACTGAGTAAATTAACGCCTGTGCAGAGGGCTCAATATGGCGACTTCGCAATGGGTATGGCGGCGTCTCAGGGCATCGATGTGAGAGTGTCACCCAGCCTAGAGATATTATCTGAATTCCTGAGCCATTTAGCCCGAGCTACGTCATTTTATGTGCAGATGGACATGGGCGCTGCCGGTCAAACGGCTAATGTTAAAAGTTTGAGAAGCGCACATAGTAAGCCAGGCATTCACTTTAAAAATGTTCAGAGATTACATGTACAAAGCAACAGCGAACAAGATAATAAGAACAATGTGCAGTGTGCTATGTGCAAGGGAGATCATAAATTACCGAAGTGTGAAAAGTTTGCGAAACTAACTTCTGATGAGAGATGGCAATTTGTAAAAGATCAGAGGATGTGTTTTAATTGTATAATAAAACAACATGCGAAGAAGTTCTGCCGAGCAAGCAAATGCTCGAAATGCCACTATGCACATCACGACTTACTGCACGTAGATAGAGAGCATAAAACTGAAAGCGTCACTAATGTGAAAGAATATAACGGCAAAGCGTTGTTGAAGATAATTCCCGTCTCCGTGTCAGTGAACGGAAACGAACGAGATTGCTACGCTCTACTGGACGACGGAGCTACAGTATCGCTTATCGACGACTCGATAGCTGGAAAGGCAACGGGTGATAGAATACCTTTAGTGCTAAAAAGTGCGCGCGGTAATGAGGTGTCTGATAAATCCTCAAGGAAAATATATGTGACAGTGCGCGGGCCAAATAAAGTGAATCACAAAATAAGTGTGCGTACGTTCAAGAGGCTGGATTTGCCCGCCCAAACGGTGCCGGCTGCGTTGATAAAGGAGCTCGCCCACCTGCGTGACTTGGGCCTGGAGGAAATGTGCGGAGTCAAGCCGATGCTGTTGCTGGGACAGGACAACTGGGAGTTGCTGGTCGGCGGGGAGATTCGCCGAGGAAAGTCCGGTAAGCCAGTTGCATCTTTGACCAAGCTAGGCTGGGTTCTGCATGGGCCCATAGGTAAAGGGTTTAGGGTAGGCTACGAAGCCGTGAACTGTTTAGCGGAACCTCTGTCTGAACTGCATGATATGGTGAAAAACCAATTCGAATTAGAAGCAATAGGTATAACCGAAATCCCTAGGTCTCATAAAGACATCGACAGAGCTTTAAAAATATTAGATGAAACCAGTAGCTTCACTATTAACGGCGAATGGGAAGTAGGATTGTTGTGGAGGCGTGACGATCCACAGCTACCCGATAACTATGCTTATGCGCGACAGAGACTGTCGGGAATAGAACGTAGGTTGCATAAGAATCCTACGTACGCGGAAGCATATGAAAATCAAATTGAACGATTAATTAGCGAGGGTTATGCGAGTAAAGCGGACGGCCGCTTCGAAGATCCGGTGTGGTACCTACCTCACTTTGGGGTACAGAATCCTAATAAGCCGGGGAAATTGAGACTAGTCTTCGACGCCGCCGCCACTTTTCAAGGTACCGCTCTTAACGATTGCTTGCTCGCGGGGCCAGACCTATTAAATTCTCTTTTAGGAATTCTAATTAGATTCCGATTGGGACCGGTAGCATTCACCGGAGATATAGCGGACATGTTCCTACGTATAAAAATCAGAGAACGTGACCGAGGGGCACAGCTTTTCTTGTGGAATAAAAATAATAGTGGAGAACCTGACACGTTTGTCATGAATTCAATGATTTTCGGTGCTGTGTCTTCCCCTACATCCGCAATCTATATTTTGAATAAAAATGCGGCCAGATTTAATAGTCAGTATCCCGAAGCAGTGTCGGCTATACATAACAGTCATTACATGGACGACTATTTAGATAGTGCATGGTCCGTCGCGCAGGCTAGCAAACGCATAGAGGAGGTGGCTCACATCCACGCCGAAGGCGGGTTTAATATACGGGGGTGGGTCACCAATTCGCCACAACTCAGGGAGATTCTCGAAATAGAGATGCCCGACAGAGTCTCGTTAGAAAAAGACGAGGGCGCCACAGAGCGCACCTTAGGTATGATTTGGTCACCGGGGACCGATGAATTGGCTTTTGACCTATCATTTAAAAAGTTACCGAAGACAATTATAGAGGGTGACGTTGTTCCTACGAAGCGAGAGTTCCTTCGCTTCATAATGTCGGTGTTCGACCCGCTGGGTTTCCTGTATCCATGCGTCATTCAGTCGCGCATATTAATGCAGCAGATATGGCGTACAGGAATCCAGTGGGACGAGAGGCTGCATGAAGCGGAGGCAACTTTATGGTTCGCGTGGTTACGGAACCTTATAATCTTAAACAATATAACCATCCCGCGATGGTACGGTATAAAGTTATCAGAGGTAGAACTTCACGTCTTCGGGGACGCTAGTGAATCCGCCTACGCGGCAGTCGCCTACTTGGTGGGAAAAGATGCACTCGGCGTTAGGCGCGTTAGCTTCGTGATGGGGAAAGCTAGAGTGGCACCTAAAAAGGTGATTTCAATCCCACGCCTTGAGTTACAGGCGGCAGTGTTGGCCTGCAGGGTAGCCGACACCGTGGAGAAAGAGTTAGGAGTTGAAATCACCCGAAAGGTCTTATGGACAGATAGTAGGACAGTACTCAAATGGATCCACTCGGAAGCAACCGACTTCCAACGTTTTGTATCTCATAGGTTAGCAGAGATAGATAAAAGGTCAAAGATGAAAGACTGGCGCTGGGTTCCCTCGGCGATGAACCCAGCCGATAAAGGCACCCGGTTGGAGTGGCCCGTCAACAGTAATATGTGGCTTTCGGGTCCCTCATTTCTTTCCAGCCCACAGGAGCAATGGCCGGTGGACTCTGGAGTTGACGCAGTGTCAGAGGCAGACCTAGAGCGGGTACACAACGTGAACGTCACTACTAAGGCCGAACCCGCGCTGCCCTATGAAAGGTATAGTACGTGGACACGCATCCTATACGTAGTAGCACGCATAAAAGTCTCCGACCGCGGGACCAACTTCGTTGGAGTACACGCCGAGCTACGCCAGGCTCTGCGCGACCTAGACGTAGGTCGCATTAGAAGCGAGGCGACAGGTCGGGGAATCGCCTGGCACTTTAACTCGCCAGCCGCCCCGCACATGGGCGGGAGCTGGGAGCGACTGGTGCGCTCCGTGAAGAACGCGCTGCGCTCTACTTTAAAAGAGCGCGCGCCTCGGGAGGAGGTGCTACTCACTCTCCTCGCAGAAGCCGAGCTGGTAATTAACAGCCGGCCACTAGCCTACGTGAGCACCGATGCTGAGCAACCCGTCGTGTTGACACCGAACCATCTCCTGCTTGGCACTGCCGCGGGAGATGCTCCGTGTACGCGTCAGCATGCCGCCGACATCGACTCGCGGCGCATGTGGCGCCGAGTAAACGCGCTGGCCGACCTCTTTTGGAGGCGATGGCTGCGCGAGTACCTGCCTACGCTCCAGCAACGACAAAAGTGGAACAGTGTAGTGCCGAACGTAAAAGTGGGCGATGTAGTGATAGTGGTCGATGACAACAAATCACGTAGTGAATGGACCAAAGGCATTATAGCCAAAGTGCATCCAGGTGCGGATAGTATTGTTAGAATTGTAGATATCAAAACTACAAAGGGTACGCTGCGTCGGCCCGTAGTAAAAGTTGTCGTGCTCCCTACTGACGGAAGCGCAATCGGTTGAACCCTCTTGCGGGGGGTGGAATTGTAAGAGAGCACGAGGGCTTTCTGTAGTTTTAAATATGTACAATAGGAAGATTAAATCTATAATTGTAACAATATTTTGATGTATGTTTTGATTATCTAGTCCTAGGTTATTTTTAGCATTAATGTAACTTAGGATACATCTAGAATTAAGGTAAATATATGATTCTAGATTATAAGTAAATTTAATGACAAAAATGTGCATATTTGATTGGTGGAACATTTGTTGATGATGTCGCGCCCTACCCACTACTTCCACCACCGTAGAGACATATGGGAGAAATACTGTGACGTGATTGGTGCAAACACCTTTTGTTATTTTATTTGTCATGACACTACTTGCACCCACGTAGGAAAGTCATAAATATAGCCGCCTCACGGCAAAATTTGTCAGTCGTAAGTCAGTCGTACTGTAGCAATCATCGGAAGCTTGTGAACAACAATATAAGTGGTTGAAGACTCTGCTCGTCTTTTATTTAATTCTTCGGAACCCTCGACCCGTGCGCCTGAATATTCTACAGAATTGGTGTAGAAACAAGCAATTTTAGTAAAATCACCGTACGTATACGCATATATCTATATATAGGTAGGTTGCAAAAGTTTACCTTAGTGAGCACTTGAAAATACTTTGTTGAAACTTTGACGTAATTTTTACACCCTTATAAGGTACCGTATATACAAGTGCAATACACCGTTAGACGCGGCTCCGCGAGCCCTGTACACTCCCGTAAATATTTCTGGAAAATCTCAAAAGGGAAAATTTTTATTAAAGAAAAACACTTTTCCAAATTTTTACAAACTTTAAAATTTAATAACTTTGTCATTTTTAGTCATACAATAAATCTAGGGACGCCGCTGGACGCGCCTGAAGTTGCTCCACCCGAGTCCTGAAAAACAAAAAGGGATACAATTGTTAGTTTTTTAAATATAATAGTTTTTTGGTATTTTTTTCGAAATTTTTGCGTTTTTAAGCCCTTCCCTGGCGAATAACTCCCGTTCCTGTTGTGCGAACGGGTTCAAATCTTCACAGTAGACGGGACCCCGCGCAGGCAACGCGTGTGCACCCTCAAAACAGAGCCGCCCATACAAAAATTGACCACCCGACAGTAAAAAACTGTCCAAATCACAAAAATTCTGCCCGCTTATTTAGTGTTTATCCCGTTTTTCGCCAATTTTCCGAGGTAATTTCCACGTCACTGGCTCCAGCGCATCGGTCGAACTCCCAGGAGTGAAACCGCAGCGATATCCGCAAAAATCCCGTGGGAATTGGTGTAGAAACAAGCAATTTTAGTAAAATCACCGTACGTATACGCATATATCTATATATAGGTAGGTTGCAAAAGTTTACCTTAGTGAGCACTTGAAAATACTTTGTTGAAACTTTGACGTAATTTTTACACCCTTATAAGGTACCGTATATACAAGTGCAATACACCGTTAGACGCGGCTCCGCGAGCCCTGTACACTCCCGTAAATATTTCTGGAAAATCTCAAAAGGGAAAATTTTTATTAAAGAAAAACACTTTTCCAAATTTTTACAAACTTTAAAATTTAATAACTTTGTCATTTTTAGTCATACAATAAATCTAGGGACGCCGCTGGACGCGCCTGAAGTTGCTCCACCCGAGTCCTGAAAAACAAAAAGGGATACAATTGTTAGTTTTTTAAATATAATAGTTTTTTGGTATTTTTTTCGAAATTTTTGCGTTTTTAAGCCCTTCCCTGGCGAATAACTCCCGTTCCTGTTGTGCGAACGGGTTCAAATCTTCACAGTAGACGGGACCCCGCGCAGGCAACGCGTGTGCACCCTCAAAACAGAGCCGCCCATACAAAAATTGACCACCCGACAGTAAAAAACTGTCCAAATCACAAAAATTCTGCCCGCTTATTTAGTGTTTATCCCGTTTTTCGCCAATTTTCCGAGGTAATTTCCACGTCACTGGCTCCAGCGCATCGGTCGAACTCCCAGGAGTGAAACCGCAGCGATATCCGCAAAAATCCCGTGGGAATTGGTGTAGAAACAAGCAATTTTAGTAAAATCACCGTACGTATACGCATATATCTATATATAGGTAGGTTGCAAAAGTTTACCTTAGTGAGCACTTGAAAATACTTTGTTGAAACTTTGACGTAATTTTTACACCCTTATAAGGTACCGTATATACAAGTGCAATACACCGTTAGACGCGGCTCCGCGAGCCCTGTACACTCCCGTAAATATTTCTGGAAAATCTCAAAAGGGAAAATTTTTATTAAAGAAAAACACTTTTCCAAATTTTTACAAACTTTAAAATTTAATAACTTTGTCATTTTTAGTCATACAATAAATCTAGGGACGCCGCTGGACGCGCCTGAAGTTGCTCCACCCGAGTCCTGAAAAACAAAAAGGGATACAATTGTTAGTTTTTTAAATATAATAGTTTTTTGGTATTTTTTTCGAAATTTTTGCGTTTTTAAGCCCTTCCCTGGCGAATAACTCCCGTTCCTGTTGTGCGAACGGGTTCAAATCTTCACAGTAGACGGGACCCCCGCGCAGGCAACGCGTGTGCACCCTCAAAACAGAGCCGCCCATACAAAAATTGACCACCCGACAGTAAAAAACTGTCCAAATCACAAAAATTCTGCCCGCTTATTTAGTGTTTATCCCGTTTTTCGCCAATTTTCCGAGGTAATTTCCACGTCACTGGCTCCAGCGCATCGGTCGAACTCCCAGGAGTGAAACCGCAGCGATATCCGCAAAAATCCCGTGGGAATTGGTGTAGAAACAAGCAATTTTAGTAAAATCACCGTACGTATACGCATATATCTATATATAGGTAGGTTGCAAAAGTTTACCTTAGTGAGCACTTGAAAATACTTTGTTGAAACTTTGACGTAATTTTTACACCCTTATAAGGTACCGTATATACAAGTGCAATACACCGTTAGACGCGGCTCCGCGAGCCCTGTACACTCCCGTAAATATTTCTGGAAAATCTCAAAAGGGAAAATTTTTATTAAAGAAAAACACTTTTCCAAATTTTTACAAACTTTAAAATTTAATAACTTTGTCATTTTTAGTCATACAATAAATCTAGGGACGCCGCTGGACGCGCCTGAAGTTGCTCCACCCGAGTCCTGAAAAACAAAAAGGGATACAATTGTTAGTTTTTTAAATATAATAGTTTTTTGGTATTTTTTTCGAAATTTTTGCGTTTTTAAGCCCTTCCCTGGCGAATAACTCCCGTTCCTGTTGTGCGAACGGGTTCAAATCTTCACAGTAGACGGGACCCCGCGCAGGCAACGCGTGTGCACCCTCAAAACAGAGCCGCCCATACAAAAATTGACCACCCGACAGTAAAAAACTGTCCAAATCACAAAAATTCTGCCCGCTTATTTAGTGTTTATCCCGTTTTTCGCCAATTTTCCGAGGTAATTTCCACGTCACTGGCTCCAGCGCATCGGTCGAACTCCCAGGAGTGAAACCGCAGCGATATCCGCAAAAATCCCGTGGGAATTGGTGTAGAAACAAGCAATTTTAGTAAAATCACCGTACGTATACGCATATATCTATATATAGGTAGGTTGCAAAAGTTTACCTTAGTGAGCACTTGAAAATACTTTGTTGAAACTTTGACGTAATTTTTACACCCTTATAAGGTACCGTATATACAAGTGCAATACACCGTTAGACGCGGCTCCGCGAGCCCTGTACACTCCCGTAAATATTTCTGGAAAATCTCAAAAGGGAAAATTTTTATTAAAGAAAAACACTTTTCCAAATTTTTACAAACTTTAAAATTTAATAACTTTGTCATTTTTAGTCATACAATAAATCTAGGGACGCCGCTGGACGCGCCTGAAGTTGCTCCACCCGAGTCCTGAAAAACAAAAAGGGATACAATTGTTAGTTTTTTAAATATAATAGTTTTTTGGTATTTTTTTCGAAATTTTTGCGTTTTTAAGCCCTTCCCTGGCGAATAACTCCCGTTCCTGTTGTGCGAACGGGTTCAAATCTTCACAGTAGACGGGACCCCGCGCAGGCAACGCGTGTGCACCCTCAAAACAGAGCCGCCCATACAAAAATTGACCACCCGACAGTAAAAAACTGTCCAAATCACAAAAATTCTGCCCGCTTATTTAGTGTTTATCCCGTTTTTCGCCAATTTTCCGAGGTAATTTCCACGTCACTGGCTCCAGCGCATCGGTCGAACTCCCAGGAGTGAAACCGCAGCGATATCCGCAAAAATCCCGTGGGAATTGGTGTAGAAACAAGCAATTTTAGTAAAATCACCGTACGTATACGCATATATCTATATATAGGTAGGTTGCAAAAGTTTACCTTAGTGAGCACTTGAAAATACTTTGTTGAAACTTTGACGTAATTTTTACACCCTTATAAGGTACCGTATATACAAGTGCAATACATCGTTAGACGCGGCTCCGCGAGCCCTGTACACTCCCGTAAATATTTCTGGAAAATCTCAAAAGGGAAAATTTTTATTAAAGAAAAACACTTTTCCAAATTTTTACAAACTTTAAAATTTAATAACTTTGTCATTTTTAGTCATACAATAAATCTAGGGACGCCGCTGGACGCGCCTGAAGTTGCTCCACCCGAGTCCTGAAAAACAAAAAGGGATACAATTGTTAGTTTTTTAAATATAATAGTTTTTTGGTATTTTTTTCGAAATTTTTGCGTTTTTAAGCCCTTCCCTGGCGAATAACTCCCGTTCCTGTTGTGCGAACGGGTTCAAATCTTCACAGTAGACGGGACCCCGCGCAGGCAACGCGTGTGCACCCTCAAAACAGAGCCGCCCATACAAAAATTGACCACCCGACAGTAAAAAACTGTCCAAATCACAAAAATTCTGCCCGCTTATTTAGTGTTTATCCCGTTTTTCGCCAATTTTCCGAGGTAATTTCCACGTCACTGGCTCCAGCGCATCGGTCGAACTCCCAGGAGTGAAACCGCAGCGATATCCGCAAAAATCCCGTGGGAATTGGTGTAGAAACAAGCAATTTTAGTAAAATCACCGTACGTATACGCATATATCTATATATAGGTAGGTTGCAAAAGTTTACCTTAGTGAGCACTTGAAAATACTTTGTTGAAACTTTGACGTAATTTTTACACCCTTATAAGGTACCGTATATACAAGTGCAATACACCGTTAGACGCGGCTCCGCGAGCCCTGTACACTCCCGTAAATATTTCTGGAAAATCTCAAAAGGGAAAATTTTTATTAAAGAAAAACACTTTTCCAAATTTTTACAAACTTTAAAATTTAATAACTTTGTCATTTTTAGTCATACAATAAATCTAGGGACGCCGCTGGACGCGCCTGAAGTTGCTCCACCCGAGTCCTGAAAAACAAAAAGGGATACAATTGTTAGTTTTTTAAATATAATAGTTTTTTGGTATTTTTTTCGAAATTTTTGCGTTTTTAAGCCCTTCCCTGGCGAATAACTCCCGTTCCTGTTGTGCGAACGGGTTCAAATCTTCACAGTAGACGGGACCCCGCGCAGGCAACGCGTGTGCACCCTCAAAACAGAGCCGCCCATACAAAAATTGACCACCCGACAGTAAAAAACTGTCCAAATCACAAAAATTCTGCCCGCTTATTTAGTGTTTATCCCGTTTTTCGCCAATTTTCCGAGGTAATTTCCACGTCACTGGCTCCAGCGCATCGGTCGAACTCCCAGGAGTGAAACCGCAGCGATATCCGCAAAAATCCCGTGGGAATTGGTGTAGAAACAAGCAATTTTAGTAAAATCACCGTACGTATACGCATATATCTATATATAGGTAGGTTGCAAAAGTTTACCTTAGTGAGCACTTGAGGGGTGCTGGTCAGAAAACCTCCAAGCGTGCCGTCGGTTGCTTGTCCCTCCGGACACGTCTTGAGGGAACGGCAGCTGGCTGGCCGGTGCACCCTGGGCGCGGGTAGTGATCTTCCCTGAGGAATGGGAAGAGATTCCTATTCTTTGGGGAATGTCACTGCTCGTGGCCAATATTCTGACGGGCGGGGTCCGAGGACGGACCAAGGGCGTTTCTCCGCGTGTCCCTCTGATCAGCAGAGGGCACAGCGGAGGAGTGAGGACGGGCTCGGCGTGCACTCACCCTGCCACCGAGCAGACAGAGAGGAGGGTGGTCCTTCTCTGTCACCGTCGTACATCGTAACCCCATATCGGAGTGTCGTGGTCATGTCTCGCGGCTTCGATTGGCACCGAGGGTCTTGGCTTAACCGCCCGGACCGCGAGGTAGAAACCCTCTATAAAAAGTCACCCCGAATCCCAAGCGGCGGCGCACCGTGACGGGATGTATGGCTGACGGGCGTCCCTATGGGACATCAGTCGCTAGTGCGAACCACTTGTTTTTTTTGGTTGGATGGTTGGAAAATGTTTATACTCGTGGGACTTAAAATGGAAAACTTAACAAACACACACACAACAAATAAAGACGCAGTAGGAGGGAAGGGAGATGCCGAGTCGGACTCCGACTCGGCATCGACTTCCAGCATGGTGAGCGTGAGCCCGTTGGGCTCCCGCCATCAGGTGGTCGATCTGGGCCAATTCTTTAGGAAGCGGCCCAGACCGGAGGACGAGCGGGCGTCCTCCGACGGCGAGCAGCTGGCCTCGGCTCGCAAGATCCCCACCAGCAAACGCGGTGGGGTCCAGGAGAGAGGCCCAGGGAGGGTGACTGCCCTGAGGGGCAGTGTTGCTGGGCGACCAGCGACACCTGCGATGGTAGGGCAGCACCCGACCGCGACGACGTCCTGCGACGAGGCAGATGCACCTGGCGGCTCCGAGGAGGAGCGTAAGTCCAAATTTATGGAAGCAGTTAATGCGGCGGTCGCGAGCGTGGCTCGCAAAAAAATGAAGGGGTCGAAGTCTCGGGCCATGCACGAGGCTTCGGCCACTATTGCGGCGGCTGCGGAGGCCCGGTTTGCGGGCGAGGTCCCGCAGCTACGGGCGGAGGTGGCCCGCCTGTCGGCGGAAATGAGGCTCCTCATGGAGGAAAATCGGAAGCTCCAGGCTGACCTGGCGGAAATCCGCGGGTCCGGTTCCCGCCAGGCGCCCAAGTCGGGTGGCCAGCGCGGCCAGCCCCAGCCCCAGCCCGTGCCCGTGCCAGTGGAGAACCAGGTCCTGGCCCTGGTTCAGAGGGAGTTGGCTGCATTCAACTCGCGATTCTCTGTGCTGGAGGGAATCGTGCTGCGCCCCCCTCTGGCGGCGAGCGGGACGGCCACGGGCGGCAGGCGGGCCTCCTATGCGGCCGCCGCCTCTGTGCCGAGGCCGGGCAACCAGCCCCCCGGCAACCAGCCCCCCAGCAGGGCTGTGCTGGCCCCCGCGAAACCGGCTCCGGCTAAACCGGCGCCGGTGCAAAAGGCGGTGTCCTCGAGGGGCAAGGCGGCGTCCCAGCCGCCCCCGCCCCCCCCGCCCTCTAATCCCAATCCTCCGGCAGAAGCCGAATGGCAAGTGGCCGGAGCGAAGGAGAAGGGGCGGAAGGCGGCCAGAGCGGCCAGGGCGGCCACCAGGAGGACAGAAGAACGGCGACGGCGCAGGCAGCGAGCTGCCGAGGCTAAGCTCCGCGCCCCGAAATCCGCGGCTGTGGTAATCACACTGCAGCCGGAGGCGGAGAAGCGGGGCGTGTCATACGGGCAGGTCCTCGGCAAAGCCAGAGCGGCGGTGAACCTCGCGGAGCTCGGCATCACCGGAGGGCTCCGGCTCCGGGTGACGGCTACGGGGGCCAGGATGTTGGAGGTCCCCGGTGCCACCAGCGGCCCGTCTGCAGACGCTCTAGCCGAAAGGCTGAGAGCGTCCCTAGACGCGGACGAGGCCCGAGTCTCCAGGCCCGTCAGATGTGCAGACCTGCGCATCCTTGGCCTGGATGACTCGGTCACCGCGGAGGAGGTGGTGGCCGCCGTCGCTAGGACGGGTGGATGCCCTGCCGAACAGGTCAGGGCAGGCACCATCCGTCCGGAGCACTCGGGCATGCGGGCTGTGACAGTCAGCTGCCCTGTGGCGGCGGCCAAGGCTATTGTTGGGGGCCGCAGACTGTTGGTGGGCTGGGTATCGGCGCAGGTCAGACTGCTGGAGCCCAGGCCCATGAGGTGCTTCCGCTGCCACGTGGGAAATCACGTGGCATGCCGATGCGCCTCAGAGGTCGACCGCAGCGGCTTGTGCTTCCGCTGCGGCAAGCCCGGTCACAAGGCCGCGACTTGCGATGCCCCGCCGCACTGCGACGCATGTGCGGGGGCTAGCAAGCCGGCCGATCACCGGGCTGGGGGCAAGGCCTGCGCCGTGCCCGCCAAAGCCGGGGGAAGGCCCCGCGCCGCCGCCGCTGTCACCGCCGCCACCGCTGCTGTCGCCGTGGCCGCAACCGCAGCCGCCGCTGAGTCCGCGCCAGCCGTCGCCGCAACGGCTATTCAGGGGGGTGCAATGGACTGCCAATAACGGCACCATTGCGCCTCCTTCAGGCGAACATCAACCACTGCGTCGCCGCTCAGGATCTGTTGCTCCAGAGCATGGCGCAGTGGTCGATACACATCGCCGTGGTCGCTGAGCCGTACTTTGTCCCGCCCAGAGAAACCTGGGTGGAGGACCTTAGCGGCTCAGTGGCCATAATTGCGTCGGCCGCCGCCGGCACCCCGTCCCTTGAGGGAATCAAGAAAGGACAGGGGTGCGTAGCGGCCCGGTTCGGGGGGATCGTTGTAGTTGGTTGCTACTTCTCCCCGAACCGAACTCTCGCCGAGTTCCACAACTCCCTCATGGAGTTGAGTGTCGTCGTCGGAAGCCATTCCCTCCCCGTGCTAGTGCTCGGGGACTTCAATGCCAAAAACTTGGCTTGGGGTTCTCGCTGCACGGATGTGCGGGGGAGGATGCTGGAGGACTGGACCCTGGAGAAGGGTCTAGTCATCCTGAATCGGGGTTCTGTACCCACGTGCGTGCGGATGCGGGGCGAATCGGTGGTGGACATCTCGTTCGCCAGCCCCGCTCTGTCGCCGCGGGTTCTTGACTGGCGCGTTGTGGAGGGGGTGGAGACCTACTCCGATCACCGGTACATCCGGTTTGACGTCTCCGCCCCGGACTCCAGCGCGCCGGTCGTGCAGGCCCCGAGTGGTCCGCGTTGGGCGCTGAAGCGGTTGGACCGGGAGCTCCTCCTGGAAGCCTCGATCGTGCAGGCCTGGGTGTCATCACCGGACAGGCCTGCCGACATAGACAGTGAGGTGGAGTGGTTCCAGGGGGCCATGTCCGAGATTTGTGACGTGGCAATGCCCCGAGTCCCGCAGGGCGGCGCCCGCCGGCAGGTGTACTGGTGGTCGCAAGAGATTTCGGCGCTGCGGGAGGCATGCGTCGCTGCGCGACACCCGTACGCCCATCATCGCAGGCTCCGCATTCGGCCACCGAATGCGGCGGCCATTGAGGCGGAGCTGTACGAGGGGTACAGAGAGGCGAAGACCGCCCTCAACGAGGCCATTTCGCGGGCCAAATCTCAGGCCCGCGAGGAGTTGCTGGGGACTCTGAACGCGGATCCGTGGGGGCGCCCTTACAAGACGGTGCGGAACAAGATCCGCACCTGGGCCCCCCCGCTGACGCAGAGTCTCCGGCCGGAGCTCGTTGAGGACGTGGTGAGCGCTCTGTTCCCCTCGCGGGGAGAACATCCTCCCCCGCCCATGGCTCCGCCGCCTGCGATGCCGGAAGCGGACCACACCGACGACGACACACCAGAGGTGACTGGGGTAGACCTGAGGGTGGCGGTACGTAAGCTGAAAGGCAAAAATACCGCCCCGGGACCCGACGGCTTGCCTGGAAAAGCCTGGGTCCTGGCCTCAGAGGCTCTAGGGCCCCGATTGGAGGGGCTCCTAAGCGCATGCTTGGAGAGGGGCCGGTTCCCACTTCGTTGGAAGACGGGGAAGCTGGTCCTCATTCAGAAGCCTGGGCGCCCTGCGGACTCACCGTCCGCATACCGGCCCATCGTGCTGCTCGACGAGGTGGGCAAGCTCTTTGAAAGAGTGATTGCGGGCCGCCTTGTCGGGCACCTGTCTGGGATGGGGCCGGACCTTGCGGACTGCCAGTTCGGCTTCCGCAGGGGGCGCTCTACGGTGGATGCCATCATGCGCGTGAGAGCTCTCTCGGCGGGGGATGCTGTGTCCCGGGGCAGGGTTGTGCTGGCGGTGTCGCTGGACATCGCCAACGCGTTTAACTCCCTGCCCTGGTCCTGCATTAGGGAGGCACTCCGGTACCACCGGGTGCCGAACTACCTCCGTCGGGTGGTCGGGGCCTATCTGTGTGATAGAGCCGTGATCTACCCTGGTCGAAATGGTGAATGGAACCGGCGAGAGATGTCGTGCGGTGTTCCTCAGGGATCGGTGCTGGGGCCGCTCCTGTGGAACATCGGCTACGACTGGGTGCTACGTGCTGACCTCCCCGAGGGCGCCAGCGTAGTTTGCTACGCAGACGACACGTTGGTCCTGGCGCAGGGGTGGTCGCACGAGGCGGCGGCCGACCTTATGACACGCGGGGTTGCGATAGTCGTCGAGAGGATCCGGCAATTGGGTCTCGAGGTGGCCTTGCACAAGTCCGAAGTCCTGTGCTTTCATGGGCTTCGGAACGCGCCACCTTCGGGATCCCAAATAACGGTAGGAGGGGTTTCCGTCGGCGTCGGGTCGACGATGAAGTACCTGGGACTTGTCCTCGACAGCCGATGGAACTTCGTGGAACATTTCCGACGTTTGGCTCCCAAGTTGGCACGGGCGTCGGCCGCTCTCAAGCGGCTCTTGCCCAATTTGAGGGGGCCAAACGCCTCCTGCCGGAGGCTCTACGCCGGGGTCGTGCGTTCGATGGCCCTTTACGGGGCCCCGGTGTGGGCGCGGGGCTTGAAGCGGCTTGCCGCCCACTACCTGAACGCGTCCCAGCGGGTGATCGCCATAAGGGTCATCCGCGGATACCGCACGATCTCCGGCGAGGCAGCGAGCCTCCTTGCCGGATTGCCGCCATGGGATCTGGAGGCGCTGGTCCTCGCGCGCCTACACGAGTGGCGCGCGGAGGCACTGGGCCGGGGCGAAACTCCGCTGCCGCGGCAAATTGCCGCCCTGCGGACGGAACTCCGGCTCGATCTCATGGCGACATGGAGAGAACGACTGTCGCAACCTCGTGCAGGGCTCGCCTCGATTGAGGCGGTAAGACCCCTCTTTGAGGAGTGGCTAGAGCGGCGCCACGGCGCCCTCACCTTCCGCCTGACGCAGGTCCTCACCGGACACGGAAGTTTCGGGAGGTTCCTGCACCTCATCGGGCGGGAGGAATCGCCCGGATGTCACCATTGTGAGGATCGCCCCGAGGACACGGTGGAGCATACTCTGGCGGTGTGCCCTGCTTGGGCTGAGCACCGCCGAGTCCTCGAGGCGGCCATCGGCGGCGGCGCCCTCTCGCGTCCGGCACTGGTTCAGGCCATGGTCCGGAGCGAGGGGGAATGGGAAGCAGTCGCCTCCTTCTGCGAAGCTGTAATGCTAGAGAAGGAGGCGGCGGGACGGGAGAGAGAAAGGAGGGTCCCCCGTCCCAGCGGCCGCCGCGGTAGACGATCCGGGCGTCGGGAGCCACGAGACGACTCCCGGCCACCGTAGACGCGGGTCTGTGGACGGTGAGCAATGGGTAGCTCGCCGTCCGTACGCTCACTAGCGACAGACCGTGTCGACGGCGCGTTCGTGTTCCACGCGCGCCTCAAAGAGATGTCAGCAAATTGGATGGGGCCACTGAGGGCCGATGCCTGCCGGGGCTGCGGGTTGTTCGAAAGAGATACCGCGCCCCCGGAACGCAAAGGGCACATGAAGGAACATAGACGGGTTTTAGTCAGTAAAAGTCTGACACTCCCTCCCGCCCCGCCCAGGGCGGGGGAAGTTATTTGATGATTTCCCGTCTATAAAAAAAAAAAAAAAAAAAAAAAAAAAGTGAGCACTTGAAAATACTTTGTTGAAACTTTGACGTAATTTTTGCACCCTTATAAGGTACCGTATATACAAGTGCAATACACCGTTAGACGCGGCTCCGCGAGCCCTGTACACTCCCGTAAATATTTCTGGAAAATCTCAAAAGGGAAAATTTTTATTAAAGAAAAACACTTTTCCAAATTTTTACAAACTTTAAAATTTAATAACTTTGTCATTTTTAGTCATACAATAAATCTAGGGACGCCGCTGGACGCGCCTGAAGTTGCTCCACCCGAGTCCTGAAAAACAAAAAGGGATACAATTGTTAGTTTTTTAAATATAATAGTTTTTTGGTATTTTTTTCGAAATTTTTGCGTTTTTAAGCCCTTCCCTGGCGAATAACTCCCGTTCCTGTTGTGCGAACGGGTTCAAATCTTCACAGTAGACGGGACCCCGCGCAGGCAACGCGTGTGCACCCTCAAAACAGAGCCGCCCATACAAAAATTGACCACCCGACAGTAAAAAACTGTCCAAATCACAAAAATTCTGCCCGCTTATTTAGTGTTTATCCCGTTTTTCGCCAATTTTCCGAGGTAATTTCCACGTCACTGGCTCCAGCGCATCGGTCGAACTCCCAGGAGTGAAACCGCAGCGATATCCGCAAAAATCCCGTGGGAATTGGTGTAGAAACAAGCAATTTTAGTAAAATCACCGTACGTATACGCATATATCTATATATAGGTAGGTTGCAAAAGTTTACCTTAGTGAGCACTTGAAAATACTTTGTTGAAACTTTGACGTAATTTTTACACCCTTATAAGGTACCGTATATACAAGTGCAATACACCGTTAGACGCGGCTCCGCGAGCCCTGTACACTCCCGTAAATATTTCTGGAAAATCTCAAAAGGGAAAATTTTTATTAAAGAAAAACACTTTTCCAAATTTTTACAAACTTTAAAATTTAATAACTTTGTCATTTTTAGTCATACAATAAATCTAGGGACGCCGCTGGACGCGCCTGAAGTTGCTCCACCCGAGTCCTGAAAAACAAAAAGGGATACAATTGTTAGTTTTTTAAATATAATAGTTTTTTGGTATTTTTTTCGAAATTTTTGCGTTTTTAAGCCCTTCCCTGGCGAATAACTCCCGTTCCTGTTGTGCGAACGGGTTCAAATCTTCACAGTAGACGGGACCCCGCGCAGGCAACGCGTGTGCACCCTCAAAACAGAGCCGCCCATACAAAAATTGACCACCCGACAGTAAAAAACTGTCCAAATCACAAAAATTCTGCCCGCTTATTTAGTGTTTATCCCGTTTTTCGCCAATTTTCCGAGGTAATTTCCACGTCACTGGCTCCAGCGCATCGGTCGAACTCCCAGGAGTGAAACCGCAGCGATATCCGCAAAAATCCCGTGGGAATTGGTGTAGAAACAAGCAATTTTAGTAAAATCACCGTACGTATACGCATATATCTATATATAGGTAGGTTGCAAAAGTTTACCTTAGTGAGCACTTGAAAATACTTTGTTGAAACTTTGACGTAATTTTTACACCCTTATAAGGTACCGTATATACAAGTGCAATACACCGTTAGACGCGGCTCCGCGAGCCCTGTACACTCCCGTAAATATTTCTGGAAAATCTCAAAAGGGAAAATTTTTATTAAAGAAAAACACTTTTCCAAATTTTTACAAACTTTAAAATTTAATAACTTTGTCATTTTTAGTCATACAATAAATCTAGGGACGCCGCTGGACGCGCCTGAAGTTGCTCCACCCGAGTCCTGAAAAACAAAAAGGGATACAATTGTTAGTTTTTTAAATATAATAGTTTTTTGGTATTTTTTTCGAAATTTTTGCGTTTTTAAGCCCTTCCCTGGCGAATAACTCCCGTTCCTGTTGTGCGAACGGGTTCAAATCTTCACAGTAGACGGGACCCCCGCGCAGGCAACGCGTGTGCACCCTCAAAACAGAGCCGCCCATACAAAAATTGACCACCCGACAGTAAAAAACTGTCCAAATCACAAAAATTCTGCCCGCTTATTTAGTGTTTATCCCGTTTTTTCGCCAATTTTCCGAGGTAATTTCCACGTCACTGGCTCCAGCGCATCGGTCGAACTCCCAGGAGTGAAACCGCAGCGATATCCGCAAAAATCCCGTGGGAATTGGTGTAGAAACAAGCAATTTTAGTAAAATCACCGTACGTATACGCATATATCTATATATAGGTAGGTTGCAAAAGTTTACCTTAGTGAGCACTTGAAAATACTTTGTTGAAACTTTGACGTAATTTTTACACCCTTATAAGGTACCGTATATACAAGTGCAATACACCGTTAGACGCGGCTCCGCGAGCCCTGTACACTCCCGTAAATATTTCTGGAAAATCTCAAAAGGGAAAATTTTTATTAAAGAAAAACACTTTTCCAAATTTTTACAAACTTTAAAATTTAATAACTTTGTCATTTTTAGTCATACAATAAATCTAGGGACGCCGCTGGACGCGCCTGAAGTTGCTCCACCCGAGTCCTGAAAAACAAAAAGGGATACAATTGTTAGTTTTTTAAATATAATAGTTTTTTGGTATTTTTTTCGAAATTTTTGCGTTTTTAAGCCCTTCCCTGGCGAATAACTCCCGTTCCTGTTGTGCGAACGGGTTCAAATCTTCACAGTAGACGGGACCCCGCGCAGGCAACGCGTGTGCACCCTCAAAACAGAGCCGCCCATACAAAAATTGACCACCCGACAGTAAAAAACTGTCCAAATCACAAAAATTCTGCCCGCTTATTTAGTGTTTATCCCGTTTTTCGCCAATTTTCCGAGGTAATTTCCACGTCACTGGCTCCAGCGCATCGGTCGAACTCCCAGGAGTGAAACCGCAGCGATATCCGCAAAAATCCCGTGGGAATTGGTGTAGAAACAAGCAATTTTAGTAAAATCACCGTACGTATACGCATATATCTATATATAGGTAGGTTGCAAAAGTTTACCTTAGTGAGCACTTGAAAATACTTTGTTGAAACTTTGACGTAATTTTTACACCCTTATAAGGTACCGTATATACAAGTGCAATACACCGTTAGACGCGGCTCCGCGAGCCCTGTACACTCCCGTAAATATTTCTGGAAAATCTCAAAAGGGAAAATTTTTATTAAAGAAAAACACTTTTCCAAATTTTTACAAACTTTAAAATTTAATAACTTTGTCATTTTTAGTCATACAATAAATCTAGGGACGCCGCTGGACGCGCCTGAAGTTGCTCCACCCGAGTCCTGAAAAACAAAAAGGGATACAATTGTTAGTTTTTTAAATATAATAGTTTTTTGGTATTTTTTTCGAAATTTTTGCGTTTTTAAGCCCTTCCCTGGCGAATAACTCCCGTTCCTGTTGTGCGAACGGGTTCAAATCTTCACAGTAGACGGGACCCCCGCGCAGGCAACGCGTGTGCACCCTCAAAACAGAGCCGCCCATACAAAAATTGACCACCCGACAGTAAAAAACTGTCCAAATCACAAAAATTCTGCCCGCTTATTTAGTGTTTATCCCGTTTTTCGCCAATTTTCCGAGGTAATTTCCACGTCACTGGCTCCAGCGCATCGGTCGAACTCCCAGGAGTGAAACCGCAGCGATATCCGCAAAAATCCCGTGGGAATTGGTGTAGAAACAAGCAATTTTAGTAAAATCACCGTACGTATACGCATATATCTATATATAGGTAGGTTGCAAAAGTTTACCTTAGTGAGCACTTGAAGGGGTGCTGGTCAGAAAACCTCCACGCGTGCCGTCGGCTGCTTGTCCCTCCGGACACGTCTTGAGGGAACGGCAGCTGGCTGGCCGGTGCACCCTGGGCGCGGGTAGTGATCTTCCCTGAGGAATGGGAAGAGATTCCTATTCTTTGGGGAATGTCACTGCTCGTGGCCAATATTCTGACGGGCGGGGTCCGCGAGGACGGACCAAGGGCGTTTCTCCGCGTGTCCCTCTGATCAGCAGAGGGCACAGCGGAGGAGTGAGGACGGGCTCGGCGTGCACTCACCCTGCCACCGAGCAGACAGAGGTCCTTCTCTGTCACCGTCGTACATCGTAACCCCATATCGGAGTGTCGTGGTCATGTCTCGCGGCTTCGATTGGCACCGAGGGTCTTGGCTTAACCGCCCGGACCGCGAGGTAGAAACCCTCTATAAAAAGTCACCCCGAATCCCAAGCGGCGGCGCACCGTGACGGGATGTATGGCTGACGGGCGTCCCTATGGGACATCAGTCGCTAGTGCGAACCACTAGTCTTTTGGTTGGATGGTTGGATAATGTTTATACTCGTGGGAACTACATGGAACATATAAATAATAAAACAAGCGCAAACAAAGTTGCAGAAGGAGGGAAGGGGGATGCCGGGTCGGAGTCCGACTCGTCATCCAGCATGGTGACGGTGAGCTCTTTGGGCTCCCACCAGGAGTTGGTTGGGCTTCTCAGGAAGCGGCCCAGACCGGAGGATCGGGTGTCCTCCGAAGAAGAGCTGGCCTCGGCTCGAAAGATCCCCACCAGCAGACGCGGTGGGGCCCAGGAGCGAGG
The DNA here is from genome assembly GCA_932526535.1 of Caradrina clavipalpis. Taxonomy (NCBI): domain Eukaryota; kingdom Metazoa; phylum Arthropoda; class Insecta; order Lepidoptera; family Noctuidae; genus Caradrina; species Caradrina clavipalpis. The sequence goes on along the minus strand of OW052109.1, from coordinate 13,532,082 downwards.
CCCAGGGAGGGTTGCTGCCCGGAGGGGACCGGCGACGTCTGTCGCTGAAGGGCAGTCCCCCTCCCCCTCCCTAACTGAGACTGGCGGCGACGGTGTGGTCCAGCCGGACACACCGCGCGTGGTGGAAGGTGAACCTGGCGGCTCCGAGGAGCGTAAGGCCAGGTTCATGGAGGTTGTGCGGGATGCGGTGGCGAGCGTCGCCCGCAAGAAAATGAAGGGGTCGAAGTCTCGGGCAATGGACGAGGCTTCGGCCACCATTGCGGCGGCTGCGGAGGCCGGTTTTGCGGGGGAGGTCCCGCAGCTTCGGGCGGAGGTGGCGCGCCTGTCGGCCTCCATGGAGCTCCTGGTGGCAGAGAACAGGAGGCTCCAGGCGGACCTGGCTGAGCTCCGCGGGACCGGCTCCCGCCAGGCGCCCAAGGAGGGGAGCCGGAGAGCCGAGCCAGTCGAGCCAGTGGACGACCAGGTGCTGAACCTGGTTCAGCTGGAGATGGCGGCCTTCCAGGCACGGTTTTCCGTCCTGGAGGGCATCGTGTTGCGTCCCCCCACTGGCGGCGAGCGGGACGACCGCGGGCGACAGGCGGGCCTCTTATGCGGCCGCCGCGTCTGCGCCGAGGCCGGGTAGCCAGCCCCCCAGCAGGGCGGGGCCGACCCCTGCGAAACCGGCTCCGGCAAGGCCGGTGCCGGCGCAAAATGCGCCCACGAGGAGGGGCAAGGCGGCATCCCAGCCGCCTCCACCCCCTCCGCCCCCTAGCGCCAACCCTCCGGCCGCGGAAGCCGAATGGCAGGTGGCCGGGGCTAAGGAGAAGGGGCGCAGGGCGGCCAGATCGGCCAGAGCGGCCACCAGACGGGCGGAGGAGCGGCGGCGACGCGGTGAGCGCAAAGCCGCGGCCAGGCTTCGCGCCCCGAAATCCGCGGCTGTAGTGGTCACGCTACAGCCGGAGGCGGAAAAGCGGGGCGTGACATATGCGCAGGTGCTCACCAGGGCCAAGGCGGCCATCAACCTTGGCGAGCTAGGGATAACCGGCCTCCAGCTTAGGGTCACCGCAACTGGGGCCCGAATGCTGGAGATCCCCGGCGCCACCAGCGGCCCGTCCGCGGACGCTCTAGCTGAGAAGCTTAGAGCGTCCCTAAACGCGGACGAGGTGCGGGTGTCCAGGCCCGCCAGATGCGCAGATCTGCGCATCATGGGTCTGGACGACTCCGTTTCCGCGGAGGAGGTGGTGGCCGCCGTCACCAGGGCGGGTGGATGCCGTGCCGAAGAGGTCAGGGCAGGCACCATCCGCCCAGAGCGCACGGGCATGCAGACCATTATGGTCAGCTGCCCAGTGACGGCGGCTAAAGCCATTGTTGGGGGGGGGCCGCTTACTGGTGGGCTGGGTGTCGGCGCGGGTTCGCCTGCTCGAGCCCAGGCCCCCTGAGGTGCTACCGTTGCCACGTGGGGAAGCACGTGGCATGTCGGTGCGCCTCGGAGGTGGACCGCAGCGCCCTGTGTTTCCGCTGCGGTCAGCCCGGTCACAAGGCCGCGGCTTGTGATGCCCCGCCGCACTGCGATGCATGTGCGGGGGCTAACAGGCCGGCCGATCACCGGGCTGGGGGCAAGGCCTGCGCCGTACCCGCCAGGTCCGGGGGAGGGCCCCGCGCCGCCGCCGCCGCCGCCGCCGCTGCCGCCGCCACCGTTGCCGTGGCCGCACCCGCCGCCGCCGCTGACGCCGCGTCCGCCGGCGCAATGGATTGCCAATAACGGCACCATTGCGCCTCCCGCAGGCGGACACCGTAGGCACGGTCTGTGGACGGTGAGCAATGGGTAGCTCACCGTCCGTACGTTATTTAACGACAGACCGTGTCGACGGCGCGTTCATGTTCCGCGCAAAGAGGTGTCAGCACAAGGAAGGGGCCACTAAGGGCCAAGGCCTGCCGGGGCTGCGGGTTGTTCGAAAGAGATTCCGCGCCCCCGGAACGCAAAGGGCACATGAAGGAACATAGATGGTTTTTAGTCAGTAAAAGTCTGACACTCCCTCCCGCCCCGCCCAGGACGGGGGGGGTCATTTGATGATTTTACCATCTTTAAAAAAAAAAAAAAAAAAAAAAAAAAAAAAGTGAGCACTTGAAAATACTTTGTTGAAACTTTGACGTAATTTTTACACCCTTATAAGGTACCGTATATACAAGTGCAATACACCGTTAGACGCGGCTCCGCGAGCCCTGTACACTCCCGTAAATATTTCTGGAAAATCTCAAAAGGGAAAATTTTTATTAAAGAAAAACACTTTTCCAAATTTTTACAAACTTTAAAATTTAATAACTTTGTCATTTTTAGTCATACAATAAATCTAGGGACGCCGCTGGACGCGCCTGAAGTTGCTCCACCCGAGTCCTGAAAAACAAAAAGGGATACAATTGTTAGTTTTTTAAATATAATAGTTTTTTGGTATTTTTTTCGAAATTTTTGCGTTTTTAAGCCCTTCCCTGGCGAATAACTCCCGTTCCTGTTGTGCGAACGGGTTCAAATCTTCACAGTAGACGGGACCCCGCGCAGGCAACGCGTGTGCACCCTCAAAACAGAGCCGCCCATACAAAAATTGACCACCCGACAGTAAAAAACTGTCCAAATCACAAAAATTCTGCCCGCTTATTTAGTGTTTATCCCGTTTTTCGCCAATTTTCCGAGGTAATTTCCACGTCACTGGCTCCAGCGCATCGGTCGAACTCCCAGGAGTGAAACCGCAGCGATATCCGCAAAAATCCCGTGGGAATTGGTGTAGAAACAAGCAATTTTAGTAAAATCACCGTACGTATACGCATATATCTATATATAGGTAGGTTGCAAAAGTTTACCTTAGTGAGCACTTGAAAATACTTTGTTGAAACTTTGACGTAATTTTTACACCCTTATAAGGTACCGTATATACAAGTGCAATACACCGTTAGACGCGGCTCCGCGAGCCCTGTACACTCCCGTAAATATTTCTGGAAAATCTCAAAAGGGAAAATTTTTATTAAAGAAAAACACTTTTCCAAATTTTTACAAACTTTAAAATTTAATAACTTTGTCATTTTTAGTCATACAATAAATCTAGGGACGCCGCTGGACGCGCCTGAAGTTGCTCCACCCGAGTCCTGAAAAACAAAAAGGGATACAATTGTTAGTTTTTTAAATATAATAGTTTTTTGGTATTTTTTTCGAAATTTTTGCGTTTTTAAGCCCTTCCCTGGCGAATAACTCCCGTTCCTGTTGTGCGAACGGGTTCAAATCTTCACAGTAGACGGGACCCCGCGCAGGCAACGCGTGTGCACCCTCAAAACAGAGCCGCCCATACAAAAATTGACCACCCGACAGTAAAAAACTGTCCAAATCACAAAAATTCTGCCCGCTTATTTAGTGTTTATCCCGTTTTTCGCCAATTTTCCGAGGTAATTTCCACGTCACTGGCTCCAGCGCATCGGTCGAACTCCCAGGAGTGAAACCGCAGCGATATCCGCAAAAATCCCGTGGGAATTGGTGTAGAAACAAGCAATTTTAGTAAAATCACCGTACGTATACGCATATATCTATATATAGGTAGGTTGCAAAAGTTTACCTTAGTGAGCACTTGAAAATACTTTGTTGAAACTTTGACGTAATTTTTACACCCTTATAAGGTACCGTATATACAAGTGCAATACACCGTTAGACGCGGCTCCGCGAGCCCTGTACACTCCCGTAAATATTTCTGGAAAATCTCAAAAGGGAAAATTTTTATTAAAGAAAAACACTTTTCCAAATTTTTACAAACTTTAAAATTTAATAACTTTGTCATTTTTAGTCATACAATAAATCTAGGGACGCCGCTGGACGCGCCTGAAGTTGCTCCACCCGAGTCCTGAAAAACAAAAAGGGATACAATTGTTAGTTTTTTAAATATAATAGTTTTTTGGTATTTTTTTCGAAATTTTTGCGTTTTTAAGCCCTTCCCTGGCGAATAACTCCCGTTCCTGTTGTGCGAACGGGTTCAAATCTTCACAGTAGACGGGACCCCCGCGCAGGCAACGCGTGTGCACCCTCAAAACAGAGCCGCCCATACAAAAATTGACCACCCGACAGTAAAAAACTGTCCAAATCACAAAAATTCTGCCCGCTTATTTAGTGTTTATCCCGTTTTTCGCCAATTTTCCGAGGTAATTTCCACGTCACTGGCTCCAGCGCATCGGTCGAACTCCCAGGAGTGAAACCGCAGCGATATCCGCAAAAATCCCGTGGGAATTGGTGTAGAAACAAGCAATTTTAGTAAAATCACCGTACGTATACGCATATATCTATATATAGGTAGGTTGCAAAAGTTTACCTTAGTGAGCACTTGAAAATACTTTGTTGAAACTTTGACGTAATTTTTACACCCTTATAAGGTACCGTATATACAAGTGCAATACACCGTTAGACGCGGCTCCGCGAGCCCTGTACACTCCCGTAAATATTTCTGGAAAATCTCAAAAGGGAAAATTTTTATTAAAGAAAAACACTTTTCCAAATTTTTACAAACTTTAAAATTTAATAACTTTGTCATTTTTAGTCATACAATAAATCTAGGGACGCCGCTGGACGCGCCTGAAGTTGCTCCACCCGAGTCCTGAAAAACAAAAAGGGATACAATTGTTAGTTTTTTAAATATAATAGTTTTTTGGTATTTTTTTCGAAATTTTTGCGTTTTTAAGCCCTTCCCTGGCGAATAACTCCCGTTCCTGTTGTGCGAACGGGTTCAAATCTTCACAGTAGACGGGACCCCGCGCAGGCAACGCGTGTGCACCCTCAAAACAGAGCCGCCCATACAAAAATTGACCACCCGACAGTAAAAAACTGTCCAAATCACAAAAATTCTGCCCGCTTATTTAGTGTTTATCCCGTTTTTCGCCAATTTTCCGAGGTAATTTCCACGTCACTGGCTCCAGCGCATCGGTCGAACTCCCAGGAGTGAAACCGCAGCGATATCCGCAAAAATCCCGTGGGAATTGGTGTAGAAACAAGCAATTTTAGTAAAATCACCGTACGTATACGCATATATCTATATATAGGTAGGTTGCAAAAGTTTACCTTAGTGAGCACTTGAAAATACTTTGTTGAAACTTTGACGTAATTTTTACACCCTTATAAGGTACCGTATATACAAGTGCAATACACCGTTAGACGCGGCTCCGCGAGCCCTGTACACTCCCGTAAATATTTCTGGAAAATCTCAAAAGGGAAAATTTTTATTAAAGAAAAACACTTTTCCAAATTTTTACAAACTTTAAAATTTAATAACTTTGTCATTTTTAGTCATACAATAAATCTAGGGACGCCGCTGGACGCGCCTGAAGTTGCTCCACCCGAGTCCTGAAAAACAAAAAGGGATACAATTGTTAGTTTTTTAAATATAATAGTTTTTTGGTATTTTTTTCGAAATTTTTGCGTTTTTAAGCCCTTCCCTGGCGAATAACTCCCGTTCCTGTTGTGCGAACGGGTTCAAATCTTCACAGTAGACGGGACCCCGCGCAGGCAACGCGTGTGCACCCTCAAAACAGAGCCGCCCATACAAAAATTGACCACCCGACAGTAAAAAACTGTCCAAATCACAAAAATTCTGCCCGCTTATTTAGTGTTTATCCCGTTTTTCGCCAATTTTCCGAGGTAATTTCCACGTCACTGGCTCCAGCGCATCGGTCGAACTCCCAGGAGTGAAACCGCAGCGATATCCGCAAAAATCCCGTGGGAATTGGTGTAGAAACAAGCAATTTTAGTAAAATCACCGTACGTATACGCATATATCTATATATAGGTAGGTTGCAAAAGTTTACCTTAGTGAGCACTTGAAAATACTTTGTTGAAACTTTGACGTAATTTTTACACCCTTATAAGGTACCGTATATACAAGTGCAATACACCGTTAGACGCGGCTCCGCGAGCCCTGTACACTCCCGTAAATATTTCTGGAAAATCTCAAAAGGGAAAATTTTTATTAAAGAAAAACACTTTTCCAAATTTTTACAAACTTTAAAATTTAATAACTTTGTCATTTTTAGTCATACAATAAATCTAGGGACGCCGCTGGACGCGCCTGAAGTTGCTCCACCCGAGTCCTGAAAAACAAAAAGGGATACAATTGTTAGTTTTTTAAATATAATAGTTTTGTGGTATTTTTTTCGAAATTTTTGCGTTTTTAAGCCCTTCCCTGGCGAATAACTCCCGTTCCTGTTGTGCGAACGGGTTCAAATCTTCACAGTAGACGGGACCCCCGCGCAGGCAACGCGTGTGCACCCTCAAAACAGAGCCGCCCATACAAAAATTGACCACCCGACAGTAAAAAAACTGTCCAAATCACAAAAATTCTGCCCGCTTATTTAGTGTTTATCCCGTTTTTTCGCCAATTTTCCGAGGTAATTTCCACGTCACTGGCTCCAGCGCATCGGTCGAACTCCCAGGAGTGAAACCGCAGCGATATCCGCAAAAATCCCGTGGGAATTGGTGTAGAAACAAGCAATTTTAGTAAAATCACCGTACGTATACGCATATATCTATATATAGGTAGGTTGCAAAAGTTTACCTTAGTGAGCACTTGAAAATACTTTGTTGAAACTTTGACGTAATTTTTACACCCTTATAAGGTACCGTATATACAAGTGCAATACACCGTTAGACGCGGCTCCGCGAGCCCTGTACACTCCCGTAAATATTTCTGGAAAATCTCAAAAGGGAAAATTTTTATTAAAGAAAAACACTTTTCCAAATTTTTACAAACTTTAAAATTTAATAACTTTGTCATTTTTAGTCATACAATAAATCTAGGGACGCCGCTGGACGCGCCTGAAGTTGCTCCACCCGAGTCCTGAAAAACAAAAAGGGATACAATTGTTAGTTTTTTAAATATAATAGTTTTTTGGTATTTTTTTCGAAATTTTTGCGTTTTTAAGCCCTTCCCTGGCGAATAACTCCCGTTCCTGTTGTGCGAACGGGTTCAAATCTTCACAGTAGACGGGACCCCCGCGCAGGCAACGCGTGTGCACCCTCAAAACAGAGCCGCCCATACAAAAATTGACCACCCGACAGTAAAAAAACTGTCCAAATCACAAAAATTCTGCCCGCTTATTTAGTGTTTATCCCGTTTTTTCGCCAATTTTCCGAGGTAATTTCCACGTCACTGGCTCCAGCGCATCGGTCGAACTCCCAGGAGTGAAACCGCAGCGATATCCGCAAAAATCCCGTGGGAATTGGTGTAGAAACAAGCAATTTTAGTAAAATCACCGTACGTATACGCATATATCTATATATAGGTAGGTTGCAAAAGTTTACCTTAGTGAGCACTTGAAAATACTTTGTTGAAACTTTGACGTAATTTTTACACCCTTATAAGGTACCGTATATACAAGTGCAATACACCGTTAGACGCGGCTCCGCGAGCCCTGTACACTCCCGTAAATATTTCTGGAAAATCTCAAAAGGGAAAATTTTTATTAAAGAAAAACACTTTTCCAAATTTTTACAAACTTTAAAATTTAATAACTTTGTCATTTTTAGTCATACAATAAATCTAGGGACGCCGCTGGACGCGCCTGAAGTTGCTCCACCCGAGTCCTGAAAAACAAAAAGGGATACAATTGTTAGTTTTTTAAATATAATAGTTTTTTGGTATTTTTTTCGAAATTTTTTGCGTTTTTAAGCCCTTCCCTGGCGAATAACTCCCGTTCCTGTTGTGCGAACGGGTTCAAATCTTCACAGTAGACGGGACCCCGCGCAGGCAACGCGTGTGCACCCTCAAAACAGAGCCGCCCATACAAAAATTGACCACCCGACAGTAAAAAACTGTCCAAATCACAAAAATTCTGCCCGCTTATTTAGTGTTTATCCCGTTTTTCGCCAATTTTCCGAGGTAATTTCCACGTCACTGGCTCCAGCGCATCGGTCGAACTCCCAGGAGTGAAACCGCAGCGATATCCGCAAAAATCCCGTGGGAATTGGTGTAGAAACAAGCAATTTTAGTAAAATCACCGTACGTATACGCATATATCTATATATAGGTAGGTTGCAAAAGTTTACCTTAGTGAGCACTTGAAAATACTTTGTTGAAACTTTGACGTAATTTTTACACCCTTATAAGGTACCGTATATACAAGTGCAATACACCGTTAGACGCGGCTCCGCGAGCCCTGTACACTCCCGTAAATATTTCTGGAAAATCTCAAAAGGGAAAATTTTTATTAAAGAAAAACACTTTTCCAAATTTTTACAAACTTTAAAATTTAATAACTTTGTCATTTTTAGTCATACAATAAATCTAGGGACGCCGCTGGACGCGCCTGAAGTTGCTCCACCCGAGTCCTGAAAAACAAAAAGGGATACAATTGTTAGTTTTTTAAATATAATAGTTTTTTGGTATTTTTTTCGAAATTTTTGCGTTTTTAAGCCCTTCCCTGGCGAATAACTCCCGTTCCTGTTGTGCGAACGGGTTCAAATCTTCACAGTAGACGGGACCCCCGCGCAGGCAACGCGTGTGCACCCTCAAAACAGAGCCGCCCATACAAAAATTGACCACCCGACAGTAAAAAAACTGTCCAAATCACAAAAATTCTGCCCGCTTATTTAGTGTTTATCCCGTTTTTCGCCAATTTTCCGAGGTAATTTCCACGTCACTGGCTCCAGCGCATCGGTCGAACTCCCAGGAGTGAAACCGCAGCGATATCCGCAAAAATCCCGTGGGAATTGGTGTAGAAACAAGCAATTTTAGTAAAATCACCGTACGTATACGCATATATCTATATATAGGTAGGTTGCAAAAGTTTACCTTAGTGAGCACTTGAAAATACTTTGTTGAAACTTTGACGTAATTTTTACACCCTTATAAGGTACCGTATATACAAGTGCAATACACCGTTAGACGCGGCTCCGCGAGCCCTGTACACTCCCGTAAATATTTCTGGAAAATCTCAAAAGGGAAAATTTTTATTAAAGAAAAACACTTTTCCAAATTTTTACAAACTTTAAAATTTAATAACTTTGTCATTTTTAGTCATACAATAAATCTAGGGACGCCGCTGGACGCGCCTGAAGTTGCTCCACCCGAGTCCTGAAAAACAAAAAGGGATACAATTGTTAGTTTTTTAAATATAATAGTTTTTTGGTATTTTTTTCGAAATTTTTGCGTTTTTAAGCCCTTCCCTGGCGAATAACTCCCGTTCCTGTTGTGCGAACGGGTTCAAATCTTCACAGTAGACGGGACCCCCGCGCAGGCAACGCGTGTGCACCCTCAAAACAGAGCCGCCCATACAAAAATTGACCACCCGACAGTAAAAAACTGTCCAAATCACAAAAATTCTGCCCGCTTATTTAGTGTTTATCCCGTTTTTCGCCAATTTTCCGAGGTAATTTCCACGTCACTGGCTCCAGCGCATCGGTCGAACTCCCAGGAGTGAAACCGCAGCGATATCCGCAAAAATCCCGTGGGAATTGGTGTAGAAACAAGCAATTTTAGTAAAATCACCGTACGTATACGCATATATCTATATATAGGTAGGTTGCAAAAGTTTACCTTAGTGAGCACTTGAAAATACTTTGTTGAAACTTTGACGTAATTTTTACACCCTTATAAGGTACCGTATATACAAGTGCAATACACCGTTAGACGCGGCTCCGCGAGCCCTGTACACTCCCGTAAATATTTCTGGAAAATCTCAAAAGGGAAAATTTTTATTAAAGAAAAACACTTTTCCAAATTTTTACAAACTTTAAAATTTAATAACTTTGTCATTTTTAGTCATACAATAAATCTAGGGACGCCGCTGGACGCGCCTGAAGTTGCTCCACCCGAGTCCTGAAAAACAAAAAGGGATACAATTGTTAGTTTTTTAAATATAATAGTTTTTTGGTATTTTTTTCGAAATTTTTGCGTTTTTAAGCCCTTCCCTGGCGAATAACTCCCGTTCCTGTTGTGCGAACGGGTTCAAATCTTCACAGTAGACGGGACCCCCGCGCAGGCAACGCGTGTGCACCCTCAAAACAGAGCCGCCCATACAAAAATTGACCACCCGACAGTAAAAAACTGTCCAAATCACAAAAATTCTGCCCGCTTATTTAGTGTTTATCCCGTTTTTCGCCAATTTTCCGAGGTAATTTCCACGTCACTGGCTCCAGCGCATCGGTCGAACTCCCAGGAGTGAAACCGCAGCGATATCCGCAAAAATCCCGTGGGAATTGGTGTAGAAACAAGCAATTTTAGTAAAATCACCGTACGTATACGCATATATCTATATATAGGTAGGTTGCAAAAGTTTACCTTAGTGAGCACTTGAAAATACTTTGTTGAAACTTTGACGTAATTTTTACACCCTTATAAGGTACCGTATATACAAGTGCAATACACCGTTAGACGCGGCTCCGCGAGCCCTGTACACTCCCGTAAATATTTCTGGAAAATCTCAAAAGGGAAAATTTTTATTAAAGAAAAACACTTTTCCAAATTTTTACAAACTTTAAAATTTAATAACTTTGTCATTTTTAGTCATACAATAAATCTAGGGACGCCGCTGGACGCGCCTGAAGTTGCTCCACCCGAGTCCTGAAAAACAAAAAGGGATACAATTGTTAGTTTTTTAAATATAATAGTTTTTTGGTATTTTTTTCGAAATTTTTGCGTTTTTAAGCCCTTCCCTGGCGAATAACTCCCGTTCCTGTTGTGCGAACGGGTTCAAATCTTCACAGTAGACGGGACCCCGCGCAGGCAACGCGTGTGCACCCTCAAAACAGAGCCGCCCATACAAAAATTGACCACCCGACAGTAAAAAACTGTCCAAATCACAAAAATTCTGCCCGCTTATTTAGTGTTTATCCCGTTTTTCGCCAATTTTCCGAGGTAATTTCCACGTCACTGGCTCCAGCGCATCGGTCGAACTCCCAGGAGTGAAACCGCAGCGATATCCGCAAAAATCCCGTGGGAATTGGTGTAGAAACAAGCAATTTTAGTAAAATCACCGTACGTATACGCATATATCTATATATAGGTAGGTTGCAAAAGTTTACCTTAGTGAGCACTTGAAAATACTTTGTTGAAACTTTGACGTAATTTTTACACCCTTATAAGGTACCGTATATACAAGTGCAATACACCGTTAGACGCGGCTCCGCGAGCCCTGTACACTCCCGTAAATATTTCTGGAAAATCTCAAAAGGGAAAATTTTTATTAAAGAAAAACACTTTTCCAAATTTTTACAAACTTTAAAATTTAATAACTTTGTCATTTTTAGTCATACAATAAATCTAGGGACGCCGCTGGACGCGCCTGAAGTTGCTCCACCCGAGTCCTGAAAAACAAAAAGGGATACAATTGTTAGTTTTTTAAATATAATAGTTTTTTGGTATTTTTTTCGAAATTTTTGCGTTTTTAAGCCCTTCCCTGGCGAATAACTCCCGTTCCTGTTGTGCGAACGGGTTCAAATCTTCACAGTAGACGGGACCCCGCGCAGGCAACGCGTGTGCACCCTCAAAACAGAGCCGCCCATACAAAAATTGACCACCCGACAGTAAAAAACTGTCCAAATCACAAAAATTCTGCCCGCTTATTTAGTGTTTATCCCGTTTTTCGCCAATTTTCCGAGGTAATTTCCACGTCACTGGCTCCAGCGCATCGGTCGAACTCCCAGGAGTGAAACCGCAGCGATATCCGCAAAAATCCCGTGGGAATTGGTGTAGAAACAAGCAATTTTAGTAAAATCACCGTACGTATACGCATATATCTATATATAGGTAGGTTGCAAAAGTTTACCTTAGTGAGCACTTGAAAATACTTTGTTGAAACTTTGACGTAATTTTTACACCCTTATAAGGTACCGTATATACAAGTGCAATACACCGTTAGACGCGGCTCCGCGAGCCCTGTACACTCCCGTAAATATTTCTGGAAAATCTCAAAAGGGAAAATTTTTATTAAAGAAAAACACTTTTCCAAATTTTTACAAACTTTAAAATTTAATAACTTTGTCATTTTTAGTCATACAATAAATCTAGGGACGCCGCTGGACGCGCCTGAAGTTGCTCCACCCGAGTCCTGAAAAACAAAAAGGGATACAATTGTTAGTTTTTTAAATATAATAGTTTTTTGGTATTTTTTTCGAAATTTTTGCGTTTTTAAGCCCTTCCCTGGCGAATAACTCCCGTTCCTGTTGTGCGAACGGGTTCAAATCTTCACAGTAGACGGGACCCCGCGCAGGCAACGCGTGTGCACCCTCAAAACAGAGCCGCCCATACAAAAATTGACCACCCGACAGTAAAAAACTGTCCAAATCACAAAAATTCTGCCCGCTTATTTAGTGTTTATCCCGTTTTTCGCCAATTTTCCGAGGTAATTTCCACGTCACTGGCTCCAGCGCATCGGTCGAACTCCCAGGAGTGAAACCGCAGCGATATCCGCAAAAATCCCGTGGGAATTGGTGTAGAAACAAGCAATTTTAGTAAAATCACCGTACGTATACGCATATATCTATATATAGGTAGGTTGCAAAAGTTTACCTTAGTGAGCACTTGAAAATACTTTGTTGAAACTTTGACGTAATTTTTACACCCTTATAAGGTACCGTATATACAAGTGCAATACACCGTTAGACGCGGCTCCGCGAGCCCTGTACACTCCCGTAAATATTTCTGGAAAATCTCAAAAGGGAAAATTTTTATTAAAGAAAAACACTTTTCCAAATTTTTACAAACTTTAAAATTTAATAACTTTGTCATTTTTAGTCATACAATAAATCTAGGGACGCCGCTGGACGCGCCTGAAGTTGCTCCACCCGAGTCCTGAAAAACAAAAAGGGATACAATTGTTAGTTTTTTAAATATAATAGTTTTTTGGTATTTTTTTCGAAATTTTTGCGTTTTTAAGCCTGTAAGAGAGCACGAGGGCTTTCTGTAGTTTTAAATATGTACAATAGGAAGATTAAATCTATAATTGTAACAATATTTGATTTTCATGTAAATATAGATGCTTTTGCGCTATCAAATGATGTATGTTTTGATTATCTAGTCCTAGGTTATTTTTAGCATTAATGTAACTTAGGATACATCTAGAATTAAGGTAAATATATGATTCTAGATTATAAGTAAATTTAATGACAAAAATGTGCATATTTGATTGGTGGAACATTTGTTGATGATGTCGCGCCCTACCCACTACTTCCACCACCGTAGAGACATATGGGAGAAATACTGTGACGTGATTGGTGCAAACACCTTTTGTTATTTTATTTGTCATGGCACTACTTGCACCCACGTAGGAAAGTCATAAATATAGCCGCCTCACGGCAAAATTTGTCAGTCGTAAGTCAGTCGTACTGTAGCAATCATCGGAAGCTTGTGAACAACAATATAAGTGGTTGAAGACTCTGCTCGTCTTTTATTTAATTCTTCGGAACCCTCGACCCGTGCGCCTGAATATTCTACAATTTTGGTCCTTCGAGCCGGATCCTGCGTCTGAAGAATTACATCTCAAGCCTGAAGAGTTTGAAGTTTCAAGCCTGAGAAGTCTGAAGCATTCAAGATGAGTGAACGAAGCTCAGTCGCCACGAGGAGCAAGCTGCGCAAATTGGAGGCAGCGTTGAACAAGCGACGAGAGATGGAAGCCGATTCAGGAGTGCCGTCTGAAATGGCACCGGGATCACCTTCGATAGCGCCTACAGTGTCGTCGGCATTACCCGCACCCGTGATTCCATTGGCGGGCCCCGGACGCGTGATTGACCATCGCGACGCGGCTGCAGTGCCTCGGGAATCGGAGATACTACGGGTGGTACGGACGCCGAGATCAAGAACCAGCCACGTCTCATCGAAGAGCGGCCAGAAGAGTGCCGATTACCTCCGCCGGAGGGCCGAGTACAAGGCTGAGAGGGAATTAGTGCGCCTGAGGGAAAATCTCGTCAAGAAGAAGTTGGAGGCGGAACTGGCCGAGATAGATGCCGTCGCCGAAGAAGACTCGTCCGATGAAGAAACTACAACACGCCGTGTGGAAGATTGGATCACACACTCAGTGCCGAGTGAAACACAAGTGATCGCAGAAGCTCACGACGCGCAAGAAACAGTGCCAGTGCCAGTGCCCGCAGTAGTAACGACTGCGTACGGAGTGCCTGCAACCGAGAGTGCCGCGACCTCCCGCGGAGTGACAGTGACCGCGCCGCAAACAGCGTACGAACCGCAAACAGTGACCGCGCCGCAAACAGTGACCGCGCAACCGCATACAGTATATACGACCTCGATATCTGCGCTCCCTCAGTGTGCGCCCGCGACCGTACAGTTCCGCGAATATACGCCGATAGTAACGGCTAGTGTTCCGCGAGTGCCACCACGTGAAGTGCCTGAATGGGATCAATCGTTCGCCGAAGAAACGGAGAGAAGCAAGCCGCGAGACAGGAAAATAGATCAGCTGGCAGAAGCTATTTCAAACCTAGCTCGTCCGCGGCCAGTACCCAGGCAAGCCTATGAGTTGCCATACTTCAACGGTGACCCGGCAGAGTGGCTATCGTACAAGAACATGTACTGGGACACAACAGCTATGTACAACTTTAAGCCGCACGAGAACTTAGCGCGCTTGAAAACGTCACTGCAGGGAGAGGCAAAAATAGCGGTAGAAGACTTATTGCGGACATCAACTAACCCATCGGAGATTATGAAGGCACTGGATGAACAGTTCGGACATCCTAATTTAATATTGGAGTGTGCGTTGAAGAAAGTGCGTGCGTTACCGAAAGTAACAGAAAGTGGTCGTGAGTTGAGAAAGTTCTCATCTACAGTGAGGAATTGTGTGTCGCTGTTGAGGAATGTGCACGCGAATGGATACCTGAACAACCCACAACTGGTGAGTGAATTACTGAGTAAATTAACGCCTGTGCAGAGGGCTCAATATGGCGACTTCGCAATGGGTATGGCGGCGTCTCAGGGCATCGATGTGAGAGTGTCACCCAGCCTAGAGATATTATCTGAATTCCTGAGCCATTTAGCCCGAGCTACGTCATTTTATGTGCAGATGGACATGGGCGCTGCCGGTCAAACGGCTAATGTTAAAAGTTTGAGAAGCGCACATAGTAAGCCAGGCATTCACTTTAAAAATGTTCAGAGATTACATGTACAAAGCGACAGCGAACAAGATAATAAGAACAATGTGCAGTGTGCTATGTGCAAGGGAGATCATAAATTACCGAAGTGTGAAAAGTTTGCGAAACTAACTTCTGATGAGAGATGGCAATTTGTAAAAGATCAGAGGATGTGTTTTAATTGTATAATAAAACAACATGCGAAGAAGTTCTGCCGAGCAAGCAAATGCTCGAAATGCCACTATGCACATCACGACTTACTGCACGTAGATAGAGAGCATAAAACTGAAAGCGTCACTAATGTGAAAGAATATAACGGCAAAGCGTTGTTGAAGATAATTCCCGTCTCCGTGACAGTGAACGGAAACGAACGAGATTGCTACGCTCTACTGGACGACGGAGCTACAGTATCGCTTATCGACGACTCGATAGCTGGAAAGGCAACGGGTGATAGAATACCTTTAGTGCTAAAAAGTGCGCGCGGTAATGAGGTGTCTGATAAATCCTCAAGGAAAATATATGTGACAGTGCGCGGGCCAAATAAAGTGAATCACAAAATAAGTGTGCGTACGTTCAAGAGGCTGGATTTGCCCGCCCAAACGGTGCCGGCTGCGTTGATAAAGGAGCTCGCCCACCTGCGTGACTTGGGCCTGGAGGAAATGTGCGGAGTCAAGCCGATGCTGTTGCTGGGACAGGACAACTGGGAGTTGCTGGTCGGCGAGGAGATTCGCCGAGGAAAGTCCGGTAAGCCAGTTGCATCTTTGACCAAGCTAGGCTGGGTTCTGCATGGGCCCATAGGTAAAGGGTTTAGGGTAGGCTACGAAGCCGTGAACTGTTTAGCGGAACCTCTGTCTGAACTGCATGATATGGTGAAAAACCAATTCGAATTAGAAGCAATAGGTATAACCGAAATCCCTAGGTCTCATAAAGACATCGACAGAGCTTTAAAAATATTAGATGAAACCAGTAGCTTCACTATTAACGGCGAATGGGAAGTAGGATTGTTGTGGAGGCGTGACGATCCACAGCTACCCGATAACTATGCTTATGCGCGACAGAGACTGTCGGGAATAGAACGTAGGTTGCATAAGAATCCTACGTACGCGGAAGCATATGAAAATCAAATTGAACGATTAATTAGCGAGGGTTATGCGAGTAAAGCGGACGGCCGCTTCGAAGATCCGGTGTGGTACCTACCTCACTTTGGGGTACAGAATCCTAATAAGCCGGGGAAATTGAGACTAGTCTTCGACGCCGCCGCCACTTTTCAAGGTACCGCTCTTAACGATTGCTTGCTCGCGGGGCCAGACCTATTAAATTCTCTTTTAGGAATTCTAATTAGATTCCGATTGGGACCGGTAGCATTCACCGGAGATATAGCGGACATGTTCCTACGTATAAAAATCAGAGAACGTGACCGAGGGGCACAGCTTTTCTTGTGGAATAAAAATAATAGTGGAGAACCTGACACGTTTGTCATGAATTCAATGATTTTCGGTGCTGTGTCTTCCCCTACATCCGCAATCTATATTTTGAATAAAAATGCGGCCAGATTTAATAGTCAGTATCCCGAAGCAGTGTCGGCTATACATAACAGTCATTACATGGACGACTATTTAGATAGTGCATGGTCCGTCGCGCAGGCTAGCAAACGCATAGAGGAGGTGGCTCACATCCACGCCGAAGTCGGGTTTAATATACGGGGGTGGGTCACCAATTCGCCACAACTCAGGGAGATTCTCGAAATAGAGATGCCCGACAGAGTCTCGTTAGAAAAAGACGAGGGCGCCACAGAGCGCACCTTAGGTATGATTTGGTCACCGGGGACCGATGAATTGGCTTTTGACCTATCATTTAAAAAGTTACCGAAGACAATTATAGAGGGTGACGTTGTTCCTACGAAGCGAGAGTTCCTTCGCTTCATAATGTCGGTGTTCGACCCGCTGGGTTTCCTGTATCCATGCGTCATTCAGTCGCGCATATTAATGCAGCAGATATGGCGTACAGGAATCCAGTGGGACGAGAGGCTGCATGAAGCGGAGGCAACTTTATGGTTCGCGTGGTTACGGAACCTTATAATCTTAAACAATATAACCATCCCGCGATGGTACGGTATAAAGTTATCAGAGGTAGAACTTCACGTCTTCGGGGACGCTAGTGAATCCGCCTACGCCGCAGTCGCCTACTTGGTGGGAAAAGATGCACTCGGCGTTAGGCGCGTTAGCTTCGTGATGGGGAAAGCTAGAGTGGCACCTAAAAAGGTGATTTCAATCCCACGCCTTGAGTTACAGGCGGCAGTGTTGGCCTGCAGGGTAGCCGACACCGTGGAGAAAGAGTTAGGAGTTGAAATCACCCGAAAGGTCTTATGGACAGATAGTAGGACAGTACTCAAATGGATCCACTCGGAAGCAACCGACTTCCAACGTTTTGTATCTCATAGGTTAGCAGAGATAGATAAAAGGTCAAAGATGAAAGACTGGCGCTGGGTTCCCTCGGCGATGAACCCAGCCGATAAAGGCACCCGGTTGGAGTGGCCCGTCAACAGTAATATGTGGCTTTCGGGTCCCTCATTTCTTTCCAGCCCACAGGAGCAATGGCCGGTGGACTCTGGAGTTGACGCAGTGTCAGAGGCAGACCTAGAGCGGGTACACAACGTGAACGTCACTACTAAGGCCGAACCCGCGCTGCCCTATGAAAGGTATAGTACGTGGACACGCATCTTATACGTAGTAGCACGTATAAAGGTCTTCACGGACCGCTGTCGCAAACGACGCGACTCGACAACCGTAACGGTCGACGATCTACGAGAGGCGGAGCTACGTTTACTGAAGATAGCACAAACTGAGAGCTTCGAGGAAGAATCAAAAGCTCTACAAGAAGCCCGCCCGCTACCACGGAACAGTAAGATTAAAAAACTAGACCCAATGTTATTTGAAGATGGTTTGATACGGGTACGCGGCAGGTTGGGCGCCTGCAGTGAACTTACTTTCGGAGCGCGTCACCCCATTATTTTAGACGGAAAGCACGCCTTGACTCGGCTTATCATTAAAAGATACCACACAACAGCGCTTCACGCCAACCAGGAAACCGTGGTGAACTCTTTAAGAGAAAAGTTCTGGATAACGAACTTACGGTCAACAGTGAAAGCAATCGCAAGAGAATGTCAAACGTGCAGGATTAAGAAAGCCCAGCCGTCGACGCCTAAGATGGGCGACTTACCCATCGCGAGATTGGAGATTAATCGCCGGGCATTCGTCCACTGTGGAGTGGATTATTTTGGCCCTATGGAGGTGAGCATCGGTCGGCGCCGGGAGAAGAGATGGGGCGTTCTATTTACTTGCCTCACCACACGCGCCGTACACCTGGAACTAGCGGCGTCGCTGAGTGCAGACTCAGCCATATTGGCGTTGCGACGCCTGATCGCACGTCGAGGATGTCCCGCGGACATATACTCCGACCGCGGGACCAACTTCGTTGGAGCACACGCCGAGCTACGCCAGGCCCTGCGCGACCTAGACGTGGGTCGCATTAGAAGCGAGGCGACAGGTCGGGGAATCGCCTGGCACTTTAACTCGCCAGCCGCCCCGCACATGGGCGGGAGCTGGGAGCGACTGGTGCGCTCCGTGAAGAACGCGCTGCGCTCTACTTTAAAAGAGCGCGCGCCTCGGGAGGAGGTGCTACTCACTCTCCTCGCAGAAGCCGAGCTGGTAATTAACAGCCGGCCACTAGCCTACGTGAGCACCGATGCTGAGCAACCCGTCGTGTTGACACCGAACCATCTCCTGCTTGGCACTGCCGCGGGAGATGCTCCGTGTACGCGTCAGCATGCCGCCGACATCGACTCGCGGCGCATGTGGCGCCAAGTAAACGCGCTGGCCGACCTCTTTTGGAGGCGATGGCTGCGCGAGTACCTGCCTACGCTCCAGCAACGACAAAAGTGGAACAGTGTAGTGCCGAACGTAAAAGTGGGCGATGTAGTGATAGTGGTCGATGACAACAAATCACGTAGTGAATGGACCAAAGGCATTATAGCCAAAGTGCATCCAGGTGCGGATAGTATTGTTAGAATTGTAGATATCAAAACTACAAAGGGTACGCTGCGTCGGCCCGTAGTAAAAGTTGTCGTGCTCCCTACTGACGGAAGCGCAATCGGTTGAACCCTCTTGCGGGGGGTGGAATTGTAAGAGAGCACGAGGGCTTTCTGTAGTTTTAAATATGTACAATAGGAAGATTAAATCTATAATTGTAACAATATTTGATTTTCATGTAAATATAGATGCTTTTGCGCTATCAAATGATGTATGTTTTGATTATCTAGTCCTAGGTTATTTTTAGCATTAATGTAACTTAGGATACATCTAGAATTAAGGTAAATATATGATTCTAGATTATAAGTAAATTTAATGACAAAAATGTGCATATTTGATTGGTGGAACATTTGTTGATGATGTCGCGCCCTACCCACTACTTCCACCACCGTAGAGACATATGGGAGAAATACTGTGACGTGATTGGTGCAAACACCTTTTGTTATTTTATTTGTCATGGCACTACTTGCACCCACGTAGGAAAGTCATAAATATAGCCGCCTCACGGCAAAATTTGTCAGTCGTAAGTCAGTCGTACTGTAGCAATCATCGGAAGCTTGTGAACAACAATATAAGTGGTTGAAGACTCTGCTCGTCTTTTATTTAATTCTTCGGAACCCTCGACCCGTGCGCCTGAATATTCTACAAAGCCCTTCCCTGGCGAATAACTCCCGTTCCTGTTGTGCGAACGGGTTCAAATCTTCACAGTAGACGGGACCCCGCGCAGGCAACGCGTGTGCACCCTCAAAACAGAGCCGCCCATACAAAAATTGACCACCCGACAGTAAAAAACTGTCCAAATCACAAAAATTCTGCCCGCTTATTTAGTGTTTATCCCGTTTTTTCGCCAATTTTCCGAGGTAATTTCCACGTCACTGGCTCCAGCGCATCGGTCGAACTCCCAGGAGTGAAACCGCAGCGATATCCGCAAAAATCCCGTGGGAATTGGTGTAGAAACAAGCAATTTTAGTAAAATCACCGTACGTATACGCATATATCTATATATAGGTAGGTTGCAAAAGTTTACCTTAGTGAGCACTTGAAAATACTTTGTTGAAACTTTGACGTAATTTTTACACCCTTATAAGGTACCGTATATACAAGTGCAATACACCGTTAGACGCGGCTCCGCGAGCCCTGTACACTCCCGTAAATATTTCTGGAAAATCTCAAAAGGGAAAATTTTTATTAAAGAAAAACACTTTTCCAAATTTTTACAAACTTTAAAATTTAATAACTTTGTCATTTTTAGTCATACAATAAATCTAGGGACGCCGCTGGACGCGCCTGAAGTTGCTCCACCCGAGTCCTGAAAAACAAAAAGGGATACAATTGTTAGTTTTTTAAATATAATAGTTTTTTGGTATTTTTTTCGAAATTTTTGCGTTTTTAAGCCCTTCCCTGGCGAATAACTCCCGTTCCTGTTGTGCGAACGGGTTCAAATCTTCACAGTAGACGGGACCCCGCGCAGGCAACGCGTGTGCACCCTCAAAACAGAGCCGCCCATACAAAAATTGACCACCCGACAGTAAAAAACTGTCCAAATCACAAAAATTCTGCCCGCTTATTTAGTGTTTATCCCGTTTTTCGCCAATTTTCCGAGGTAATTTCCACGTCACTGGCTCCAGCGCATCGGTCGAACTCCCAGGAGTGAAACCGCAGCGATATCCGCAAAAATCCCGTGGGAATTGGTGTAGAAACAAGCAATTTTAGTAAAATCACCGTACGTATACGCATATATCTATATATAGGTAGGTTGCAAAAGTTTACCTTAGTGAGCACTTGAAAATACTTTGTTGAAACTTTGACGTAATTTTTACACCCTTATAAGGTACCGTATATACAAGTGCAATACACCGTTAGACGCGGCTCCGCGAGCCCTGTACACTCCCGTAAATATTTCTGGAAAATCTCAAAAGGGAAAATTTTTATTAAAGAAAAACACTTTTCCAAATTTTTACAAACTTTAAAATTTAATAACTTTGTCATTTTTAGTCATACAATAAATCTAGGGACGCCGCTGGACGCGCCTGAAGTTGCTCCACCCGAGTCCTGAAAAACAAAAAGGGATACAATTGTTAGTTTTTTAAATATAATAGTTTTTTGGTATTTTTTTCGAAATTTTTGCGTTTTTAAGCCCTTCCCTGGCGAATAACTCCCGTTCCTGTTGTGCGAACGGGTTCAAATCTTCACAGTAGACGGGACCCCGCGCAGGCAACGCGTGTGCACCCTCAAAACAGAGCCGCCCATACAAAAATTGACCACCCGACAGTAAAAAACTGTCCAAATCACAAAAATTCTGCCCGCTTATTTAGTGTTTATCCCGTTTTTCGCCAATTTTCCGAGGTAATTTCCACGTCACTGGCTCCAGCGCATCGGTCGAACTCCCAGGAGTGAAACCGCAGCGATATCCGCAAAAATCCCGTGGGAATTGGTGTAGAAACAAGCAATTTTAGTAAAATCACCGTACGTATACGCATATATCTATATATAGGTAGGTTGCAAAAGTTTACCTTAGTGAGCACTTGAAAATACTTTGTTGAAACTTTGACGTAATTTTTACACCCTTATAAGGTACCGTATATACAAGTGCAATACACCGTTAGACGCGGCTCCGCGAGCCCTGTACACTCCCGTAAATATTTCTGGAAAATCTCAAAAGGGAAAATTTTTATTAAAGAAAAACACTTTTCCAAATTTTTACAAACTTTAAAATTTAATAACTTTGTCATTTTTAGTCATACAATAAATCTAGGGACGCCGCTGGACGCGCCTGAAGTTGCTCCACCCGAGTCCTGAAAAACAAAAAGGGATACAATTGTTAGTTTTTTAAATATAATAGTTTTTTGGTATTTTTTTCGAAATTTTTGCGTTTTTAAGCCCTTCCCTGGCGAATAACTCCCGTTCCTGTTGTGCGAACGGGTTCAAATCTTCACAGTAGACGGGACCCCGCGCAGGCAACGCGTGTGCACCCTCAAAACAGAGCCGCCCATACAAAAATTGACCACCCGACAGTAAAAAACTGTCCAAATCACAAAAATTCTGCCCGCTTATTTAGTGTTTATCCCGTTTTTCGCCAATTTTCCGAGGTAATTTCCACGTCACTGGCTCCAGCGCATCGGTCGAACTCCCAGGAGTGAAACCGCAGCGATATCCGCAAAAATCCCGTGGGAATTGGTGTAGAAACAAGCAATTTTAGTAAAATCACCGTACGTATACGCATATATCTATATATAGGTAGGTTGCAAAAGTTTACCTTAGTGAGCACTTGAAAATACTTTGTTGAAACTTTGACGTAATTTTTACACCCTTATAAGGTACCGTATATACAAGTGCAATACACCGTTAGACGCGGCTCCGCGAGCCCTGTACACTCCCGTAAATATTTCTGGAAAATCTCAAAAGGGAAAATTTTTATTAAAGAAAAACACTTTTCCAAATTTTTACAAACTTTAAAATTTAATAACTTTGTCATTTTTAGTCATACAATAAATCTAGGGACGCCGCTGGACGCGCCTGAAGTTGCTCCACCCGAGTCCTGAAAAACAAAAAGGGATACAATTGTTAGTTTTTTAAATATAATAGTTTTTTGGTATTTTTTTCGAAATTTTTGCGTTTTTAAGCCCTTCCCTGGCGAATAACTCCCGTTCCTGTTGTGCGAACGGGTTCAAATCTTCACAGTAGACGGGACCCCGCGCAGGCAACGCGTGTGCACCCTCAAAACAGAGCCGCCCATACAAAAATTGACCACCCGACAGTAAAAAACTGTCCAAATCACAAAAATTCTGCCCGCTTATTTAGTGTTTATCCCGTTTTTCGCCAATTTTCCGAGGTAATTTCCACGTCACTGGCTCCAGCGCATCGGTCGAACTCCCAGGAGTGAAACCGCAGCGATATCCGCAAAAATCCCGTGGGAATTGGTGTAGAAACAAGCAATTTTAGTAAAATCACCGTACGTATACGCATATATCTATATATAGGTAGGTTGCAAAAGTTTACCTTAGTGAGCACTTGAAAATACTTTGTTGAAACTTTGACGTAATTTTTACACCCTTATAAGGTACCGTATATACAAGTGCAATACACCGTTAGACGCGGCTCCGCGAGCCCTGTACACTCCCGTAAATATTTCTGGAAAATCTCAAAAGGGAAAATTTTTATTAAAGAAAAACACTTTTCCAAATTTTTACAAACTTTAAAATTTAATAACTTTGTCATTTTTAGTCATACAATAAATCTAGGGACGCCGCTGGACGCGCCTGAAGTTGCTCCACCCGAGTCCTGAAAAACAAAAAGGGATACAATTGTTAGTTTTTTAAATATAATAGTTTTTTGGTATTTTTTTCGAAATTTTTGCGTTTTTAAGCCCTTCCCTGGCGAATAACTCCCGTTCCTGTTGTGCGAACGGGTTCAAATCTTCACAGTAGACGGGACCCCCGCGCAGGCAACGCGTGTGCACCCTCAAAACAGAGCCGCCCATACAAAAATTGACCACCCGACAGTAAAAAACTGTCCAAATCACAAAAATTCTGCCCGCTTATTTAGTGTTTATCCCGTTTTTCGCCAATTTTCCGAGGTAATTTCCACGTCACTGGCTCCAGCGCATCGGTCGAACTCCCAGGAGTGAAACCGCAGCGATATCCGCAAAAATCCCGTGGGAATTGGTGTAGAAACAAGCAATTTTAGTAAAATCACCGTACGTATACGCATATATCTATATATAGGTAGGTTGCAAAAGTTTACCTTAGTGAGCACTTGAAAATACTTTGTTGAAACTTTGACGTAATTTTTACACCCTTATAAGGTACCGTATATACAAGTGCAATACACCGTTAGACGCGGCTCCGCGAGCCCTGTACACTCCCGTAAATATTTCTGGAAAATCTCAAAAGGGAAAATTTTTATTAAAGAAAAACACTTTTCCAAATTTTTACAAACTTTAAAATTTAATAACTTTGTCATTTTTAGTCATACAATAAATCTAGGGACGCCGCTGGACGCGCCTGAAGTTGCTCCACCCGAGTCCTGAAAAACAAAAAGGGATACAATTGTTAGTTTTTTAAATATAATAGTTTTTTGGTATTTTTTTCGAAATTTTTGCGTTTTTAAGCCCTTCCCTGGCGAATAACTCCCGTTCCTGTTGTGCGAACGGGTTCAAATCTTCACAGTAGACGGGACCCCCGCGCAGGCAACGCGTGTGCACCCTCAAAACAGAGCCGCCCATACAAAAATTGACCACCCGACAGTAAAAAACTGTCCAAATCACAAAAATTCTGCCCGCTTATTTAGTGTTTATCCCGTTTTTCGCCAATTTTCCGAGGTAATTTCCACGTCACTGGCTCCAGCGCATCGGTCGAACTCCCAGGAGTGAAACCGCAGCGATATCCGCAAAAATCCCGTGGGAATTGGTGTAGAAACAAGCAATTTTAGTAAAATCACCGTACGTATACGCATATATCTATATATAGGTAGGTTGCAAAAGTTTACCTTAGTGAGCACTTGAAAATACTTTGTTGAAACTTTGACGTAATTTTTACACCCTTATAAGGTACCGTATATACAAGTGCAATACACCGTTAGACGCGGCTCCGCGAGCCCTGTACACTCCCGTAAATATTTCTGGAAAATCTCAAAAGGGAAAATTTTTATTAAAGAAAAACACTTTTCCAAATTTTTACAAACTTTAAAATTTAATAACTTTGTCATTTTTAGTCATACAATAAATCTAGGGACGCCGCTGGACGCGCCTGAAGTTGCTCCACCCGAGTCCTGAAAAACAAAAAGGGATACAATTGTTAGTTTTTTAAATATAATAGTTTTTTGGTATTTTTTTCGAAATTTTTGCGTTTTTAAGCCCTTCCCTGGCGAATAACTCCCGTTCCTGTTGTGCGAACGGGTTCAAATCTTCACAGTAGACGGGACCCCGCGCAGGCAACGCGTGTGCACCCTCAAAACAGAGCCGCCCATACAAAAATTGACCACCCGACAGTAAAAAACTGTCCAAATCACAAAAATTCGTGCCCGCCCATGCCCACCCTTAATTGATTTTTTATACAAAACGAAAAATTTTTATTGTCTTAATCGACGACGGGGGCCACGACAATCAGATATAGACATATATCGCTGTACTTTTTATTGACATTTTGGCTTCTATAGCCAAAATTGACTGCCCCGGGCATTATTGAGATAGGATCGTGCACCCAAAGTGCATATTGACTCACACGCCCTTATACAGCGTGTGATTAGCATATTTTAAATATATTATACACTTTACATTTTTATACCTTATTTTATATTATACATCACTTTTGTACTGATATTTTTATTTTACTGGGCCACATTTAAATTTACCTTATTATATTTTAACACTCCCTCAACATGTACCTCGCCCGAACCCCCGCTAAAAAGGCCCCCACCAGCCCCGTTGTCTCTCCAACGACCGAAGCGAAGGTCCCCTCTCCCACGGCTTCCTCAAACGTGAGGCGTAGCGTCGGAGAGTGGGAGAACGCCAAACCGACAGCCAGCCAGCCCCCTTCATCATCAGCCGCTAGGTCGCCTAAGAGGGCGGCCCCGATCGCGGCGGCCCTCTCGCAGCCTACTAGGAAGACGGCGCAGCCTATTGACTGTAAAGTGGCGCTACGCAGAACGTCCGTTGAGGCGGCGGGAGGATCGCCGGGAACGTCCCAAAAGCAGCCCCAAAAGCCCATCGACCGGGTCACTGAAGCACGGAACTGCCTGCTCCGTGCGAAGTCACACTTGGGTGACTCACGGAACCTTCGGGCTGATCTCAAAGCCGGGATCACCCAGGCCGTGGAGCGGCTGTACCAACTGGTGAAGGAAGAGGCGGCGGCTGCCGCTTCGACAAAAGGGGTGGTGGTCGAAGCGGCCGCTAGTAAAGCGACTCCCCCCCCGGAAACCTCTCCAGCTGTCGACTCGCTGCTCGTTTCACTAGCGGAGCATAGCGCGTTGGTGAAGGAGAGCGGCGAGGAGATGAGGAGACTACGGGCGACGATGGAGGGACAGCGGGATCGTATTGAGAAGCCAGTAACTTATGCGAGTGCAGCGGCCGGTAAGCAGTATGTGCCGCCGCCGCCGCTGCACTCGCTCATAGTGAGCTCCGACGACGACAATGACACCAGCAGTGCCGTCGTCGACAAAATTAGAATAGCGGTGGACGCCAGGGAGACGGGCATCCGGGTCGATAAGGTCCGGAAGACCCGAGACCAGAAGGTCGTAATAGGTTGCCGGACCCGGGGTGAGCTGGAGGCAGTCAAGAACAGACTGGGGGGCTCAACGGCAGGGCTAAAAGTAGAGGAGGCTGTTAACAGGGATCCCCTGGTGGTGCTGACGGACGTTCTGTCTTACAACACGGACGACGACATCACCAGGGCGATCCTCAAGCAGAATCAGCATCTCCTGGGCGAGCTCAAAAAGGACGAGGTGAGGGTCGCCGTTAAATATCGGAAGCGAGCACGCAACCCGCACGAGAGCCACGTGGTCGTGCAGGTCTCCCCCCCGGTGTGGCAGATCCTGACCAAGGCAGGCCGTGCACACATCGACCTGCAAAGGGTGAGGGTCTACGACCAGACTCCCCTCGTGCAGTGCACGAAATGCCTTGGTTTCGGCCACGGCCGGAAACACTGCACCGGGACGGAGGACCTCTGCTCGCATTGCGGCGACGCTCACCTGAGAGCAGATTGCCCATCGCATCTAGCCGGTGAGCCCCCCAAATGCTGTAATTGCAAAAAAGCCGGTCATGACCATCTAGCTCACAACGGGTTTAGCCTGGACTGTCCGTTGCGCCGGCGGTGGGACGCAATAGCGCGCTCCACCGTCGCATATTGCTAATGGCGCCACCGCGACCGACGTGTCTACATTTGTTCCCCCTCGGAAGAAGCCTCCAAACTGGTTAAATGTGCAGGTACCAAACATCGGCGACACCTTGACCTTCAAGACTATGCGAGGGGGCATATCATACTCTAGCCACTCATATGGAACCGCGCGCACGTTGGCTATCCTCGACCTGGTGGAAAGCTGGAAGATAGGACAGGGAACGACGACCCCGGACCACAGCGCTACTACCTTCAACGTGAAGTTGCAGAGAGGTGAGCGTACATACACACATAACGGACGACGAGGCTTCACTTCTCTAACTGGAGCCAATTTCATGAGAAACCAGCCCAGATTAGCTCAGAACCACGCATCAGCCCGTCGGACGTCACTCCAATCAGCAACACTCAACAACCTGAAAAGACTATGAACACACACACACACACACATACACATAACATGCACTGAACCCACACAACTCCTTAAAACATACACGCGCTCACCTTGCCGTTGTGGTCCGAGGAATTAGCTACCCTGATGAGGGAAGTTCCACCAGGAAGAGACAAATACGTCGCGCGGCCCTCTCGTAAAGGCCGGGGTGATAGATGAGTACCTGCATAAATAGAGGAATACTCCGTGGTAGGCTGTGGGGAGCATAGGAGGGTGTTCCTGGTGTAAACAAGTAGGATGGATGGTCTTCTTTTGAAAAAAGGCGCCAAAATATACACATTTTTAAATTATCTATTATATATTACACAAACTAAATATATACACGTAACATAATATTTATATATTGATATTAACATATCGACTAAAAAGGGCTCAAGAAAGCGCAGAGTATTGGTGGATACCAAGGGTTTGCGCGACCCTTGAGAAAGGAAGGAGTCGACACATGTTACCACGTATTACAGACGCATACAGACACAAACACATATAACATACAATATATATAATAAAAATATCTAAACACACGCAATATATTGAATTATATTGACTAGATAACCGGATAGCAAGAAAATGGATGGGCTCAAGATAGCGCATGGTATTGACTGACGTCAAGGGTTGCGCTATCCTTGAGCAAAGAAAGCAAAACACACAAAAGGACACACATATATACATATATATATATTATAGACATATAAAAGCACACATACAAATAAAAAGTATTTAATAGTAAAGTATCACATAAATATAAATGTATTTACATCTATCCATCTATATACTACAAATAAACACTTCAAAAACGTAGCCAAATGAACAAATAGTTTATAAGTACTGGACAAACAGTCAAGCAGATAATGATACAAATGAAGCGAATTATATGCAAAACAATTTCCTAGTAAAATATAAATAACAAACATACCATAGACACCCAAAAAAGTAAACAATACAAAGGTGAAACAAATACCTAAAATAAAAATCTAATTCCGAACAATAAACAAACACAAACAAATAATAAATGACAATGCAAACAAATGATAAATTAAACAAACAAAACACATTTTGATTACTACAAAAACATAATAATATGATAATAATATGAAAACATAATAATAATATGAAAATCGTCACAATATAAAACACAATCTACTAATTCATCGAATTTTTGAAAAAAGTACAAACAAAACAAATGAAACAAATAACAGAAAGGCAACAAACAAACAAAATCAAAAACTATACACAATTACGATAAGAAACAAAAACTGATTAACAACGCCCCTGCTCAAGGTAGGGAGTGGAGAACTGAACAAAACAACAAAAAAAAAAAAAAAAAAAAAAAAAAAAAAAAAAACCTAACCTAACCTAACCTAACCTAACCTAACCCAGTAACCGATCACAATCGACACAGTCAACATCACCTCCGCGTAAAAAATTCACCAAAAATCAACGCGTTGAGTTACGTGCACAAAACAGTGAC
The DNA here is from genome assembly GCA_932526535.1 of Caradrina clavipalpis. Lineage (NCBI taxonomy): Eukaryota > Metazoa > Arthropoda > Insecta > Lepidoptera > Noctuidae > Caradrina > Caradrina clavipalpis. The sequence goes on along the minus strand of OW052109.1, from coordinate 13,503,176 downwards.
CAGTGAAATTGTGTAGTGCCAAATCACCAGGATACGTGTGGGCAACCTCCTACGTCATCGGGTTGCGGTACAGGAAGACCGGGACTTTGGCTTCTTATAACATCGCAGAGGTTAGTGGAGTCATTACACCAACAATAATCCTGTGAGCGGCGGCAGAGACGAATCCAACAACACCGGAATTTTCAAAATCGGACAAGGGGCTCAGGAGTTATTAAGGTACGAATATCGCCTAAACACGTGGTTATAACCTGAAAATATAACCTCACTTCGGGACCGCGTGTTTCTACGACACGAGGCGTGACGTAAAACCGGCCATCCTAGCCCCCGCTGAAGACTCTGAAGACGTCCGAGGAATCTGCCTGCAGACGACTCATCAGCCTGACGACTCCACTACGCAGCATTAGGTAAGTCCTGAGGGAACTCCTCAACCCCTTCCCCTACCCCCCCCGAGTTTGGGCTCATTCGACTTGGAATTCCAAGGCCTAGCCAGAGCCACTAGGGGGACCCATCACCCCCTTTCCCCACCCCTGACCTAACCCCCCCCCCCCCCCCCCCGCACCTAAGACCCAAGTAAGGGCACCCCTCCCCCAACCCCCCCACCTTTAGTCGACTCACGAGAGCCGACCCCCCCACCTCGACCCCGCACCCCCCCCCCTCGGCCAGCCACGAGGACCCCCCCCCCCCCCACCAACCCCCTCACCACCCCTCAACTCCCCACGAAACCTTCCCCCCCAACCCCCCTCTCAGGGCTACCTCACCCCCCCGCAGTCTAACTCCGTAACCCTTGGAGCTACAAAGCCGAGTTTGGGCTCGTTTGAAAGGGCAAGAAGAGCTCTATCATCTGGCCCCAACAGAAACTTCAAATTCGGCCCCACCTTCGAGCAGTCATCCATCGGCACTGCAGGTTTCACTGGACACCACCACCAACGTGCACACAGGGCTCAGACCATCGAGCCCCAGCAGTATCGGGCTCCTCACTGGACAGCAGAAGCAGACCACCAGCTGAAGCGGCCGTGAGTCCATTTAAGTTAAGAATATAAAAAAAAAAAAAAAAAAAAAAAAAAAAAAAAAAAAAAAAAAAAAAAAAAAAAACCATACATACACAATCACCACCCTATCTTGTAATATAAGCTTAAGTTGTAGAATTTAAAAACAAAAACAATGTCATCAAAACAATCCTCCACCTCCCGCAAACCGACCACGGAGGCCGCGTCAAGGGCGACCAAGTCGCTTCGTGAGAAGGTATTAAAGAACACCGCAGCGAGATCAGCGGTATCCGAAAAGGCGGCGCGTCCATCAGAGCCGCCACAGGTCTCAAAAGCGGCATCGGAGCCGGACGTAACGGGCTCTGATATGTCCAACCGCATCACCACAACCACCCCCAAAACTCCGGTTTTGATACCCGAGTCCGAAGATAGGAGCAGGATCTCGGAGTCCATCATCGAGTGGGAACAGTGCGGAATCTCCCCCCCCCGCCAGATCATCTCGGACGAGGAAAGCTCGTTGGCGTCTTTGGCTGGTCAAGCAGACCGACCGGAGCGCAAGAGCATGCTCTATAGAACGCCGAGAAGGGGCACCGGGGTGGAGATGGACCTTGCCACCAGGGAAGCAAACAATCTCTTACAGAAGGGCAAGGACGCCCTAGAAGCGGCCGGGAATATGAAAAGAGAGTGCAAGGCCACAACTTATGAGTGCCTTCAGGGTCTGTATGAGACTGTCCTGTCTCTCGCAGACTCGAGGGCACGGCATAAGTTTAATCTCGAGAAGGAGCGCTCTCGACACGCACAAGAGCTTGTGCGGGTCGAGAGAGCTCACACTCGAGACCTAATGGCCCTTAAAGTCGAGCTCTCCCTCATGCGCACGGACGTATCCGACACTAAGAAGGAGGCGAAAGGAATTCGCGAATGGCTGGGCCACGAGACCCTTGAAGCCTTCAAGGGTATAAAGGAGGTCAAAGACGAGGTCAAGGCGATGAACCTCATTACCATCAAGGAGCACGAGAAGACCAGGCAGTGCTCAGGTACACCGGGGGATCCCAAAAGGGATACCGTGGGTGAGGGCCTGTCACGCCTGGAGCTCAACATGACCAGCATCTCAAACCAGCTGGACGTGCTCCGTAAGGTTCTGGAGAGAATGCGAACGGACCTCACACAGCCGACAGAACATCCGAATAGCCAAGTGTCGGATACGGGCGTGCTCACGAGCAAAACCTTTGAAGAAGAAGTGGGGAAACTTCAGGCATTGTTGGAAGAAATTAAAAACAGACCCATGACTCCCCCACCACCACCACCACCACAGCAAAAACTAAACATCGAACAACACCTCAAACCTCTGTCTGAGAGGCTGGAGATGGTCTCAGCGGACATCCGCGTACTGCGAGACAAGGAACCGAGCATCCAGACGACGGCAGTGCCGAGCCTGGATGCGGAGCTAGCAGTCGTGGAGGTAAAAAAGACCCTCCAGAACATACAAAAAGGGGTAGCGGACCTGGGCAAAGCGGACAGACCGCCCCAACAACAGCAGGGGCCAAAAACCTTCGCTCAGGTCGCCAGTACACCTAAGCCCCCGAAACCACCACAACCCAACCACACCCTGATCGTCTCATCGACAGACCCCCGGCACACCGGGGACAACGTGATCGAGAGGATCAGGACAGCCCTGGATCTCAAGAACACCGGAGCCCGCGTAGACACGGTCCGGAAAGCCCGAAACCAGAAAGTGGTCCTGAGGTGCGCCAGCAAGACGGACCTCAATCTGGTCAAAGACCAATTTAAGTCGAACGGCGGGCTCAAGGTCCAGGAGCCAAAACCCAACAACCCCATGGTCTGTATCCAAGGCGTGCTGTCCAGCTACAGCGACGGGGAGATCGTCGATCTCCTTAAAGCGCAGAATAAACACCTTCTGCAGAACGTCGCTGTGGATGAACAGACCGTCAAGTTGCGGTACAGGAAACGCGCGAGGAACCCTCACGAGTGCCATCCCGTCCTAGAGCTTTCTCCAAAGCTCTGGCAAACCTTCACGCAAGTGCAGAAAGTGCACGTGGGCATCAAGCGGTGCTCGATCGAAGACCAGTCCCCCCTGGTACAGTGCACAAAGTGCCTGGGATATGGACACAACAAGTCCATATGCCAGGCACCCAAAGAAGTCTGCAGTTACTGCAGTGGCGCGCACAACGGGAGGGACTGCCTGACTCGAGCGGACGGCAAACAGCCCACTTGCATTAACTGCAAGATAGCCAAGAGAACGGGCAGCGATCTGGCACACACCGCATTTAGCGAAGACTGCCAGGAACGCCAAAAATGGGATGGCATAGCGAGATCGCGCGTTTCCTACTGCTAAGGGCGACCATGACACACCGACCAACCAACCAGTCACCCTCCTCAACACAACAAGACCGACAGCGAGATTGCAGTTCATCCAGGTCAATCTCCAACGCTCCAAACTGGCCACAGAAGAACTTCACCTGGCGGCTCAGGCAAGGGGGGTTTCAATAGCACTTGTTCAAGAGCCCTACGTAGGAAGAACAGGTGTGATGAAACAAAGCCCCGGCACGCAAGTCATCCAGTGCAGCCTCAACCGCGGAAAACCAGTGAAGGCAGCAATCGTTATTTTCGGGAACAATATGGAGGTCATCCACGACCCTCAGCTTGTGACCGAAAATATCGCCGCAGTCTTACTGAAGGTGGGCCAGCTCACTCTCGGAGTGTTATCAGTCTATTTCGAGGGTGACCAAGAAATCGAACCCTACCTCATCAAGACACACAACACCATCACCAAATTACACACAAGCAACATACTGGTGGGAGGAGACATCAACGCCTGGAGCCAATGGTGGGGAAGTGTTTCCGAAAACCACCGAGGGGCAGCGTACAACTCTTTTCTCAATGAGCGGGACCTCCAGATCCTAAACACTGGGCAAGTGCCGACGTTTGAGACGTACAGAGGTGACAAGTGGTGCACTAGCATAGTCGACGTGACGGCCTGCAGCCTGTCGCTGCTAGGCAAGATCGAAGACTGGCGAGTGCAAAGAAGCCTGACAACCTCGGACCACAACGCAATCACCTTCTCTTTGCGCCTAGAAAAAGCCTTGGAACCCCTAAGGCCAATTTCGACGCGCAAATACAACACCAAGAAGGCGAAGTGGTCCGTTTTCAGTGCACACCTCAAGGCCAACCTGGCGGAACACAACATAACGGAAGCCAGCGTCTCGAACATCTCAAACCCAGAAGATCTGGAGTCAGTCATTACCAAATTCACACACTACATCCACCGTTCATGCGAGGAAACAATTCCAAAACTGGGGTTACCAAAACGCAACGTCAACCCCCCATGGTGGACCTCCTCCCTAGACCGCCTCAAAAGAGACACGATGACCAAGAAGAGGAGGATCCGGAACGCAGCCCCAAGTCGGAGACACTTCACCATTCAAGAATATATCACAGCTAAAAACACCTACACCGCAGCGGCCACGGAAGCAGCGACGGCCAGCTGGAAGGAGTTTTGCACGAAACAGGACCGAGAGAGCATGTGGGACGGCATCTACAGGGTATTAAGGAAGACAGCGAGGAGACAAGACGACATCTTGCTGAGAAACACCGCGGGCGAGACACTCAGCCCGGAGCAATCCGCGGATCTCCTGGCAAAAACCTTCTACCCCGACGACACAACGGATGCCGAACAGCCTTACCACACCGCCCTGAGGAAGCTTGCGGAGGAGAAGAACCCCCAAGGGCTGTCTGCTGACGATCCACCCTTTACAATCGCGAAGTTGGAAATGGTTCTCCAGAACCAAAATCCGAAGAAAGCTCCCGGCCCAGATGGATTAACAGCAGACATCTGCACAGCGGCAATAAACTGCGACAGGGAACTGTTCTTAGCGATGGCCAACAAGTGCCTATCGCTGTCCCATTTCCCCAAGCAGTGGAAAGTCGCCCACGTGTGCATACTCCGCAAGCCCGGAAAAGATGACTACACGAACCCAAAGTCATACAGACCAATCGGTCTGCTCTCGGTCCTAGGGAAGATAGTCGAGAAACTCCTAGTCGGCCGACTCCAATGGCACTTCCTGCCAACACTCAACAAGAATCAGTACGGTTTCATGCCACAGCGCGGAACCGAGGACGCCCTCTACGCCCTAATGCGACACGTACGTGCCGAAATCAAAGCCAAAAAGATCGTGCTTTTGGTATCATTGGACATAGAGGGGGCCTTCGACAACGCGTGGTGGCCAGCACTCAAAAGACAGATGGTAGTCAAAAACTGTCCCAGGAACATCTACGCCCTCGTCACCTCATACCTGGAAGACCGGAACATCAGGGTCAACTACGCCAGAGCGTCTAGCGAGAAGGGTACCACAAAAGGATGCGTCCAGGGCTCAATAGCCGGACCGACGTTTTGGAACCTTATCCTAGACTCACTCCTACACAAAATGGCTAGTATGGGGGTTTATTGTCAAGCATTCGCAGACGACGTCGTCCTCATTTTCTCAGACTTTTCGACCGGTCCCCTGCAGCAATCAGCGAACAGCGCGCTAGACACGGTATCGGAATGGGGCTTCCAAAACAAACTTCGTTTTGCCGCGCACAAGACCAACGCGATGGTGCTAACGAAGAAGCTCAAATACGACAATCCGGTACTCAACATGTCTGGCACGCGGCTGGACCTAGTCCAAGAGGTCAAGCTGCTGGGTCTCACCATAGACGCCAAACTCACCTTCAACGCGCACGTGGCTGCGACTTGTAAAAAAGCCGCAGACATATACAAGCAACTGGCATGCGCCGCAAAGGTGACTTGGGGTCTCAACCGAGAGATAATAAGGACGATATACGTGTCGGTGATAGAGCCTATCGTGATGTATGCAGCGAGTGCGTGGGAGCCTGCGGCAGAGAAACTGATGACAAGAAATCAGTTTGACTCTCTGCAGAGAGGCTTCGCGCAGAAGATCTGCAAAGCATACCGCACGGTGTCTCTGACATCGGCACTCATCCTGTCTGGTCAACTTCCCCTAGACCTCCGAGTGATCGAGGCCGCAACCCTTTTCAAGATCAAAAAGGGTCATTCCCAAGAGTTCCTACCGCCGGGTCGCGAGCTGGAGTGCAACGTGCACTACTCCAAAAACCCTCACCCGGCGTTACTCACAATAACAGACTACGTGCGCCTAGAAAACTTGACTCCCGAAACCCAGGTATCCTACCACATAACCGGACCCCAAATATACACCGACGGCAGTAAGATAGAGGGGAAAGTAGGAGCTGCCTTAACCTGGTGGGAAAACGGGAAGGAGTCACAGTTCAGTACCTTTGGCCTGGAGCCTCACAACACTGTCTTCCAATCGGAAATGTACGCTCTCTTCAGAGCGGTCAGGATGGCAAGAGAATCCAAGGCGGCCTCTGTGAGCATCTTAAGTGACTCCAGATCGTCACTTGACCTGCTCAGGAGTCCGTCTGTCACTCACCACCTGGCCCTGCAAGTCAAGAGATGCGTCCGCGAGATCCGAGAGGAGGGCAGAGAGGTGAGGTTCTTCTGGCTAAGGGCCCACGTGGGAACTTCAGGGAATGAGAGAGCGGACGAGCTTGCCAAGGAGGCAGCTCTAAACACAGACACAGCAGACTACAACAAAGTCCCCGTATCGTATGTAAGAAGGAAGATACGGGAGGGGACCATAAAGAAGTGGCAAGCGCGATACGAATCCTCGAGTACAGGAGCGGTCACAAAAGTGTTCTTCCCAGACGTCCTAGCGGCGAAAAGGACACTCAGAGACGCAGTCCTGACACCGGTCCACGTGCAAGTCCTAACGGGACACGGAGGATTCTCAGCGTATCTTCACCGTTTTCACCTCAAAGACAGTCCCTCATGTGTCTGCGACCCTAGCTGTGATGAAACAGTCTGGCATTTGCTCTTTGAATGCCCAAGATTTTGCCACGACAGAATGGAGCTGGAACAAAACATCGAAATCCAGCTAAGCCAGTCTACACTCCACATCATCATGGGGAGACCGGCCACAAGGAAACCATTCTTGGCATTCGCGAGCAAAGTCGCCTCAGTCGCAGCTAGGGCAAACAAAACCCCGTCCAACCAAAACAGACTACCATCTGTACCCACAACACAAACAAATAACACGCAACCAATAATCACAACAACATCCAGCACACCAACAGTAACACAAAGCACGGCACCAACAATCACAACAACAACCAACACACCAACAGTAACACCAAGCAGAACACCAACTACTACATCAATAACAAGCACACTTACAGAAACATTAACACAAAGCACAACACCAACAACTACAACAACAACTAGTACACTGGCACTACCAGTAATATCAAGCACAACAACAACCACAACAACAACCAGCACACCAACAGTATCAACACACACGGGAAACCAACAAACACCAGCGGCAGCAGCAGCAGAAGCCAGCCTACAGTCGACTCCTACCACCATGCCAATCACGCAGTTTCTGGCATGCGCAGGATGCGGAACACCAGGCATCAGACTGCGAGGAGTCGCTCTGTTCATGAACAGAGACACAGAAAAACTGGGCATAAGCTTCTGCGTAGGCTCGAGCCGAGCTGGAGCCCGTATATTCATTTCACCAGGCCTCGCCGCCCTGATCAACGGGAGCACCACCAAAGCGAGCATGAAAGGCAGTAAGTACGCAGCACTGCCTCAAGTGGAGATAGCCAATCACCGATGCCGGTTAGTGCGATTCAAAGGGAAGACGATCGCACTACTCGAGTGGGGAGAGGATACTCCATTTGCTCAAGCAAGCTCACTGCTCCAAAAGATCAGGGAAACAGGAGAACACACGGCGATCGCAGCCCGCACCATCAGTGTAGACGCAATGGCGATGGGATGGGAAAGAGGAGACGTCGCAGACCGTTTCGGCTGTTTGAAAGCCTCAGAGCAACACGAGGTGATTGTCTACGAGGACAGAGGGGAATCTCTGAGCTTTCTCAAAGCCCCTCGAGACCCAACAGCCGGGGCGACGAGCCCCACAACGAACCCCACCACCCTGAGCGGATCAGAAAGGGCCCAACTAAAGGCAGCCGCCGAAAAAGCTGCAAAGGAGCAGGCCAAAACAACCAGCCCCGAGGAGCGAGCCCGGTCGAAGAGTCGCCTAAAAGCGATCGGCACTTTCCTCGGCGCACTGCTCCCAAGCACAAGCCGCGAGTCACCATCCGCGAAGCAGGAGGCGGCAGTCCTAAAGTTCTTCAAAAAAAAACCGGACGAACCAAAGAAACCAGTTCCTACACCAACAAGAGCTGACAAAGGGCACGTCAGCCCGCCGATCCTCGCAGTGAATTCGGGAGTCACGGACCACGTGAAGAGCGCCTTCCTCGAGTACATAGCAATCGTGAGAGCGACCAAGGAGGTCAATCTCATGACATGCAGGAAAATCATGCAGACCTTCCAACGCCAAACTGAAGGCCTGCTGAAAGTACTGCTCGAGGAAGCAGAGGCAGCCGTGTACGACAACGTCACATCCCAAGTGATCGCTGGGGAAATGACGGGGCCGTACATGGCAGCATACAGCGCAACGAGCGGTTTCGTGACCCTGGACGAGGAGGAAACGGAGCGCACAGGAACTGTAAAATTCAAAACCCCAAGGGATGACCCGATAGTGGTTACCGCCAAATGTACCAAAATCATGCTGGACGACAAGATCCTTGAAATGGCCCAGTCCATTTCCGGGACTACTGATTCCCCAGCATCGCAGGAAAGTTGGGCGGTACCCAGTATCAGGTGGGTAAACGGAGTCCCCGGTTGCGGCAAGACAACCTGGGTGGTGAAACAGTTCGACGAGGAGAGAGATGTCGTAGCCACCACGACGACCGAAGCTGCCAAGGATCTCAGAGAGAAGCTAGCGCACCGCTTAGGAGATCGTACGAAAACAAAGGTGCGCACTATGGCCTCAATTTTAGCCAACGGGTTCAAGCCACAAGATAAGTGCTACCGCCTCACGGTAGACGAGGCTCTCATGAACCACTTTGGGGCCATAGTCATGGCAGCAAAGTTGTCTGGTGCGAGCGAGGTTGTCCTCATCGGAGACGTGAATCAGCTACCATTTTTGGACAGAGAGAACCTATTTAAACTTAGGTATACCCGTCCAAACCTGGTGGCTGGCATCACCCAGGAACTGCTTTGCACACATCGCAACCCGATGGATGTGGCATACGCACTGAGCGAGATATACTCCGGTATATACTCCTCCAAGTCGTCGCTGTCGCGGGTACACTCCCTGAGGGTGGAAGGTTACACAGGTGCGCAAATACCGAGAATCGCCCAGAATACCTTATTCCTGGTTCACACGCAGGAAGAGAAATCTTCTCTCGTCAGCCAGGGATATGGTTCCGGCGAAGGGTCGCGCACTTTAACCATCCACGAGGCCCAGGGATTAACCTACGACAGCGTTATCATAATTAACACCAAGTCTAGGAGGCTCCAGATCCACGACAGCATCTCCCACGCGGTTGTGGCGGTGTCGAGACATACAGTCAGTTGCGTCTACTACACCGATGACGCCGATGACGCCACAGGCCGCTTTGCGAAGAAGGCGATGGATGCGCCGACTAAAACGGTCGTCGACTACAACCTTAAGACGGCCATGCAGCATCGAGACGCCCCCGTCGTGGAAGCCCTGCTTAGACTAGCGAAATCCCTGGTCGGTAGCAGGAATGTAGCCCAAACCTAGAGTCCCCCCCCCATAGACTCCCTACCCATCCCATCCCCACACAAACCTCTGCCCCTTGTAAATAATGTGTAAGTGAACAACGAAATAATGTAATTAAAACTGTTGTAATAATGTAATTCTGTCAAAATTGTAAGTTGTGAAAAAAAAAAAAAAAAAAAAAAAAAAAAAAAAAAAAAAAAAAAAAAACCATGGCAGTTGAGGGCATGTCATGCTCTCCTTAATGTCTCGCTGACGGTGGCGCGTGTGTTGGATCGTTTGGTTCCCTTCAATATGGTTGAGCCGGATGGTGCTGATGCACGCGTCATACTCGTGAACGGGTGCCGTCAGTTGGGATTGGTCATCCCTTAACCGCCATGGCCTACATCGGAACATAAGTCTAATGTAGTAATAAACAAGTAATATTAAAAATTGTGTATGGAAAAAAAAAAAAAAAAAAAAAAAAAAAAAAAAAAAAAAAAAAAAAAAAAAGAATACTATATAAAAATACAGATATATTTATTAAAAAAAAAAAAAAAAAAAAAAAAAAAAAAAAAAATTATATATATATATATGGACTCACGTAGTTCTTAAGATAGCGTAAGAACGTGTCTAGTGAGGACACGATAGTGTAATAAATTTTTAAAATTAACACTTTGAAGGACACTAAGCGTTGATAGGTGTCATAAAAATGAAACATATTGTCTCGTTTGGTGTACTTCAAAGTGTTAATAAATATTGTAAACAATGAAAATGTATAAACAAGAGCGCGGACGCTTATGTCCGCGGAAGTTTAAAAAAAAAAAAAAAAAAAAAAAAAAAAAAAAACCTAACCTAACCTAACCTAACCTAACCTAACCTAACCTAACCTAACCTAACCTAACCTAACCTAACCTAACCTTTTTTTTTTTTTTTTTTTTTTTTTTTTTTTTTGACCCTGTGAAAATGCTCATGCATACGCCCGGGCTCGGGGGAGCCCGGGACGTTATGTGAGACTCCTGGGAAGATGTCCCAGACCTACTCACTAAAAACACAGGGTGGGCCGTCGTCGCCATAAGTGGGGCGCCTCAGGGTCACTGTGAAGTATTCTACTGAGGCGCTCCGGCGGAATGTGATACGGCCACAAAAGGTGCCACTGATTCGGGCACGATCAGTCTAGTGGACCGATTTAGATGCCCGAGTCCCCCGACCCGGACACCTAGGCACCACTATGACGGGTGTTGCAGGTGCGCAAATTGGCGCCTCCTTCTGCCCGTCCTGCGTCTGCGGATCGCGGCTGCGTGAGCGTTCTCCTCCCTGTCGCGCTCCGCGGCCTCCTTTAGCGACATGACAGACTCGCAGAAGGAGGCCACCGCCTCCCAACATCTCTCGCTGCTTAGCATAGCATTGACGACGCTCGGCAGCGAGAGATCGTCGTCAATGATGGCGGCCAGGGTATGCCTTTGTGGCGCCCAGGCAGCACACTCCTCCAGGGTGTGACGCGCCGTGTCTACAGGCGCGTCGCACTCATGGCAGCCAGGCGTCGGCTCTCTGCCGGCTATCTGGTGCAGGTACTTACCGAAACAGCCATGACCTGTAAGCACCTGCACCAGGCGGAACGTCAGTGTGCCGTATCGACGCGAGAGCCATCGGTCGAGGTGAGGGCGAATTGCCGCCACGGTCGTCTCACCAGCCACTGGGGATGCCAGCTCCTCAGCCCATTTGCGGATCAGGGCGTCGCGACTGGCCGTCCTGATGCGCTGCACCTCCTCAGCGCCGAGGCGTTCGCCTCTGGCCCTCACCTCCGCACGGCGGCGGTATACATCGGCCAGCACCTCGGCCTGCAACGGCCAGGGTGGATCGCCGGCAAGCAGCGTCGCGGCAGTCCACGACACCGTGCGGTAGCCCCGTATGACCCTCACGTCGATGACCCTCTGTGGTCTCCGCAGCAGGGTCTTGTTCCCCCTAGTCAGGGCGTCGACCCATATGGGGGCCCCGTACATCGCCATGCTCCGAATCACGCCTGCGTACAGTTTCCTACAGGTCGAGCCGGGGCCACCCACATTTGGCAACAGCCTGCCGAGGGCCGCTGCAGCGCTCACTAATTTCGGGGCGAGCTGGGTGAAATGAGCCCCGAAATTCCACCTTCCGTCTAAGACCAGGCCCAGATATTTCATCTGGGACCTGACTGCCACCTCTTCCCCTCGGATGCGCACTACGAGGCTCGCACCCCTGGGGGGTCCCCTTCTAGGTCCGTGAAACAGGAGGGCCTCCGTTTTCGTCAACGAGACCCTCAAGCCCAGCAATTCAATGCGGCTCACGATGATGTTCGCGGCGACCGCACCAAGTCGCACCGCCTCGTCGTAGCACCCAGCCCGAACGGTAACGAGGGTGTCGTCCGCGTAGCAAAGAACACTCGCACCGGACGGGAGGGGCCCACGCAGGATCCAATCGAATCCGATGTTCCACAGGGTCGGCCCAAGTACCGAGCCCTGTGGAACCCCGCAGCCGACGCGGCGTCGGGAGACTCGACCACTCCCATTCTCCCAAACAATCTCCCTGTCCCGGAGATATGAGTCCAACACCCTCCGGAGGTATGGAGGCACCCCATGAAACCGGAGCGCCTCTCTTAGTGTCTCAAACGGAAGGGTGTTGAACGCATTCTTGACGTCTAGTGAGACCGCCAAGATGACCTCCCCTTGTGACGTCGCAGCCGCAGACATGGCTTTCAAAGCGGTCAGGGCATCAGTCGTGGAGCGGCCCGCCCTGAACCCGTACTGCGCGTCCGACAGGCCAGGTCCGATATCATCTAAGTGCCCGACGAGGCGGTCTGCAAGGATTTTCTCGAACATTTTGCCCACCTCGTCGAGCAACACGATTGGCCTGTATGCAGACGGGTCCTCCAGAGAGCGCCCGGGCTTCTGCAGCAAGCAGAGCCTCCCCTGCTTCCAGATCTTCGGGAACTGACCGGAGTGGATGCACCGGTTGAATAGTTCCCGAAGCTGGCCCTCCAGGTAATCCGAGGCGAACAAAATAATTCGCCCCGGAACACCGTCAGGTCCTGGCGCCGTCTTCCTGCCCCGCAGCCGCAGCAGAGCCGCGCCCATCTCTGAATCCGCGATGGGGGGGACGTCCATGTTCTCAGCCTCGCTGGCTGAGGAGAGAGGGGCCATGGAGGGGGGTACATGTCCCGGGTGATCCGGGAACAGCTCTCCCACCACACGTCCCAGAAAGGCCGGCAGCAGTGTCTCCGTGAGCGGGGCACCCCGCGAGCCGAGCTTCAGTCTCGCCGCGCGGTATGGGCGTCCCCAAGGGTCCCGGTTCAGGCCCTCGAGGATCTCCGACCAAGCGTCGCTCTTGGCCCGACTTATCGCCAGCTGCAGCTCCTTTTTGGCCTGACGATAGGCAGCCCGGAGCCGGACCTCGAGGTCCGGGTCGTGTCCGTTGCGTCTACGACACCGGACGTACGCGCGACGAGTCCTGTTACAGACGGCCCGGAGCTCCCCGATCCGAGGTGTCCACCAATACACCTGGCGGCGGTTTGGCCTCCGTCTGGTTCTCGGCATGGCTGCCCCGCACACCGCAGACAGGGTAGCACGCATCCGGCAGGCCAACTCATCCGGATCGTCGCTTGATGCGACACCCCGCGACACCCACCGCCGCACAATGGCTGCTTCCTCAGCCAGATCTCTGTTAAGGCGGCTTAGGGACCACCGAGGGAAATGACCGTGAGCCCCTAGGGCGTCGGTCACCACATCGTGGGAGGAGACCTCGAAGCGGACGTATAGGTGGTCCGACAAGGTCTCCGTACCCTCCACGACCCGCCAGTTCGCGACTCTGCGCGCCAGGGCTGGGGTGGCGAAAGACACGTCCACCACAGAGCCCCCCTGCCAACGTACGCAAGTGTGGGTGGAACCCCTGTTCAGGAGCGATAGGCCCGAAAGGAGGGCCCACACCTGGACGGCCCTGCCGCGAACGTCTGTCGCGGGGTTGCCCCAAGCCCGGGACTTCGCGTTCAGGTCCCCCATGAACACGATCGGCCGTGACGGCAGTCGTCCGACCGCCGCTCTGACAGAGTCAAGGAATACCTCGAACTCTGCCAGACTGCGGTTTGGGGAGAAGTACGCACCGATAATAACGTACTCCCCCCATTCGGCCACCACATATCCCGAACCCCTTTCCACCATCGAGAGGGGGGGACCCGCACCAGTGCGTACAAGGACGGCAACGTGTCCCTCTAGGTCCGCCGCCCAGTTTGGGTGAGACGGTACCCAATAGGGTTCACAGGCCACGGCCACGTCCACACTCCACTCCGCCATGGACTGCAGGAGGAGATCCTGAGCCCCCGCGCAGTGGTTCAGATTCGACTGGAGAAAGCTAACACGTCGGGACTGGTTCATTCCGACATGGTATTAGCTTCCTCCAGCGGGCCTCCGTTGGCAGGCACGACTGCGGCACTCCACCTCCCTCTCTTTGGAGGAGGGTTGCACTTCCTGCCGCCCATGATGTGCCCGGATGGCTTGCCGGCATCTGCGCATACCGCGCAGCGTGGTGCTCGAGTGCACCCGGCGGATTTGTGGCCCTCTTCTCCGCAACGGAAGCATAGGGCCTCTCGGCTCACGGCGGAGGGGCACTTGGGCTTAGCGTGACCGATACCCAAGCACCTGTAGCAGCGCAAGGCACGCTGCTCCAGGGCCTGCACGCCCGCCGAGCACCAGCCGACCATTATTCTGCCCGCATCGGACAGTGTCTTGGCCACCGCGATGGGACACCGCACGACCACAGTGCCCACCCCGCGAGGGCCGCGCTGCACCTCCAGAGACTTCACTTGGTCAACTGGGCAGCCCCCGGCTCGGGCAACGGCTTCGGCCACTTTCTCTTTAGTGGCAGCGTCACTCAGCCCATTGATGCGTATATCCGCACATGTGGTAGGCCGGGTGACACTAACCACGCCGTCTAGCGCCTCACGCAGCTTATCGGCCAGCTGGTCGGCTTTTTCAGGGCCGAGAGCTCTCGGCAGCTCCATTATTCTGGCCCCGGTGACCGACTCCCGGAACCGCACGTCAGAGATGCCGAGCTCTCCCAGGTCGACACGCTCCTCAGCCTGCTCCAGCACCTGCTTATAGGTTACCCCCTGCTCAGCGGCCTCCGGCTGGAGTTTAATAACTACCGCTGCCGTGCGAGGGGGCGACAATTTCGGCTTGCTGGGCCGAGCATTCTTCCCCGCGTTTTTGGCGGGGGGTGCCGTCTTGGCTTGTGCGGGAGGGGCAGCAGCCACTGCAGGCGTGGTCCTTTTTCCCCTGCCTTTCCCTTTTCTCACCACGGTTGCCCATGAATCGTCCCGTGACACGGGGCCATCGGCTGCTGAAGATGGGCCCGCCACCGCCGTCACCGGGTTGGTCGCGGCCGGTTGTGGTGCCATCGTAGCCGGAGTTTGGCGTCCGGCGGGTGCCGTCAATGCCGCAGATTGTGCAGCCGGGGCTGACTTTCTTACCCCGTCAGCCGCCAGCCGCGGGCGGTGATTAACGACAGGCAGGAGACGCTCCTCGAGCCCCTCTAGGCGCGCATTCACCATATCTCCCACTGAGCATATGATGGAGCGCTTCAGCTCCTCGATGAGGCTGCCATCGGCTACAATGGAGCTCTGCTCCGGGGCAGTCCGCATGGAGGCCCTCATTTCACTGAACTCGCGGCGGTGAGCTTTGAGTTCGGTCCTGAGGACCTCTACCTCGCGTCTGAGGCGATTGTTGTCCGCCCTAACGCGACGGACTTCGTCGGCCTCGGTGCGATCGGCCAGGGCATTCACGATGTCCTGGAGTGAGGCAGCGGCGACTTTAAGTTGCCTCACAAACGTGCCCTTCAAGTTGCCGGATTTTGTGGCGACCTCCAGGATCTCCGCCATATTCTTCTCGGCATTGGCCCTCAGCTGCTCCGCGTCCAGGCTGACGGGGTTATTAAGCACCGGAATTATGTTGGGCTCCAGGTCCGAAGCTCCTTCGCTCCCTCCGCTAGGTATGGGCGTCGGAGGGAGAGCAGGTCGCCTTAAAAAGCGACCCCTACCGTCACGTGGCGGTCCCGTCACCGCCGTTGCCAAGCCAGAGGATGAGCGCCCACGCCCCCTCCTTGCCGTTGGCAACTTGGGAGCTGGGACGTTGTCCTCGCTGGAGGAGCCAGACTCATCTCGACCGGCTGGGCGTTTCCTCCGTACGCTCTCCGTTAGTGTTTCCACCTCGGAAATGGCGGCTTCAGCACTCTCGTGCTGACGTGGGTCAGCGGTGGTCCGCTGGCCCGCGAGACTGTTGGTGCCCCCCCCAGATACGGTGGGGCTGCCCTCAAAAGAGGGGCGGGATTCTCCCCGAAGGGTACCCGCCTGGGGTAATTGTTTCCCAATAGCCTTTTTCATATTTTCCTTTTTTTAAAAGGGTGCGGTCCCTTTCCCCCAATAAACCCCCCCAGCGCTAGGGGCCGGATTCCCTCCGACCATTCATCCCCTCGGCACGCTCGACCTTGAGATTGGGGTAATTTTTTATAGAGGTTGTCTTCCTCGCGGCCCGGGTCTCAGTGACCCGGTCCCCCGGTCCTGAGCTCAGGATTACGGGTTGGCCGACGACTGGACAGAACCAGCCGCCGCCCGAACGTCCCCCCACGCTGCCGCCGGATACCGGACAGACGCAACGCGGGCACAACATCCTCAGACCCTTTCGGACGCTGAGGCACGGGCATCGCCCGTCCATCCCGCTACTCGACATACCCTCTGTAAGCAGAGGGAGAGAGTAGACGGCCGTCGATTGGTCGAATCGACCGAGGAGCATTAAGGCTCCTCCCCCCCCCCCACGCAGAAATTCGCCACGAACAACAATCTCTCCAAACTAGAGAGATTATTGTCCGTGCCCAGGGTGCACCGGCCCGACGACTGCTCTTTCCCCCGAACGTATTCGCAAGGAACCAGCAGCCATCAAGCACACGAGGAGGTTTTCTGCACGCACCCCAACCTAACCTAACCTAACCTAACCTAACCTAACCTAACCTAACCTAACCTAACCTAACCTAACCTAACCTGAAACTTTGACGTAATTTTTACACCCTTATAAGGTACCGTATATACAAGTGCAATACACCGTTAGACGCGGCTCCGCGAGCCCTGTACACTCCCGTAAATATTTCTGGAAAATCTCAAAAGGGAAAATTTTTATTAAAGAAAAACACTTTTCCAAATTTTTACAAACTTTAAAATTTCATAACTTTGTCATTTTTAGTCATACAATAAATCTAGGGACGCCGCTGGACGCGCCTGAAGTTGCTCCACCCGAGTCCTGAAAAACAAAAAGGGATACAATTGTTAGTTTTTTAAATATAATAGTTTTTTGGTATTTTTTTCGAAATTTTTGCGTTTTTAAGCCCTTCCCTGGCGAATAACTCCCGTTCCTGTTGTGCGAACGGGTTCAAATCTTCATAGTAGACGGGACTCCGCGCAGGCGACGCGTGTGCACCCTCAAAACAGAGCCGCCCATACAAAAATTGACCACCCGACAGTAAAAAACTGTCCAAATCACAAAAATTCTGCCCGCTTATTTAGTGTTTATCCCGTTTTTCGCCAATTTTCCGAGGTAATTTCCACGTCACTGGCTCCAGCGCATCGGTCGAACTCCCAGGAGTGAAACCGCAGCGATATCCGCAAAAATCCCGTGGGAATTGGTGTAGAAACAAGCAATTTTAGTAAAATCACCGTACATATACGCATATATCTATATATAGGTAGGTTGCAAAAGTTTACCTTAGTGAGCACTTGAAAATACTTTGTTGAAACTTTGACGTAATTTTTACACCCTTATAAGGTACCGTATATACAAGTGCAATACACCGTTAGACGCGGCTCCGCGAGCCCTGTACACTCCCGTAAATATTTCTGGAAAATCTCAAAAGGGAAAATTTTTATTAAAGAAAAACACTTTTCCAAATTTTTACAAACTTTAAAATTTCATAACTTTGTCATTTTTAGTCATACAATAAATCTAGGGACGCCGCTGGACGCGCCTGAAGTTGCTCCACCCGAGTCCTGAAAAACAAAAAGGGATACAATTGTTAGTTTTTTAAATATAATAGTTTTTTGGTATTTTTTTCGAAATTTTTGCGTTTTTAAGCCCTTCCCTGGCGAATAACTCCCGTTCCTGTTGTGCGAACGGGTTCAAATCTTCACAGTAGACGGGACTCCGCGCAGGCGACGCGTGTGCACCCTCAAAACAGAGCCGCCCATACAAAAATTGACCACCCGACAGTAAAAAACTGTCCAAATCACAAAAATTCTGCCCGCTTATTTAGTGTTTATCCCGTTTTTCGCCAATTTTCCGAGGTAATTTCCACGTCACTGGCTCCAGCGCATCGGTCGAACTCCCAGGAGTGAAACCGCAGCGATATCCGCAAAAATCCCGTGGGAATTGGTGTAGAAACAAGCAATTTTAGTAAAATCACCGTACATATACGCATATATCTATATATAGGTAGGTTGCAAAAGTTTACCTTAGTGAGCACTTGAAAATACTTTGTTGAAACTTTGACGTAATTTTTACACCCTTATAAGGTACCGTATATACAAGTGCAATACACCGTTAGACGCGGCTCCGCGAGCCCTGTACACTCCCGTAAATATTTCTGGAAAATCTCAAAAGGGAAAATTTTTATTAAAGAAAAACACTTTTCCAAATTTTTACAAACTTTAAAATTTCATAACTTTGTCATTTTTAGTCATACAATAAATCTAGGGACGCCGCTGGACGCGCCTGAAGTTGCTCCACCCGAGTCCTGAAAAACAAAAAGGGATACAATTGTTAGTTTTTTAAATATAATAGTTTTTTGGTATTTTTTTCGAAATTTTTGCGTTTTTAAGCCCTTCCCTGGCGAATAACTCCCGTTCCTGTTGTGCGAACGGGTTCAAATCTTCATAGTAGACGGGACTCCGCGCAGGCGACGCGTGTGCACCCTCAAAACAGAGCCGCCCATACAAAAATTGACCACCCGACAGTAAAAAACTGTCCAAATCACAAAAATTCTGCCCGCTTATTTAGTGTTTATCCCGTTTTTCGCCAATTTTCCGAGGTAATTTCCACGTCACTGGCTCCAGCGCATCGGTCGAACTCCCAGGAGTGAAACCGCAGCGATATCCGCAAAAATCCCGTGGGAATTGGTGTAGAAACAAGCAATTTTAGTAAAATCACCGTACATATACGCATATATCTATATATAGGTAGGTTGCAAAAGTTTACCTTAGTGAGCACTTGAAAATACTTTGTTGAAACTTTGACGTAATTTTTACACCCTTATAAGGTACCGTATATACAAGTGCAATACACCGTTAGACGCGGCTCCGCGAGCCCTGTACACTCCCGTAAATATTTCTGGAAAATCTCAAAAGGGAAAATTTTTATTAAAGAAAAACACTTTTCCAAATTTTTACAAACTTTAAAATTTCATAACTTTGTCATTTTTAGTCATACAATAAATCTAGGGACGCCGCTGGACGCGCCTGAAGTTGCTCCACCCGAGTCCTGAAAAACAAAAAGGGATACAATTGTTAGTTTTTTAAATATAATAGTTTTTTGGTATTTTTTTCGAAATTTTTGCGTTTTTAAGCCCTTCCCTGGCGAATAACTCCCGTTCCTGTTGTGCGAACGGGTTCAAATCTTCACAGTAGACGGGACTCCGCGCAGGCGACGCGTGTGCACCCTCAAAACAGAGCCGCCCATACAAAAATTGACCACCCGACAGTAAAAAACTGTCCAAATCACAAAAATTCTGCCCGCTTATTTAGTGTTTATCCCGTTTTTCGCCAATTTTCCGAGGTAATTTCCACGTCACTGGCTCCAGCGCATCGGTCGAACTCCCAGGAGTGAAACCGCAGCGATATCCGCAAAAATCCCGTGGGAATTGGTGTAGAAACAAGCAATTTTAGTAAAATCACCGTACATATACGCATATATCTATATATAGGTAGGTTGCAAAAGTTTACCTTAGTGAGCACTTGAGGGGTGCTAGTCAGAAAACCTCCAAGCGTGCCGTCGGTTGCTTGTCCCTCCGGACACGTCTTGAGGGAACGGCAGCTGGCTGGCCGGTGCACCCTGGGCGCGGGTAGTGATCTTCCCTGAGGAATGGGAAGAGATTCCTATTCTTTGGGGAATGTCACTGCTCGTGGCCAATATTCTGACGGGCGGGGTCCGAGGACGGACCAAGGGCGTTTCTCCGCGTGTCCCTCTGATCAGCAGAGGGCACAGCGGAGGAGTGAGGACGGGCTCGGCGTGCACTCACCCTGCCACCGAGCAGACAGAGAGGAGGGTGGTCCTTCTCTGTCACCGTCGTACATCGTAACCCCATATCGGAGTGTCGTGGTCATGTCTCGCGGCTTCGATTGGCACCGAGGGTCTTGGCTTAACCGCCCGGACCGCGAGGTAGAAACCCTCTATAAAAAGTCACCCCGAATCCCAAGCGGCGGCGCACCGTGACGGGATGTATGGCTGACGGGCGTCCCTATGGGACATCAGTCGCTAGTGCGAACCACTTGTTTTTTGGTTGGATGGTTGGAAAATGTTTATACTCGTGGGACTTAAAATGGAAAACTTAACAAACACACACACAACAAATAAAGACGCAGTAGGAGGGAAGGGAGATGCCGAGTCGGACTCCGACTCGGCATCGACTTCCAGCATGGTGAGCGTGAGCCCGTTGGGCTCCCGCCATCAGGTGGTCGATCTGGGCCAATTCTTTAGGAAGCGGCCCAGACCGGAGGACGAGCGGGCGTCCTCCGACGGCGAGCAGCTGGCCTCGGCTCGCAAGATCCCCACCAGCAAACGCGGTGGGGTCCAGGAGAGAGGCCCAGGGAGGGTGACTGCCCTGAGGAGCAGTGTTGCTGGGCGACCAGCGACACCTGCGATGGTAGGGCAGCACCCGACCGCGACGACGTCCTGCGACGAGGCAGATGCACCTGGCGGCTCCGAGGAGGAGCGTAAGTCCAAATTTATGGAAGCAGTTAATGCGGCGGTCGCGAGCGTGGCTCGCAAAAAAATGAAGGGGTCGAAGTCTCGGGCCATGCACGAGGCTTCGGCCACTATTGCGGCGGCTGCGGAGGCCCGGTTTGCGGGCGAGGTCCCGCAGCTACGGGCGGAGGTGGCCCGCCTGTCGGCGGAAATGAGGCTCCTCATGGAGGAAAATCGGAAGCTCCAGGCTGACCTGGCGGAAATCCGCGGGTCCGGTTCCCGCCAGGCGCCCAAGTCGGGTGGCCAGCGCGGCCAGCCCCAGCCCCAGCCCCAGCCCGTGCCCGTGCCAGTGGAGAACCAGGTCCTGGCCCTGGTTCAGAGGGAGTTGGCTGCATTCAACTCGCGATTCTCTGTGCTGGAGGGAATCGTGCTGCGCCCCCCTCTGGCGGCGAGCGGGACGGCCACGGGCGGCAGGCGGGCCTCCTATGCGGCCGCCGCCTCTGTGCCGAGGCCGGGCAACCAGCCCCCCGGCAACCAGCCCCCCAGCAGGGCTGTGCTGGCCCCCGCGAAACCGGCTCCGGCTAAACCGGCGCCGGTGCAAAAGGCGGTGTCCTCGAGGGGCAAGGCGGCGTCCCAGCCGCCCCCGCCCCCCCCGCCCTCTAATCCCAATCCTCCGGCAGAAGCCGAATGGCAAGTGGCCGGAGCGAAGGAGAAGGGGCGGAAGGCGGCCAGAGCGGCCAGGGCGGCCACCAGGAGGACAGAAGAACGGCGACGGCGCAGGCAGCGAGCTGCCGAGGCTAAGCTCCGCGCCCCGAAATCCGCGGCTGTGGTAATCACACTGCAGCCGGAGGCGGAGAAGCGGGGCGTGTCATACGGGCAGGTCCTCGGCAAAGCCAGAGCGGCGGTGAACCTCGCGGAGCTCGGCATCACCGGAGGGCTCCGGCTCCGGGTGACGGCTACGGGGGCCAGGATGTTGGAGGTCCCCGGTGCCACCAGCGGCCCGTCTGCAGACGCTCTAGCCGAAAGGCTGAGAGCGTCCCTAGACGCGGACGAGGCCCGAGTCTCCAGGCCCGTCAGATGTGCAGACCTGCGCATCCTTGGCCTGGATGACTCGGTCACCGCGGAGGAGGTGGTGGCCGCCGTCGCCAGGACGGGTGGATGCCCTGCCGAACAGGTCAGGGCAGGCACCATCCGTCCGGAGCACTCGGGCATGCGGGCTGTGACAGTCAGCTGCCCTGTGGCGGCGGCCAAGGCTATTGTTGGGGGCCGCAGACTGTTGGTGGGCTGGGTATCGGCGCAGGTCAGACTGCTGGAGCCCAGGCCCATGAGGTGCTTCCGCTGCCACGTGGGAAATCACGTGGCATGCCGATGCGCCTCAGGGGTCGACCGCAGCGGCTTGTGCTTCCGCTGCGGCAAGCCCGGTCACAAGGCCGCGACTTGCGATGCCCCGCCGCACTGCGACGCATGTGCGGGGGCTAGCAAGCCGGCCGATCACCGGGCTGGGGGCAAGGCCTGCGCCGTGCCCGCCAAAGCCGGGGGAAGGCCCCGCGCCGCCGCCGCTGTCACCGCCGCCACCGCTGCTGTCGCCGTGGCCGCAACCGCAGCCGCCGCTGAGTCCGCGCCAGCCGTCGCCGCAACGGCTATTCAGGGGGGTGCAATGGACTGCCAATAACGGCACCATTGCGCCTCCTTCAGGCGAACATCAACCACTGCGTCGCCGCTCAGGATCTGTTGCTCCAGAGCATGGCGCAGTGGTCGATACACATCGCCGTGGTCGCTGAGCCGTACTTTGTCCCGCCCAGAGAAACCTGGGTGGAGGACCTTAGCGGCTCAGTGGCCATAATTGCGTCGGCCGCCGCCGGCACCCCGTCCCTTGAGGGAATCAAGAAAGGACAGGGGTGCGTAGCAGCCCGGTTCGGGGGGATCGTTGTAGTTGGTTGCTACTTCTCCCCGAACCGAACTCTCGCCGAGTTCCACAACTCCCTCATGGAGTTGAGTGTCGTCGTCGGAAGCCATTCCCTCCCCGTGCTAGTGCTCGGGGACTTCAATGCCAAAAACTTGGCTTGGGGTTCTCGCTGCACGGATGTGCGGGGGAGGATGCTGGAGGACTGGACCCTGGAGAAGGGTCTAGTCATCCTGAATCGGGGTTCTGTACCCACGTGCGTGCGGATGCGGGGCGAATCGGTGGTGGACATCTCGTTCGCCAGCCCCGCTCTGTCGCCGCGGGTTCTTGACTGGCGCGTTGTGGA
This sequence comes from Caradrina clavipalpis, assembly GCA_932526535.1. Taxonomy (NCBI): domain Eukaryota; kingdom Metazoa; phylum Arthropoda; class Insecta; order Lepidoptera; family Noctuidae; genus Caradrina; species Caradrina clavipalpis. The sequence continues at coordinate 13,480,308 of OW052109.1, read as the reverse complement.
GGGGGTGGAGACCTACTCCGATCACCGGTACATCCGGTTTGACGTCTCCGCCCCGGACTCCAGCGCGCCGGTCGTGCAGGCCCCGAGTGGTCCGCGTTGGGCGCTGAAGCGGTTGGACCGGGAGCTCCTCCTGGAAGCCTCGATCGTGCAGGCCTGGGTGTCATCACCGGACAGGCCTGCCGACATAGACAGTGAGGTGGAGTGGTTCCAGGGGGCCATGTCCGAGATTTGTGACGTGGCAATGCCCCGAGTCCCGCAGGGCGGCGCCCGCCGGCAGGTGTACTGGTGGTCGCAAGAGATTTCGGCGCTGCGGGAGGCATGCGTCGCTGCGCGACACCCGTACGCCCATCATCGCAGGCTCCGCATTCGGCCACCGAATGCGGCGGCCATTGAGGCGGAGCTGTACGAGGGGTACAGAGAGGCGAAGACCGCCCTCAACGAGGCCATTTCGCGGGCCAAATCTCAGGCCCGCGAGGAGTTGCTGGGGACTCTGAACGCGGATCCGTGGGGGCGCCCTTACAAGACGGTGCGGAACAAGATCCGCACCTGGGCCCCCCCGCTGACGCAGAGTCTCCGGCCGGAGCTCGTTGAGGACGTGGTGAGCGCTCTGTTCCCCTCGCGGGGAGAACATCCTCCCCCGCCCATGGCTCCGCCGCCTGCGATGCCGGAAGCGGACCACACCGACGACGACACACCAGAGGTGACTGGGGTAGACCTGAGGGTGGCGGTACGTAAGCTGAAAGGCAAAAATACCGCCCCGGGACCCGACGGCTTGCCTGGGAAAGCCTGGGTCCTGGCCTCAGAGGCTCTAGGGCCCCGATTGGAGGGGCTCCTAAGCGCATGTTTGGAGAGGGGCCGGTTCCCACTTCGTTGGAAGACGGGGAAGCTGGTCCTCATTCAGAAGCCTGGGCGCCCTGCGGACTCACCGTCCGCATACCGGCCCATCGTGCTGCTCGACGAGGTGGGCAAGCTCTTTGAAAGAGTGATTGCGGGCCGCCTCGTCGGGCACCTGTCTGGGATGGGGCCGGACCTTGCGGACTGCCAGTTCGGCTTCCGCAGGGGGCGCTCTACGGTGGATGCCATCATGCGCGTGAGAGCTCTCTCGGCGGGGGATGCTGTGTCCCGGGGCAGGGTTGTGCTGGCGGTGTCGCTGGACATCGCCAATGCGTTTAACTCCCTGCCCTGGTCCTGCATTAGGGAGGCACTCCGGTACCACCGGGTGCCGAACTACCTCCGTCGGGTGGTCGGGGCCTATCTATGTGATAGAGCCGTGATCTACCCTGGTCGAAATGGTGAATGGAACCGGCGAGAGATGTCGTGCGGTGTTCCGCAGGGATCGGTGCTGGGGCCGCTCCTGTGGAACATCGGCTACGACTGGGTGCTACGTGCTGACCTCCCCGAGGGCGCCAGCGTAGTTTGCTACGCAGACGACACGTTGGTCCTGGCGCAGGGGTGGTCGCACGAGGCGGCGGCCGACCTTATGACACGCGGGGTTGCGATAGTCGTCGAGAGGATCCGGCAATTGGGTCTCGAGGTGGCCTTGCACAAGTCCGAAGTCCTGTGCTTTCATGGGCTTCGGAACGCGCCACCTTCGGGATCCCAAATAACGGTAGGAGGGGTTTCCGTCGGCGTCGGGTCGACGATGAAGTACCTGGGACTTGTCCTCGACAGCCGATGGAACTTCGTGGAACATTTCCGACGTTTGGCTCCCAAGTTGGCACGGGCGTCGGCCGCTCTTAAGCGGCTCTTGCCCAATTTGAGGGGGCCAAACGCCTCCTGCCGGAGGCTCTACGCCGGGGTCGTGCGTTCGATGGCCCTTTACGGGGCCCCGGTGTGGGCGCGGGGCTTGAAGCGGCTTGCCGCCCACTACCTGAACGCGTCCCAGCGGGTGATCGCCATAAGGGTCATCCGCGGATACCGCACGATCTCCGGCGAGGCAGCGAGCCTCCTTGCCGGATTGCCGCCATGGGATCTGGAGGCGCTGGTCCTCGCGCGCCTACACGAGTGGCGCGCGGAGGCACTGGGCCGGGGCGAAACTCCGCTGCCGCGGCAAATTGCCGCCCTGCGGACGGAACTCCGGCTCGATCTCATGGCGACATGGAGAGAACGACTGTCGCAACCTCGTGCAGGGCTCGCCTCGATTGAGGCGGTAAGACCCCTCTTTGAGGAGTGGCTAGAGCGGCGCCACGGCGCCCTCACCTTCCGCCTGACGCAGGTCCTCACCGGACACGGAAGTTTCGGGAGGTTCCTGCACCTCATCGGGCGGGAGGAATCGCCCGGATGTCACCATTGTGAGGATCGCCCCGAGGACACGGTGGAGCATACTCTGGCGGTGTGCCCTGCTTGGGCTGAGCACCGCCGAGTCCTCGAGGCGGCCATCGGCGGCGGCGCCCTCTCGCGTCCGGCACTGGTTCAGGCCATGGTCCGGAGCGAGGGGGAATGGGAAGCAGTCGCCTCCTTCTGCGAAGCTGTAATGCTAGAGAAGGAGGCGGCGGGACGGGAGAGAGAAAGGAGGGTCCCCCGTCCCAGCGGCCGCCGCGGTAGACGATCCGGGCGTCGGGAGCCACGAGACGACTCCCGGCCACCGTAGACGCGGGTCTGTGGACGGTGAGCAATGGGTAGCTCGCCGTCCGTACGTTCACTAGCGACAGACCGTGTCGACGGCGCGTTCGTGTTCCACGCGCGCCTCAAAGAGATGTCAGCAAAATTGGATGGGGCCACTGAGGGCCGATGCCTGCCGGGGCTGCGGGTTGTTCGAAAGAGATACCGCGCCCCCGGAACGCAAAGGGCACATGAAGGAACATAGACGGGTTTTAGTCAGTAAAAGTCTGACACTCCCTCCCGCCCCGCCCAGGGCGGGGGAAGTTATTTGATGATTTCCCGTCTATAAAAAAAAAAAAAAAAAAAAAAGTGAGCACTTGAAAATACTTTGTTGAAACTTTGACGTAATTTTTACACCCTTATAAGGTACCGTATATACAAGTGCAATACACCGTTAGACGCGGCTCCGCGAGCCCTGTACACTCCCGTAAATATTTCTGGAAAATCTCAAAAGGGAAAATTTTTATTAAAGAAAAACACTTTTCCAAATTTTTACAAACTTTAAAATTTCATAACTTTGTCATTTTTAGTCATACAATAAATCTAGGGACGCCGCTGGACGCGCCTGAAGTTGCTCCACCCGAGTCCTGAAAAACAAAAAGGGATACAATTGTTAGTTTTTTAAATATAATAGTTTTTTGGTATTTTTTTCGAAATTTTTGCGTTTTTAAGCCCTTCCCTGGCGAATAACTCCCGTTCCTGTTGTGCGAACGGGTTCAAATCTTCATAGTAGACGGGACTCCGCGCAGGCGACGCGTGTGCACCCTCAAAACAGAGCCGCCCATACAAAAATTGACCACCCGACAGTAAAAAACTGTCCAAATCACAAAAATTCTGCCCGCTTATTTAGTGTTTATCCCGTTTTTCGCCAATTTTCCGAGGTAATTTCCACGTCACTGGCTCCAGCGCATCGGTCGAACTCCCAGGAGTGAAACCGCAGCGATATCCGCAAAAATCCCGTGGGAATTGGTGTAGAAACAAGCAATTTTAGTAAAATCACCGTACATATACGCATATATCTATATATAGGTAGGTTGCAAAAGTTTACCTTAGTGAGCACTTGAAAATACTTTGTTGAAACTTTGACGTAATTTTTACACCCTTATAAGGTACCGTATATACAAGTGCAATACACCGTTAGACGCGGCTCCGCGAGCCCTGTACACTCCCGTAAATATTTCTGGAAAATCTCAAAAGGGAAAATTTTTATTAAAGAAAAACACTTTTCCAAATTTTTACAAACTTTAAAATTTCATAACTTTGTCATTTTTAGTCATACAATAAATCTAGGGACGCCGCTGGACGCGCCTGAAGTTGCTCCACCCGAGTCCTGAAAAACAAAAAGGGATACAATTGTTAGTTTTTTAAATATAATAGTTTTTTGGTATTTTTTTCGAAATTTTTGCGTTTTTAAGCCCTTCCCTGGCGAATAACTCCCGTTCCTGTTGTGCGAACGGGTTCAAATCTTCACAGTAGACGGGACTCCGCGCAGGCGACGCGTGTGCACCCTCAAAACAGAGCCGCCCATACAAAAATTGACCACCCGACAGTAAAAAACTGTCCAAATCACAAAAATTCTGCCCGCTTATTTAGTGTTTATCCCGTTTTTCGCCAATTTTCCGAGGTAATTTCCACGTCACTGGCTCCAGCGCATCGGTCGAACTCCCAGGAGTGAAACCGCAGCGATATCCGCAAAAATCCCGTGGGAATTGGTGTAGAAACAAGCAATTTTAGTAAAATCACCGTACATATACGCATATATCTATATATAGGTAGGTTGCAAAAGTTTACCTTAGTGAGCACTTGAAAATACTTTGTTGAAACTTTGACGTAATTTTTACACCCTTATAAGGTACCGTATATACAAGTGCAATACACCGTTAGACGCGGCTCCGCGAGCCCTGTACACTCCCGTAAATATTTCTGGAAAATCTCAAAAGGGAAAATTTTTATTAAAGAAAAACACTTTTCCAAATTTTTACAAACTTTAAAATTTCATAACTTTGTCATTTTTAGTCATACAATAAATCTAGGGACGCCGCTGGACGCGCCTGAAGTTGCTCCACCCGAGTCCTGAAAAACAAAAAGGGATACAATTGTTAGTTTTTTAAATATAATAGTTTTTTGGTATTTTTTTCGAAATTTTTGCGTTTTTAAGCCCTTCCCTGGCGAATAACTCCCGTTCCTGTTGTGCGAACGGGTTCAAATCTTCACAGTAGACGGGACTCCGCGCAGGCGACGCGTGTGCACCCTCAAAACAGAGCCGCCCATACAAAAATTGACCACCCGACAGTAAAAAACTGTCCAAATCACAAAAATTCTGCCCGCTTATTTAGTGTTTATCCCGTTTTTCGCCAATTTTCCGAGGTAATTTCCACGTCACTGGCTCCAGCGCATCGGTCGAACTCCCAGGAGTGAAACCGCAGCGATATCCGCAAAAATCCCGTGGGAATTGGTGTAGAAACAAGCAATTTTAGTAAAATCACCGTACATATACGCATATATCTATATATAGGTAGGTTGCAAAAGTTTACCTTAGTGAGCACTTGAAAATACTTTGTTGAAACTTTGACGTAATTTTTACACCCTTATAAGGTACCGTATATACAAGTGCAATACACCGTTAGACGCGGCTCCGCGAGCCCTGTACACTCCCGTAAATATTTCTGGAAAATCTCAAAAGGGAAAATTTTTATTAAAGAAAAACACTTTTCCAAATTTTTACAAACTTTAAAATTTCATAACTTTGTCATTTTTAGTCATACAATAAATCTAGGGACGCCGCTGGACGCGCCTGAAGTTGCTCCACCCGAGTCCTGAAAAACAAAAAGGGATACAATTGTTAGTTTTTTAAATATAATAGTTTTTTGGTATTTTTTTCGAAATTTTTGCGTTTTTAAGCCCTTCCCTGGCGAATAACTCCCGTTCCTGTTGTGCGAACGGGTTCAAATCTTCATAGTAGACGGGACTCCGCGCAGGCGACGCGTGTGCACCCTCAAAACAGAGCCGCCCATACAAAAATTGACCACCCGACAGTAAAAAACTGTCCAAATCACAAAAATTCTGCCCGCTTATTTAGTGTTTATCCCGTTTTTCGCCAATTTTCCGAGGTAATTTCCACGTCACTGGCTCCAGCGCATCGGTCGAACTCCCAGGAGTGAAACCGCAGCGATATCCGCAAAAATCCCGTGGGAATTGGTGTAGAAACAAGCAATTTTAGTAAAATCACCGTACATATACGCATATATCTATATATAGGTAGGTTGCAAAAGTTTACCTTAGTGAGCACTTGAAAATACTTTGTTGAAACTTTGACGTAATTTTTACACCCTTATAAGGTACCGTATATACAAGTGCAATACACCGTTAGACGCGGCTCCGCGAGCCCTGTACACTCCCGTAAATATTTCTGGAAAATCTCAAAAGGGAAAATTTTTATTAAAGAAAAACACTTTTCCAAATTTTTACAAACTTTAAAATTTCATAACTTTGTCATTTTTAGTCATACAATAAATCTAGGGACGCCGCTGGACGCGCCTGAAGTTGCTCCACCCGAGTCCTGAAAAACAAAAAGGGATACAATTGTTAGTTTTTTAAATATAATAGTTTTTTGGTATTTTTTTCGAAATTTTTGCGTTTTTAAGCCCTTCCCTGGCGAATAACTCCCGTTCCTGTTGTGCGAACGGGTTCAAATCTTCACAGTAGACGGGACTCCGCGCAGGCGACGCGTGTGCACCCTCAAAACAGAGCCGCCCATACAAAAATTGACCACCCGACAGTAAAAAACTGTCCAAATCACAAAAATTCTGCCCGCTTATTTAGTGTTTATCCCGTTTTTCGCCAATTTTCCGAGGTAATTTCCACGTCACTGGCTCCAGCGCATCGGTCGAACTCCCAGGAGTGAAACCGCAGCGATATCCGCAAAAATCCCGTGGGAATTGGTGTAGAAACAAGCAATTTTAGTAAAATCACCGTACATATACGCATATATCTATATATAGGTAGGTTGCAAAAGTTTACCTTAGTGAGCACTTGAAAATACTTTGTTGAAACTTTGACGTAATTTTTACACCCTTATAAGGTACCGTATATACAAGTGCAATACACCGTTAGACGCGGCTCCGCGAGCCCTGTACACTCCCGTAAATATTTCTGGAAAATCTCAAAAGGGAAAATTTTTATTAAAGAAAAACACTTTTCCAAATTTTTACAAACTTTAAAATTTCATAACTTTGTCATTTTTAGTCATACAATAAATCTAGGGACGCCGCTGGACGCGCCTGAAGTTGCTCCACCCGAGTCCTGAAAAACAAAAAGGGATACAATTGTTAGTTTTTTAAATATAATAGTTTTTTGGTATTTTTTTCGAAATTTTTGCGTTTTTAAGCCCTTCCCTGGCGAATAACTCCCGTTCCTGTTGTGCGAACGGGTTCAAATCTTCATAGTAGACGGGACTCCGCGCAGGCGACGCGTGTGCACCCTCAAAACAGAGCCGCCCATACAAAAATTGACCACCCGACAGTAAAAAACTGTCCAAATCACAAAAATTCTGCCCGCTTATTTAGTGTTTATCCCGTTTTTCGCCAATTTTCCGAGGTAATTTCCACGTCACTGGCTCCAGCGCATCGGTCGAACTCCCAGGAGTGAAACCGCAGCGATATCCGCAAAAATCCCGTGGGAATTGGTGTAGAAACAAGCAATTTTAGTAAAATCACCGTACATATACGCATATATCTATATATAGGTAGGTTGCAAAAGTTTACCTTAGTGAGCACTTGAAAATACTTTGTTGAAACTTTGACGTAATTTTTACACCCTTATAAGGTACCGTATATACAAGTGCAATACACCGTTAGACGCGGCTCCGCGAGCCCTGTACACTCCCGTAAATATTTCTGGAAAATCTCAAAAGGGAAAATTTTTATTAAAGAAAAACACTTTTCCAAATTTTTACAAACTTTAAAATTTCATAACTTTGTCATTTTTAGTCATACAATAAATCTAGGGACGCCGCTGGACGCGCCTGAAGTTGCTCCACCCGAGTCCTGAAAAACAAAAAGGGATACAATTGTTAGTTTTTTAAATATAATAGTTTTTTGGTATTTTTTTCGAAATTTTTGCGTTTTTAAGCCCTTCCCTGGCGAATAACTCCCGTTCCTGTTGTGCGAACGGGTTCAAATCTTCACAGTAGACGGGACTCCGCGCAGGCGACGCGTGTGCACCCTCAAAACAGAGCCGCCCATACAAAAATTGACCACCCGACAGTAAAAAACTGTCCAAATCACAAAAATTCTGCCCGCTTATTTAGTGTTTATCCCGTTTTTCGCCAATTTTCCGAGGTAATTTCCACGTCACTGGCTCCAGCGCATCGGTCGAACTCCCAGGAGTGAAACCGCAGCGATATCCGCAAAAATCCCGTGGGAATTGGTGTAGAAACAAGCAATTTTAGTAAAATCACCGTACATATACGCATATATCTATATATAGGTAGGTTGCAAAAGTTTACCTTAGTGAGCACTTGAAAATACTTTGTTGAAACTTTGACGTAATTTTTACACCCTTATAAGGTACCGTATATACAAGTGCAATACACCGTTAGACGCGGCTCCGCGAGCCCTGTACACTCCCGTAAATATTTCTGGAAAATCTCAAAAGGGAAAATTTTTATTAAAGAAAAACACTTTTCCAAATTTTTACAAACTTTAAAATTTCATAACTTTGTCATTTTTAGTCATACAATAAATCTAGGGACGCCGCTGGACGCGCCTGAAGTTGCTCCACCCGAGTCCTGAAAAACAAAAAGGGATACAATTGTTAGTTTTTTAAATATAATAGTTTTTTGGTATTTTTTTCGAAATTTTTGCGTTTTTAAGCCCTTCCCTGGCGAATAACTCCCGTTCCTGTTGTGCGAACGGGTTCAAATCTTCACAGTAGACGGGACTCCGCGCAGGCGACGCGTGTGCACCCTCAAAACAGAGCCGCCCATACAAAAATTGACCACCCGACAGTAAAAAACTGTCCAAATCACAAAAATTCTGCCCGCTTATTTAGTGTTTATCCCGTTTTTCGCCAATTTTCCGAGGTAATTTCCACGTCACTGGCTCCAGCGCATCGGTCGAACTCCCAGGAGTGAAACCGCAGCGATATCCGCAAAAATCCCGTGGGAATTGGTGTAGAAACAAGCAATTTTAGTAAAATCACCGTACATATACGCATATATCTATATATAGGTAGGTTGCAAAAGTTTACCTTAGTGAGCACTTGAAAATACTTTGTTGAAACTTTGACGTAATTTTTACACCCTTATAAGGTACCGTATATACAAGTGCAATACACCGTTAGACGCGGCTCCGCGAGCCCTGTACACTCCCGTAAATATTTCTGGAAAATCTCAAAAGGGAAAATTTTTATTAAAGAAAAACACTTTTCCAAATTTTTACAAACTTTAAAATTTCATAACTTTGTCATTTTTAGTCATACAATAAATCTAGGGACGCCGCTGGACGCGCCTGAAGTTGCTCCACCCGAGTCCTGAAAAACAAAAAGGGATACAATTGTTAGTTTTTTAAATATAATAGTTTTTTGGTATTTTTTTCGAAATTTTTGCGTTTTTAAGCCCTTCCCTGGCGAATAACTCCCGTTCCTGTTGTGCGAACGGGTTCAAATCTTCATAGTAGACGGGACTCCGCGCAGGCGACGCGTGTGCACCCTCAAAACAGAGCCGCCCATACAAAAATTGACCACCCGACAGTAAAAAACTGTCCAAATCACAAAAATTCTGCCCGCTTATTTAGTGTTTATCCCGTTTTTCGCCAATTTTCCGAGGTAATTTCCACGTCACTGGCTCCAGCGCATCGGTCGAACTCCCAGGAGTGAAACCGCAGCGATATCCGCAAAAATCCCGTGGGAATTGGTGTAGAAACAAGCAATTTTAGTAAAATCACCGTACATATACGCATATATCTATATATAGGTAGGTTGCAAAAGTTTACCTTAGTGAGCACTTGAGGGGTGCTGGTCAGAAAACCTCCACGCGTGCCGTCAGCTGCTTGTCCCTCCGGACACGTCTTGAGGGAACGGCAGCTGGCTGGCCGGTGCACCCTGGGCGCGGGTAGTGATCTTCCCTGAGGAATGGGAAGAGATTCCTATTCTTTGGGGAATGTCACTGCTCGTGGCCAATATTCTGACGGGCGGGGTCCGAGGACGGACCAAGGGCGTTTCTCCGCGTGTCCCTCTGATCAGCAGAGGGCACAGCGGAGGAGTGAGGACGGGCTCGGCGTGCACTCACCCTGCCACCGAGCAGACAGAGGTCCTTCTCTGTCACCGTCGTACATCGTAACCCCATATCGGAGTGTCGTGGTCATGTCTCGCGGCTTCGATTGGCACCGAGGGTCTTGGCTTAACCGCCCGGACCGCGAGGTAGAAACCCTCTATAAAAAGTCACCCCGAATCCCAAGCGGCGGCGCACCGTGACGGGATGTATGGCTGACGGGCGTCCCTATGGGACATCAGTCGCTAGTGCGAACCACTAGTCTGTTGGTTGGATGGTTGGATAATGTTTATACTCGTGGGAACAACTATGGAATCTCAAAATATTAAAACAAGCGCAAACAAAGTTGCAGAAGGAGGGAAGGGGGATGCCGGGTCGGAGTCCGACTCGTCATCCAGCATGGTGACGGTGAGCTCTTTGGGCTCCCACCAGGAGTTGGTTGGGCTTCTCAGGAAGCGGCCCAGACCGGAGGATCGGGTGTCCTCCGAGGAAGAGCTGGCCTCGGCTCGAAAGATCCCCACCAGCAGACGCGGTGGGGCCCAGGAGCGAGGCCCAGGGAGGGTTGCTGCCCGGAGGGGACCGGCGACGTCTGTCGCTGAAGGGCAGTCCCCCTCCCCCCTCCCTAAGTGAGACTGGCGGCGACGGTGTGGTCCAGCCGGACACACCGCGCGTGGTGGAAGGTGAACCTGGCGGCTCCGAGGAGCGTAAGGCCAGGTTCATGGAGGTTGTGCGGGATGCGGTGGCGAGCGTCGCCCGCAAGAAAATGAAGGGGTCAAAGTCTCGGGCAATGGACGAGGCTTCGGCCACCATTGCGGCGGCTGCGGAGGCCGGTTTTGCGGGGGAGGTCCCGCAGCTTCGGGCGGAGGTGGCGCGCCTGTCGGCCTCCATGGAGCTCCTGGTGGCAGAGAACAGGAGGCTCCAGGCGGACCTGGCTGAGCTCCGCGGGACCGGCTCCCGCCAGGCGCCCAAGGCGGGGAGCCGGAGAGCCGAGCCAGTCGAGCCAGTGGACGACCAGGTGCTGAACCTGGTTCAGCTGGAGATGGCGGCCTTCCAGGCACGGTTTTCCGTCCTGGAGGGCATCGTGTTGCGTCCCCCACTGGCGGCGAGCGGGACGACCGCGGGCGACAGGCGGGCCTCTTATGCGGCCGCCGCGTCTGCGCCGAGGCCGGGTAGCCAGCCCCCCAGCAGGGCGGGGCCGACCCCTGCGAAACCGGCTCCGGCAAGGCCGGTGCCGGCGCAAAATGCGCCCACGAGGAGGGGCAAGGCGGCATCCCAGCCGCCTCCACCCCCTCCGCCCCCTAGCTCCAACCCTCCGGCCGCGGAAGCCGAATGGCAGGTGGCCGGGGCTAAGGAGAAGGGGCGCAGGGCGGCCAGATCGGCCAGAGCGGCCACCAGACGGGCGGAGGAGCGGCGGCGACGCGGTGAGCGCAAAGCCGCGGCCAGGCTTCGCGCCCCGAAATCCGCGGCTGTAGTGGTCACGCTACAGCCGGAGGCGGAAAAGCGGGGCGTGACATATGCGCAGGTGCTCACCAGGGCCAAGGCGGCCATCAACCTTGGCGAGCTAGGGATAACCGGCCTCCAGCTTAGGGTCACCGCAACTGGGGCCCGAATGCTGGAGATCCCCGGCGCCACCAGCGGCCCGTCCGCGGACGCTCTAGCTGAGAAGCTTAGAGCGTCCCTAAACGCGGACGAGGTGCGGGTGTCCAGGCCCGCCAGATGCGCAGATCTGCGCATCATGGGTCTGGACGACTCCGTTTCCGCGGAGGAGGTGGTGGCCGCCGTCACCAGGGCGGGTGGATGCCGTGCCGAAGAGGTCAGGGCAGGCACCATCCGCCCAGAGCGCACGGGCATGCAGACCATTATGGTCAGCTGCCCAGTGACGGCGGCTAAAGCCATTGTTGGGGGGGGCCGCTTACTGGTGGGCTGGGTGTCGGCGCGGGTTCGCCTGCTCGAGCCCAGGCCCCTGAGGTGCTACCGTTGCCACGTGGGGAAGCACGTGGCATGTCGGTGCGCCTCGGAGGTGGACCGCAGCGCCCTGTGTTTCCGCTGCGGTCAGCCCGGTCACAAGGCCGCGGCTTGTGATGCCCCGCCGCACTGCGATGCATGTGCGGGGGCTAACAGGCCGGCCGATCACCGGGCTGGGGGCAAGGCCTGCGCCGTACCCGCCAGGTCCGGGGGAGGGCCCCGCGCCGCCGCCGCCGCCGCCGCCGCTGCCGCCGCCACCGTTGCCGTGGCCGCACCCGCCGCCGCCGCTGACGCCGCGTCCGCCGGCGCACTGGATTGCCAATAATGGCACCATTGCGCCTCCCGCAGGCGGACACCGTAGGCACGGTCTGTGGACGGTGAGCAATGGGTAGCTCACCGTCCGTACGTTATTTAACGACAGACCGTGTCGACGGCGCGTTCATGTTCCGCGCAAAGAGGTGTCAGCACAAGGAAGGGGCCACTAAGGGCCAAGGCCTGCCGGGGCTGCGGGTTGTTCGAAAGAGATTCCGCGCCCCCGGAACGCAAAGGGCACATGAAGGAACATAGATGGTTTTTAGTCAGTAAAAGTCTGACACTCCCTCCCGCCCCGCCCAGGACGGGGGGGGTCATTTGATGATTTTACCATCTAAAAAAAAAAAAAAAAAAAAAAAGTGAGCACTTGAAAATACTTTGTTGAAACTTTGACGTAATTTTTACACCCTTATAAGGTACCGTATATACAAGTGCAATACACCGTTAGACGCGGCTCCGCGAGCCCTGTACACTCCCGTAAATATTTCTGGAAAATCTCAAAAGGGAAAATTTTTATTAAAGAAAAACACTTTTCCAAATTTTTACAAACTTTAAAATTTCATAACTTTGTCATTTTTAGTCATACAATAAATCTAGGGACGCCGCTGGACGCGCCTGAAGTTGCTCCACCCGAGTCCTGAAAAACAAAAAGGGATACAATTGTTAGTTTTTTAAATATAATAGTTTTTTGGTATTTTTTTCGAAATTTTTGCGTTTTTAAGCCCTTCCCTGGCGAATAACTCCCGTTCCTGTTGTGCGAACGGGTTCAAATCTTCACAGTAGACGGGACTCCGCGCAGGCGACGCGTGTGCACCCTCAAAACAGAGCCGCCCATACAAAAATTGACCACCCGACAGTAAAAAACTGTCCAAATCACAAAAATTCTGCCCGCTTATTTAGTGTTTATCCCGTTTTTCGCCAATTTTCCGAGGTAATTTCCACGTCACTGGCTCCAGCGCATCGGTCGAACTCCCAGGAGTGAAACCGCAGCGATATCCGCAAAAATCCCGTGGGAATTGGTGTAGAAACAAGCAATTTTAGTAAAATCACCGTACATATACGCATATATCTATATATAGGTAGGTTGCAAAAGTTTACCTTAGTGAGCACTTGAAAATACTTTGTTGAAACTTTGACGTAATTTTTACACCCTTATAAGGTACCGTATATACAAGTGCAATACACCGTTAGACGCGGCTCCGCGAGCCCTGTACACTCCCGTAAATATTTCTGGAAAATCTCAAAAGGGAAAATTTTTATTAAAGAAAAACACTTTTCCAAATTTTTACAAACTTTAAAATTTCATAACTTTGTCATTTTTAGTCATACAATAAATCTAGGGACGCCGCTGGACGCGCCTGAAGTTGCTCCACCCGAGTCCTGAAAAACAAAAAGGGATACAATTGTTAGTTTTTTAAATATAATAGTTTTTTGGTATTTTTTTCGAAATTTTTGCGTTTTTAAGCCCTTCCCTGGCGAATAACTCCCGTTCCTGTTGTGCGAACGGGTTCAAATCTTCATAGTAGACGGGACTCCGCGCAGGCGACGCGTGTGCACCCTCAAAACAGAGCCGCCCATACAAAAATTGACCACCCGACAGTAAAAAACTGTCCAAATCACAAAAATTCTGCCCGCTTATTTAGTGTTTATCCCGTTTTTCGCCAATTTTCCGAGGTAATTTCCACGTCACTGGCTCCAGCGCATCGGTCGAACTCCCAGGAGTGAAACCGCAGCGATATCCGCAAAAATCCCGTGGGAATTGGTGTAGAAACAAGCAATTTTAGTAAAATCACCGTACATATACGCATATATCTATATATAGGTAGGTTGCAAAAGTTTACCTTAGTGAGCACTTGAAAATACTTTGTTGAAACTTTGACGTAATTTTTACACCCTTATAAGGTACCGTATATACAAGTGCAATACACCGTTAGACGCGGCTCCGCGAGCCCTGTACACTCCCGTAAATATTTCTGGAAAATCTCAAAAGGGAAAATTTTTATTAAAGAAAAACACTTTTCCAAATTTTTACAAACTTTAAAATTTCATAACTTTGTCATTTTTAGTCATACAATAAATCTAGGGACGCCGCTGGACGCGCCTGAAGTTGCTCCACCCGAGTCCTGAAAAACAAAAAGGGATACAATTGTTAGTTTTTTAAATATAATAGTTTTTTGGTATTTTTTTCGAAATTTTTGCGTTTTTAAGCCCTTCCCTGGCGAATAACTCCCGTTCCTGTTGTGCGAACGGGTTCAAATCTTCACAGTAGACGGGACTCCGCGCAGGCGACGCGTGTGCACCCTCAAAACAGAGCCGCCCATACAAAAATTGACCACCCGACAGTAAAAAACTGTCCAAATCACAAAAATTCTGCCCGCTTATTTAGTGTTTATCCCGTTTTTCGCCAATTTTCCGAGGTAATTTCCACGTCACTGGCTCCAGCGCATCGGTCGAACTCCCAGGAGTGAAACCGCAGCGATATCCGCAAAAATCCCGTGGGAATTGGTGTAGAAACAAGCAATTTTAGTAAAATCACCGTACATATACGCATATATCTATATATAGGTAGGTTGCAAAAGTTTACCTTAGTGAGCACTTGAAAATACTTTGTTGAAACTTTGACGTAATTTTTACACCCTTATAAGGTACCGTATATACAAGTGCAATACACCGTTAGACGCGGCTCCGCGAGCCCTGTACACTCCCGTAAATATTTCTGGAAAATCTCAAAAGGGAAAATTTTTATTAAAGAAAAACACTTTTCCAAATTTTTACAAACTTTAAAATTTCATAACTTTGTCATTTTTAGTCATACAATAAATCTAGGGACGCCGCTGGACGCGCCTGAAGTTGCTCCACCCGAGTCCTGAAAAACAAAAAGGGATACAATTGTTAGTTTTTTAAATATAATAGTTTTTTGGTATTTTTTTCGAAATTTTTGCGTTTTTAAGCCCTTCCCTGGCGAATAACTCCCGTTCCTGTTGTGCGAACGGGTTCAAATCTTCATAGTAGACGGGACTCCGCGCAGGCGACGCGTGTGCACCCTCAAAACAGAGCCGCCCATACAAAAATTGACCACCCGACAGTAAAAAACTGTCCAAATCACAAAAATTCTGCCCGCTTATTTAGTGTTTATCCCGTTTTTCGCCAATTTTCCGAGGTAATTTCCACGTCACTGGCTCCAGCGCATCGGTCGAACTCCCAGGAGTGAAACCGCAGCGATATCCGCAAAAATCCCGTGGGAATTGGTGTAGAAACAAGCAATTTTAGTAAAATCACCGTACATATACGCATATATCTATATATAGGTAGGTTGCAAAAGTTTACCTTAGTGAGCACTTGAAAATACTTTGTTGAAACTTTGACGTAATTTTTACACCCTTATAAGGTACCGTATATACAAGTGCAATACACCGTTAGACGCGGCTCCGCGAGCCCTGTACACTCCCGTAAATATTTCTGGAAAATCTCAAAAGGGAAAATTTTTATTAAAGAAAAACACTTTTCCAAATTTTTACAAACTTTAAAATTTCATAACTTTGTCATTTTTAGTCATACAATAAATCTAGGGACGCCGCTGGACGCGCCTGAAGTTGCTCCACCCGAGTCCTGAAAAACAAAAAGGGATACAATTGTTAGTTTTTTAAATATAATAGTTTTTTGGTATTTTTTTCGAAATTTTTGCGTTTTTAAGCCCTTCCCTGGCGAATAACTCCCGTTCCTGTTGTGCGAACGGGTTCAAATCTTCACAGTAGACGGGACTCCGCGCAGGCGACGCGTGTGCACCCTCAAAACAGAGCCGCCCATACAAAAATTGACCACCCGACAGTAAAAAACTGTCCAAATCACAAAAATTCTGCCCGCTTATTTAGTGTTTATCCCGTTTTTCGCCAATTTTCCGAGGTAATTTCCACGTCACTGGCTCCAGCGCATCGGTCGAACTCCCAGGAGTGAAACCGCAGCGATATCCGCAAAAATCCCGTGGGAATTGGTGTAGAAACAAGCAATTTTAGTAAAATCACCGTACATATACGCATATATCTATATATAGGTAGGTTGCAAAAGTTTACCTTAGTGAGCACTTGAAAATACTTTGTTGAAACTTTGACGTAATTTTTACACCCTTATAAGGTACCGTATATACAAGTGCAATACACCGTTAGACGCGGCTCCGCGAGCCCTGTACACTCCCGTAAATATTTCTGGAAAATCTCAAAAGGGAAAATTTTTATTAAAGAAAAACACTTTTCCAAATTTTTACAAACTTTAAAATTTCATAACTTTGTCATTTTTAGTCATACAATAAATCTAGGGACGCCGCTGGACGCGCCTGAAGTTGCTCCACCCGAGTCCTGAAAAACAAAAAGGGATACAATTGTTAGTTTTTTAAATATAATAGTTTTTTGGTATTTTTTTCGAAATTTTTGCGTTTTTAAGCCCTTCCCTGGCGAATAACTCCCGTTCCTGTTGTGCGAACGGGTTCAAATCTTCACAGTAGACGGGACTCCGCGCAGGCGACGCGTGTGCACCCTCAAAACAGAGCCGCCCATACAAAAATTGACCACCCGACAGTAAAAAACTGTCCAAATCACAAAAATTCTGCCCGCTTATTTAGTGTTTATCCCGTTTTTCGCCAATTTTCCGAGGTAATTTCCACGTCACTGGCTCCAGCGCATCGGTCGAACTCCCAGGAGTGAAACCGCAGCGATATCCGCAAAAATCCCGTGGGAATTGGTGTAGAAACAAGCAATTTTAGTAAAATCACCGTACATATACGCATATATCTATATATAGGTAGGTTGCAAAAGTTTACCTTAGTGAGCACTTGAAAATACTTTGTTGAAACTTTGACGTAATTTTTACACCCTTATAAGGTACCGTATATACAAGTGCAATACACCGTTAGACGCGGCTCCGCGAGCCCTGTACACTCCCGTAAATATTTCTGGAAAATCTCAAAAGGGAAAATTTTTATTAAAGAAAAACACTTTTCCAAATTTTTACAAACTTTAAAATTTCATAACTTTGTCATTTTTAGTCATACAATAAATCTAGGGACGCCGCTGGACGCGCCTGAAGTTGCTCCACCCGAGTCCTGAAAAACAAAAAGGGATACAATTGTTAGTTTTTTAAATATAATAGTTTTTTGGTATTTTTTTCGAAATTTTTGCGTTTTTAAGCCCTTCCCTGGCGAATAACTCCCGTTCCTGTTGTGCGAACGGGTTCAAATCTTCACAGTAGACGGGACTCCGCGCAGGCGACGCGTGTGCACCCTCAAAACAGAGCCGCCCATACAAAAATTGACCACCCGACAGTAAAAAACTGTCCAAATCACAAAAATTCTGCCCGCTTATTTAGTGTTTATCCCGTTTTTCGCCAATTTTCCGAGGTAATTTCCACGTCACTGGCTCCAGCGCATCGGTCGAACTCCCAGGAGTGAAACCGCAGCGATATCCGCAAAAATCCCGTGGGAATTGGTGTAGAAACAAGCAATTTTAGTAAAATCACCGTACATATACGCATATATCTATATATAGGTAGGTTGCAAAAGTTTACCTTAGTGAGCACTTGAAAATACTTTGTTGAAACTTTGACGTAATTTTTACACCCTTATAAGGTACCGTATATACAAGTGCAATACACCGTTAGACGCGGCTCCGCGAGCCCTGTACACTCCCGTAAATATTTCTGGAAAATCTCAAAAGGGAAAATTTTTATTAAAGAAAAACACTTTTCCAAATTTTTACAAACTTTAAAATTTCATAACTTTGTCATTTTTAGTCATACAATAAATCTAGGGACGCCGCTGGACGCGCCTGAAGTTGCTCCACCCGAGTCCTGAAAAACAAAAAGGGATACAATTGTTAGTTTTTTAAATATAATAGTTTTTTGGTATTTTTTTCGAAATTTTTGCGTTTTTAAGCCCTTCCCTGGCGAATAACTCCCGTTCCTGTTGTGCGAACGGGTTCAAATCTTCACAGTAGACGGGACTCCGCGCAGGCGACGCGTGTGCACCCTCAAAACAGAGCCGCCCATACAAAAATTGACCACCCGACAGTAAAAAACTGTCCAAATCACAAAAATTCTGCCCGCTTATTTAGTGTTTATCCCGTTTTTCGCCAATTTTCCGAGGTAATTTCCACGTCACTGGCTCCAGCGCATCGGTCGAACTCCCAGGAGTGAAACCGCAGCGATATCCGCAAAAATCCCGTGGGAATTGGTGTAGAAACAAGCAATTTTAGTAAAATCACCGTACATATACGCATATATCTATATATAGGTAGGTTGCAAAAGTTTACCTTAGTGAGCACTTGAGGGGTGCTGGTCAGAAAACCTCCACGCGTGCCGTCAGCTGCTTGTC
Organism: Caradrina clavipalpis; assembly: GCA_932526535.1. Taxonomy (NCBI): domain Eukaryota; kingdom Metazoa; phylum Arthropoda; class Insecta; order Lepidoptera; family Noctuidae; genus Caradrina; species Caradrina clavipalpis. The sequence continues at coordinate 13,461,799 of OW052109.1, read as the reverse complement.
CCTCCGGACACGTCTTGAGGGAACGGCAGCTGGCTGGCCGGTGCACCCTGGGCGCGGGTAGTGATCTTCCCTGAGGAATGGGAAGAGATTCCTATTCTTTGGGGAATGTCACTGCTCGTGGCCAATATTCTGACGGGCGGGGTCCGAGGACGGACCAAGGGCGTTTCTCCGCGTGTCCCTCTGATCAGCAGAGGGCACAGCGGAGGAGTGAGGACGGGCTCGGCGTGCACTCACCCTGCCACCGAGCAGACAGAGGTCCTTCTCTGTCACCGTCGTACATCGTAACCCCATATCGGAGTGTCGTGGTCATGTCTCGCGGCTTCGATTGGCACCGAGGGTCTTGGCTTAACCGCCCGGACCGCGAGGTAGAAACCCTCTATAAAAAGTCACCCCGAATCCCAAGCGGCGGCGCACCGTGACGGGATGTATGGCTGACGGGCGTCCCTATGGGACATCAGTCGCTAGTGCGAACCACTAGTCTGTTGGTTGGATGGTTGGATAATGTTTATACTCGTGGGAACAACTATGGAATCTCAAAATATTAAAACAAGCGCAAACAAAGTTGCAGAAGGAGGGAAGGGGGATGCCGGGTCGGAGTCCGACTCGTCATCCAGCATGGTGACGGTGAGCTCTTTGGGCTCCCACCAGGAGTTGGTTGGGCTTCTCAGGAAGCGGCCCAGACCGGAGGATCGGGTGTCCTCCGAGGAAGAGCTGGCCTCGGCTCGAAAGATCCCCACCAGCAGACGCGGTGGGGCCCAGGAGCGAGGCCCAGGGAGGGTTGCTGCCCGGAGGGGACCGGCGACGTCTGTCGCTGAAGGGCAGTCCCCCTCCCCCCTCCCTAAGTGAGACTGGCGGCGACGGTGTGGTCCAGCCGGACACACCGCGCGTGGTGGAAGGTGAACCTGGCGGCTCCGAGGAGCGTAAGGCCAGGTTCATGGAGGTTGTGCGGGATGCGGTGGCGAGCGTCGCCCGCAAGAAAATGAAGGGGTCAAAGTCTCGGGCAATGGACGAGGCTTCGGCCACCATTGCGGCGGCTGCGGAGGCCGGTTTTGCGGGGGAGGTCCCGCAGCTTCGGGCGGAGGTGGCGCGCCTGTCGGCCTCCATGGAGCTCCTGGTGGCAGAGAACAGGAGGCTCCAGGCGGACCTGGCTGAGCTCCGCGGGACCGGCTCCCGCCAGGCGCCCAAGGCGGGGAGCCGGAGAGCCGAGCCAGTCGAGCCAGTGGACGACCAGGTGCTGAACCTGGTTCAGCTGGAGATGGCGGCCTTCCAGGCACGGTTTTCCGTCCTGGAGGGCATCGTGTTGCGTCCCCCACTGGCGGCGAGCGGGACGACCGCGGGCGACAGGCGGGCCTCTTATGCGGCCGCCGCGTCTGCGCCGAGGCCGGGTAGCCAGCCCCCCAGCAGGGCGGGGCCGACCCCTGCGAAACCGGCTCCGGCAAGGCCGGTGCCGGCGCAAAATGCGCCCACGAGGAGGGGCAAGGCGGCATCCCAGCCGCCTCCACCCCCTCCGCCCCCTAGCTCCAACCCTCCGGCCGCGGAAGCCGAATGGCAGGTGGCCGGGGCTAAGGAGAAGGGGCGCAGGGCGGCCAGATCGGCCAGAGCGGCCACCAGACGGGCGGAGGAGCGGCGGCGACGCGGTGAGCGCAAAGCCGCGGCCAGGCTTCGCGCCCCGAAATCCGCGGCTGTAGTGGTCACGCTACAGCCGGAGGCGGAAAAGCGGGGCGTGACATATGCGCAGGTGCTCACCAGGGCCAAGGCGGCCATCAACCTTGGCGAGCTAGGGATAACCGGCCTCCAGCTTAGGGTCACCGCAACTGGGGCCCGAATGCTGGAGATCCCCGGCGCCACCAGCGGCCCGTCCGCGGACGCTCTAGCTGAGAAGCTTAGAGCGTCCCTAAACGCGGACGAGGTGCGGGTGTCCAGGCCCGCCAGATGCGCAGATCTGCGCATCATGGGTCTGGACGACTCCGTTTCCGCGGAGGAGGTGGTGGCCGCCGTCACCAGGGCGGGTGGATGCCGTGCCGAAGAGGTCAGGGCAGGCACCATCCGCCCAGAGCGCACGGGCATGCAGACCATTATGGTCAGCTGCCCAGTGACGGCGGCTAAAGCCATTGTTGGGGGGGGCCGCTTACTGGTGGGCTGGGTGTCGGCGCGGGTTCGCCTGCTCGAGCCCAGGCCCCTGAGGTGCTACCGTTGCCACGTGGGGAAGCACGTGGCATGTCGGTGCGCCTCGGAGGTGGACCGCAGCGCCCTGTGTTTCCGCTGCGGTCAGCCCGGTCACAAGGCCGCGGCTTGTGATGCCCCGCCGCACTGCGATGCATGTGCGGGGGCTAACAGGCCGGCCGATCACCGGGCTGGGGGCAAGGCCTGCGCCGTACCCGCCAGGTCCGGGGGAGGGCCCCGCGCCGCCGCCGCCGCCGCCGCCGCTGCCGCCGCCACCGTTGCCGTGGCCGCACCCGCCGCCGCCGCTGACGCCGCGTCCGCCGGCGCAATGGATTGCCAATAATGGCACCATTGCGCCTCCCGCAGGCGGACACCGTAGGCACGGTCTGTGGACGGTGAGCAATGGGTAGCTCACCGTCCGTACGTTATTTAACGACAGACCGTGTCGACGGCGCGTTCATGTTCCGCGCAAAGAGGTGTCAGCACAAGGAAGGGGCCACTAAGGGCCAAGGCCTGCCGGGGCTGCGGGTTGTTCGAAAGAGATTCCGCGCCCCCGGAACGCAAAGGGCACATGAAGGAACATAGATGGTTTTTAGTCAGTAAAAGTCTGACACTCCCTCCCGCCCCGCCCAGGACGGGGGGGGTCATTTGATGATTTTACCATCTAAAAAAAAAAAAAAAAAAAGTGAGCACTTGAAAATACTTTGTTGAAACTTTGACGTAATTTTTACACCCTTATAAGGTACCGTATATACAAGTGCAATACACCGTTAGACGCGGCTCCGCGAGCCCTGTACACTCCCGTAAATATTTCTGGAAAATCTCAAAAGGGAAAATTTTTATTAAAGAAAAACACTTTTCCAAATTTTTACAAACTTTAAAATTTCATAACTTTGTCATTTTTAGTCATACAATAAATCTAGGGACGCCGCTGGACGCGCCTGAAGTTGCTCCACCCGAGTCCTGAAAAACAAAAAGGGATACAATTGTTAGTTTTTTAAATATAATAGTTTTTTGGTATTTTTTTCGAAATTTTTGCGTTTTTAAGCCCTTCCCTGGCGAATAACTCCCGTTCCTGTTGTGCGAACGGGTTCAAATCTTCACAGTAGACGGGACTCCGCGCAGGCGACGCGTGTGCACCCTCAAAACAGAGCCGCCCATACAAAAATTGACCACCCGACAGTAAAAAACTGTCCAAATCACAAAAATTCTGCCCGCTTATTTAGTGTTTATCCCGTTTTTCGCCAATTTTCCGAGGTAATTTCCACGTCACTGGCTCCAGCGCATCGGTCGAACTCCCAGGAGTGAAACCGCAGCGATATCCGCAAAAATCCCGTGGGAATTGGTGTAGAAACAAGCAATTTTAGTAAAATCACCGTACATATACGCATATATCTATATATAGGTAGGTTGCAAAAGTTTACCTTAGTGAGCACTTGAAAATACTTTGTTGAAACTTTGACGTAATTTTTACACCCTTATAAGGTACCGTATATACAAGTGCAATACACCGTTAGACGCGGCTCCGCGAGCCCTGTACACTCCCGTAAATATTTCTGGAAAATCTCAAAAGGGAAAATTTTTATTAAAGAAAAACACTTTTCCAAATTTTTACAAACTTTAAAATTTCATAACTTTGTCATTTTTAGTCATACAATAAATCTAGGGACGCCGCTGGACGCGCCTGAAGTTGCTCCACCCGAGTCCTGAAAAACAAAAAGGGATACAATTGTTAGTTTTTTAAATATAATAGTTTTTTGGTATTTTTTTCGAAATTTTTGCGTTTTTAAGCCCTTCCCTGGCGAATAACTCCCGTTCCTGTTGTGCGAACGGGTTCAAATCTTCACAGTAGACGGGACTCCGCGCAGGCGACGCGTGTGCACCCTCAAAACAGAGCCGCCCATACAAAAATTGACCACCCGACAGTAAAAAACTGTCCAAATCACAAAAATTCTGCCCGCTTATTTAGTGTTTATCCCGTTTTTCGCCAATTTTCCGAGGTAATTTCCACGTCACTGGCTCCAGCGCATCGGTCGAACTCCCAGGAGTGAAACCGCAGCGATATCCGCAAAAATCCCGTGGGAATTGGTGTAGAAACAAGCAATTTTAGTAAAATCACCGTACATATACGCATATATCTATATATAGGTAGGTTGCAAAAGTTTACCTTAGTGAGCACTTGAAAATACTTTGTTGAAACTTTGACGTAATTTTTACACCCTTATAAGGTACCGTATATACAAGTGCAATACACCGTTAGACGCGGCTCCGCGAGCCCTGTACACTCCCGTAAATATTTCTGGAAAATCTCAAAAGGGAAAATTTTTATTAAAGAAAAACACTTTTCCAAATTTTTACAAACTTTAAAATTTCATAACTTTGTCATTTTTAGTCATACAATAAATCTAGGGACGCCGCTGGACGCGCCTGAAGTTGCTCCACCCGAGTCCTGAAAAACAAAAAGGGATACAATTGTTAGTTTTTTAAATATAATAGTTTTTTGGTATTTTTTTCGAAATTTTTGCGTTTTTAAGCCCTTCCCTGGCGAATAACTCCCGTTCCTGTTGTGCGAACGGGTTCAAATCTTCACAGTAGACGGGACTCCGCGCAGGCGACGCGTGTGCACCCTCAAAACAGAGCCGCCCATACAAAAATTGACCACCCGACAGTAAAAAACTGTCCAAATCACAAAAATTCTGCCCGCTTATTTAGTGTTTATCCCGTTTTTCGCCAATTTTCCGAGGTAATTTCCACGTCACTGGCTCCAGCGCATCGGTCGAACTCCCAGGAGTGAAACCGCAGCGATATCCGCAAAAATCCCGTGGGAATTGGTGTAGAAACAAGCAATTTTAGTAAAATCACCGTACATATACGCATATATCTATATATAGGTAGGTTGCAAAAGTTTACCTTAGTGAGCACTTGAAAATACTTTGTTGAAACTTTGACGTAATTTTTACACCCTTATAAGGTACCGTATATACAAGTGCAATACACCGTTAGACGCGGCTCCGCGAGCCCTGTACACTCCCGTAAATATTTCTGGAAAATCTCAAAAGGGAAAATTTTTATTAAAGAAAAACACTTTTCCAAATTTTTACAAACTTTAAAATTTCATAACTTTGTCATTTTTAGTCATACAATAAATCTAGGGACGCCGCTGGACGCGCCTGAAGTTGCTCCACCCGAGTCCTGAAAAACAAAAAGGGATACAATTGTTAGTTTTTTAAATATAATAGTTTTTTGGTATTTTTTTCGAAATTTTTGCGTTTTTAAGCCCTTCCCTGGCGAATAACTCCCGTTCCTGTTGTGCGAACGGGTTCAAATCTTCACAGTAGACGGGACTCCGCGCAGGCGACGCGTGTGCACCCTCAAAACAGAGCCGCCCATACAAAAATTGACCACCCGACAGTAAAAAACTGTCCAAATCACAAAAATTCTGCCCGCTTATTTAGTGTTTATCCCGTTTTTCGCCAATTTTCCGAGGTAATTTCCACGTCACTGGCTCCAGCGCATCGGTCGAACTCCCAGGAGTGAAACCGCAGCGATATCCGCAAAAATCCCGTGGGAATTGGTGTAGAAACAAGCAATTTTAGTAAAATCACCGTACATATACGCATATATCTATATATAGGTAGGTTGCAAAAGTTTACCTTAGTGAGCACTTGAAAATACTTTGTTGAAACTTTGACGTAATTTTTACACCCTTATAAGGTACCGTATATACAAGTGCAATACACCGTTAGACGCGGCTCCGCGAGCCCTGTACACTCCCGTAAATATTTCTGGAAAATCTCAAAAGGGAAAATTTTTATTAAAGAAAAACACTTTTCCAAATTTTTACAAACTTTAAAATTTCATAACTTTGTCATTTTTAGTCATACAATAAATCTAGGGACGCCGCTGGACGCGCCTGAAGTTGCTCCACCCGAGTCCTGAAAAACAAAAAGGGATACAATTGTTAGTTTTTTAAATATAATAGTTTTTTGGTATTTTTTTCGAAATTTTTGCGTTTTTAAGCCCTTCCCTGGCGAATAACTCCCGTTCCTGTTGTGCGAACGGGTTCAAATCTTCACAGTAGACGGGACTCCGCGCAGGCGACGCGTGTGCACCCTCAAAACAGAGCCGCCCATACAAAAATTGACCACCCGACAGTAAAAAACTGTCCAAATCACAAAAATTCTGCCCGCTTATTTAGTGTTTATCCCGTTTTTCGCCAATTTTCCGAGGTAATTTCCACGTCACTGGCTCCAGCGCATCGGTCGAACTCCCAGGAGTGAAACCGCAGCGATATCCGCAAAAATCCCGTGGGAATTGGTGTAGAAACAAGCAATTTTAGTAAAATCACCGTACATATACGCATATATCTATATATAGGTAGGTTGCAAAAGTTTACCTTAGTGAGCACTTGAAAATACTTTGTTGAAACTTTGACGTAATTTTTACACCCTTATAAGGTACCGTATATACAAGTGCAATACACCGTTAGACGCGGCTCCGCGAGCCCTGTACACTCCCGTAAATATTTCTGGAAAATCTCAAAAGGGAAAATTTTTATTAAAGAAAAACACTTTTCCAAATTTTTACAAACTTTAAAATTTCATAACTTTGTCATTTTTAGTCATACAATAAATCTAGGGACGCCGCTGGACGCGCCTGAAGTTGCTCCACCCGAGTCCTGAAAAACAAAAAGGGATACAATTGTTAGTTTTTTAAATATAATAGTTTTTTGGTATTTTTTTCGAAATTTTTGCGTTTTTAAGCCCTTCCCTGGCGAATAACTCCCGTTCCTGTTGTGCGAACGGGTTCAAATCTTCATAGTAGACGGGACTCCGCGCAGGCGACGCGTGTGCACCCTCAAAACAGAGCCGCCCATACAAAAATTGACCACCCGACAGTAAAAAACTGTCCAAATCACAAAAATTCTGCCCGCTTATTTAGTGTTTATCCCGTTTTTCGCCAATTTTCCGAGGTAATTTCCACGTCACTGGCTCCAGCGCATCGGTCGAACTCCCAGGAGTGAAACCGCAGCGATATCCGCAAAAATCCCGTGGGAATTGGTGTAGAAACAAGCAATTTTAGTAAAATCACCGTACATATACGCATATATCTATATATAGGTAGGTTGCAAAAGTTTACCTTAGTGAGCACTTGAAAATACTTTGTTGAAACTTTGACGTAATTTTTACACCCTTATAAGGTACCGTATATACAAGTGCAATACACCGTTAGACGCGGCTCCGCGAGCCCTGTACACTCCCGTAAATATTTCTGGAAAATCTCAAAAGGGAAAATTTTTATTAAAGAAAAACACTTTTCCAAATTTTTACAAACTTTAAAATTTCATAACTTTGTCATTTTTAGTCATACAATAAATCTAGGGACGCCGCTGGACGCGCCTGAAGTTGCTCCACCCGAGTCCTGAAAAACAAAAAGGGATACAATTGTTAGTTTTTTAAATATAATAGTTTTTTGGTATTTTTTTCGAAATTTTTGCGTTTTTAAGCCCTTCCCTGGCGAATAACTCCCGTTCCTGTTGTGCGAACGGGTTCAAATCTTCATAGTAGACGGGACTCCGCGCAGGCGACGCGTGTGCACCCTCAAAACAGAGCCGCCCATACAAAAATTGACCACCCGACAGTAAAAAACTGTCCAAATCACAAAAATTCTGCCCGCTTATTTAGTGTTTATCCCGTTTTTCGCCAATTTTCCGAGGTAATTTCCACGTCACTGGCTCCAGCGCATCGGTCGAACTCCCAGGAGTGAAACCGCAGCGATATCCGCAAAAATCCCGTGGGAATTGGTGTAGAAACAAGCAATTTTAGTAAAATCACCGTACATATACGCATATATCTATATATAGGTAGGTTGCAAAAGTTTACCTTAGTGAGCACTTGAAAATACTTTGTTGAAACTTTGACGTAATTTTTACACCCTTATAAGGTACCGTATATACAAGTGCAATACACCGTTAGACGCGGCTCCGCGAGCCCTGTACACTCCCGTAAATATTTCTGGAAAATCTCAAAAGGGAAAATTTTTATTAAAGAAAAACACTTTTCCAAATTTTTACAAACTTTAAAATTTCATAACTTTGTCATTTTTAGTCATACAATAAATCTAGGGACGCCGCTGGACGCGCCTGAAGTTGCTCCACCCGAGTCCTGAAAAACAAAAAGGGATACAATTGTTAGTTTTTTAAATATAATAGTTTTTTGGTATTTTTTTCGAAATTTTTGCGTTTTTAAGCCCTTCCCTGGCGAATAACTCCCGTTCCTGTTGTGCGAACGGGTTCAAATCTTCACAGTAGACGGGACTCCGCGCAGGCGACGCGTGTGCACCCTCAAAACAGAGCCGCCCATACAAAAATTGACCACCCGACAGTAAAAAACTGTCCAAATCACAAAAATTCTGCCCGCTTATTTAGTGTTTATCCCGTTTTTCGCCAATTTTCCGAGGTAATTTCCACGTCACTGGCTCCAGCGCATCGGTCGAACTCCCAGGAGTGAAACCGCAGCGATATCCGCAAAAATCCCGTGGGAATTGGTGTAGAAACAAGCAATTTTAGTAAAATCACCGTACATATACGCATATATCTATATATAGGTAGGTTGCAAAAGTTTACCTTAGTGAGCACTTGAAAATACTTTGTTGAAACTTTGACGTAATTTTTACACCCTTATAAGGTACCGTATATACAAGTGCAATACACCGTTAGACGCGGCTCCGCGAGCCCTGTACACTCCCGTAAATATTTCTGGAAAATCTCAAAAGGGAAAATTTTTATTAAAGAAAAACACTTTTCCAAATTTTTACAAACTTTAAAATTTCATAACTTTGTCATTTTTAGTCATACAATAAATCTAGGGACGCCGCTGGACGCGCCTGAAGTTGCTCCACCCGAGTCCTGAAAAACAAAAAGGGATACAATTGTTAGTTTTTTAAATATAATAGTTTTTTGGTATTTTTTTCGAAATTTTTGCGTTTTTAAGCCCTTCCCTGGCGAATAACTCCCGTTCCTGTTGTGCGAACGGGTTCAAATCTTCACAGTAGACGGGACTCCGCGCAGGCGACGCGTGTGCACCCTCAAAACAGAGCCGCCCATACAAAAATTGACCACCCGACAGTAAAAAACTGTCCAAATCACAAAAATTCTGCCCGCTTATTTAGTGTTTATCCCGTTTTTCGCCAATTTTCCGAGGTAATTTCCACGTCACTGGCTCCAGCGCATCGGTCGAACTCCCAGGAGTGAAACCGCAGCGATATCCGCAAAAATCCCGTGGGAATTGGTGTAGAAACAAGCAATTTTAGTAAAATCACCGTACATATACGCATATATCTATATATAGGTAGGTTGCAAAAGTTTACCTTAGTGAGCACTTGAAAATACTTTGTTGAAACTTTGACGTAATTTTTACACCCTTATAAGGTACCGTATATACAAGTGCAATACACCGTTAGACGCGGCTCCGCGAGCCCTGTACACTCCCGTAAATATTTCTGGAAAATCTCAAAAGGGAAAATTTTTATTAAAGAAAAACACTTTTCCAAATTTTTACAAACTTTAAAATTTCATAACTTTGTCATTTTTAGTCATACAATAAATCTAGGGACGCCGCTGGACGCGCCTGAAGTTGCTCCACCCGAGTCCTGAAAAACAAAAAGGGATACAATTGTTAGTTTTTTAAATATAATAGTTTTTTGGTATTTTTTTCGAAATTTTTGCGTTTTTAAGCCCTTCCCTGGCGAATAACTCCCGTTCCTGTTGTGCGAACGGGTTCAAATCTTCACAGTAGACGGGACTCCGCGCAGGCGACGCGTGTGCACCCTCAAAACAGAGCCGCCCATACAAAAATTGACCACCCGACAGTAAAAAACTGTCCAAATCACAAAAATTCTGCCCGCTTATTTAGTGTTTATCCCGTTTTTCGCCAATTTTCCGAGGTAATTTCCACGTCACTGGCTCCAGCGCATCGGTCGAACTCCCAGGAGTGAAACCGCAGCGATATCCGCAAAAATCCCGTGGGAATTGGTGTAGAAACAAGCAATTTTAGTAAAATCACCGTACATATACGCATATATCTATATATAGGTAGGTTGCAAAAGTTTACCTTAGTGAGCACTTGAAAATACTTTGTTGAAACTTTGACGTAATTTTTACACCCTTATAAGGTACCGTATATACAAGTGCAATACACCGTTAGACGCGGCTCCGCGAGCCCTGTACACTCCCGTAAATATTTCTGGAAAATCTCAAAAGGGAAAATTTTTATTAAAGAAAAACACTTTTCCAAATTTTTACAAACTTTAAAATTTCATAACTTTGTCATTTTTAGTCATACAATAAATCTAGGGACGCCGCTGGACGCGCCTGAAGTTGCTCCACCCGAGTCCTGAAAAACAAAAAGGGATACAATTGTTAGTTTTTTAAATATAATAGTTTTTTGGTATTTTTTTCGAAATTTTTGCGTTTTTAAGCCCTTCCCTGGCGAATAACTCCCGTTCCTGTTGTGCGAACGGGTTCAAATCTTCATAGTAGACGGGACTCCGCGCAGGCGACGCGTGTGCACCCTCAAAACAGAGCCGCCCATACAAAAATTGACCACCCGACAGTAAAAAACTGTCCAAATCACAAAAATTCTGCCCGCTTATTTAGTGTTTATCCCGTTTTTCGCCAATTTTCCGAGGTAATTTCCACGTCACTGGCTCCAGCGCATCGGTCGAACTCCCAGGAGTGAAACCGCAGCGATATCCGCAAAAATCCCGTGGGAATTGGTGTAGAAACAAGCAATTTTAGTAAAATCACCGTACATATACGCATATATCTATATATAGGTAGGTTGCAAAAGTTTACCTTAGTGAGCACTTGAAAATACTTTGTTGAAACTTTGACGTAATTTTTACACCCTTATAAGGTACCGTATATACAAGTGCAATACACCGTTAGACGCGGCTCCGCGAGCCCTGTACACTCCCGTAAATATTTCTGGAAAATCTCAAAAGGGAAAATTTTTATTAAAGAAAAACACTTTTCCAAATTTTTACAAACTTTAAAATTTCATAACTTTGTCATTTTTAGTCATACAATAAATCTAGGGACGCCGCTGGACGCGCCTGAAGTTGCTCCACCCGAGTCCTGAAAAACAAAAAGGGATACAATTGTTAGTTTTTTAAATATAATAGTTTTTTGGTATTTTTTTCGAAATTTTTGCGTTTTTAAGCCCTTCCCTGGCGAATAACTCCCGTTCCTGTTGTGCGAACGGGTTCAAATCTTCATAGTAGACGGGACTCCGCGCAGGCGACGCGTGTGCACCCTCAAAACAGAGCCGCCCATACAAAAATTGACCACCCGACAGTAAAAAACTGTCCAAATCACAAAAATTCTGCCCGCTTATTTAGTGTTTATCCCGTTTTTCGCCAATTTTCCGAGGTAATTTCCACGTCACTGGCTCCAGCGCATCGGTCGAACTCCCAGGAGTGAAACCGCAGCGATATCCGCAAAAATCCCGTGGGAATTGGTGTAGAAACAAGCAATTTTAGTAAAATCACCGTACATATACGCATATATCTATATATAGGTAGGTTGCAAAAGTTTACCTTAGTGAGCACTTGAAAATACTTTGTTGAAACTTTGACGTAATTTTTACACCCTTATAAGGTACCGTATATACAAGTGCAATACACCGTTAGACGCGGCTCCGCGAGCCCTGTACACTCCCGTAAATATTTCTGGAAAATCTCAAAAGGGAAAATTTTTATTAAAGAAAAACACTTTTCCAAATTTTTACAAACTTTAAAATTTCATAACTTTGTCATTTTTAGTCATACAATAAATCTAGGGACGCCGCTGGACGCGCCTGAAGTTGCTCCACCCGAGTCCTGAAAAACAAAAAGGGATACAATTGTTAGTTTTTTAAATATAATAGTTTTTTGGTATTTTTTCGAAATTTTTGCGTTTTTAAGCCCTTCCCTGGCGAATAACTCCCGTTCCTGTTGTGCGAACGGGTTCAAATCTTCACAGTAGACGGGACCCCGCGCAGGCAACGCGTGTGCACCCTCAAAACAGAGCCGCCCATACAAAAATTGACCACCCGACAGTAAAAAACTGTCCAAATCACAAAAATTCTGCCCGCTTATTTAGTGTTTATCCCGTTTTTCGCCAATTTTCCGAGGTAATTTCCACGTCACTGGCTCCAGCGCATCGGTCGAACTCCCAGGAGTGAAACCGCAGCGATATCCGCAAAAATCCCGTGGGAATTGGTGTAGAAACAAGCAATTTTAGTAAAATCACCGTACATATACGCATATATCTATATATAGGTAGGTTGCAAAAGTTTACCTTAGTGAGCACTTGAAAATACTTTGTTGAAACTTTGACGTAATTTTTACACCCTTATAAGGTACCGTATATACAAGTGCAATACACCGTTAGACGCGGCTCCGCGAGCCCTGTACACTCCCGTAAATATTTCTGGAAAATCTCAAAAGGGAAAATTTTTATTAAAGAAAAACACTTTTCCAAATTTTTACAAACTTTAAAATTTCATAACTTTGTCATTTTTAGTCATACAATAAATCTAGGGACGCCGCTGGACGCGCCTGAAGTTGCTCCACCCGAGTCCTGAAAAACAAAAAGGGATACAATTGTTAGTTTTTTAAATATAATAGTTTTTTGGTATTTTTTCGAAATTTTTGCGTTTTTAAGCCCTTCCCTGGCGAATAACTCCCGTTCCTGTTGTGCGAACGGGTTCAAATCTTCACAGTAGACGGGACCCCGCGCAGGCAACGCGTGTGCACCCTCAAAACAGAGCCGCCCATACAAAAATTGACCACCCGACAGTAAAAAACTGTCCAAATCACAAAAATTCTGCCCGCTTATTTAGTGTTTATCCCGTTTTTCGCCAATTTTCCGAGGTAATTTCCACGTCACTGGCTCCAGCGCATCGGTCGAACTCCCAGGAGTGAAACCGCAGCGATATCCGCAAAAATCCCGTGGGAATTGGTGTAGAAACAAGCAATTTTAGTAAAATCACCGTACATATACGCATATATCTATATATAGGTAGGTTGCAAAAGTTTACCTTAGTGAGCACTTGAAAATACTTTGTTGAAACTTTGACGTAATTTTTACACCCTTATAAGGTACCGTATATACAAGTGCAATACACCGTTAGACGCGGCTCCGCGAGCCCTGTACACTCCCGTAAATATTTCTGGAAAATCTCAAAAGGGAAAATTTTTATTAAAGAAAAACACTTTTCCAAATTTTTACAAACTTTAAAATTTCATAACTTTGTCATTTTTAGTCATACAATAAATCTAGGGACGCCGCTGGACGCGCCTGAAGTTGCTCCACCCGAGTCCTGAAAAACAAAAAGGGATACAATTGTTAGTTTTTTAAATATAATAGTTTTTTGGTATTTTTTTCGAAATTTTTGCGTTTTTAAGCCCTTCCCTGGCGAATAACTCCCGTTCCTGTTGTGCGAACGGGTTCAAATCTTCACAGTAGACGGGACTCCGCGCAGGCGACGCGTGTGCACCCTCAAAACAGAGCCGCCCATACAAAAATTGACCACCCGACAGTAAAAAACTGTCCAAATCACAAAAATTCTGCCCGCTTATTTAGTGTTTATCCCGTTTTTCGCCAATTTTCCGAGGTAATTTCCACGTCACTGGCTCCAGCGCATCGGTCGAACTCCCAGGAGTGAAACCGCAGCGATATCCGCAAAAATCCCGTGGGAATTGGTGTAGAAACAAGCAATTTTAGTAAAATCACCGTACATATACGCATATATCTATATATAGGTAGGTTGCAAAAGTTTACCTTAGTGAGCACTTGAAAATACTTTGTTGAAACTTTGACGTAATTTTTACACCCTTATAAGGTACCGTATATACAAGTGCAATACACCGTTAGACGCGGCTCCGCGAGCCCTGTACACTCCCGTAAATATTTCTGGAAAATCTCAAAAGGGAAAATTTTTATTAAAGAAAAACACTTTTCCAAATTTTTACAAACTTTAAAATTTCATAACTTTGTCATTTTTAGTCATACAATAAATCTAGGGACGCCGCTGGACGCGCCTGAAGTTGCTCCACCCGAGTCCTGAAAAACAAAAAGGGATACAATTGTTAGTTTTTTAAATATAATAGTTTTTTGGTATTTTTTTCGAAATTTTTGCGTTTTTAAGCCCTTCCCTGGCGAATAACTCCCGTTCCTGTTGTGCGAACGGGTTCAAATCTTCACAGTAGACGGGACTCCGCGCAGGCGACGCGTGTGCACCCTCAAAACAGAGCCGCCCATACAAAAATTGACCACCCGACAGTAAAAAACTGTCCAAATCACAAAAATTCTGCCCGCTTATTTAGTGTTTATCCCGTTTTTCGCCAATTTTCCGAGGTAATTTCCACGTCACTGGCTCCAGCGCATCGGTCGAACTCCCAGGAGTGAAACCGCAGCGATATCCGCAAAAATCCCGTGGGAATTGGTGTAGAAACAAGCAATTTTAGTAAAATCACCGTACATATACGCATATATCTATATATAGGTAGGTTGCAAAAGTTTACCTTAGTGAGCACTTGAAAATACTTTGTTGAAACTTTGACGTAATTTTTACACCCTTATAAGGTACCGTATATACAAGTGCAATACACCGTTAGACGCGGCTCCGCGAGCCCTGTACACTCCCGTAAATATTTCTGGAAAATCTCAAAAGGGAAAATTTTTATTAAAGAAAAACACTTTTCCAAATTTTTACAAACTTTAAAATTTCATAACTTTGTCATTTTTAGTCATACAATAAATCTAGGGACGCCGCTGGACGCGCCTGAAGTTGCTCCACCCGAGTCCTGAAAAACAAAAAGGGATACAATTGTTAGTTTTTTAAATATAATAGTTTTTTGGTATTTTTTTCGAAATTTTTGCGTTTTTAAGCCCTTCCCTGGCGAATAACTCCCGTTCCTGTTGTGCGAACGGGTTCAAATCTTCATAGTAGACGGGACTCCGCGCAGGCGACGCGTGTGCACCCTCAAAACAGAGCCGCCCATACAAAAATTGACCACCCGACAGTAAAAAACTGTCCAAATCACAAAAATTCTGCCCGCTTATTTAGTGTTTATCCCGTTTTTCGCCAATTTTCCGAGGTAATTTCCACGTCACTGGCTCCAGCGCATCGGTCGAACTCCCAGGAGTGAAACCGCAGCGATATCCGCAAAAATCCCGTGGGAATTGGTGTAGAAACAAGCAATTTTAGTAAAATCACCGTACATATACGCATATATCTATATATAGGTAGGTTGCAAAAGTTTACCTTAGTGAGCACTTGAAAATACTTTGTTGAAACTTTGACGTAATTTTTACACCCTTATAAGGTACCGTATATACAAGTGCAATACACCGTTAGACGCGGCTCCGCGAGCCCTGTACACTCCCGTAAATATTTCTGGAAAATCTCAAAAGGGAAAATTTTTATTAAAGAAAAACACTTTTCCAAATTTTTACAAACTTTAAAATTTCATAACTTTGTCATTTTTAGTCATACAATAAATCTAGGGACGCCGCTGGACGCGCCTGAAGTTGCTCCACCCGAGTCCTGAAAAACAAAAAGGGATACAATTGTTAGTTTTTTAAATATAATAGTTTTTTGGTATTTTTTCGAAATTTTTGCGTTTTTAAGCCCTTCCCTGGCGAATAACTCCCGTTCCTGTTGTGCGAACGGGTTCAAATCTTCACAGTAGACGGGACCCCGCGCAGGCAACGCGTGTGCACCCTCAAAACAGAGCCGCCCATACAAAAATTGACCACCCGACAGTAAAAAACTGTCCAAATCACAAAAATTCTGCCCGCTTATTTAGTGTTTATCCCGTTTTTCGCCAATTTTCCGAGGTAATTTCCACGTCACTGGCTCCAGCGCATCGGTCGAACTCCCAGGAGTGAAACCGCAGCGATATCCGCAAAAATCCCGTGGGAATTGGTGTAGAAACAAGCAATTTTAGTAAAATCACCGTACATATACGCATATATCTATATATAGGTAGGTTGCAAAAGTTTACCTTAGTGAGCACTTGAAAATACTTTGTTGAAACTTTGACGTAATTTTTACACCCTTATAAGGTACCGTATATACAAGTGCAATACACCGTTAGACGCGGCTCCGCGAGCCCTGTACACTCCCGTAAATATTTCTGGAAAATCTCAAAAGGGAAAATTTTTATTAAAGAAAAACACTTTTCCAAATTTTTACAAACTTTAAAATTTCATAACTTTGTCATTTTTAGTCATACAATAAATCTAGGGACGCCGCTGGACGCGCCTGAAGTTGCTCCACCCGAGTCCTGAAAAACAAAAAGGGATACAATTGTTAGTTTTTTAAATATAATAGTTTTTTGGTATTTTTTTCGAAATTTTTGCGTTTTTAAGCCCTTCCCTGGCGAATAACTCCCGTTCCTGTTGTGCGAACGGGTTCAAATCTTCACAGTAGACGGGACCCCGCGCAGGCAACGCGTGTGCACCCTCAAAACAGAGCCGCCCATACAAAAATTGACCACCCGACAGTAAAAAACTGTCCAAATCACAAAAATTCTGCCCGCTTATTTAGTGTTTATCCCGTTTTTCGCCAATTTTCCGAGGTAATTTCCACGTCACTGGCTCCAGCGCATCGGTCGAACTCCCAGGAGTGAAACCGCAGCGATATCCGCAAAAATCCCGTGGGAATTGGTGTAGAAACAAGCAATTTTAGTAAAATCACCGTACATATACGCATATATCTATATATAGGTAGGTTGCAAAAGTTTACCTTAGTGAGCACTTGAAAATACTTTGTTGAAACTTTGACGTAATTTTTACACCCTTATAAGGTACCGTATATACAAGTGCAATACACCGTTAGACGCGGCTCCGCGAGCCCTGTACACTCCCGTAAATATTTCTGGAAAATCTCAAAAGGGAAAATTTTTATTAAAGAAAAACACTTTTCCAAATTTTTACAAACTTTAAAATTTCATAACTTTGTCATTTTTAGTCATACAATAAATCTAGGGACGCCGCTGGACGCGCCTGAAGTTGCTCCACCCGAGTCCTGAAAAACAAAAAGGGATACAATTGTTAGTTTTTTAAATATAATAGTTTTTTGGTATTTTTTCGAAATTTTTGCGTTTTTAAGCCCTTCCCTGGCGAATAACTCCCGTTCCTGTTGTGCGAACGGGTTCAAATCTTCACAGTAGACGGGACCCCGCGCAGGCAACGCGTGTGCACCCTCAAAACAGAGCCGCCCATACAAAAATTGACCACCCGACAGTAAAAAACTGTCCAAATCACAAAAATTCTGCCCGCTTATTTAGTGTTTATCCCGTTTTTCGCCAATTTTCCGAGGTAATTTCCACGTCACTGGCTCCAGCGCATCGGTCGAACTCCCAGGAGTGAAACCGCAGCGATATCCGCAAAAATCCCGTGGGAATTGGTGTAGAAACAAGCAATTTTAGTAAAATCACCGTACATATACGCATATATCTATATATAGGTAGGTTGCAAAAGTTTACCTTAGTGAGCACTTGAAAATACTTTGTTGAAACTTTGACGTAATTTTTACACCCTTATAAGGTACCGTATATACAAGTGCAATACACCGTTAGACGCGGCTCCGCGAGCCCTGTACACTCCCGTAAATATTTCTGGAAAATCTCAAAAGGGAAAATTTTTATTAAAGAAAAACACTTTTCCAAATTTTTACAAACTTTAAAATTTCATAACTTTGTCATTTTTAGTCATACAATAAATCTAGGGACGCCGCTGGACGCGCCTGAAGTTGCTCCACCCGAGTCCTGAAAAACAAAAAGGGATACAATTGTTAGTTTTTTAAATATAATAGTTTTTTGGTATTTTTTCGAAATTTTTGCGTTTTTAAGCCCTTCCCTGGCGAATAACTCCCGTTCCTGTTGTGCGAACGGGTTCAAATCTTCACAGTAGACGGGACCCCGCGCAGGCAACGCGTGTGCACCCTCAAAACAGAGCCGCCCATACAAAAATTGACCACCCGACAGTAAAAAACTGTCCAAATCACAAAAATTCTGCCCGCTTATTTAGTGTTTATCCCGTTTTTCGCCAATTTTCCGAGGTAATTTCCACGTCACTGGCTCCAGCGCATCGGTCGAACTCCCAGGAGTGAAACCGCAGCGATATCCGCAAAAATCCCGTGGGAATTGGTGTAGAAACAAGCAATTTTAGTAAAATCACCGTACATATACGCATATATCTATATATAGGTAGGTTGCAAAAGTTTACCTTAGTGAGCACTTGAAAATACTTTGTTGAAACTTTGACGTAATTTTTACACCCTTATAAGGTACCGTATATACAAGTGCAATACACCGTTAGACGCGGCTCCGCGAGCCCTGTACACTCCCGTAAATATTTCTGGAAAATCTCAAAAGGGAAAATTTTTATTAAAGAAAAACACTTTTCCAAATTTTTACAAACTTTAAAATTTCATAACTTTGTCATTTTTAGTCATACAATAAATCTAGGGACGCCGCTGGACGCGCCTGAAGTTGCTCCACCCGAGTCCTGAAAAACAAAAAGGGATACAATTGTTAGTTTTTTAAATATAATAGTTTTTTGGTATTTTTTCGAAATTTTTGCGTTTTTAAGCCCTTCCCTGGCGAATAACTCCCGTTCCTGTTGTGCGAACGGGTTCAAATCTTCACAGTAGACGGGACCCCGCGCAGGCAACGCGTGTGCACCCTCAAAACAGAGCCGCCCATACAAAAATTGACCACCCGACAGTAAAAAACTGTCCAAATCACAAAAATTCTGCCCGCTTATTTAGTGTTTATCCCGTTTTTCGCCAATTTTCCGAGGTAATTTCCACGTCACTGGCTCCAGCGCATCGGTCGAACTCCCAGGAGTGAAACCGCAGCGATATCCGCAAAAATCCCGTGGGAATTGGTGTAGAAACAAGCAATTTTAGTAAAATCACCGTACATATACGCATATATCTATATATAGGTAGGTTGCAAAAGTTTACCTTAGTGAGCACTTGAAAATACTTTGTTGAAACTTTGACGTAATTTTTACACCCTTATAAGGTACCGTATATACAAGTGCAATACACCGTTAGACGCGGCTCCGCGAGCCCTGTACACTCCCGTAAATATTTCTGGAAAATCTCAAAAGGGAAAATTTTTATTAAAGAAAAACACTTTTCCAAATTTTTACAAACTTTAAAATTTCATAACTTTGTCATTTTTAGTCATACAATAAATCTAGGGACGCCGCTGGACGCGCCTGAAGTTGCTCCACCCGAGTCCTGAAAAACAAAAAGGGATACAATTGTTAGTTTTTTAAATATAATAGTTTTTTGGTATTTTTTCGAAATTTTTGCGTTTTTAAGCCCTTCCCTGGCGAATAACTCCCGTTCCTGTTGTGCGAACGGGTTCAAATCTTCACAGTAGACGGGACCCCGCGCAGGCAACGCGTGTGCACCCTCAAAACAGAGCCGCCCATACAAAAATTGACCACCCGACAGTAAAAAACTGTCCAAATCACAAAAATTCTGCCCGCTTATTTAGTGTTTATCCCGTTTTTCGCCAATTTTCCGAGGTAATTTCCACGTCACTGGCTCCAGCGCATCGGTCGAACTCCCAGGAGTGAAACCGCAGCGATATCCGCAAAAATCCCGTGGGAATTGGTGTAGAAACAAGCAATTTTAGTAAAATCACCGTACATATACGCATATATCTATATATAGGTAGGTTGCAAAAGTTTACCTTAGTGAGCACTTGAAAATACTTTGTTGAAACTTTGACGTAATTTTTACACCCTTATAAGGTACCGTATATACAAGTGCAATACACCGTTAGACGCGGCTCCGCGAGCCCTGTACACTCCCGTAAATATTTCTGGAAAATCTCAAAAGGGAAAATTTTTATTAAAGAAAAACACTTTTCCAAATTTTTACAAACTTTAAAATTTCATAACTTTGTCATTTTTAGTCATACAATAAATCTAGGGACGCCGCTGGACGCGCCTGAAGTTGCTCCACCCGAGTCCTGAAAAACAAAAAGGGATACAATTGTTAGTTTTTTAAATATAATAGTTTTTTGGTATTTTTTCGAAATTTTTGCGTTTTTAAGCCCTTCCCTGGCGAATAACTCCCGTTCCTGTTGTGCGAACGGGTTCAAATCTTCACAGTAGACGGGACCCCGCGCAGGCAACGCGTGTGCACCCTCAAAACAGAGCCGCCCATACAAAAATTGACCACCCGACAGTAAAAAACTGTCCAAATCACAAAAATTCTGCCCGCTTATTTAGTGTTTATCCCGTTTTTCGCCAATTTTCCGAGGTAATTTCCACGTCACTGGCTCCAGCGCATCGGTCGAACTCCCAGGAGTGAAACCGCAGCGATATCCGCAAAAATCCCGTGGGAATTGGTGTAGAAACAAGCAATTTTAGTAAAATCACCGTACATATACGCATATATCTATATATAGGTAGGTTGCAAAAGTTTACCTTAGTGAGCACTTGAAAATACTTTGTTGAAACTTTGACGTAATTTTTACACCCTTATAAGGTACCGTATATACAAGTGCAATACACCGTTAGACGCGGCTCCGCGAGCCCTGTACACTCCCGTAAATATTTCTGGAAAATCTCAAAAGGGAAAATTTTTATTAAAGAAAAACACTTTTCCAAATTTTTACAAACTTTAAAATTTCATAACTTTGTCATTTTTAGTCATACAATAAATCTAGGGACGCCGCTGGACGCGCCTGAAGTTGCTCCACCCGAGTCCTGAAAAACAAAAAGGGATACAATTGTTAGTTTTTTAAATATAATAGTTTTTTGGTATTTTTTCGAAATTTTTGCGTTTTTAAGCCCTTCCCTGGCGAATAACTCCCGTTCCTGTTGTGCGAACGGGTTCAAATCTTCACAGTAGACGGGACCCCGCGCAGGCAACGCGTGTGCACCCTCAAAACAGAGCCGCCCATACAAAAATTGACCACCCGACAGTAAAAAACTGTCCAAATCACAAAAATTCTGCCCGCTTATTTAGTGTTTATCCCGTTTTTCGCCAATTTTCCGAGGTAATTTCCACGTCACTGGCTCCAGCGCATCGGTCGAACTCCCAGGAGTGAAACCGCAGCGATATCCGCAAAAATCCCGTGGGAATTGGTGTAGAAACAAGCAATTTTAGTAAAATCACCGTACATATACGCATATATCTATATATAGGTAGGTTGCAAAAGTTTACCTTAGTGAGCACTTGAAAATACTTTGTTGAAACTTTGACGTAATTTTTACACCCTTATAAGGTACCGTATATACAAGTGCAATACACCGTTAGACGCGGCTCCGCGAGCCCTGTACACTCCCGTAAATATTTCTGGAAAATCTCAAAAGGGAAAATTTTTATTAAAGAAAAACACTTTTCCAAATTTTTACAAACTTTAAAATTTCATAACTTTGTCATTTTTAGTCATACAATAAATCTAGGGACGCCGCTGGACGCGCCTGAAGTTGCTCCACCCGAGTCCTGAAAAACAAAAAGGGATACAATTGTTAGTTTTTTAAATATAATAGTTTTTTGGTATTTTTTCGAAATTTTTGCGTTTTTAAGCCCTTCCCTGGCGAATAACTCCCGTTCCTGTTGTGCGAACGGGTTCAAATCTTCACAGTAGACGGGACCCCGCGCAGGCAACGCGTGTGCACCCTCAAAACAGAGCCGCCCATACAAAAATTGACCACCCGACAGTAAAAAACTGTCCAAATCACAAAAATTCGTGCCCGCCCATGCCCACCCTTAATTGATTTTTTATACGGACTGAAAAATTTTTATTGTCTAAATCGACGACGGGGGCCACGACCATCATATATATACACGTATCGCCGTACTTTTTACTGACATTTTGGCTTCTATAGCCAAAATTGACTGCCCCGGGCATTATCGAGACAGGATCGTGCACCCAAAGTGCATATTGACTCACACGCCCTTATACAGCGTGTGACCGGTTTTTAAACATATACAATAAAACATTTTATTTATACATTTTATACACATTTACCTTATATTGACACTCGCTTTGTTTTGTATTGTTGTTTGTTAAACTGCGACTTAATTAATTTAGGGACCACTTTTAATCCTCCTCCATTATGTATCTTGCCAGAACGCCCGCAAAAAAGATCCCCACAAGTCCCCATGTCTCTCCATCGGACGAGGAAAAGGTCCCCTCTCCCAAGGCTTCCTCAACCGTGAGGCGGAGCATCGGAGAGTGGGAAAGCGCGAGGCCGTCGTCAAGCCAGCCCCCTTCGTCATCAGCCGCTCGGTCGCCCAAGAAGGCGGCCCCGGTCGCGGCGGCCCTCTCGCAGCCTACTAAGAGGACTGCGCAACCCATGGACTGCAAAGTCACGCTGCGCAGAACATCAGTCGAGACGGCGGGAGGATCGCCGGGAACGGGACCAAAACAGCCCCAAAAACCCACAGACCGGGTCACCGAGGCGCGGAACTGCCTGCTCCGCGCAAAGTCGCACCTAGGCGACTCACGAAACCTTCGGGCTGACCTCAAAGCCGGGATCACCCAGGCCGTGGAGCGGCTTTATCAACTAGTTAAGGAAGAGGCGGCGGCCGCCGCTTCGACAAAAGGGGTAGTGGTCGAAGTGGCCGCCAGTAAGGCGACTCCGCCCCCGGAAACCTCTCCAGCTGTTGACTCGCTGCTCGCTTCACTAGCGGAGCATAGCGCGTTGGTGAAGGAGAGCGGCGAGGAGATGAGGAGACTCCGAGCGGCGATGGAGGGACAGCGGGAGCACGTGGAAAAGCCAGCAACTTATGCGAGCGCGGCGGCGGGTAGGCAGTATGTACCGCCGCCACCACTGCACTCGCTCATAATTAGTTCCGACGACGGCAACGATACCAGCAGTGCCGTCGTCGACAAAATTAGAATCGCGGTGGACGCGAAAGAAACGGGCATCCGGGTCGACAAGGTCCGGAAAACCGGGGACCAGAAGGTCGTCGTGGGCTGCCGGACCCGGAGTGAGCTAGAGGCTGTCAAGAACAGACTGGGGGGCTCAGCGGCAGGGCTTAAGGTAGAGGAGGCCGTCAACAGGGATCCCCTGGTGATGCTAGCGGACGTGTTATCCTACAACACGGACGACGACGTCGCCAGGGCGATCCTGAAACAAAATCAACACCTCCTGGGCGAGCTCAAGACGGACGAGGTGAGGGTCGCCGTAAAGTACCGGAAGCGAGCACGAAACCCTCTCGAGTGCCATGTGGTCTTGCAGGTCTCCCCCCCGGTATGGCAGATCCTTACCAAGGCAGGCCGTGCACACATAGACCTGCAAAGGGTGAGGGTCTATGACCAGACTCCCCTTGTGCAGTGCACGAAATGCCTTGGTTTCGGTCACGGCCGGAAACACTGCACCGGGGCGGAGGACCTCTGCTCGCATTGCGGCGACCCTCATCTGAGAGCGGAATGCCCATCGCACCTAGCCGGGGAGCCCCCCAAATGCTGTAATTGCAAAAAAGCCGGACATGATAATCTAGCTCACAATGGGTTTAGCCGAGATTGCCCGTTGCGCAGGCGGTGGGACGCAATAGCGCGGTCCACCGTCGCTTACTGCTGAAGGCGCCACCGCGATAAACGCGTCCACACATGTTCCCACCCGGGAGAAAACACTCAACGGGGTAATTATGCAGGCACCAAACGTCGGCGTCACTCCGACTTCTGAGACTACACGGGGGGGCATACCGTGCTCTAGGCACGTTCATAAAGCCGCGCGCGCGATGTTTGTCCTTAACATGGCGGAAAGCTGGGACATAGGTCGAGGTACGACGGCCTCGGGCCGCACCGCCACTACCTTCAACGTGAAGCTGCAGGAAGGTGAGCGAACACACACACAGCGGACGACGAGGCTTTCAAAGAAGGCTAACTGGAGCCAGTTTCATGAGAAACTGGCCCAGTTAATGAAGATTAACACAGCAGCCCGTCGGACGAAACACAAAACAGGAACACTCAACTACTCTAAAACACTATGAACACATACACAAACAATATATACATAACACGCACTAAAAACATTCCACTCACCAAAACACACATCGCTCACCTTGCGTCGCGTTGTGGTCCGGGGAGTTAGCTGCCCCGAAAGACGGAGTTTTCCACCAAGAGAAAATGATAGCGTCGCGCGGCCCCCCCTCCAACAAGGCCGGGGTGATTGACAGTTGCCTGCATAAAAAGAAGGAACACTCTGGGGAGACCGTGGGTAGCACGAGGGGTGGGGAGGTGCACTGGAGCTCTACTTTTATCCTATATATATTTATTTTTATTTATTACAAATACATAACCAATTTTGACCAAAGAAAGGGCTCAGGGCAGCGCAATGTATTGGCAATCGCTAAGTGTTTGCGCCACCCCTGAGAAAGACGTGTCGGCAAAAATATATAATATATATAGCAGACTACACACATATATACACCAAAAATAGCCAATATATATAAACACATCTAACACACAAAACACTATTATCAATTATCTATTTATGTTCGAAAGGAAAGCACACAGATGGGCTCAAGGTAGCGCAAAAATATTGAGTAACATCAAGAGTTGCGCGACCCTTGAGCAAGAAAAGCAACAGCACACATTTAAATGATACACAATTATAACAACAATAGTATATAAAAGGGCACAGTATTGATAGAATGTATTATATATATTATAAACATAGAACAAAATATACACATAATATACATATATATTATTATATATATCCATAAATATAGAAGCTGGTCACATGGACAAATTATTAGTGTACAAATATTAAACAAACAAAGGTTGAATATTAAACCCAACAAAAACTAAAAACCGAAGTACAGATATACAAATATATATAATTATATATAAAAATAAAAAACTATAGACACAAACCAAAGAAATAAAAAGTAAAGAAAACGACTGATATACAAACAAACAAACAAACAAACAAAGCAAATAAAACAAAAAAGCAAAACACAAACAAAATCAAAAACAAAACCTAATAATAAATAATATAGCAAAACACAAGCAAAAACAAAAACAAAACCTAATAATAAATATTAAGATGCAAATAAAATATGAAGCAAACTAAAAACAATGCGTAACCAAAATAAAAAACACACAAACATAAAACCCAGGAAAACCAAGCGAATGAACACATACCCAATTTTTTGGAAAAGTACAGACAAAACAAATGCAACAAATAAAAAAGAAACACTAAAAAACAAAACAAAAATTATACCAATCACGACTAGAAACAAAAAATCTGATTAACAACGCCCCTGCTCAAGGTAGGGAGTGGAGAACTGAAAAAAAAAAAAAAAAAAAAAAAAAACCTAACCTAACCTAACCTAACCTAACCTAACCTAACCTAACCTAACCTAACCTAACCTAACCTAACCTAACCTAACCTAACCTAACCTAACCTTTTTTTTTTTTTTTTTTTTTGACCCTGTGAAAATGCTCATGCATACGCCCGGGCTCGGGGGAGCCCGGGACGTTATGTGAGACTCCTGGGAAGATGTCCCAGACCTACTCACTAAAAACACAGGGTGGGCCGTCGTCGCCATAAGTGGGGCGCCTCAGGGTCACTGTGAAGTATTCTACTGAGGCGCTCCGGCGGAATGTGATACGGCCACAAAAGGTGCCACTGATTCGGGCACAATCAGTCTAGTGGACCGATTTAGATGCCCGAGTCCCCCGACCCGGACACCTAGGCACCACTATGACGGGTGTTGCAGGTGCGCAAATTGGCGCCTCCTTCTGCCCGTCCTGCGTCTGCGGATCGCGGCTGCGTGAGCGTTCTCCTCCCTGTCGCGCTCCGCGGCCTCCTTCAGCGACATGACAGACTCGCAGAAGGAGGCCACCGCCTCCCAACATCTCTCGCTGCTTAGCATAGCATTGACGACGCTCGGCAGCGAGAGATCGTCGTCAATGATGGCGGCCAGGGTATGCCTTTGTGGCGCCCAGGCAGCACACTCCTCCAGGGTGTGGCGCGCCGTGTCTACAGGCGCGTCGCACTCATGGCAGCCAGGCGTCGGCTCTCTGCCGGCTATCTGGTGCAGGTACTTACCGAAACAGCCATGACCTGTAAGCACCTGCACCAGGCGGAACGTCAGTGTGCCGTATCGACGCGAGAGCCATCGGTCGAGGTGAGGGCGAATTGCCGCCACGGTCGTCTCACCAGCCACTGGGGATGCCAGCTCCTCAGCCCATTTGCGGATCAGGGCGTCGCGACTGGCCGTCCTGATGCGCTGCACCTCCTCAGCGCCGAGGCGTTCGCCTCTGGCCCTCACCTCCGCACGGCGGCGGTATACATCGGCCAGCACCTCGGCCTGCAACGGCCAGGGTGGATCGCCGGCAAGCAGCGTCGCGGCAGTCCACGACACCGTGCGGTAGCCCCGTATGACCCTCACGTCGATGACCCTCTGTGGTCTCCGCAGCAGGGTCTTATTTCCCCTAGTCAGGGCGTCGACCCATATGGGGGCCCCGTACATCGCCATGCTCCGGATCACGCCTGCGTACAATTTCCTGCAGGTCGAGCCGGGGCCACCCACGTTTGGCAACAGCCTGCCGAGGGCAGCTGCAGCGCTCACTAATTTCGGGGCGAGCTGGGTGAAATGAGCCCCGAAATTCCATCTCCCGTCTAGGACCAGGCCCAGATATTTCATCTGGGACCTGACGGCCACCTCTTCCCCTCGGATGTGCACTACGAGGCTTGCACCCCTGGGAGGTCCCCTTCTAGGTCCGTGAAATAGGAGGGCCTCTGTTTTCGTCAGAGAGACCCTCAAGCCCAGCAACTCAATGCGACCAACGATAATATTCGCGGCGACCGCACCAAGTCGCACCGCCTCCTCGCAGGACCCAGCCCGAACGGTAACGAGGGTGTCGTCCGCGTAACAAAGAACACTCGCACCGGATGGGAGGGGCCCCCGCAGGATCCAATCGAATCCGATGTTCCACAGAGTCGGCCCAAGTACCGAACCCTGTGGAACCCCGCAGCCGACGCGGCGTCGGGAGACTTGACCACTCCCGTTCTCCCAAACAATCTCCCTGCCTCGAAGATATGAGTCCAACACCCTCCCGAGGTATGGAGGCACCCCATGAAACCGGAGCGCCTCTCTCAGTGTCTCAAACGGAAGGGTGTTGAACGCATTCTTGACGTCTAGTGAGACCGCCAAGATGACCTCCCCTTGTGACGTCGCAGCCGCAGACATGGCTTTCAAAGCGGTCAGGGCATCGGTCGTGGAGCGGCCCGCCCTGAACCCGTACTGCGCGTCCGACAGGCCAGGTCCGACATCATCTAAGTGCCCGACGAGGCGGTCTGCAAGGATTTTCTCGAACATTTTGCCCACCTCGTCGAGCAACACGATTGGCCTGTATGCAGACGGGTCCTCCAGAGAGCGCCCGGGCTTCTGCAGCAGGCAGAGCCTCCCCTGCTTCCAGATCTTCGGGAACTGACCGGAGTGGATGCACCGGTTGAATAGTTCCCGAAGCTGGCCCTCCAGGTAATCCGAGGCGATCAAAATAATTCGCCCCGGAACACCGTCAGGTCCTGGCGCCGTCTTCCTGCCCCGTAGCCGCAGCAGAGCCGCGCCCATCTCCGAATCCGCGATGGGGGGGACGTCCATGTGCTCAGCCTCGCTGGCTGAGGAGAGAGGGGCCATGGAGGGGGGTACATGTCCCGGGTGATCCGGGAACAGCTCCGCCACCACGCGTCCCAGAAACGCCGGCAGCAATGTCTCCGTGAGCGGGGCACCACGCGAGCCGAGCTTCAGTCTCGCCGCGCGGTATGGGCGTCCCCAAGGGTCCCGGTTCAGGCCCTCGAGGATCTCCGACCAGGCGTCGCTCTTGGCCCGACTTATCGCCAGCTGCAGCTCCTTTTTGGCCTGACGATAGGCAGCCCGGAGTCGGACCTCGAGGTCCGGGTCGTGTCCGTTGCGTCTACGACACCGGACGTACGCGCGACGAGTCCTATTACAGACGGCCCGGAGCTCCCCGATCCGAGGTGTCCACCAATACACCTGGCGGCGGTTTGGCCTCCGTCTGGTTCTCGGCATGGCTGCCCCGCACACCGCAGACAGGGTAGCACGCATCCGGCAGGCCAACTCATCCGGATCGTCGCTTGATGCGACACCCCGCGACACCCACCGCCGCACAATGGCTGCTTCCTCAGCCAGATCTCTGTTAAGGCGGCTTAGGGACCACCGAGGGAAATGACCGTGAGCCCCTAGGGCGTCGGTCACCACATCGTGGGAGGAGACCTCGAAGCGGACGTATAGGTGGTCCGACAAGGTCTCCGTACCCTCCACGACCCGCCAGTTCGCGACTCTGCGCGCCAGGGCTGGGGTGGCGAAAGACACGTCCACCACAGAGCCCCCCTGCCAACGTACGCAAGTGTGGGTGGAACCCCTGTTCAGGAGCGATAGGCCCGAAAGGAGGGCCCACACCTGGACGGCCCTGCCGCGAACGTCTGTCGCGGGGTTGCCCCAAGCCCGGGACTTCGCGTTCAGGTCCCCCATGAACACGATCGGCCGTGACGGCAGTCGTCCGACCGCCGCTCTGACAGAGTCAAGGAATACCTCGAACTCTGCCAGACTGCGGTTTGGGGAGAAGTACGCACCGATAATAACGTACTCCCCCCATTCGGCCACCACATATCCCGACCCCCTTTCCACTATCGAGAGGGGGGGACCCGCACCAGCACGTGCAAGGACAGCAACGTCCCCCTCTAGGTCCGCCGCCCAGTTTGGGTGAGACGGTACCCAATAGGGTTCACAGGCCACGGCCACGTCCACACTCCACTCCGCCATGGACTGCAGGAGGAGATCCTGAGCCCCCGCGCAGTGGTTCAGATTCGACTGGAGAAAGCTAACACGTCGGGACTGGTTCATTCCGACATGGTATTAGCTTCCTCCAGCGGGCCTCCGTTGGCAGGCACGACTGCGGCACTCCACCTCCCTCTCTTTGGAGGAGGGTTGCACTTCCTGCCGCCCATGATGTGCCCGGATGGCTTGCCGGCATCTGCGCATACCGCGCAGCGTGGTGCTCGAGTGCACCCGGCGGATTTGTGGCCCTCTTCTCCGCAACGGAAGCATAGGGCCTCTCGGCTCACGGCGGAGGGGCACTTGGGCTTAGCGTGACCGATACCCAAGCACCTGTAGCAGCGCAAGGCACGCTGCTCCAGGGCATGCACGCCCGCCGAGCACCAGCCGACCATTATTCTGCCCGCATCAGACAGTGTCTTGGCCACCGCGATGGGACACCGCACGACCACAGTGCCCACCCCGCGAGGGCCGCGCTGCACCTCCAGAGACTTCACTTGGTCCACTGGGCAGCCCCCGGCACGGGCAACGGCTTCGACCACCTTCTCTTTAGTGGCAGCGTCACTCAGCCCATTGAGGCGTATATCCGCACATGTGGTAGGCCGAGTGACACTAACCACGCCGTCTAGCGCCTCGCGCAGCTTATCGGCCAGCTGGTCGGCTTTTTCAGGGCCAAGAGCTCTCGGTAGCTCCATTATCCTGGCCCCGGTGACCGACTCCCGGAACCGCACGTCAGAGATGCCGAGCTCTCCCAGGTCGACACGCTCCTCAGCCTGCTCCAGCACCTGCTTATAGGTTACCCCCTGCTCAGCGGCCTCCGGCTGGAGTTTAATAACTACCGCTGCCGTGCGAGGGGGCGACAATTTCGGCTTGCTGGGCCGAGCATTCTTCCCCGCGTTTTTGGCGGGGGGTGCCGTCTTGGCTTGTGCGGGAGGGGCAGCAGCCACTGCAGGCGTGGTCCTTTTTCCCCTGCCTTTCCCTTTTCTCACCACGGTTGCCCATGAATCGTCCCGTGACACGGGGCCATCGGCTGCTGAAGATGGGCCCGCCACCGCCGTCACCGGGTTGGTCGCGGCCGGTTGTGGTGCCATCGTAGCCGGAGTTTGGCGTCCGGCGGGTGCCGTCAATGCCGCAGATTGTGCAGCCGGGGCTGACTTTCTTACCCCGTCAGCCGCCAGCCGCGGGCGGTGATTAACGACAGGCAGGAGACGCTCCTCGAGCCCCTCTAGGCGCGCATTCACCATATCTCCCACTGAGCATATGATGGAGCGCTTCAGCTCCTCGATGAGGCTGCCATCGGCTACAATGGAGCTCTGCTCCGGGGCAGTCCGCATGGAGGCCCTCATTTCACTGAACTCGCGGCGGTGAGCTTTGAGTTCGGTCCTGAGGACCTCTACCTCGCGTCTGAGGCGATTGTTGTCCGCCCTAACGCGACGGACTTCGTCGGCCTCGGTGCGATCGGCCAGGGCATTCACGATGTCCTGGAGTGAGGCAGCGGCGACTTTAAGTTGCCTCACAAACGTGCCCTTCAAGTTGCCGGATTTTGTGGCGACCTCCAGGATCTCCGCCATATTCTTCTCGGCATTGGCCCTCAGCTGCTCCGCGTCCAGGCTGACGGGGTTATTAAGCACCGGAACTATGTTGGGCTCCAGGTCCGAAGCTCCTTCGCTCCCTCCGCTAGGTATGGGCGTCGGAGGGAGAGCAGGTCGCCTTAAAAAGCGACCCCTACCGTCACGTGGCGGTCCCGTCACCGCCGTTGCCAAGCCAGAGGATGAGCGCCCACGCCCCCTCCTTGCCGTTGGCAACTTGGGAGCTGGGACGTTGTCCTCGCTGGAGGAGCCAGACTCATCTCGACCGGCTGGGCGTTTCCTCCGTACGCTCTCCGTTAGTGTTTCCACCTCGGAAATGGCGGCTTCAGCACTCTCGTGCTGACGTGGGTCAGCGGTGGTCCGCTGGCCCGCGAGACTGTTGGTGCCCCCCCCAGATACGGTGGGGCTGCCCTCAAAAGAGGGGCGGGATTCTCCCCGAAGGGTACCCGCCTGGGGTAATTGTTTCCCAATAGCCTTTTTCATATTTTCCTTTTTTTAAAAGGGTGCGGTCCCTTTCCCCCAATAAACCCCCCCAGCGCTAGGGGCCGGATTCCCTCCGACCATTCATCCCCTCGGCACGCTCGACCTTGAGATTGGGGTAATTTTTTATAGAGGTTGTCTTCCTCGCGGCCCGGGTCTCAGTGACCCGGTCCCCCGGTCCTGAGCTCAGGATTACGGGTTGGCCGACGACTGGACAGAGCCAGCCGCCGCCCGAACGTCCCCCCACGCTGCCGCCGGATACCGGACAGACGCAACGCGGGCACAACATCCTCAGACCCTTTCGGACGCTGAGGCACGGGCATCGCCCGTCCATCCCGCTACTCGACATACCCTCTGTAAGCAGAGGGAGAGAGTAGACGGCCGTCGATTGGTCGAATCGACCGAGGAGCATTAAGGCTCCTCCCCCCCCCCCACGCAGAAATTCGCCACGAACAACAATCTCTCCAAACTAGAGAGATTATTGTCCGTGCCCAGGGTGCACCGGCCCGACGACTGCTCTTTCCCCCGAACGTATTCGCAAGGAACCAGCAGCCATCAAGCACACGAGGAGGTTTTCTGCACGCACCCCAACCTAACCTAACCTAACCTAACCTAACCTAACCTAACCTAACCTAACCTAACCTAACCTAACCTAACCTAACCTAACCTAACCTAACCTAACCTAACCTAACCTAACCTGAGCGAACCTAACCTGAGCGAACCGTCGAAACTTTGTCGCAATTTTTACACCCTTATAAGGTACCGTATATACAAGTGCAATACACCGTTAGACGCGGCTCCGCGAGCCCTGTACACTCCCGTAAATATTTCTGGAAAATCTCAAAAGGGAAATTTTTTATTAAAGAAAAACACTTTTCCAAATTTTTACAAACTTTAAAATTTAATAACTTTGTCATTTTTAGTCATACAATAAATCTAGGGACGCCGCTGGACGCGCCTGAAGCTGCTCCACCCGAGTCCTGAAAAACAAAAAGGGATACAATTGTTAGTTTTTTAAATATAATAGATTTTTTAGTAAATTTTCGAAATTTTTGCGTTTTTAAGCCCTTCCCTGGCGAATAACTCCCGTTCCTGTTGTGCGAACGGGTTCAAATCTTCACAGTAGACGGGACTCCGCGCAGGCTACGCGTGTGCACCCTCAAAACAGAGCCGCCCATACAAAAATTGACCACCCGACAGTAAAAAACTGTCCAAATCACAAAAATTCGTGCCCGCCCATGCCCACCCTTAATTGATTTTTTATACAGACCGAAAAATTTTACTGTCTAAATCGACGACGGGGGCCACGACTATCTGATATATACATAAATTGCTATATTTTTTATTGACATTTTGGCTTCTACACCCAAAATTGACTGCCCCGGGCATTATTAAAGACAGGATCGTGCACCCAAAGTGCATATTGACTCACACGCCCATATACAGCGTGTGACCAGACTTTTTAAATATATACAATTAAACATTTTACTTATACATAATTATTATACTTATACACCTATTGACGCTCGCTTTGTTTTTGTATTGTTGTTTGTCAAACTGCGAATTATTTAATTTATTAGCACTTTTAATCCTCCTTAAATATGTATCTCGCCAGAACGCCCGCGAAAAAGATCCCCACAAGTCCCCATACCTCTCCATCGGTCGAAGAAAATGTCCCCTCTCCCAAGGCTTCCTCAACCGTGAGGCGGAGCATCGGAGAGTGGGAAAGTGCGAGGCCGTCGTCAAGCCAGCCCCCTTCGTCATCAGCCGCTCGGTCGCCCAGGAAGGCGGCCCCGGTCGCGGCGGCCCTCTCGCAGCCTACTAAGAGGACTGCGCAACCCATGGACTGCAAAGTCGCGCTGCGCAGAACATCCGTCGAGACGGCGGGAGGATCGCCGGGAACGGGACCAAAACAGCCCCAAAAACCCACAGACCGGGTCACCGAGGCGCGGAACTGTCTGCTCCGCGCAAAGTCGCACCTAGGCGACTCACGAAACCTTCGGGCTGACCTCAAAGCCGGGATCACCCAGGCCGTGGAGCGGCTTTATCAACTAGTTAAGGAAGAGGCGGCGGCCGCCGCTTCGACAAAAGGGGTAGTGGTCGAAGTGGCCGCCAGTAAAGCGACTCCGCCCCCGGAAACCTCTCCAGCTGTCGACTCGCTGCTCGCTTCACTAGCGGAGCATAGCGCGTTGGTGAAGGAGAGTGGCGAGGAAATGAGGAGACTCCGGGCGACGATGGAGGGACAGCAGGAACGTGCCGAAAAGCCGGGTACTTACGCGGGCGCTGCGGCTGGCAAGCAGTATGTGCCGCTGCCGCCGCTGCACTCGCTCATAGTGAGCTCCGACGACGGCAATGATACCAGCAGTGCCGTCGTCGATAAAATAAGAATCGCTGTGGACGCCAGGGAGACGGGCATCCGGGTCGATAAGGTCCGGAAGACCCGAGACCAGAAGGTCGTAATAGGTTGCCGGACCCGGGGTGAGCTGGAGGCAGTCAAGAACAGACTGGGGGGCTCAACGGCAGGGCTAAAAGTAGAGGAGGCGGTTAACAGGGATCCCCTGGTGGTGCTGACGGACGTTCTGTCTTACAACACGGACGACGACATCACCAGGGCGATCCTCAAGCAGAACCAGCATCTCCTGGGCGAGCTCAAAAAGGACGAGGTGAGGGTCGCCGTTAAATACCGGAAGCGAGCACGCAACCCGCACGAGAGCCATGTGGTCGTGCAGGTCTCCCCCCCGGTGTGGCAGATCCTGACCAAGGCAGGCCGTGCACACATCGACCTGCAAAGGGTGAGGGTCTACGACCAGACTCCCCTTGTGCAGTGCACGAAATGCCTCGGTTTCGGCCACGGCCGGAAACACTGCACCGGGACGGAGGACCTTTGTTCGCATTGCGGCGACGCTCATCTGAGAGCCGAATGCCCGTCGCACCTAGCCGGTGAGCCCCCCAAATGCTGTAATTGCAAAAAAGCCGGCCATGATACTCTGGCTCACAACGGCTTTAGCCTGGACTGCCCGTTACGCCGGCGGTGGGACGCAATAGCGCGGTCCACCGTCGCGTACTGCTAAAGGCGCCACCGCGATAAACGCGTCCACATCAGTTCCCACCTGGGACAAAACACTGTACAGGGCAATTTTACAGCCGCCAGATGTCCGCGATACCCCGACTTCCGTTTATAAAGCCGCGCGCGCGATGTCTGTCCTCAACCTGGCGGAAACCTGGGACATAGGTCGTAGTACGACGGCCTCGGGCCGCACCGCCACTGCCTTCAACGTGAAGCTGCAGGAAGGTGAGCGAACACACACACAACGGACGACGAGGCTCTCAAAAAAGGCTAACTGGAACCAGTTTCATGAGAAACTGGCCCAGTTAATGAAGATTAACACAGCAGCCCGTCGGACGCAACACCAATCAGGAACACTCAACCACTCCAAAACACTATAAACACATACACAAACAACATACATAACATGCACTGAACACATTTCACTCACCAAAACACACACATCGCTCACCTTACGTTGCGTTGCGGCCCGGGGAGTTAGCTGCCCCGAAGACCGAGTCTGCCGCCGGGAGTAAATGACAGCGTCGCGCGGCCCCTCCCAAAAAGGCCGGGGCGATTACAGGTCCCGCACAAAAAAGGAGGAACATTCTGGGGAGACCGGGAGGAGCACGAGGTGCATTGGAGTTCTAGCTTCATCTTATATATCTATTTTTATTTATTATAAATACATAACCAATTTTTGACCAAAGGAAGGGCTCAGGGCAGCGCAATGTATTAGCAATCGCTAAGGGTTTGCGCCACCCCTGAGAAAGACATGTCGGCAAAAATATATAATATATATAGCAGACTACACACATATATACACCAAAAATAGCCAATATGCATAAACACATCTAAACACACAAAACATTATTCATTAATCGTCTATTTATGTTCGAAAGGAAAGCACACAGATGGGCTCAAGGTAGCGCAAAAATATTGAGTAACATCAAGAGTTGCGCGACCCTTGAGAAAGAAAAGCAACAGCACACATTTAAATGATACACAATTATAACAACAATAGTATATAAAAGGGCACAGTATTGATAGAAAGTATTATATATATTATAAACATAGAACAAAATATACACACATTATATATATCCATAAATATACATGTAGAAGCTGGTCACATGGACAAATTATGAACTCTCTAAATTATTATATATAAAAATAAAAAACTGTAGACACAAACCAAAGAAATAAAAAGTAAAGAAAACGACTGATATACAAACAAACAAACAAACAAACAAACAAACAAACAAACAAACAATCAAAGCAATGAAACAAAAAAGAAAAACACAAACAAAATCCAAAAACAAAATCTAATAATAAACAATAAAGCAAAACACAAACAAAATCCAAAAACAAAATCTTATAACAAACAATAAAGCAAAACTCAAACAAATGAAACTAAAAGAGTGATACACAAAACATTACATAGCCAACACACATGATAAAAAGACAAAACTGTAAAAATTAAAGAAACACAGCATATGCAAACAAAATGAAACAAAAAAGGAACATACAAACAAAATAAAAATCAGATAAAACAACGATATACAAACGACGATACTACAAAACTCTACATAATATATAACCGAAATAAATAACAAACTTGGAACAAACTGAAAAATCAAAAGAATGAAACACATACAATTTTGAACAAAGTATAAGCGCAAACAAACAAATGCAACAAATAACAAAAGGCAAGAAAGAAACAAAATAATGTACGAACAATACAAACAATGTATAAACACAACAAATGTAAGAACTAACAAACAAAACAAAACTACACGCAATTATGATAAGAAACAAAACTATGATTTACAACGCCCCTGCTCAAGGTAGGGAGTGGAGAACTGAAAAACACAAAAAAAAAAAAAAAAAAAAAAAAACCTGAGCGAACCTAACCTGAGCGAACCTAACCTGAGCGAACCTAACCTGAGCGAACCTAACCTGAGCGAACCTAACCTGAGCGAACCTAACCTGAGCGAACCTAACCTGAGCGAACCTAACCTGAGCGAACCTAACCTGAGCGAACCTAACCTGAGCGAACCTAACCTGAGCGAACCTAACCTGAGCGAACCTAACCTGAGCGAACCTAACCTGAGCGAACTTAACCTGAGCAAACCGAACCTTAGCGAACCTACGAAAGATTTCGCCGCCGCCGATGGACGCCACGAGGACTCGGCGGATGGTGGGGACCATGGGCCCGTAGTTTACTATGAAATAATAAAAAAAAAAGGCCTTCGAATGCTAAAAAATAAAAAATAACTTTAGCTTTGAAAGTCGGAGGCAATAAAAAACAACAAACAGAACCAAAACCGCCAAATTGGTCTATAGGTCTTAATATGGTCTTCATAATTATTTCGACTCCACTAAAGAGTAAACGAAACATCGTATTCTGCTTTCTTGCGACTTTTAAGTGGTGACTTGTTAATTTACTTATTAACACAGATCCTTCATGGATTTAGATGACAGGAACTAAATACTGAAAAGCAAAAAAACTTTTTACGAAAAAGTCAACCGCCTTCAAAAACTAAAATTGAGCTTTGAAAGTTGGTGGCTTAGGTTCTGGGGGCCTTCTCTGAAATGGCAAATCTGAAGGTTACTTCAGATTTCAAAAAAAAAAAAAACCAAAAATTATACTACGAAGTTCATTTTATTTCGTTCGGTCGGTCGAATCCGACTGAACTTCATTTTGACGTTTGTTGTATCGTAAACCCTACTCTGAACGAGAAAAGTCAAACCTATAGCTTCAGTTTGACAAGAGTTACATCGTGAAATTATGTCAAAATTCACTTAGGGGAGGTCCTTGCACAACAGTGAGCACCTTCCGTTTAATACGTAAGACAGAGTTAGTGAGTCAATAAAGTTGCAGGGTTTAATAAAAATAAAACAATGTTTCGTAATGTTAGTCTTTATTACAAGACGAACGTATTGCATGTGGATGCAAAATAGTCTCGTGTGCCTTACCGTGCTTACCTATTAATCATATTTGTAACTTTACAATACTTAACAGTTTCGTTCTAGTTCATAAAATCTATGACATGATCAACTTAACATTACATTCATCATGCTCTGAATACATTACAACGGTGAGCGGTGCCGGCGCCGGCGCGGCGCGGGGCGCGGGGCGGGGGCGCACCTCTACTGAGCGGGTTGGTCGCCCCGCTCGCCCCGCTCATCCCGCCAGCCGTCGTCGTCATTACCTACTTAGTTATAGTCAAAACTCAAACATAATAATATGAATGTTTCACTAATAAATCTACAAATTTATTTACCTAATATGAAATTATTAGCATCTGTTTAGGAATTAATTCAATAGAAGACTTAACATTATTTTATTTGTACCATTGATACGTTTACAGTTCAACATTTTTAACGCATTATGTGTTTGGATGGATTATGACTTCGTTTCGAATCAAAATATTTAGTTTCGTGTTACATTTGTATGTCACGTTGTGAAATTGAGGTATATTCGCTGAGTAGCTTATTGAGTAAGTTGATGTTTAAATGGATAATATTATTTGATTCGTTTTTTGCTCGTTCTTCTACATAGTAACCTGCTGTTTGGAACGAGCAACTAGCTTTAACTTTCTGGTGTGTTTACATCGTTCTTATTTTTTTAATTATGTGCTTCGTAATAAGTACGTACTTTATATAAAAGGAATTATAATGATTGAGCGTGTATTACAACTAGGGGTTCGTGTGCACCGGCACCGGCACAATAATATTACTTTGTTGTATTTACAATATCTGTACAAGTCGTTCGAGTCCTATCTATGTCTAAGGTACGATCAGACCGTTAGTTAAGTCTACGAAGGGTCGTGATACTAGCGTTTTGCTAATCGATATTATATTACATGAGTTATGTACACGAGTGTGTAGCAGTGCTGGTGCGGGCGCGAGGCGGGGGCGCGGGGGCGCGGGGGGCGGGCGACGTCGCAGCGTTCACTTGTTCTCCTCGAGCAGCACCAGGTCGTCGGCCACCACGTCGGACACGTGTAGGTACACGATCCAGTACATCAAGTTGAAGCACACGAAGCACACTGGGAACACGATGCGCGAGTACTTGTCGATATCCGACGGCGTCATGCCCAGGAACTTGCCGTAGTCCTGCAATCACATCATCAGCACTTGTACACGACACAACAGACAAGCGGTCGACGCGGCGGGTAGTGAGTGTGGGCTTACCTTGGTCGGCTGCAGTGCGTGCAGGGGAGGCGCGGGGACGTCTTCGATGGAGCTCTCGAGCGTGCCGCCCTTGGAGTGTGCCTTGGGGTCGCGCACTTTGTAGCGCACCTCCTGCAGGTGGCGGCCGCAGCGGTCCATGGAGGGGTGGTGGTGGCGCGGCGGCGGTGGCGGCGCGCCCCCGCTCCCGAGTGAGTGGCGCGGGGGCGGAGGGGCGCCGCGCCCCAAGCTGCCGCCCTTGCTTAACGAGTGCGCATCCCAGGGTGCGGGAGGCGCGCACTCTGCTGGCATCTTTTTCTCTGACATTATCTTCTGTATCGCGACAAAGCGTTGTTTTCTCATCTGTATCCTCTTGGACATATACCCCACCGTCGCGTATTCTGAAAAGCAAACGATCCGGTTAAACCAAACAAGTCCGAGCCGGTGGCGGCGGCACGTCGGGGGCGGGAGACTCACCGAGCAGACTGGTGAACACCATCACGAAGCAGGTGCCGAGGTACACGTCGATGGACT
This sequence comes from Caradrina clavipalpis, assembly GCA_932526535.1. Lineage (NCBI taxonomy): Eukaryota > Metazoa > Arthropoda > Insecta > Lepidoptera > Noctuidae > Caradrina > Caradrina clavipalpis. The sequence goes on along the minus strand of OW052109.1, from coordinate 13,422,962 downwards.
TCACGTAGGAGATCTTGGGCAGCGCCGCGTTAGTGGAAGACATGAGCGTGGTCATGGTGAGCACGGTGGTGACGCCCAGCTGCACGCGCGCCGGCGTCGCGTTGCGGTTCAGCCAGAACGACACCCACGAGATGATCACGATGAGCCCGGACGGGATGTAGATCTGGATGAGGTAGTAGCCCATCGAGCGCACGAACTGGATCTCGCACGCCAGGCGGGAGTAGTTACCTGACGTCGTCGGTGGCAGAGTACGGAACTCGGTTAGCACATTATACAATCAGAGTGAAATGCGTTCAGACATACTGAGTGAGCTAGAAGAGCACTGTATCAACAAGCAGTCTGTCACACGCAGTCTACTCAACAACGAAACTGAAGGAAGTAGTTCGCACCTGTTGTGAGAGATATTTCCATTGCACGTTGACGATGGCCCAACACCTTGAACTGCGGGAGCGACACTTCGTTAGACACGCCCACCGAGTTGGGCCCTTCGTTCCATTTGTACCGGATGTCCCGCATGGTGTAGCCGACTGCGGCGCAACAGAGGTGTAAGTCGCGGGCGGCTCGACGCGGTCGCGTGTCGGACGGATCGCGCGGACGGCGGGCGACGTGTCGCGCGGGGGCAGGCGCGGGCGCGGGCGCGGCGGGGCGGGCGGCGCTACTACTGCGAGCGGTTACCTGTGCTGAGCGTGATGACGGTGGCGCGCTGCCGGTGGCCGAGCACTCGGAACTGCGGCAGCTGCACTTCGCTGCTCATCCCGACACTCGACGCGCCGTCTTTCCAAACGTACAGTATGTCGGTCATCGTGTATCCGACTCCGGGGACATGCCAAACACAAAACGCTATCACTCGCGCCTCGAAGCGACGCGCCGGGCGCGCGGCCCACTGGCGCCGAGGCGAGCCGGGCGACGCGGCGCTCGAGTCGACCCGGCCCGATGATAGAAAAATATCGTCGTAACTACCGTGCGCGACTACGTGTATGTGTATGAGTGAGGTGTGCGGCGGTGAGCGGTGACAGCGGGCAGCATGCAGTGCGGGATGAGCATGCGGTGCGTGCGTGAGGCGGGCGGGGGTGCGGGCGGAGTGCGGTGGCGCCGTGCCCCGTCGCGCCGGTGCGACGTGTCTGTCCTGCCCGCGCGGGTGCTGTAGGCGGAGGGCGTCGCGGCCGTGTGACACGGCGTAAGCCGGTGCCGTGCGCGGGGTCGTGTGCGACACACGGCCGGTCGAGGGTAGCTCCGTGATCACAACACACACACACGAACATCGGTGTACATCGTATTAGTACGTTATTATTTTTCTATCATCTGTGAGACGGTAGCTTCTGACGACTGTTTAAATCTGTCAAAATTATATAATTCGTATAAAAAACTTTTTAATACATTATTCCGATTAACGTGGTCGCCGTCGTCTCACCCTACACGAAGAGTTACAAACAAAGTGGTTTATTAATAGAACACAAACACTTGCACAAGTTGCCGCCGTACCTACGTCTCTGAGCGTCAAGGCTCATCGGACGGTTCTCAATCGACTTGCCAACGTGCAGCGGGAGGGCGGCAGTAGTAACATATACGGTTCAGACACGCTGAAGTACGTCGGGCGCTGAACGGAACAAGGGGGGACACTTACAGCTCTCGATCTCGATGTGGCACAGCTGGCGGTCCATGGGGAAGTACTGCAGGTTCATGGGGCAGGAGGCGGTGATGGTGAGCCTGCAACAGACGTGAGCGGGGAGTGGCGCGGGCGGCGGGGGCGGCAGGGCAGCGCCGGCCCGCGCACTCACCTGATGCTGCGCGTTATGGATCCCGAGTGGTGGATGCGGATGAACTCGTTGCTAGTGGTGGCGGTGTGGAAGTACGACTGCTTCTCGTTCACGAAGAACGTGTCGGGCACCCAGATATTGCGGATGAACTCGGATCCCACCGACAGCGTCTCCACGCCGGCGCGCTTCTTGTACGCAAGTCGCGGATCCGTCCAAAACTGCCTGAAGTAAAAATCCAACGTGAAGTCCTGAGGGAGAGACAACGCACGTTGTAGTATAGGGTGGCGAGCAGCACGGCCGCACACAGTGGAACAGTACGGTGCAATACACTTACTGGTACATACTATACTAATATTAAACCACTGTACAACATCGAAACACAAACAGAGCGACAAGCTTCATTAACTTTACTAAGAGTGAGAAGTGCACGCAGAGTGTTGTTGGACTTCAGAGTGTGCACACCGCGCCTCGGTCAGCGCGTCTCCATGCCGACAGAGCGCAGTGAGAGAAGACAAATTGGCCAGCTCCTCAGCTGTTATCTGATGTGGTCACTACTACAGAGTTTCATTTCGAACCGAAATGTTAAATGAATTCTCACTGACGACCTCATTTTGACCCGACTATGGCAAGTCAAAAGATAGAGATATTCCCTTATTATCTCCTACACAACTCGTAGTATTTTGAGAAAAAAGATCGAAGCCTGTTGTTGTTCCCTGGGCTGGGTTACAAAATATTACGATCCCCTTACAAAAGTCCAGCATGGTGCAACAGCAGACAACATCGTATTTGGGGTCAAAGGAAGCGTTTTAATGAATACATTTCAAAACAAAACTGGTGTCCAGGATGTATGTATATGTAGCGGTCGCATGCCGCAGTAAGGACTCGCCATAGGAAGTTGGCTGGAGGGGGCGGCGGTTGGACATCACCGCCATTTCACAACAACTTCAGGCTACCGACACTAAAATTTTCGTGTTTCATACTTTTCTTTCGAATTTAGTCGTAGCCGAGTGTTGATTGTAACTTTCTTCTTTTTCATAAAATGTGAACGATTATGATAATTTTGTGAGTGTGTATACCTAATGTAAAACAGCGCTGAACTAGTTAAGTTCGAGGCGGCCAAGTCACGGAACTCACGAAAGAGCCATTAACCTGGGCAGCACGCGCGGCGACTCGCCGACACGCGCCTCTCTTACTGAAGTTACACAGTGGGCACAGCGGCGCCTACATGCCACAGAGCGACTGCACTCATGTAGGTGTTGTGTGTGGAGTGTAGTTGTGTGGAGTGGTGTGGTAAACATAAAGGTGCTGTGTTAGCGTGCGCGCGTCGCGTTCCCGGCGACGCGTGGTGCGCGTGAGCCGCGACGCCGCCGCGCCGCAGAAGCGCGCGGGCCGCGGCGCCGCGCCGCTGTCCTTAGCGTTTCAGTGGTCACACACGTCGCTTACATTACACAAACAATGCACCACAGTTAGATACATAGTAAAGACACAGAGAGAGGGGAAAACTAGTATTGTACAAGTTTATATTCTAAGTAATCATCGGTGCTAATGATCCAACTGTAGACACCTAGTAAGGCGCGCGGCCGGACGGCTGCTACTTCGGTGACCTCCACGTTCTACTCCGAGTTAACACTACTACATATACATACATATGTCACTTCAATCATACTTCCAGCTGCGTACCTACCTACCACCTACCTATTCATAATAATGAGCAAGTACCTAAGTAGCTACCCACAAAGCTTTGCCGACGCTCGCCTAAGTTAGGTGAAGGCAGATGCAAGCTATCTGACGTCAAAGTGCACACCGACTATTGATCGCGGAATGGCAAATATAATCTTAGCAGGTATCCCATCCCGCGCCTCCCGCTAATCGCGCTACTCGCCTCAGAGGTCTCAATTCTCAAATTCATGCTATTTAATCATTTAGCTATGTATGAAGCAGGGATATAAAAATGATCAACGTCTAAATAATGTTCTGCCACGAGGGCACAGCAGCGGCCGAACTATACACAGCCCGACCTACAACCCTGACATCAGCTACATTAGCCTCAATGAGGTTCCGTTAGCGGAGCGAGTGCCACACGGTGCTGTGCCGGCGGAGCTAGCACTACTGACAGGTACTGCCACATTTGTAGTGACAAGAAGCGTTATTTGTTGTTTTAATTTTATTTAACGATTGAACTTTTTCTCATCATCATCGCTCATTTCCCAATTAAAATGCCCCAGCCAAGTGTGAAAATGGCGCCTACAGTTTAAAGTCAAAGTCAAAACATTTATTTTAATTAGACTATTTACAGGCACTTTTGAATTGTCAAGAAGTTACAGTTTAATATTGAAGCTAGTTGCTCGTTCCAAAACTTAGGTCTCTATGGAGAAGAACGAGCAAGAAACCAATGGACACTCTTTTCATTCAATTTGGTTTTTACAAAAACTTGGTTACAATATTCTTGTTGCTTCTATATGTGAAAACAATGAATGTGAATATAAAAAATAACAAAATTATAATAAAGACATAGCAGATTAGCAGTTAAGAGATGACCAATCCCAACTGACAGCACCCGTTCACGAATATGACGCGTGCATCAGCACCATTTAGCTCAACCATCTTGAAGGGAACCAAACGACCCAACACACGCGCCACCGTCAGCGACACAATAAAGTGAGCATGACGAAGCTCTCAACTGCCATGCTCAGTGTCCAACACATAGCAACATAACAAATAAATGGCTCCACTCACATTTACAAAATTGAAATAAATTATGTTAAATTATATAAAACTATGGTTCTTAGTGAAACTATTCGACTATGATGATCCGTGGTATGTAATAAATAGCAATAAAATAACGGTTAACGTTATTAAGGTCAATCAAAATGACAAAGTGGTAAGAAACATCCCCAAATAAATAATATCTATTAATTTGTGAGCCCGAGTCTCTGTGGAGCAGGACCAGCATTAAGCCAAGCATTCTTGTCATTAATATAATCTTCTAATTTATAATATGCTTTACTACATAGTGTGCGTTTGAAGCAAGTTTTAAATTTTCGCTCATTTAGTTCGAGAGTTTATCAATGAGCACAGTGATAGTTGGTAGAGTACGGGCGCTGGAAGTAGAGCCGCGTGGTAGGGTCGCGTGGAAGGGGCAGCCGGAGCGCGGCGCTCGGTGCGTCTGTATCAGTTCACAACAGTAATGCCACAGTCAACACGAGCGTTACCAGTCCGAGACCAGATCACTAGGAAACAATACGAAAGCGGACAGATCCATGAAACGCGACATGCTCGCAGCCTCGCGTCTGGGGCTGCTGGCGCGCGAGCGCGTGCGGCGCGAGAGGTGCGAGTACTGGGGCGAGTACCATGAGCACTTCCGACACGGAGCTGATAGAGAGCACATACATGGTGACGCCCACCTCCACCGGCGGACCTGCAAGCAAGCCCACATGTAGTACTAGTTCGATGCCGGCGAGCGGCGGCGCGGCGCGGGGCGCGGCGCCGCTGCTGCATGCGGTGCGGTGCGCACGTGCTCGTGCCGCGTGCACGTGCCCATGCCCACATGCCCTCGTGACCTCTTACTACTTAGAATAGTACTGCTAGCTAGGTACCATTTGCACTTCCGACAGAGAGCTGATGGACAGCACGTACATGGTAACCCCCACTTCCACTGGTGGTCCTGGAAACGACATCACATTCATAACACGACAACGCATCGCACCCATCGTCTGTAAGCAAACTACGCTACCGGTCGCCGGCGGCTGCCTACTCGCCGCCATCGAGTCGACTCCTAACCGAGCTGCCGCCCCATGCACCGCAGTCGCACGCACAGCGAGGGTGGTGCACTGCAACCAGCCTACGTTCAAACACCCATTAGAGCAAAGCCATCGACCCGAACGCGTCTGCTTCTCGAACATCTCCCACAACTGTCGAACTTTGTGTCGCGGCTGTGGCCGTCTACTAAACTGATTGTCAATACATTTGAAATCGTTTTATTCTGCTTCGGTTTAAAATGTGTTATGATCACTGCTATTTGACATTGTACATAATTACCTACTATTTTGTTACTTCAGTCGAAATGCGTTTGGTTCTAATTACTTACGTATAGCACTGACTGATTACATGGGTATGAGGCATACTTAGCTAACACATAGCTCCTATAAAATGCAGTCTGTTTATGTAAGATCACTGTTTGTGTGACTCCCAGTCAAAACGAAAACTTTCTACAGCCCCATTGTTTTGGTTCTGCATTGAACTCAGTCATTTTATCCGCATCCACTAATGGTCCGATTATAATATGCATTCATTAATAATAAAGCTACATTTCGCGATAACCACAACGCGTTATGGTTACATTGAGTAATACCGTAATAGCCAAAACGCGTTGTGGCCATTACGGCCAACGCCACTGCACGAATTTCGGGTTGCGATGAGAGTTAGAAGCCAAAACGCGTTGTGGTCAATTTATTCGTTCAAATAGGGTTTTCTATCCTTGCCCCTCACGTTAGGCTTGCATAATAGTCATACAAAAAGCTTCAAACTACTTCACACTTTAATATTAATACGCTGCCAAATGTATCTGATTCTCCAAAAACTGTCTTATCGACCGCCCATCACGTTAGCTCGGTTGCTGGATATGGACCAACTTCGTTCAAGTAGGACTAGGTGCGTACTTTAATTTTTAAATGAACGCTCTTTATAGCGTTTAGATCAATAGGGACAGTGAGTGGAGGCTTTTGCGTCGTACTGACGCAGGCAGCATATTGCATTGTGGTGACCATGAGGACTGGCCATTCCATAAGTATTATATTAGGTAAGTGATTATTAAATGCATGTCTATAGAATGCTCAAGTAATCAAAAATGAATGGCCAGAGGCGCGCCTGGTTAGTTTGGGCCGAGCAGTATCGCTACTGCGCCGCGGCCTAGCGTCGGTACGTCAGGATCAGGACGATCAGGCGAGGAGGGCATACATTAAAACAACGCGGCGGATTTACTAGACGAAAAGATTAAGATCGCTACTAACCTCCATAGTTCGGTCTCACTCTCTTGTCGTAACTTATGCTGAAGGAGTCCAAAATAGAGGATATATTGACGTCCCCGAACATGCTCCCGCCGCCGCCGCCGCCGCTGCACAGGAGAAAACGAATGTGAGAGCATGTGCGGGCGGGGCGCAGCGCTAGGGGCTAGGTACTCACGCGACTCGGTCGGCGTGCGGCAACAGAGCAGCGGCGAGCGCGAACAGCAGCGGCGCGCGGCGGGCGCGCGGCCGGAGCGCGCTCATAGCGCGAGGAGTGCGGGCGGGGTCGCGAGGCGCACTGCCGGAGAGCCGCCGCGCCCGCCCGGGCCGCGCCGCCCGCGCTATCGATCCACGCCGCCGCCCGCCCCCCGGCCGCTGCCAGAGCTGGCACGCTGCTTGCACCGCGCGCCACTCTCCTCGCGTCAGCAGCGACACCAGTCGCTCTGCCAATCCATTTAACAGAATTTATTCATTTTTAAGGGTTATGTTACCATCGGCTGCAATAAAACCTAAACATAATCACCCTGATACGTATTTAAGGTGGCCAACCACAGACAGGTTGTATAGGTCTGATTTAAGGGCAGAGTACTAATAGTACCTACCTAAGTAGATATCAGCTGCTGCTTGTAAAAAGCAGTGCGGATAATATAGTCAGTACTTTTAATGCCGATGCCGACTTTCTAAGTTGTTCCAGAGTTATATTAATACAGCCGTTTATACAGTAGTACATGGGCTCAAATTATAATAATAAGCAGCAGTGTCAACTGCACGTCAACGGAAACTAAACAAGCTGACCTCTTTTAATGGAACTTCGACTTCTCTTGGGGAGCTCAAAATGAAAGTGTTTGAAGTGTAAGTACTAGAATCTCATGGCAAAAAAGGAAATCAAAATTTGTAGATTGCACTACCAGGGAAATTAAACTGGATGATATTATAAAAAAAATTGTTCATGGTATTCTTGAAAAATAAATTAATCGTATTACTTTCTATGATTTATTTATTTAGCTTATGATTAGCTTATGTCATGATTAGGTATTTATTCATCAATTTATTATTCGATACACATGATATTTAAGCAAGTGTAAATATAGACTTGATTTCCGTTATGAAAAGGCACGGGAACCAGATAGGTATTTATTTACAAATTCGGTGTATTTTGTGCAGTTTGTGCTCAGTCTTTTAATTTTCCGTCATTTTCTAGGCATACGCATGTTTATTTTAAACTTATTTCAACAATTCCATAACAGTCGCTGGATATTTTTTTCTTTCTTGTAAATGACGTTCAAAACTGGCTTTCTAATTTTTTTATAAAATTAATTGAATACTTTTGTCGACCAAGGTCACAAATCGATGGTAGCGCCACAGCCAGCACGGACGGAAGAGTCTTGAAGTAAGTGGAAAAAAAATATGTCAAATTACCGTCAAAAACGCGAACGCAAGTGATTCACTGAGGTGTATTTATGGGTCAGCCCTAACTATGAAAAAATGCTATCGCTATAAGACACAAGATGGCCGCCAAAAACACAGTACACGTTTCAGAAACATGCAATAAAAAATATGAACGTAATTTTGAATGATTATTTATACTCAACAGCAACCTTGATAATAGTTAGTCAGGTGTGCCATTTCAAGCATTCTAATTTTGAGAGGGTAAAGGCATCTTTATAAATATATCTCTATAAAGTCAATGAGCTATTGACATATGTCAATAGAATGAGCAGCTGTCAAGGGTTGACGTTTGTCTGTCAAACAATTACAAAATAAAAACAGTGTGCGGGCGGTGGCGGAACAGTGTGTATCGTTAGTGTTAAGCGCGTGGCAACGCGACAACCGGACAGCGTCCCCGAGCCGGGCACGGCATGCCAACGATCTAACGGCGGCGTCAGAGAGCGACCGTGCAAGCGCGCAGCGAGCGAGCAGCGCGACGCATCAGGTGGGTTTGTTTACGTCGCGCCATGTGACCTGTGCTAACTGCGCCGCGGCCTTCGCTCGCCGCTACACGGGGCCACGTGCTCGCCAGTGTAATCCGGTTAGCAGCGAAGGCCCGCAGCGCTGACGAGTTCGTGTCGCAGGTGCAGAGCGCGCCCGGAGCAGAGCGGAGCGATCCCCGCGGCGGTGACATGAAGCCGCACGACGAGTACAGGAACGGCGACGGTGAGCACCCCCAGCACCACACACACACAGCACGCACCACACAACAACTCGGCTGAGCTCCGTAGCAACAGTGCGCAGCGCGGCCGCCCGCGCGCCGGACGCGCACCGCCGATCATTAAGATATGCAACTTGACCTTGAGCGCCGCGTCGCTTCAATTTAATTAATATCCAATACGACATCGTTATTACTCTGTTTCCACACGGATGGCTTGAGACTCGATTGTTAGTGGTTGTTCTTGCAAACCTTGTAACTTGACAACTTGCCAGCACTCAATGAGTGAGCTGCAGTAAACTGATCAGCTGTTCATGATGTTGACCTCTGACAGGGAGGTTGCAGCCAGTGTGTGAGCTGCCAGTGTGTGGAATGTCACCACATAGCTGTCAGTGAGCAACATGCCCTCAGGTTGAATAGTAGATAATAATAATATTATAATGTATGTAAAGGTTCTGCTGTTTATTATTACATATTATCACCAGGAAAGTCATGAAATAACAGAATAGTAGTAATTGTGTAGTTAGTGGCAGGTGGGTGTAGTGTGGGTAGCCATGGCACACAGTGACAGGGTTCATGCTTGTGTGTGTGAGCGTGTAGTATGCATGTACCGGGCATGTGGGTCTCTCCCGGTGCGAGGCGGTGTCTACGCGGAACCAATTGAACCAATTGATGATGACACATTGCTGTACTGGATGTCATTATAATCATAAGATGTGAGCACTCTCAACTAGCCAGTATTACAACTGTAGATGACAATTCAATAAGTATTTACATTGTACGGTACTAATGCAAGGTTCAACATCAACTAGTAGTGAGTTATCACTGTGAATGTTATTATTCAGTCACATTGTTATGAAAATGTTCCATTGTAGTGATATAAGTAGATAATGTCTTTATTTAGTGTGATACTGAGATATCAAATTGATACTATTTTAATTATGATAATAATTGTCCATAAACCTATAATGTTATAGTTCAGGTGTTTTCATGAACAAATACATTCATGCTTCATACTTACATGGTATGGCTAAAACAATTTTTGAGTTAAATTATAACTACCATCACACACACAATCAAAAACAATAACATTATCAAACAAAATAGACATCGCACATGTTAGTGTGTGTGTGCTGTGATTGTGTGTATCAGTAGGAAATGTTTACCAGTTGTGTCCTTATGAGGAGAGTAATATTGATTAATGTATTTTAATAATGCCTTGGTTTGGATTTATTTCTAAATTACATAACATGATTTATCAATGAACAAGCATATGTAAAAGAGTGTATGTAGTATATACGCGGCACTGTGCCCCGTCCGCAGGCGGCGCGGCCGCCGGCGAGGACAGCTCGGAGGAGGAGACGAGCGCGCTGGAGGCGGAGCTGTCCGTGCGCGACGAGGCGGCGCCGGCACGCGTGCTGCACGCGCTCAACGCACTGCGCAAGTCGCGCCAGCACTACGACGCCGTGCTGCTGGCGGGCGGCGCCGAGCTGCCGGCGCACCGGGCCGTGCTGGCCGCCGCCTCGCCCTACCTGCTGCACGCGCTGGCCGCGCTGCCGGCGCCGCCCACCCCGCCCGCCGTGCGCGTGGACGGCGTGGAGCCCGACGCGCTGGGCGCGCTGGTGGAGTACGCGTACACCGGGCGCCTGCGCGTGCGCGACGCGGCGGCGGCGCGGCGCCTGTACCGCGCCGCCTGGCGCCTGCGCGTCGAGCCCGTGCGCGCCCACCTCGCCGCCGCACTGCTGCGCCGCCTGGCGCCGCACGACTGCCTCGAGCTGCGCGCGCTGCCCGACCTCTCCACCGACCAGCTGGCGCAGCTGGACGACTACATCGCGCAGAACGTGAGTCCACGACCGCGCGCGCTCGACGCACACCCGGTACTTGGTTACGATGAACCGAGCGTCTTGTCGTTTCAGTTCGACGAAGTGGTGAAGAGTGGCGCGTTGGCGACGTTGCCGCTCATTCGTATCGAAATGTTGCGCGAGACGAGCGCCGAGGGCGGCGAGGAAACCGCCTTCGCGGTTGCCGATGCAGCGCTGATATGGCTGCGGGACCAGCAAGCCGTCGACGCCGACGTGAGTATCGCCGTCCACGGTGCACGAGCTGCGCGGCGGTAGTAGAGCCTCACGCTTCATGTGCTGCAGTTGGACGAGCTGTGCTCGCGCACGCACCTGCTGTACGTGGACACGCGCGGCGCGCTGCGCGACTGCGGCGAGCTGCCGGCGGCGCGCGGCGACGCGCCCGAGCTGCAGGAGTACCGGCGCGAGGCGGCCGAGCGGGGGCGCGCCTCGCGCCGCGCGGCCGACCAGTCGCCGCCCGCGCCCGCCGCGCCCCCCGCGCTGCAGCTGGGGGCGCGCACGCCGCGCGCCGACTGCGCCGTGCTGGCCGCCACGCGCGTGGCGGGGGCGCGCACAACGCGCGCGCTGCTGGCGCTGCGCGGGCGCCTGGCGGCGGCGCGCGTGGCGTGGCGCGACGTGGGCGCGGGGGGCGCGGCGGGCGTGGCGCGCGGCGGCGTGCTGGGGGGCGCGCGCGAGGAGGCGGAGGGCGGCGGGCGGCGCGCGCGCCTGACGCTCGGGCGCGCGGCGCACGGCACGGCGGTGCTGGGCGGGCGCCTGCTGGTGTGCGGCGGGTACGACCGCGCGCGCGTGCTGCGGGCGGCGGAGGCGTACGACCCGCTGCTCAACGAGTGGACGGCGCTGCCGGACATGCGCTGTGCGCGCGCCCGCTTCCCGGCGGCGGTGCTGGGGGGCGCGCTGTTCGCGCTGGGCGGGTCGGACGGGCACGCGGAGCTGGACTCGGTGGCGGCGCTGGGCGCGGGCGAGTCGCGCTGGGCGGGGCGGGCGCGGCTGCCGCTCGCTCTGTCGCACGCGGGCGCGGCGGCCGTGGAGGAGCGGCGCGAGCTGTACGTGGTGGGCGGGTGGTCGGGGGGCGTGAACCTGAAGCGCGTGCTGCGCTACGACCCCGACGCGGACGCGTGGAGCGAGGCGCCGCCGCTCAACGCCGGTGAGTCCCGATACAATGATGGCGTAGTTTAAATACATATAACTCCTATGACGCGGCTCAACATTCCAACAAGTCAACAATATGTAAGAGCTGGCACGATAAAATATTGATCGCTTCAATTTTCAATACAGGGTAGATTTTTGAGACGGGATAGTAAAGACCACAGAGCACAACAACCCGTACAGAGATCATTGATAAGATTTTGTTCTAAATCAAAGTCACCAAATAACGGCAGGGGGAGAGGTAAGCCTCGCCGCTGTCATTGGAAGAAGAATTCACAAACAAATGACAACGGCTTATCTAGTGATTCCAAAAATGTACTTTAAAAATATCGATATCGATAATTATTTGATTTATTTGTAGGTTGCATTAGAATTTATATACTCATTTATACATATACTCATATTATAAAGCTGAAGAGTTTGTTTGTTTGCGCTAATCTCAGGAACTGCCGGTGGATAACCCGTTTATCGCGGAAGGTTAAAGGCTATATAACATCACGCTACGACCAATTGGAGCGGAGCAACCAGTGAAAAATGTGGCAAAAACGGGGAAAAATATTCCTTTTGAGGGCTTCGTTGCGTGCGCGGCGTAAACGGTTAAAGTTGCCCAAAAATAATGTACGAGAGAATTGTTCCTCTTAAAATATACTTACTAAAAAAAGTCCGCGGTAGTACATGCCTAACTTTTAAGGACATGATTGACTCACTATAGCCATTTTTGTGGCCAGAAAATTTGTTTTAAAATAATACGTTATTCATCACAAGTGTTTAGTTTAGAACAAAATTGCCCTTTACATCATTTCATTTCAATGAATATCTTAGGAGATATCACAGTTTTAAAATAACTTCGCAGCAAAATAATGACTCTGCGAGACATTCCGTAGCTTATACCTCAGAATAACAGATTATAGGCTACATAATATCGCGCTATGATCCACGGGAACGGATTAGTAACTAAAAACCTAACGTAATGCGGGTGAAACCGCGGGGCACAGCTAGTGATGTTATATACTTACTGTTCCTCATGAATCTGGCTATCAGAATATAAAATTATTTTTTCCAATTCGACCGATAGGTACTTCTAGAGATTAGCGCGTTTAAACAAAAAAAAAACCACTTCAGTTTTATTATATTAGTAGAGATAAAGTTTTACTATCATCGGTAGGTCTGTGTGATATACATTGGCAAAGTTTGAAATCGAAATGAAAAAAAAACATAACCCTCCTTCTGTCGCAGCCGGGTAATAAAAAGTTGGTCAAATTTGACGTCCATGGTGGTATCATCAAGTACGCAGAATCCATGATGGCGTCTGCGAACTATGCATTGTGGGTGTCGTTTCCGTGGTTTCGGAGCCGACGCCCGTGACGCGTGTATCAGGTGAGGGTGTGCGCAGGTCGGTCGCAGTGCGCCAGCGTGTACTGGGAGGGCGCGCTGTGGGCGCTGGGCGGCTGCGACGCCTGGCACTGCCTCGCCAGCACCGAGCGCCTGAGCCTGGCGCGCTCGCCGGCCGCCTGGGAGCCGGGCCCGGCGCTGCCCACCGCGCGCCGGTCCGTGGGCGCGGCGGCGTGGCGCGGCCGGCTCGTGGCGGCCGGCGGCTCGGACGGCGCCGCGTCGCTGCGCCGCACGGAGTGGCTGGCGGGCGACGCGTGGCGCGCCGGCCCGGAGCTGCGCCGGCCGCGCGCCGCGCTGGGGCTGGCCGTGCTGCACGACGCGCTCTACGCGGTGGGCGGCTTCGACGGCAAGGAGTTCCTGTCCTGCGTGGAGTGCCTGTACGAGCCCGACGGCGAGTGGACCACGCTGCTGGCGCCGGCCGCGCCGCGCGCTGCCCTGTCGCCCGGCACGCCCGACTCTCCCGACGCGCCTGGCGTGCTCGACGCGCCTCGCGTGCTCGACGCGCCTGGCGTGCTCGACGCACCTCGCGTGCTCGACGCGCCTCGCGTGCTCGACGCGCCTCTCGTGCCCGAAGCGCAGCAGAACGGCGCCGCGGAGAGCGAGTGACGCGAGACGGCGTGCCGGACGATCGTTACGATAGTTTGAGCCGAACTGTTCGACGGTATTGCAACATTTGTGCTGCCGCGAAACTGAACCGCTACCTCAAAATTAGACGCGGGCGGAGCCGCGCGACGTGCCGCGGCCGCTCGAGTCGCGTCGCGACGCGCGGCGTCTGCTCGCGTATCGATGCCTTTACTTCGCATTTGAATATGTTAATGATATGATAAAGTCGTAGGTCTGCGGGCCGGTGTCGCCCGCTGTCTGTATATATCGGCCCTCACTCACGTGTAGTCTAAATTATTATATTATCACAGAGTTATACGGCGGGATCGCATTTTTCTTGTTGGCGTGCTTTCCCGTTATCGTATTATTGTTACATTCCTGTTTTGTAAGATAACGATGTCTATTCTCTGTAGGACGTGGTTTGTGTATTGTTAGTATTAGTTTTCTTTGTAAGATGATAATTACATGAAGTGTATCTGTGAAGGCGCGCACAGCCGCACGGAGCCGCGGCGCGCGCCTATGTTTATGTTAATAAATCGTATCTCCACACTTGCTGCGTTTCATTACATGACGTCTGGGTTAGTAGGTAATCAAGTATCGGTAATAAATAACAACAATATTTCATTTGTCGGCAGGTCAAAAGAATTGGTTCTATAACGAAAACTTATGTTGCTTAAATTGCATAAATTAAGAACGAACATGACAGCTGTCTACTTGACGTAACAACTAGTGATAGCACAATTAGCATTCACATTAATTGTTAACATGCTAATGCATATTTAGCATTTAGCAAATGACATTTAGTTGAGAATTTCTGTGAAATGCGAATTCATCGCTTCGTATTTGTACTTTATACCTAATACCTACTAGTAATAACGGCGTATAATATACGGTTATTATTGCCATGGAATTATTGCGATTTTGCATTAATTTCATGAGCATACGAATTATTCCTGAGGAGAGGCCGCGACACGACGAACGCACTCCATATTTAATTCGCAAATTAACAGAATTCGCGTACTTTATTGTTATAAATTAGCAAGTAAGTACCATAGCAATAGCATGTTAAGACTCATGAATTCGCATGCTAATGAAATTAATGCGAAATCGCATTAATTCACATCACTAGTAACAACAGGCACTGACAAGGCGACCCGCCAAAACTGAAGATCACATTGATTGATCGAAAAATAAGTTCAGATGGTATTAATTAGTGGATGAGATTATTGGAATATTGTGTTTGTGAAAACAGCGATAGTGAAGTACCTAGTTGATTACGCTTGCATCCCACTTGTCTGGTGGAGTATATCGATACCAGAAGTATCAATTAATGTAAGGGACAAAACACGGTTTTTCAGGAGAGCCAAAAAACGATTTTATTTTTTTAAATCTGGGTATAACTTTTTACTGTCTGCTCCAATTTTAATTGTGTCTAGAGCAAAGTTTCTTAGAATTTCCTCTTCTTTCATGCTCTAAACGAAAGATTTAGGAATACCCAGCGGATTAAAATATAGCATGTCCTTTACATTAAAAAAATATGTTTAGTTGTGCCTTACGTTACTAATATTTTATGTGTAAACCGTCAAGCATAGTGTAAGCAGCAAGAGTAATAGAAAATTATACGTAATCCTATTGTAAAGGACTTTTACAGTGTTGCAATTTGATGTAACTATGGATTATCTACTAAAATTATGGTATTTTAACACCATGGAAATAGGTTCTTTGCATGATTAATGTTAGTTTCAGCTTAGCTGTCACAGATTTAAATGAAAGGAGATGGCTAAATGGAAGTATAGACCACTGCCCCATGTGCCAGGTACCATGTATAAATATGGTACTAGGTACAATGTAATGCTGAATGGCTAAATATTAGTATTTCATGTAAAAAAGATTCAGATACTTTTTGGGAATAATATAATGGTAAAATAATAATGCCTAAAAAGGAAAAAAAGGTGTGTGACAGTATAATTTTCTTCAACTGACAAAAAATAAAACGAAAAAGAATAAAACTAAAAACGAAAATGAGGTTGTATATTTATAAGCGAATGTTTGTGATGAAAAAGTTTTTTTTTAGATACTTTATTATGTTTAATAAATAGTTCACGAAAGTGCTAGGAAAATATTAAACACTACATAATTCATGAATGATTTTTTAAATATTATGAGGCTATGTAAGATTCATATACATTCCAGAATGTATCTGGCCCGGAGGCAGTCATTTAGCCATCACCTTTAGAAATAATTCTTAAAAAACTCTAATCATGAATTAAAGTAAGGGACATGGTATTTAAATCGACTGAGGTTGTAAATTATTAACACTATGACTTACTTTATTTTTCAGAGAAAAAAAAATGTAAACGTCCGTTACATCATTTTTTTTTCATAAATCGTTTTACGCAGGCCAAATTTTTTTAACGTAAGGGATTTTTTTTTAACGATAGAATTTTTTTAATAATACCAATCGATAGAGCAGAAAATTCTGAATCCAATGATATATATAACTCATTTTCGCCAAAATGTCCCTTACGTTAATTGATACTTCTGGTATCGATATGTGTCCTTCAATTACGACTTCCATGTTTTATCATTTGCAAACTCACGCAGGCCATAGCCTCTCCCGGTAAGGACGATGTATTGCCTTTAAATATATATTTGTTTTAATGAATAATGTGATACAACTGCAAACATTTACAAACTTATTATTCTTAGTTTTGTTAGACATTCACGCAACCATGAAAACTTTCACATGGGTATGATTAGCAGCCATACTGAACAACTATCAAGAAATGGAGTAACTAGTAAGCTTCGAATGTATTTTCTCTATTGCTTTAGTTTTGGATTTGCTCACCTATGTTTACAAGACTTGTAAAGTTCGCTTGCGCGACGTAAGATTTGTGCGAGTTACGTAGTTCATATCTAGCAGGATAGATGTCACCAGATTCACTGACTTTGTCAAAGGGGAGTTTCTTTAGACTGGGGAATCTAAACGTTCGCGAGTTGTACCACTGTAGGTTTCGAGGATATTTGCAAAATGAAATGAAACTCTTTTTCGACTGTAAAAATATATTTGTCGCGTATTATATAGTGTTATTGATCGAGCTCCGCCTGCGTCTCCAGCAGCAGCTGCGCCAGCGAGTGTCGCGCGCCCGCGTCCAGCGTCGCGAAGTGCTCGCCGCGCAGTGCGCGCGCACACTGCGCGGGGCCGCCCCCGGGGGCGCGCAGCTCGCACGGGCGCGCGCGCGGCGCCAGCACCAGCGCGGGCTCGGGGGCGCGCAGCACGCGCAGGGGGGCGCGCGCCAGCACGTCGGCCGGCGCCGCGTCCGCCGCGCCGCGCCACGTCGCCACCGCCGCGTCGTAGTCGGAGCGGTAGAAGGAGAGCGCCAGGCGCGCGGCCGGGTTGAAGCGGCCGGTGTTGACGGCCGGCTTGCCGCCGCCCGGCGCCAGGAAGCGCGGGTGTGCGTACAGCGAGAAGCGCGCGAACGCCAGCGGCAGGTACCACTGCTCGCCCGCGATCGTGTTCATCCGCGCCTGCGGAGGACACTCGTCAGAAGGCGCGTCGAGAGGACACCGAGAGGGCGCGGGGCGCGGTACTCACTCTGTTGAGGAAGTCCTGGCTGAACTCGGCGTGCGGCGGCAGCAGCAGCAGTAGCGCGTCGCGCGACACGTGCGGCATGGCGGCCGTGAGCGCGACGCCGCCGGCGCGCAGCAGCACGTCGTACTCGGGCACGTCGGCGGCGGGCGCGCCGGGAGCGTCCAGCACGCGCAGCACGGCGCCCGAGTGTCGCTGGCGCAGCGCCTCCGCCTCCGCGCGGATCGGCTCCATGGCCGCCGTGTCGTTGGCGTTGCCGACTATCACCTGAGAATCATCATTATTACAAGTTTATAATCCTCGTAAGGCCGTGCGACGGGTCATGCGAGCGAGAGTATATTACCACGATGAGCGCGGTGTTCTTGTCCTGCTCGAGGCACACGGTCTCGTAGCGCGCGAGGAAGGCGCGCAGCTCGGGCAGGCGGGCGCGCGCGGCGGGCACGGGCAGCAGCAGCGTGACGCGCGCGCTCTCGGTGACGTAGCGCACGGGCACGAGCCGCGCGGCGCCCAGCGGCCGCACCACCTCCAGCAGGCGCAGGCGCGCGGCGCCGGCCGGGGGCGCCACGCGCAGCAGCAGGCGGTAGGCGAGCGCGCGCGCGGGCTCCCAGCGCCACGCGCCCTCCAGCAGGCGCACGGTGGCGGCGCCCTCCCAGCGCCGCAGCCCCCACGCACGCGCCGCCTCCAGCACCAGCTGCCGACATTCCATATTTATTTATTTATTTATTTTTTCGTAATAATCATAATTTGACGTTGATCGAACCGCTTTAGTTCACCGCGTATTTTGTGCAAAATAGATATTATCACACACACAAAATATATAGATATTATCACAAAGTAAATTTAACTTAGACTAACTGCTGACTAAGGGTCGGTTCATATCTGACGGAAAATGCGTCGCGTTTTATCGGTCGCGTAACGCCAAAACAGTCAAATACATAATAAAACATTCAACCTTTCACACCTAACTGATGATGCGTTAGCGCGTCTACCTAAGAGCGACGATACGCTCGACGCATTTTCCGTCAGATATGAACCGACGTTTCGTATTGAAAACGATAAAGTTTCATTTTACGACAGATCCACCGTTTTGGACTCCAAAATTTCTACTTTCGCAATCAGCATCCCAAAACGAAGTACTAATAACGAGTACCAACGAGTAATAAATCTTAATAATCCTACTACTGATATAAACGCGAAAGTTTGTAAGTATGGATGGATGGATGTTACTCTTTCGCGTATAAACTACTGAATGGATTTTAATAAAACTTTACAATAATATAGCTCATTATATAACATCAGAATAACACATAGGCTAAAATTTATAAAGATATTATGTGAATTGTCCAAAATATGACGATAAGTGTCCAGTAAGTAGGAAGAAATCTACCATCTGCGAGCTATTCTGGCGTGCGCTGCCAAAGCCGCTAGAGCTACACATTATGTAATGTAGGATGGAAAAGTTTAACCGAGAAAAAAAAAATGCACATTTGATAGTAATTAATTGATTCCTAAATGTAAATTGATACTTTTTCAACAAAACCAGTGGGTACCAATATTATGAATGCCACCGTATGTTTACTGTTTCTCTGTCACGCTTTTACGACTAAAACCGATTTTGATGGTTTTTCTTTATGTATTCAACTATACCTGCAATATCTGCAATACCAGAGGGCTTGCAAGTGCGCCTGTCTATCGTGTGAATGTCTCTCTGATAACCGACACTTACGCGGACGAAGTCGCGATCAAAAGTAGGGACTTAATAAATAAAAATAATACTTAAAGATTACATCTTTTTTTGTCCATACAACATTTATCCCCGCCTTTGCTTAGGGGTTGAATTTTGAAATATTATTGCTTATTCCTTGAACGTAGCATTGAGAGAACCTCTGTGCAAGATTTTAGCTTTTTAGGTAGAAAGGTTTGGCTAAGTGAATGAATGAGTTATGACTTCACCTTTTGTATGTAATTTTATAAAAGGCACCTTTTAATCTGTTACAACCTCATAAAATCTCATTTTTAACTAATCTCAACCAGGTACTTACTATGGTTAAGCAAGGTAACGTTTCGAGCTTGAAACGTTACCCAACCTAGCATCCGACAGTGGCGGTAAAAAGTGTGAAGAGTAAGTACCTACTGGCTGGGTAGTGCATGTACTCACATCCAGTGCGTCGCGGTCGGCGCCGGTGATGCGCGCCACCTCGTGGTGGTCGTCCGGGAAGAACGCGTGCGTCGCGTTGAACGACACCCAGCGCAGGTGGTCGAACCTGCAACGCGCGACACTTTACAACTAGTCATCCTTAAGGTGGAACCTCCACGGTAGTCCGCGAAATTCAAATTTGCTTACGTTTTTTGCAATTTGCAATATTTGATTTTGGCGGGCCACCGTGGAGGTTGCACCTTAACGTCAAATAAGTGCGGTGACGTAGTAAACAACGTACCTAGAGTCAGGTGTGGGCGGCGCGAGGCCGGGGTCGGCGCGCAGGCCGGCCGGCCACGTGGCGTTGCGGTAGTGTGGCGGGTGGTGCGCCGCGCCACGCCACAGCGCCGCGCGCAGCCGCGTCACCTCCGCGCGGTCGCGCTCCAGGTGCACGCGGGACACGTAGGCGTGCAGCGTGTAGAACGTGTCGGCCTTGGTGACGGGGAACACGGTGACGGCGTCCGCCAGGTCGGGCGTGAGCGCGGGCGGCGTGTCGGGCCCGGGCGCGCGAGCGGCGCCATACGTCTCGCCCTGCGCGGCCGCCGAGCACGCGCGGTGCGCCGCGTGCAGCACGCAGCGCCCGATGTTCTCGTGGTGGTGCGGCGAGTACGAGTTGCGCACGCACCAGTCCAGCTCGCCGTGCACGGCGCGCAGCACCGAGTTCGACAGCAGCACGCCGCCCTCTACGACATGCGCACACGTCACAATTGCTCTATGCTAATTGACTTCTTAAATCATGTATTCTGTCTTTTACAATAAATTGATTTCCATTCTATATAAAACTAGTTTTTTCCCGCGACTTCGACCGCGTAAATGTCGGTTATAGCTGATGCAGACGAAATTGCAGAATAAAAAGTAGTCATGTCCTTTTCTGGGGTTCAAACGGGGGGGGGGGGGGGGGAGGGGGGAATATTGTATGGGGTACCCCATACAATATTTCATCAATGTTGCAATATTGCAGTGCAGTGGTTTAGTTGTGAAAGCAAAACAGACAGCATCAGATCGCATTTATAATTTTATTTACTTATTTCTTTGGGAAAACAACAGCCTGCCTACCTGCTTTTTACCTACTCTTAATTTTGTTAACTTGCGGATAATGCAGTGGGCTGTAATAACGTTAATACTTTTAAGACTGCCCCGTTGGTCACGAGACCAACGGGGCAGTCGTGGCCGCAAGCGCGACTGGTAAGCGTGGGGTCCTGGGTTCGATTCCCAGGTCGGGGAAAAAGTGTTATTGGGTTTTTCCATTAGGAATTTCTCAGTAGCAGCCCGGAGTTTGGAAGTTGGTAGTGTGACACCCCATGCCACGGAAAGCACGTAAAGCCGTTGGTCCTGCGCCTGATCTCGCTCCGGTCGTGTCGGATTGCCGTCCCATCGGGCTATGAGAGTTAGGAAAGAGAGAGTGCACCTTTGTTTCCGCACACACTAGTGCACTATAATATCTCTTGCATACGTGGCTAGTCTGAATTAAGATTAGCAGCCGTGGCCAGAATCGGTCTGGAGAATTTCATTTTTTACACTTTTTAAGAGCCCATATTATTGTTATTTGTACTTAAACATTTTATATTGTAGCTGTTTATTGTACCACAATAAATAAATAATAATAATTAACAACACACATACATAATACATTACATAATAGATTAACAATTTAATTTAACATTATTATTATCAGAATACCATGTCCCATCTCCTATAAAATGGTAGCGTATTATATTATACAGTTGACTTTATCTGAATAGGTTTCAGTAAATACTACTCCATTAAAGGAACTAAGTGAATGTGAGCAACTTACCGAGTGAGCAGTAGTGGCTGTCATCTTCTGCAACCATGCCCATGTACACATCCTCACTGACGCTCAGCTGTGACACCAGCTCGGTCAAGCGTCGGGCATTCACAAAAGCAGTGTCAGACACTAGGAAGAAGAAGTCATACTCCTCCAAATAGTTGTCTGCTAAATACTTGAGTGCATGGAATGGTTTCAGCATCTCGCGTGTGTCGGTGAAGCCTACAACATTGGCCAGGCCCGGCACAGAGCTCATGGCACTGGCTGTGATGAAGAACTTCAGTGCAGGCTGCAAACGAGCTGTTGTGTGGTTTAATGCTGCTATTTGGCTCTTGAGAGCTTCTTCTGAACTTAACACTCCTGTGAGCAACGATCCTGAAATATCAGTTAACTTTTGCATTGTTGACTGTTTACAACATTGTGATCATGCCACGATGGCAATGCTAATTGTAGAGTCAGTGCCGTGACAGGACATCATACCTCTCATGCCGAGCTCGGTGCTGTAGTAGCGCGGGCGCTGCACGCTGCGGCCGGCGGCGTGGCCAGCGGGGCCGAGGGGCCGCTCCTCGCGCTGAGGCTCGTACTCGTCCGTGACTGGCTCGCCGCCCAGCGCGGCCTCGCACGCGGCCGTAGGCGCCTCGTCCAGCGGCACCAGCGCGAGCGACACCCACAGCCCCAGCGCCAGCCCCACCAGGAAGTACGAGTTGTGCTTCACCTGCGACACCACGCAGCGCGACAACATCTTGCGTGCGGTCAGCGACCTCCCTCCACTGGCAACAGTGAACTGACTGACTCCGCGCTCGTCTTGCAGTCGTGACCAAATATACACTTAGTTAATTAACAAATCACGTCGATCTTTATCATCAATTAGTGTGCTTAATCTCGAGGTCACATAATGATTGTAACACTTAATTTCCTACCATAAATAATACGAATACGATACGACATACGTTACTACGCTGCGAACTTCATGTTCATTGTTGCAATAACTTTTTTTTTGTTCCGTTTCAAATCAGAAACCATTTGTCGGTTAACATTTTTAGCATGTAGTTTTTTTTTTGTTTTCGCTTATTAGCACCTTTGTACCTACTTTATAATCATCTAAAGGTAACAATTACAACATATTTTAATAAATGACCTACATAACAAGAATAAAAAATGTCAATCAATGTTCCGATAAGAGCTTGTGAATTTGTAATGTTATGCAAATAAATGACTGAAAAGAACCTGGAACGCTATGTAGAGAAAACAAAAAAGAAATCATGGAAATGAGGAGGAGCACTAACTTTTTATCACGACAGAGGGCGCATAAGCAACTGTACCCTGTTTTGACATAACAGTTGTCAAATCGTATGGTTTTTTGCATTCAGTAAATATTATTATTTATTTTTTCCCTAATCTTGAGAAAGATGCCTCAGTGTAGTGCGTTAAATTGAACGCAGAAAACAATGGGAATCGGCGTTACGTATTAAAAACTTTAAGGCAAGTAATACTGCACGCTTGTGTGCTGCGCATTTTACTGAGGACGATTATCATGGGAAAAGCAAGTATACAGGTGAGTCATCGCAGTGGTTCTACTTATAAAATTCTACTATCAGTCAGTAATTGACGAACCTAAGTTCCTAATTCAATAAATATATTTCTTACATTATCTACTATCTTATGTATATAGAAAACAGCTTCTTAAAGATGTATTATTTGAATATAGGTACCTACTTTTCAAAATAATCCTGTATGACCTCTCTTTTGATCATTGGTAGAGGAGTATCTGCATTTATATCTATAAATGTGTTTGTAGGTGGACACTGGTACACGGAGTCCTCGTGGATGTCGCAATCGGCACCAAAATTTTGATTCCGGTCATATGATTCTAATCTACAAATAAATTAGGATAGTTAGTGCATAGAAACAAAAAAAACCTTACAAATCAATTATAACCTCAACCATTTTAAGTCTTTACCTTTCAATCAAATCGGCCTTTTTACCGGCAGTTGTCGCATTCATCTTACGTAACTCATCTCTAAGTTGAGGGACTGTCAGAAAAGAGTACATTTTAAATGAATTTAACTTAGAATATTAACGAAAAATCAATCACAATCTTGTCTTGACAAGTAAACACGGCACAGTTGCTCCTGGCGCCATCTATACTCAGTTTTGCCTGTGGCTCCTCATTAAAACTAATTGGCATAAAAAAATTCAAGTTTAGGGCAGACTTGTTTTGATACATGCTTGATTTATGAGACGGGTCACTAAGGACAGGTACATCGCCGTGGGATCTGGAGGCGCTGGTCCTCGCGTGCCTTTGTGATTGGTGGAGGTACTTATTGGGCCGGGGGAAACTCCGCTTCCGCGGTAAATCGCTGCTTAGCGGACTGACCTCCGGCTCGATCTCATGGCGACATGGAGAGAGCGACTGTTGCAACCCCGTGCAGGGCTCGCCTTAATTGAGGCGGTAAGTCCCCTCTTTGAGGAGCGGCTAGAGCGACACCAGGCTGACGCAGGTCCTTACCGGACACGGATGTTTCGGGAGGTTCCTGCACCTCATCGGGCGGGAGGAAATGCCCGGGCGTCGCCACTGCGAGGATCGCCCTGAGGACACGGTAGAGCTTACAGTGGCAGTGTGCCCCGCTTGGGCGGAGCACAGCCGCGTCCTCTTGGCGACCATCGGCGGCGGCGAACTCTCGCGTCCGGCCCTGGTGTAAGCCATGATGCGGAGCGAGAGGGAATGGGATGCAGTCACCTCCTACTGCGAAGCAGTAATGCTAGATAAGGAGATGGCGGGACGGGAGAGGCAAAGAAGAACCGCGGGAGACGTTCCGGGCGTCGGAAGCCGCGAGACAACTCCCAACCACCGCCGACGCAGGTCTGTGATCGGTGAGCAATGGGTAGCTCACCGTCCGTACGTTAATGAAAGACCGGGTCAACGAGGCGTTCGTGTTCCACACGCGCCTCAAAGAGATGTCACCAAATATTCGGAGGGGCCACTAAGGGCCGGTGCCTGCCGGGGCTGCGGGTTGTTCGAAAGAGGAGATACCGCGCCCCCGGAACGCAAAGGGCACAAGAAGGAAGTGGATGGGTTTTAGTCAGTAAAAGTCTGACACTCTCTCCCGCCCCGCCCAGGGTGGAGGAAGTCATATGATGATTTCCCAACGGTAAAAAAAGGGCAGGTACAGTGAGCAACAACAGTAAATTAACATTTCAGATTTTTTAATCCTTATAGATCACAATATCAAAGAACATACGAAATGGATTTATGATTATCTCTAAGGTATAAATTCTGCTACTGTGAAGCATATATTTTATTAATATTCATATTAGTATCGTGTCATCACGGCCACGGAATGGGTGGTTTTAGCGAGTATTTTACAATTATTTATTAAATTCTCTTTATAGTTTTTTCCTAAGTCAGCGGAAGAAGCTATTTCTGACGGTTGACTAGTTGTGGTTGGATGACAATAATTATGTCCTGCCGTCCTGATTGTCCTGATTCTTACTGTTTACTTCGGCTGTCGAGAGCAAGGAGCGTGACTCACTACCTATAGGCCACCTATATTCAGCAGTGCAAGCATAGGTATCTTGTTGTAGAAGACACGCTGTAAGTGTTTGCATTTCTTTAGCACTGACAGAATAGAAAATCAGTTAATAGTGTATCATATCGATTTGGTTGCCGTGGAACGAAGCACACTGGAGCAACGAGTGTGGCGTTGCCGCTTCAGGGCACAGCTCAGAGCTTAGAGCCACCCGACACCCACTTCACACCGCCTCGTCGCACGGCGGCGGCGTTCACTCGTTGTCGACAGGTGGTCCTCGGGTGGACGCCGCGTTATCACCAAAACGTCGCGTCGCGTGGTCAATGAGTGAACGCCGCATGGTCAACGAGTGGATGTCGTTTGCTTCACGAAGTTTCGAGTAGTCTGTTAACAATTGGCACTAGGTCTACACGTGTGTTTCGTATTGTCAAATTTTACCACTCAGGACCCGCGCGTCAGTGCGCAGTCAACGTAAGGCAAACATGCAAGCAGCGAGTTGTCACCGAGTGGTCCACCCGCCGGCGCCGTCCGCGCGTGGAGGGCTTACGACCGAGGCGATTCGGTGACTACGGAGTTGATGTAGTGAGCGCATGCACAAGTCCATATAAAGAATACCTACTACCCGCACGAGGTGAGGCGGTGCGGCGTGGGTGCCGGGTGGCTCTAATGAGCTGTGACCTTTAAGTTGGTGACAGTGGCTGGTGGTGCGCTCGGGTGGGCAGCACGCGGCGCCGGGGTGTCGCACAGTGGGCTGAAAATCGGCTCTAGAAGACTTAGGGTACAAAATTTTTAAGTGTCGGTTTTTTTTTACGGATATCGCTTTTATTAGTTATTACCATGCACAAAAATCACACCCGAGTTAATTCTGCTCAAAAAAGAGGGAATTATAATTTTTTAAATCGTTCATTTAAATCATATGCTGTAAAAGGCCATATTAGATCTATTTAAATCAACAATGTATTTTAGGCATTTAATTAGATAAGGATTAGTGCTGTATTGGTTAAAATCGCTGCGAAAATGAGCCATTATTTATCGTAAAAAGTAAATGACAAAAAAATTATATTGTGGGATATCCATAAGAGATAGACATATACCATCGCGGAGTTTTCTATAGACCTTTCTTTTCAATGTGTACAATACTTAGTACATTATTTTGATAAATCTCGTAGGGTTCAGCCTGCGTTTGCAATGTATAAGCGGAAAAAATGTAATTATTTACGACATCACAGTAGAAATCTCAAAAATAACAGTATTTCTCCACTATTTAATGGATATTATTATACATCATCAAAAATCATATCTATAAAAAAAAACTGCATGAAAATCCGTTGCGTAGTTTTAAAGATTTATGCGTACAAAGGGAATAGGGACAGAGAAAGCGACTTTGTTTTATACTATGTAGTGATGATGATGATGATGTATGGTACGTAGGTATTATTACATTAGTCAAATTCATACGTAGATATCTTCTGGAAATGTTTTAGTTTAAATGTCAATTATTATAATAGGTAATTAATGTCATATCTTATTTGGTAACGTATCTCGGGACCCTAAGGTCCCGGACCTTTGGAAGGCGTACGAGGAGCCGAAGCCAAGTCGCAGAGGCCCCTTACATGGCTTTACAATGAAATGGAACACTAGCCGACAATTTTCCCTGTTTGCACTATGCAAATGCACCCAAGGACCCGGCTGGCGCAGGACTATTACAGAATATGGAAACTAAGAATAGGGCTATGGGTTTGGGTGGCTAAAATGGACTGGTTTCCTGAAACTATGGAAGGACTATGGCCCCTGCCAATCAATGTTTTTATGACACATTATTATTAGGTTAGTTACATAGGTAGGTACCTAGTTAAGCAGTTTTAAATATGATATTTAGGAATTCTAAATAACCTACTTATGTTTTTCCTCTAGACACAGTTTTTAGCTTCTTTGTTACATAACAGACATGTTCTTCTTTTCAACATTTTCCAAAATGTGGCGTTTCTTTTTCTTTCTTCGACCCCATACACATCTGTCTCTTGCAAAAGGGGAACTAGATTCAATTATTATTGGTTTTAAACTGCCTCATAGTGGTTTAATTGAAATAAATGATTTTTTGACTTTGACTTTATTGAACAGCAGTAAGTGTAGTGTTGAGTAGCCACGCGGGTTCACCTTCCGCTGCTTTTGTGACGTGCTGGCAACACGCCGTGTGGGTGCGTCGGCGGCGGCGCGGCGCTTGTGACCTTTCCGTCTGTGTCGCGACATCTTGACCGTGCTTTAATAAAACCCGCAGCTCAGCGAGTGAGCACAGTTCGCGCAAGCTTGCCCGCACGCGCCCCGACCCTGGCTCCATCGCGCATAATTAATATCAGAGTTCGGAAAATCGCAACTTTCCACAAACGCAACACCGTATCACGTTATGATGGCGGTACTTGCTTTAATGCATTTTATTTAAGTGACTGTGTCAATTAAGTACCTACCAACTCACCGAAGTAGGTATTTTGGATGGTCCGTTTGTCGAGTTATTGATATTGTTGGGCTGTAGTGTTCAGCTTCTTCATCATATAGTGATATCTATCGGTTTATTGCGCCGGACTCGTCTAGTGGTGCACTGTGCGGACATGACGGTGAAGGCGGGGGCGGCGGGGGCGGAAGGCGCGGGCACGAGTCGCGTGCGCGCCTATGTGCACCAGACCCTTATGGTCATACTGAGTAAGTGAAACTAAATCGTTGCGTTCTAACTTGATGAACAAAGTCAAGTCACATCATACATCATACAGACTAATGATAGTCACTGGCCACTGTTCCGCTCACACCTTACCGTGTGATTAGTCTGCATTAACACAGTGAATCAACGACACGTAATTTATATTCTTTCGTAAAGTTCACTAGCTACATTGACCTTTATTACAACTAAAATAAGGAATATTTTGGTCCAAACAAGCCGGAAAGATCAACCGATAAGGAGACCGGATTCCAACTCCGAGTTAATTGAAATATATTAGAAAAAATAAATAAACACGTGAGCGTCAGATTTTTTTGTTAATTTTTGCAAGTTTTGTTGATATTCACCATATAATATGTCGAGTGATTTGTGTTATCCAGCTTTGTAATAATAACAATTGTACTACATGACATACCCTTGACACGTCAAGAATCACTAGTGCTGTACAAACAGCCTACCGACTACCGAAAACCCACTGAGGGAGTGGGAAGAGCACAGGACTAATGATAACTTTACGTTTCCCGAGACACGCTTCTAAACAGCGGTGGTAGGGCCACAGCTGTTTAGCTATAGGTATAACATCACGCTACGACCAATTGAAGCGGACTATCAATGAAAAATGTGGCAAAAACGGAGGAAAAATATGCCTTTTGAGGGATTTCGTTGCGTAAACTTCGCAGCTAAATAATGATTCAGCGAGACATTCCGTAGCTTATACCTCAGAATAACAGATTTATAGGCTACATAACATCGCGCTAGTAACCACGGGAACGGATCAGTAACCATAAACCTAACATAACGCGGGTGAAACCGCGAGACACAGCTAGTACCACTATAATATTGGACCAGTAAATACGACATATTGGTGAGTCCCATCGGTGGGGGCAGTTTGTATCGAAGCGTGTGCTAGAGATGTTAGAGATCGGAAGCAGCCGTCCGTGGGAGCATGTGCGCCCTGGAGACGGTCCAGCAGACGCACAGTGCGCGCTGCGACACTGTCGACTGAATGGGGGCGCGGCCACCAGTTTCTCCTGGATGGACAAATGGAATTTGCAGAGCAAACATAAGCGCGACAGATTTAGAGACACAATACAATAAGTAGACAGAGATATTCTCACATTTTAATAGTTTACAAGATTTACAGAAAAAGTTAGTGTATCGAGAATAATGTAAACAGTGTCATTACATTACCGAGGGGTTGAAAAAAATTTATCGAAAAAAAAAATAATGCATTGAACAAAAGAAATTCACAGACTCAAAGTTTTACAGGAGGAATAGAAACAATTTTGAGATCACACAGAGATCAGAAGTTATTGAATCCATTCATAGATCACGAGACAATAGTTCGTGTCGGTGGTAGACTGAGCCTCGCCTGGCCCAGCTCGCCTCATTAATGACAAGAAGCATTCTATTAGTTTGAACACTAAGCAGCTCTTAGTATATTGATTTATCACCGATGCTCATCAAACAACACCCCACGGAGGTGAACAGGTGGTTGTTGAATTAAAAAAAATGTGTACTTGTATGGAATATTTATAGATATCAGTTAAGTATCAGAAGTAAAGATAAAATAGCTGAGCCGTATTTAAGATTGTCTAAACTACATTCATCTTTTTTGGATTACTAAGTTAAATGTAAGGTACAACAAAATTCTTGTGTACAGTGTATCGAAAACCACTGTTGTGAATAGCAGTTCCATCTGATTGTGTGATTATTTTATAGTATTGTCATCAATGTATTCTTGCATAAATGCTTTAATACATTATATTGGGATTGTGGCGGAGTCTTTTACTTTATATTTCTACAACCTTTTATTAAATACGACAAGGCTCTCAGCGTGTCATCGGGTCGTGAGTTCCATTCCTGACGTCAGCTGGTCAACATCATCGCATTAAACGTGAATGTGCTTCATAAAACTAGTGCATGCGTGGTGAAACTTAACGAGCCAGACCGTGGCACGTGCATTGAGCGACTGCTGAGCCGTGAGCCGCGACCTGATAATACAACACAACACTGCGTAACATCTCGCCTGCATCTCCGCAATGTTGGCAGAGGTGTACCATTATATACAACACTATTTTTTCACTAGTTATATTAAAGTCGCGTGTATCTGACAGGCAGCAGCCTGTTAACTGAGGAATTTCTCCTGGACACCTAATAACGCATTGCCCCACCGACCTATCGGAAGGTCAAGGTTACACATGTTTACAATTATCTTTATGAACGTTCCAATGTCATTGGAAACACGAGGTAGGTATCCAGTAGTCGCATCACTCGTGCACTAGTGACGCAGACGCAGTGCTCAGGTAGATCTGTTCGTGTTTACCTACTTATAATAACGCGTTGTTGTGCTCATTAGATAAACAGATAATGCAGAACTCAGTAAACAGCGCAGTTGGGTATTTACCGGCGCCAGCAGCGTGGTTGCGTACCACCATTAGTGTGTCAATGTCTGTGTGCAATGTGTGGCGCGTTGCCTCACCGGGCACACACGCAAGCCTCCCAGTGTACACACGAAGCTGCTCACCTTTCTTCGAGCAAACAGCAGACGTCATGTATAGTAACGAGCGCCGGCAGTAGAGTACGAGTTCTGCCTCGATCACTGCAACCACCGCGCTGGCTCGTTACCTCGTTCGCTTGACACCACACCCGGGACCTCTTATTTCTTATATTTTTAAAGTAAATTAATTTATTTCAAGCTTATGGTTTCTCGTTGGTGTCAACCATCTGACGGCGAATACGAACAATCTGCCCATCGTATCCTATGGAAGTGTGTTGTTTCGCAGACTGAACACAATATCGTGTTAAACAGCGCACACTGCGCAGGACACCTCCGGAGTTGGTCAGTGTACGGTTTAACTTTGGATTTCAAATGTTAGTTTTGATCTGTAGTGTTCAAATGGTTTCTTTCGTTAGTTGTAAAAGTCCCTTTGTGGCTATTGGGCTAGCTCTGGTGTATCTCCTCTATTGTTGAAGCTTTTATTGGGTGTTTGTGAACAGCATACCAACTGCCTTAGGTATGCGGGCCATGTTTGTGAAAATAAATAAACCCGAAACCTATGTGCCAAGTATTTTTTTTTTTTTTATGGACGGGATATCATCATATAACTTCCCCCGCCCTGGGCGGGTTTGGAGGGAGTGTCAGACTTTTACTGACTAAAACCCGTCTATGTTCCTTCATGTGCCCTTTGCGTTCCGGGGGCGCGGTATCTCTTTCGAACAACCCGCAGCCCCGGAACAACCCGCAGCCCCGGATGTGCCAAGCTAGATTAATATCTTAGATAATTTAGTTCAACAAATGGTGGTGGAGGTGGCGGGCGGAGCGCTGCGCCACACTCTCACTGACTACACACACACACGGTGTTCTTCAACGAGCTATGGCAAGTATGGAGAACTCGCGTAGTACGTCGCGGCCTGGCTCAAGTCCCATGCAACTCCACTTGAGGCAGTGGTCCGACCGCCGGCGAGAAAACGACTAACTATCGGCGATTTTCCCTCTCAAGAAACGCATAATAAATGTACATTCCGTGTAAACGAAAGAGATGCATATAATAAAAGTTGCTCTCTGACTGTTCGCACTGCCGGCGAAGACTCGCTTTACTAGTTTTGTCGCTGAGCGACGAGCTTTCAAAAATAAACTCGCTCAGCGATACTCGTTCAGCGATGCTCGCTCGCTTGATCATTTCTTTACAGTGCGGCATTGAAAGTAGACCGCGGTAGAGTATGGATAGTAGACCGCGGGCGAGTGGCGCGAGTAATCGCTCGTCGCACTTGCACACCCGCTTATAGCCCGGCGACAAAACTATCGAAACTACACACTCGCTTCGCGCTGATCGCCAACTCTTTTATAGTTTCTAGTTCTACTCGTTTCTCGTTCATCGTCGGCGGTCGGACCACTGCCTGAGAGACGCTCTCCAAACATTAGTCAGGCGCCAGAATCACGTGTACCCCCCGCAGGCCGCACCCTGCCCCTCCTTGTCCGTCATCTGTACTGCGACCATCACTTCCTTGCAATAGGAAGCGAGCGCTGCACTGCAAGCAAGGGGCGATGTGTCAGAACATTGAGATTTCTGTGATATATTTAAGTCACAATTAAGAATGTATAAATTTCTGAATACCGCGTCAGAGGCCATTGATTGTTTTAAACAAAGCGCACGCACACAGACAAGGAAAGTGATGTTGTGTGTAACAGCTTACAAGTAACACACAACCTGTTGCTGTGGGGAACTTTGATCTAACGTGGTAATGTTTGGTTACAGGCTTACGTGCACCTTCGTGCGTGCTAAGCGTACCTTCCAACGTACATGCCTATAATTATATACTGGTAAAACCCAGTTATTATAATATATAGAACGTCGTTGATGGAAGTTCCAACCAACATAATTCAATAATATTCCATGGTATTTTATAAATAAGTTTATATAAAAAGTAGAACAAAAACTGAATGTTGATACACAAGTTATAATAGAATATCCGCATCTCGCGGGGTACCTGCGTCCGCTATGCTGCAGACACATTGAGCGATCAGACGCGCACGTCACCACACGATGTTTATTGAACTCCGTCGCAACCGTCTCGCAACTACGTAGGTACCTTAGTTATAAATAAACTAAAACCACAAAAAGTTTTAATCTGGTTTTGGCAGTTGGTTACTGTTCAAAGTATCATCATGTTAGCTGTTCCGATGGTTTATTTACCGCACTTGTGTACGGAATAGCTCTGTCCATAATGTAGCGTCGCACCCGGGGCGGGCGGTGCACGGGGCTGCACATGGCCAGCAACCACACGGCGGTACATCGTGATCCGTTTTGAAAGCTATGCATTGCTAAGAGTTAAGAGTTATGCAGTGAGTTTGTGGGTTTCTGACACGATTAATTATTATTGTTTGCAGTCAACGTGCCCACGGTGTCGTTCGGCCTGGCGATGGGCTGGGTGTCGCTGGTGAGCGGCGAGGGTGGCGAGAGGGGCGAGGGGGACGGGGGGTCGCACGTGGTCGCCGCCGCCGCCACCACGTTCGTGGCGTCGCTGCTGGGCGTGCCGTTGTGCGCGCGCGCGCTTGCCGCCGGCAGGAAGACCGCCGTCATAGCCACCTCTGCAGCCTTCGTGGTAGCGTACAGCTTACAGCACACGCACTCAATACTTAGTGTTAGTGTGGTGTGTAGTGGTGGTGTTTGGTCCGTGTGTGCAGGCGTGCTGGTCGCTGAAGCTGTGCGGCGGCGGCTGGTGGGTGGTGGCGGCGCGCGCGTGCGCCGGGCTGGGCGGCGCGGGCGCCTGGTGCCTCGCGCCGCTGCTCGCGCGGGAGATGTGCGAGGTGGGCGTGCGCGGCGCGGCGGTGTCGGCGCTGGTGCTGGCGCACAACCTCGGCTTCCTGCTCATGTACCTCGCCGCCGACGCGCAAGTGCCGCACAGGTAACTACTGCACTCACACATACTCACCCACTACAGCGAGTTCGCGAAACAAAACCTACTATAACAAAGAGCAAGATTTACCCTGACAGCTTACTAATTGTCATCCCAACAAAATCGAAGAATAAATCAAGAGATCAGGTGATGTATTAGACCTGCCATATTACAAGGATTCAGTTGTCAGGGAGAAACACTTGGAGCGAGAGCAGGCGGGTAAGATTGTGCCCGCAGACGAGCTGCTACCGTGGTGTGGCACCAGCTCGTAGTGACGCACCAGTGCTGTGGTTGCAGGACGGTGCTGTGGTGCTGCCTGGCGCTGTCGGCGGCGCACTGCGTGCTGTTCCTCTTCGTGCCGGAGTCCCCGCCCTTCCTCGCCGCTAGCGGGAAATCCGACGTGAGTAGCAACAAGACTAAACTGTATCGTAAAACGAGGTACATTTTGTAGTTTTTTTATTGCAATTTTTTTAACATATTAGGAGCCATGATGACAAAATTTCAATTTTCAATATAACAATATAAAATGTAAAGTAATAAGTGTAGTAATAATGTAACACCGTGTGATCCGCGTGCAGGAGGCGCGCGCGGCGCTGGCGTGGCTGCGCGGCGTGGCGCGCGACCACCCCGCGCTCGCCGCCGAGCTGCGCGCGCTGCCGCCGCCCGACCACCAGCTACTGTCGCCGCTCGCGCTCACCCGCGACATGTGTGAGTACAGCGCGGCACGCACACACTATGAACAGAACCGCTGTTCCACCTACTTGGACACATTACATGAAGTATTTCTCAGGACTTGAGCAAGACTGCATAAAAACTCAAAGGATCAAAATACGATGTGGAAGCTCATTTTTGGTCCTTTAAGTCTAATTCAGTTCGGCTAGGCTTAATTAAGTTCAGTTCCTAGTTTAGTGATCAATATTGCGACGTCGGCAGTGAGCGAGCCGCGGCGCCGGCGCGCGTTCGTGCTGTGCTTGGTGGCGGTGGTGGGGCAGGAGGCGTGCGGCGTGCTGGCGCTGCTGCAGTTCGCCGAGCGCGTGTTCGTGCTGGCGCGGGGTGACGCGCCCGACGACGGGGGCGCGGAGGGCGCGGGTGGCGCGCTTGGATCACCCGCGCGCCATGCTGTGCTGCTCGGCGCCGCGCAGTTTGTTGCTTCTGCACTGGCGTTGTACCTCGTCGAGAAAGTTGGCAGAAAGGTGCTAATCTTTGATAACATTATTTTTTTCGTCGTTGAATTGTTAATTAATGATGAACTGTCAAGCTGCTGATGGTTTGGTGCGCGGTGGCGACGGGCGCGTGCCTGTGCGCGGGCGCGGGCGCGGTGTGGGTGGGCGCAGGGGGCGCGTGGGCGGGCGCCGCGCTCGCCGCCGCCGTTTTCGCGGACTCCGCCGGCCTGCAGCCCGCGCCTTACGCCATGCTCGCCGACATGTTCCACTACCAGGTACTTAGTGTTCGGACGCGTGCGGTGTTGTCGGACGCGGCGACTAGTACAGTGTGTTGTGTGCAGTACCGCGGGTGCGCGGTGGCGCTGGTGAGCGCGGCGGCGTGGGGCGGCAACGCGCTGGAGGTGGTGGTGTTCCCGCTGGTGGCGCGCGGCGCGGGGCTGGGAGCGGCGCTCGCGCTCGCCGGCGCGCTCGCGCTCGCGCTTGGCGTGTTCGCGGCGCGCGCGCTGCCCGAAACGCGCGGCCGCTCGCCCGACCAGATCTACGACCTCATCTGTCCGCACGCTCCGTCCTGCGACAGCGTGCTCGCCGTACCCTGCAGCAAACAAACTATCTCCACCAAGATGTGATTACAAACAGTTGAAAAATTAACAGACTCTCGGTGACGATCGGGCACGCGCATTGTTATCGCAAACTGTTTCTTGGGTGCACGTTAATGTAGTGTCCACCTCGCGAGCGAACGTGACACATGTCTACGACTGCCTGCTAGTACAATGTTAGTATCTCTATGTTAAGATATAAATGTGATGTTAAATGTTAATTGTTTACAATAAATAATTTATTTTCTCGTGAATTTGTGTCTGGCTTCTATATTTCCGTCCAATTTGTGTAGACCACTTGTAGTTCTACAATCAGTCATAACAGTCAACATACTTGCATATAATATAATCGCCACTTATTATTTGGGTTCTAGGATTACAAACACTGTGAACTTAGCACCAATCGCCAAGCCCGCCAAATCGCGGAAGGCACCTTCAAAAACGAGTGTACTACGTGAGTTCGACAAATGCATGTGCGATTAACGCTTATGCGACAAAACTGTACTGCGACTCACCGTAGTTCGAATGCACGCCTGTGCGACACACTGAAGTTCGACATCATGCTAGTACGACATGGAGGGGAGCCGCGCTTCGCGGAGCCCAAGGGTTTACAAAAAGATAACCACGAAGTGGATGGCCATCCCCTTCTAACCTAACCTATCCGAGTCGGGGTGCCCCAAGTCCCGAGCTGGCTTCGCTCGCTCTTTCACTGTCGCATTACCTCAGTGTCGCACTACCGTAGTGTCAAGCTACTGTCGCGCAATCGTTTGTCACACTAGCGTGCTGTCCAGCTTCAGTGTGTCGCACAAGCGTGCATTCGAACTACGGTCAGTCGCAGTACAGTTTTGTCGCATAAACGTTAATCGCACATGCATTTGTCGAGCTCTTTTCAAAACTATTTCATAGCTAATGCTATAATGAAATAGTTTTGAACATTTGACATGAATCTGGCATCGACTGCGGTTCTCCAAGGACGCCATACTTGCACGAGGAGATGCACTAGTCTCATATTTATTTATTTATTTAGGATCTCCAACAAAAGATGTACACATATCATGACATAATAAAAACAATAAATCAACAAAAGTATTATATTATATTCAAAAGAATCATCGAAAGATTTCGTTAAGTACACAGAAATATGTGTTAACTAGTAAGTTAATAATTATGTAAAACAATAGGCATCAACAACATATATAATATGTACATACATACATCGAGCAATGCTATACTATGTACATGGTAGTACATAGCTCGGGTTGTACCATTACCGTGTGCGCAAGTCACAGAGTATTTCTTCAATAATCGTATGTATAACATGTTCCAATACATTAACTGTAAACTTAAATGGCAAACTGTGGATAATGGATAGCTATAGCGGCGGTACCAGGCGCGTGTTGTGCCCGCCGTCACCATGGCAACGGACGTCGATACCGCGCCGCCAGGGGCGCTCGTCTCTCTACTCATTGACGTGATCCCTGACCTAGCGCGTCCCGAGCTCTCCGCGAGCACGCCGCGGTGTGAGCTCATCAACCAGGTACTCTATCTATTGTTTGACTTGGATTGCGTAACATCTTCCACTACGAGAGATCCTGCAAACAGAAATTGGGTAAGTTGCTATTGTTTTGCGTGTCACAATATTGCATAGGTACTCTGCAGACAATTTTGTATCGATTTAGAACACCCGTGCAAGATAAACGTTATGTTACAATTACTATTGTTCTCTATGAATTGGGAAACCATCCAACGCGATTTGCGACTGTCATTATAATGTGTTAACTTATAATACATACATGAATTATAGGTGTCATATATATTTGACCATTTCAATTGTTGGTAGTGATAGTCGACGGCGGGCGTATCTACCAACACCCTCGGTGAAGTGATATTGTTCGTTGTGCAGTGAGTGTGAGATGGGTCTGCTGGATAAGCTGTCGGTGTGGCTGGGGCGCGGGCGCGCGGAGGTGACGGTGCTGGTGCTGGGGCTGGACAACAGCGGCAAGAGCACGCTGCTGAACGCGCTGCGCCCGCCCGAGCTGCGCGCGCCGCACCTCGCGCCCACCGTCGCGCACCAGCAGGAGCACTTCACTAGTGCGTGCCCGTCTGTCTGTCTGTCGCGTGCATCGTGTGGCGCAGCTAGCTCACGCCGCGTGTTACAGGCGGCGGCGTGGCGTTCAGCGCGTGGGACGTGTCGGGCGCGCCGCGGCACCGCGCGCTTTGGGAGCGCCACTACCGGCGCGCGCACGCCGTCATCTTCGTCGTGGACTCGGCGGACCACCTGCGGCTAGGTCAGTACTGTCGCACGCACACGCTCGCTTCTGTTGCCACACCAACATACATGAACTACGCAGCAAGTCAACTAACTACCACTTGAAAATCCCCCAATCCTAAAATCCTCAATCTTAAAATTCTCCTAGGGGTCGATACTACAACAACCCGCTGTCACCGGTGTGGCTCTGGCTCACCAGACAGAACACTTGCTGGTGGGAGGATACTTCCGGCTCAACAGAGGAGCTTTACACTAATTCCTCCGTTCTCTAAACATGCTCATTTCTTTCTAAATCGCCAATGAGCTGGGGACTCCGCGATGGAGTGACTGGTTTACCAGCACTTCTAGTTTGTTTCTGCCATTTCTAGGGCTACATGCCCTGTACGTAGTTAACTGGCCCGTTGGTCTCGTGGTCGCAAAGCGCGACTGCTGAGCAATGGACCATTAGGAATTTCACAGCCCGGAGTTTGGAAGTTGGTGGTGTAATACCCCCGTGCCTCGGAAACCACGTAAAGCCGTTGGTCCCGGCTGTCATTCGTAGATCTTTGACAGTCGTGACGGAAAGTCAGAAGCCAAGAAGTCTGACAACCAGTTTAACCAAGAAGTATCGTGTTACCCAGTTACTACAGAGGTCAGATAGGCAGTCGCTAAACACTGGTATTCAGCTGCATCCGGTTAGACTGGAAGCCCACCCCAACGCAGTTGGGAAAAAGGGTAAGCAGATGATGATGATGCCCTGTACGTAGTTATTCAATTAGGTACTTCCCTTGTATACCTACTTGGTTTAAACTAACTTCCTTTCGTTTAACATTATTAAAAATTAATTTATAACCTTGTGATAAAAAAAACGGTAATTTAAAAAACTAAAAAACCCGACTGCTTTTCTGAGTATTCATGAAAAAGCCCTAAAACAAGATAAATTGTAGCAGTCGGGACCCATTCTTGAAATGGAGGCTTAGTAAATTGGGAGCACATATATAATGTACCTATTATTACATTGCAGATGGTCACGAATGGGTCCCGACTGCAACAATTTATCTTGTTTTAGGGCTTTTTCATGAATACTCAGAAAAGCAGTCGGGTTTTTTAGTTTTTTAAATTACCGTTTTTTATTTTTTGTTTTTTTTAGTGTTATGTTTTTATTTTGATATACCCAGTGTCACTCTCACAGTAAATACGAATCTATCGACACCTCCCAAGCTAAAATCCATCGAGCCGTTCAGGCTGTAGAGCGATCCAAACATTTGAATTTGGCGCCAAAAATCCGCCATTTTGTTTTTTTTTTTATTTTGATATACCCAGTGTCACTCTCACAGTAAATACGAATCTAACGACACCTCTCAAGCTAAAATCCATCAAGCCGTTCAGGCTGCAGAGCGTGCCAAACAATTATACATACATACATACATACATACATACATACATACATACATACATACCCTCGAAAAACATAACCCTCCTTCTGGCGCAGTCGGGTAAAAAGAAAGTAAAACTTTATGGCATCAAAATATTCCTCCGCATCGCCGTCAACCAGAATAGTGCCCAAAAGACTGGCGGCATTGCCATGTTGGATGGCAATGCCAATTATCTGGCCACGATAGAAGTCAGCCTTTGGGTCACCAGAATAAAAATAGATAATAAAAGAATTCAGTATTTTAATTAATGTTACTAATAAATTAATTACAGTTTAAAGTTTTTTATTTCGGTTTATTTGAAATGTCTAACTTCTTCTTAGCGTTTCGATGACAAACTATACCGTTGGCATACTATACAGGATAAGTTTTTAACCAGTGCGTAAATTTTTTTTGGTAGTTCAGTGTCAGTAATAGAACACATTTCCGTGATTAGTTAAAAAAAAAAATTAAAAAAAATTTAATCCTTATCCGAGTTTGAAATAAGCAAAACATCCAGGACATAATCTATTCGCCATACTATCAATGAAAACTCGCGGCCGCCGCCGCCGCCCGGGCGCATGGCTGGGGTGAGGGGGTGGGGAATGCGCTAGCGCCGAGTGACAATGAAATATGGTTTTTAAGTAAACATGTTTCGTAAGCGATAACTTTTGTTTTTAGTACTAAGACATATCAAAATAAAATATACGTGTTTAATAAAACGTGTTGAAGTTTATTATGGCAAAATTTACGCACTGGTTAAAATTTTTTCCTGTATTGTTGCAGCCCAGAATTTGGCCACTTTGACTGCGTTGTCGGTGGCAGCCATTAAATCTAACTAGGAAGTAGGTACAACAAATTCAGTCCAATTTTAAATTGTATTATTTTGAAATATTTCCGCTTCTAACAATATGTTTTCTTATAAAACTTCTAAAATGTTAGTTAAAACATAATAATAACGTCGTTTTAGGCTGTTTGCTCGCTGTATAGATAGTGAACATTGATTACATTCGTACTGACCACGTACCGACACACGGGGGCACCACAATACATCGGAACTTCACGCTACTCGGAACTCGGAAGGAAGTAAGTTTATCCGTCAACTAGGCAAACCATCCGAGGCCGTCCGAGATAGTCGGCCGACTGCAGTACTTTCTCCGAACCAAACAACACCAAAGTCAAAGTATGCAGCATACCCAGCTACCATTGACTGCTTAGTTGGGCGAGCTCTACTACATGTACTGAAGGCTCATACATCTTTTTCGATGTTAGGTACCTATGACAGCTCCGTGTCTCGGAGAGCACGTAAAACCGCCAATCCTGCACCTGATCACGTGTCTGTTTGAAAGTGAGGGACGAGGGAGAGAGTGTGTGGCTGAACACCTCAAGTGGATAGTGTCCGTTGAAAGAGTCCAAATGAGTATAATGAATGTAATGTGAAGGTGGTGTGTGCACAGTGGTGGCGCGCGAGGAGCTGGAGCTGCTGCTGGCGCACCCGGACATGTTCGGGCGGCGCGTGCCGCTGCTTGTGTTCGCCAACAAGCACGACGCGCCGCACGCGCTCGCGCCCATGCAGGTCGCCGCCGGTCAGTACACGGTACACCCTCACCCCCGCCACTCCACCCGCAGTGCTCCTCTTGTCATTCTCATCTCAGCTGCACGCATTGTGTTTTATTCATTCTGTTAGTGCCTTTCCTATCCGCAGCTGTGTACTGATCATAATGTTTTAATGCCGCAGCTCTGGGGCTGGAGCGCATCACGGACAAGCCGTGGCATATCTGCGCGTCGTGCGCGCTGTCGGGCGCGGGGCTGGCGGACGGCGTGGCGTGGCTGGCGCGCCAGCTGCGCGACGCGCACCTGCCGCACGCGCACTCCTAGCGCGCGCAACTCAACAACACGCGCGGCTAACTGTGGCGTGTTACCTTGCGATTGAGACGGATTAGGTGAGCGAGGATCTAACGTTACTGCTTAGATATACTTAAGTAGTCTACTCTAAATTCTGTATAAAGAGTTTTCAAAGACACGGGTTTGTGCAAATAATGTCCGATTAAAATCCCCCGCTAAGAATGAAAGGATGTGCTGACCTGCATAGAAAGTCACACACAAAGCCGGTATAAACAAGCCATCTCGGGAGCCAGCGCGGGGACTCGGAGGAGGTTAACGGCGTGCGCCGCGTCGTGCCGGCGCCGCGCCGCGCCACGCTCACTGTGTGCTATGTATTGCATAAGGATCGCGCATGGACTCGCTTTGATACGAGGCCGAGTTTCCGCGTTCTACATTGATGAAGCTGGGAATAGCGCAATGTTTATCATCAGCTCATTATGTGGCTCCTACCATAGTGTTATCAAAGCAATTTCGCCTTACGTCGGGAAAGAAAAGAAAGTCATAAATACTGGAGCTTACTTGTAGGAGCGCAGGACGGTGAGAGTGCTCACGAGCGGCCGAGTATTAGGTGGAAGTGATGACAAGGAAAGACAGTAGAACATATGAAGTGTTTTCAATTTAATTAATACTATATTATATATCATACAATGTTTACAGACTTCAAATAAGATAACAAAACAAAAAAAAAAGATCGTGCATGTCAGAGCGGACTAGTGCCGGTCCGTGACGTCGAGGTGCGGTCCACGGCGGCACACGGCGACCGGAGCGCCGGCTGTCGACATACTCTTCAGTGAGTGTCGAGCACAGGAGCAGTTGCGTGAGCGTGTGCCGACAGCACGGAGAGTAACTAGTGCACTCTCTCTGAGTACAATGTCAGGCATTGTTCAATACTCATTAATGTAAATGTACGTGTTATGTATCATTAAAGGCTATTGTTGTTAAGTTTTGTTTCTGTTCGTGTTCCTCACAGTTTTTTTTGACGGGCCTGTTGGTCTAGTGGTTAGCGGCCCTGACTGCTAAGCCGGAGGTCGTGGGTTCGATTCCCACCCAGGACAAACTTTGTGTGATGAGCATGATTGTTTGTTCTGTGTCTGGGTGTGTTTTATCTATAATATGTATGTATTTATAAATTATATAAGTATGTATATCAGTTGTCTGGTTACCATAACACAAGCTCTGCTTAGCTTGGGATCAGATAGCCGTGTGTGAGTTGTCCCAAGATATTTATTTATTTATTTTATTTAGTTTGCCAGTTTTGGAATAATCATGAAATAATGAAGATTTATCTGACATTTTGCTTTCATTTTATTTTATTTATTAAGTCTTATAATCGCGTCTTTTCGTATGGAATGTTTTAGTTGAGACTCTGTAAGATACTTTATGTGTAATGTTGTTCTCAAATTCAGTCAAATTGAAAATGTTTTATGCTAAATCACAGCTACTAGTCTCAGCGTTCATACACCACGAGTGCCGACGAGCCCGCGTTGGTGCTGGATGTCACAAACAAAGTCACTGTTCACTTGTGACCACGTGGAACTGTTACTCATTCAACTAAAATAAATAGATAAATGATTAGTGACACTGACAGCGTCAGACTGTCAGCCTCTCTCCCCGTACAGCTGAGCGGCACAGTCGGTGCGCCGCCGAGCGTCAGGTGGCGCCAGTGCCGCTGCTGGTTAGTAGAACATTTATTACTCACTTGGCAGGTGTACAGTACTACTGCGTACACAAACGTGGGTAGATATTATATACCTGTATGCACTTATCTAGCCAATAACGGGTGTGGTTGTAATTGTTCCACTATGAACAAAAACAAAGCATATTGGATGCGAGTCACATTTCGCCCCCTCAAACCTCACGTTGTGACCCTCATTATATTATGACAATACCGTACAATAATTGACTTACAGCTTTCCCACGAGGATGAGGGCCTCTATTAATGATATTGGAAAGTTTTAGCTTTTTCAATAATATTAAAGTAGGTACATATGACATTATCTCACAGCCGCAGGAGTGCGCTAATCATAATTAGTAACATCTAACTTATTAGACTCATTGTTAAGTTCTGTATCAGAGGGTAAGTGTGGTGCAAATAATTCGGCAACATAATGACAGTAATAATAAAATAAAACCACCGGTTGGTGTTCCATTTCAGTGTAAAGCCTCGTAAGGGGCCTCTGCGAGTTGGCTTCGGCTCCTCGTACGCCTTTCAAAGGTCCGGGACCCTAGGGTCCCGAGATGCGTAACGTAATGAAAATAAAACCACAAAGTTGCGGAAAACTGTGCGCAGTTGGAACACAATGTAAGTAGTGCGCGGGAGCCGAGTGTTCGTGATTGTGAGCCATTGTGCGCCAAGTTCGCCCCTCGTATTTTATGGCGTATTTGGCACGCAGAAATAATTAGGAAAACGGGCGCAATATACATTATCGCAGCCGTCACGAACAGAGGCAGTAAGCTGAGAAACTCTATTATAAGACGCACAAAGGAGTCGCAGTAAGATGGTGAGGCCGTCGGACACGCCTCCCGCCCGCACGGACCGGCCGGAGCGCCGGACGGACTGCGGCGCACTGACGATGCTAATGTGATCATTAAACAGATTTATACATTTTCAACTGAACATACATATTTTCACGAACAAACACTTCAGGTTGAGCACAGAGCGTCTCTGCCGACATGTTGTTACGTTTATATACGACTACTAAATCACTGGACCCATTTTGATAAAATGTAGAGTGTAGTGGGACGCGTCAGCCCGCAATCATGTTCACTAGTACCTAGTAATAGTACCTGCTAGCTTTCATCCGGAACTTCTTCCGCGTCATCAATATGATATACTAGCTTTTGCCCACGACTTCGTCCGCGTGGATTAATAGTTCCCGTTCCCGGGGGATTTCCGGGATGAAAACTATCCTATGTCCTTTCTCGGGTCCCAGACTATATCTGTACCAAATTTCATTGAAATCGGTTCAGTGGTTTAGGCGTGAAGAAGAAACAGACAGACAGAGAGACAGACAGACAGACAGAGTTACTTTCGCATTTATTATATT
The DNA here is from genome assembly GCA_932526535.1 of Caradrina clavipalpis. Taxonomy (NCBI): domain Eukaryota; kingdom Metazoa; phylum Arthropoda; class Insecta; order Lepidoptera; family Noctuidae; genus Caradrina; species Caradrina clavipalpis. Next base: position 13,379,494 of record OW052109.1, on the reverse strand, counting down.
AGTACGGATTATTTGACATCGGTAACCATGCCAGAGGCCCTTGAGGCGGTTTAGAAACTCTGACAGTAGGGCATGTGGAAAAAAATGTGTCGATAAAAAAGAGGAAGAATATATTATTGAATAGCTCTGCACGATTGCTTTTGCGCAAATTTTATATAATATTATCCCATGGGAACCTTAAAAGCGTCGTAATGGCCCAGTGGTTAAGGTGCCCTCCTAAGGGCCTCCATGCACGAGGTTGTGGGTTTGCAACCGGGCACGGGCAAGTACCAATGTGACTTTTTCTAATTCATGTACTTTCTTAGTTCATCTTGCACATCACTGACATCGGTAACTATGTCAGAGGCCCTTGAGGCGGTTTATAAACTCTGACACTAGGGTGTGTGGGGTCGTTAGACCTTACTGCCCACACGATAAAGAAGAATAAGAAGAACACGGGAACCGTAATTTTTGGGATAAAAAGTATCCTATGTGTTATTCCACACAACAATCTATCTCAGTGCCAAGTTCCATCTACATCCTTTCAGCCGTTTAAGCGTGAAAGAGTCACAAATAATAATTTATCCATCCATCCATCCCCACAAACTTTCGCATTTATAATATTAATGGAATAGTGAATTGGTATTGGTTAATTAGTAAGGTAGGATGTAACATAGTAGGATAGGATAAATATATAGTAGTTTAAAGCAGGAAGTAGGATGACAATTAACAGAAAGCAATAAGTAGTACAAAAGTGAATCACTGATCTCTCCTCGGTGCTCCACAAAACCGAATGGTCGCAGAGAGACAGTGAACATTATGACACAAGTCTGAAAGAGTCGTTAGCCGACACAAATGAAAAAACTTTGTTTTATTATTGAGTTAGCGATCAGATACAGCCGAGTGGACGACGTGGATGGGCGGCGTCGACACTCGCTCCACAACTCTGTTGCTCGCTGTTGCTGGGAAATGTCCACTGAAGCAATGATTAGTGCGATAGAGACGTGTGCTGCGTGGTGTGGTATAGTTTGGCAGGACATGAGGACGCGAGGTGCTGAGCGTGGCGCCGCGCGAGTGCGAGGCGGCGCGCGGCGCCAGTCGGGTGGCGGCCGCGAGCGAGGCGCCGCGTGCACGCCGCGACCGGGGCACTCGCGCACGAATACGTGGACGACTACTTTACCTAACTCACTATAAATAATAGTCATTTTTACTGTTAAAGGTAAATAGGTTACTTTTGTTTACAATTAAAAAAAAAATGCATTTTTGTAATGTTTGTTTCTTATTTTTTAAGTTCATAAAAGTTCTATGACAAGGACACTTAAGATTATTTTGGCCGCTATAAAGAGTACAACTGTGAGAGTAACTCGACCTATTAGTGAGGAGTGTCGCAGGACGTGGTAGTGTGACCGAGTAGGAAGCGATCCTGTGCGTCGGCAGTCGGTGCTGTCGGCTGTCAACTGTGCACACATGATAGTTACGAGTCTGCTCTAGTAGGTCATGTTTTGTCAAGATTAGAGTTTTAATAAAAAGTATGATAACAGTCATATTAGAATTATATAGAATATATAAATATATATATTATATTATTAGAATTATATTATTAGATTTTTATCAGTCGTATTTGTTTGTAACTTGGTGAGCTGAGTAACATGTGTATGTAGTGCAAGCGAATGTTTTGGTTGTAACTCAGTAGCTTCAGAGGTCGGCACTTCGGGGACGAGCACGAGCTATTACACGATCTCACGAGCGTACTGCTGGGACTACAGCACTAGTGTGCCACCCCAGGCCCGGCGCGCGGTGACTCACATACGCGCCCGCATCCTCCAGTGATTGAGTAACTAACAACTGGCTTTGCAACCTCACTAACATGCAGACTTTTCAGTTATTAGTAGTAAGCACAACATAATTATGTATATTGTACAGCAAAGTCAACAAAGTGTAACAATAAGTAACAACGTGAGAGCGGTGCGGTGTGCTCGCGCCGCTACCTGTTGACCGCGCGGTACGTGATGTGTTATCACAGGGTATCAGTCGTATAGCTTATTGTTTACTGAAACACTTCTCTGTTCCATGGCGTAGGTACACTTCTTTCAGAAATCCCATAGGTAGTGGTTACAGCATCATCGTTAGTCTACTCTGGGTTGGGTTACAGAGGATATTTATTTTTAAGTTTAATTCAAATTATTTTGCTGAGTGAAATATATTTCAGAAAATTAGGTATAGTGCTGTATTTAACACTTTTATTAAGTTTCCGTTTAGTGATACTTACTCAAGGGCGTTACCTTGCCGAGTTTGAGTTCCAGGGATGACTTGAAACGTGTACCGTGTAATAATTACCAAACCGCGCATTCAGTGTAGTGTGTGCCGTGTGACAACCGTCGACATAGCGGTACTGGCGCGAGGATCCGGTGAGTTCATCATGCATTAATAAGGTTAATTGAACTCCTCATTTATGAAGGTTTACTGGCGGAGTCATTCATGAACAGGTTCGTATTCATTGTACGTCGAAGTGACCGTTCCTGACGAGTGGTGGCAGGAGTTGCCCCACCGTGGTGCTACCGCGAGCGTCACACAGTAACAGCACCTCTGCTGATCACAGGTCCACGGTCCCGAACTGTCGACGGTGAGAGTCGCGTGATGCCCCCCGGGGGTCACTGAGCTGCTGTTCCTCCTAACGTTATATCTGAACATAGGCGTGACATCAAGCGCTGCCTTTCATTGTCACGCATACATTTGATAATTTGTATCATACTACGTCTCACGCCGCATATACTGCAACACCCAATTACAGGTGAACTGAAATGGGGGGAGAAATAATTGAGACGAGAAAAGAATTTAATCAATCCATTTAATTATTTATCACATGTTCCAATTATAAATACACTAGCGGGCATGCGGTGTCGCGGAGTGCAGTGTAGCACGCGGCAGTACACTACTAGCCGGAGCGCATCTACCAGCGCGGATCACCGACTGCACCGATGATCATTTGGAATTCATTGGAAAAAAATGTAGTTTTTTTTGTTTTTTTGTTAATTTTTTTAAATCAATCTGGTACATGCCCGTTATCGAACTCACAACCTCATGTATAATAGAATCGGCCGCCTTAATTACAAGGCCAATACGTTAATTTATTTTTATTCAATTTAACAAAATGGACTTGAAATCTAGTTTCTGCGCTTTCTCACGTTTTATTCAGATTCAGATACCTTTTCCAAGAGGATATAGCGACGACACCTCCGCAGATGTCAACAGTTTAATGGACTCCCTTGTATGACAAGTCGGCGGAGTGCATCACTCCTGCCGCTCGGCGCTGACCCACGCGTTACTGTGCGGTCAACAAGTGCTCCGCCACGACCCTCACTGTAGAACAGTCCTCATTGTTATTGTCAAATACAGGTTCAACTTATCGTGTCACACGTCTCAGGTTTGTTCTGTATATCGTCGGAGCGCCTATTCCTATAGGAATAGGCGCTCCTCCGACAGAGTCTCGCTCGTAACTAGAATATATTCTAGTTACGAGCGAGACTCTGTCAACATAGGGGAGCATCGAGCCCGGATAGCGCTCGCTTGCCGACGACGTCACTGTGACCTGCTGTGCGATTCTCTAAAATGCAAGCTCGAAAACGAGTCCCACTTCGATAACGAACCAACTTGTCATTGGTGTATATTCGTTCGCCGTGGTGACGTCACCACGGCGAGCGAATACTAAGCTATTGCATTTTAGAGAATAGCACAGCTGCTCTCTAAATGCAATCAACAAACAAGGCTCGCCGAGGAGCTACTAGTTAACGCAGCGCCGACGCACCGCGACCACTCACTGCTCCGTAGAGAGCGCGCCCGGCTGTAGCAAGTAGTATACCGATGAGAGTTTAGTTTGAGAGTGTTTGTTTTTAAATAGAATTAAAGATAAGACTGTTTGGCTTCAAACAGTAGCGCGTTTCTTGAGAACACTTATTCTGGAAGAACTCACTTTGCCTGTTAACGTTACATTTTGTTACGTTTAATAGTGTCATTCTATTTGAATGGCTGGTCATGTCACGCTTCGACTCGGCATCCACAACTGGCGCACGTGGTGTCGGTGTCGCCGGGGGCCGCCGTGCGGGCACCACTGTGCGCGAGCGATGTCACTGTGACGAGTACTCTGTCGTGTCACCTACATGTGCCGCTATTCCGAGAAGAGCGGCAGAGGTGTATGGTACACGCGCTTGACTGCAAAGTCCCTGTCTAATGTAGACTACGGGCGGCTACTGGATAATTCTTAATGGACAAATCCAATAACATGAGGATGGAGCCCCGGGGCCAACTAGCTCGGGTAGCGAACAGAGCGTGCAGTGCACAGTGGTGCGGCGGGACACGTCGCTGGGCGGAGCGCCGCGTGAGCTGCGGACCACACTAATTTCCCGAAGGAGTCGCCAGAGGTCGCCGCGCTCGGCTACATGTTTACATTACGTACGACGCTTTTTTGTCCAAAAGAAAAATGTCATCATTGCCTTCCTATTAGTAACGTGGTGGGAACTACGGACACGAACACAATCTATCTTTTGACAAGTCTGAGCTTGAAAGTCATGCTTTGTGTTGTACAGATAACTTAAATATCCGAGAAAGTAAAACAATATCATATATTAATTTGTCGGTGAGAGTAAGACGGTGACAATGATATGTTTGTCGTGAGTTCGGGGACTTAGCGGAGTGTCGTCGGTGACGCGAGCGAACTTGCTGGCGCGGTACACTCAGCGCAGGTACGCTAGCTGTAATTAATCTAACCCTCGCGACGCTTGTTCACACACGAAGCTGAGTTAGTGCTTGCGAAGCTATAGGTAAGCTTCGTAAGCAATAACTCAGTTCCATGTGTTTGACTCATTACTTGGTGTCAGTGGAAAGTTTATCTTGTTTGTTGTAAAAACTAAACGTTACATAAGTCTCATACGACGAGCACTCTGGTAGTTGCGACACGTAAGGAGATAAAACTTCCTTAAAATAAAGAGACAAAAAACAAGCAAAAGTATAAATCCGCCGCGTGACGTCACCGAGTGGCCGGCGCTCCGAGCTACGCGCTCGTAGACACGTAGCGCCGCTACGACGCCTACGCGCTACGAATCCCGCCATACATCATAATATTCTCCCTTATCAATACTCTATTGATATAAATCGCTCGGTGCTATTTGCATGTAAATTAAACCGGGGTTTAAATAACAGTGTGCCGTATGTCGAAGTGACAAGGTTCACAATAATCCAGCAATACCTAATCGTCGCCACCCCGTACGTGATAAAATGCTATAATAAGGAGTAATGAAATTCTAGAGCGACCCCAAAGAGGTGAAGCAAACTGTGGTACATTTTAATTGTGCTCTGGTGTCCGCGCGGTGTTGAAGTCAGCAGTGATCTGACGGCTGACAGGGATGAGTCTCTGTGTGAGTGACGGCGGACCCTTGATGACATATACGAGTGCACACAGACGCATCTCAAACGCGCCATGTATTACATGTGTATGTTCGAACGTACTATATATCACACAACGTACAAGTTCACGGTCCCTTGCTAGTGTACATACGAGTGTGCCACCATGTGCCACCGAGGAGTGCCAGCGTCTACATCTCGGCTCCATCGTCCTATCCGCTCGATGCGTCTATGGTATTGCATGGCCTCATGAATATTAATCTACCTTATCATATAGGACAACCTTTATCCTGTTTTTTGTGTTCTGATAATATTTTACGACTTGAACTTAATTCTGAAGTCTGCGAACGCTCCCTCTAGCGGCGGTTTTTATCATATCAATGGAAATAATACTTCATTCGTATGAATCTGCAAGAATTTGTGAGCTACAAGTAATATAGAATACCAAATATAGAAATGTGTGTTCTGTTTTGTTCAAGGTATACACTTGATGTTATAGGGCTCAAGACATACATTAAAGGTCAGTTGAGCGTGATAATGTCTTTATAATTCTAGGCTTCTATCACTTTTAAGTTGCAGTTCCGACAAAGCATATGCAAGTTATGAATCATTTGTAAATCTGGACGATCTAATCGTTTGGCGTGGATCTAACTGATGACTGAGGAGTGAGTGTGACTGTACCCTACATAACTACATGAAGAGAACTAAGGGTCAGTTCAAAGTGACGCGACATAGTGCGCACCTTTTAATAGAGCTACTCAAAATATAATTTGATTTACTACACGAAAAGATACACATTTCATTGTGAGAAGGTGCAACGTATTCTGAATTCAACCAATGAAATGTGTATCTTTGAACAGACCCGAAGTGAGCATGACAGCGGTGATGCATGTCACGCCTCGCTCAGTAGCAGCGCGGTGTACTCGCGTGTTGTACATCGACACTGATTCGTTGACGTGAGGAATGTGTTCATTACTTCGAGTTTGATTTAAATCGGCTTTGCTTCCAATGAGTCTCAATTTGGCACATATTGAAGGATTCCGATGGCAATTTGACACGAAGCCGATTTAATTCGTAACTGAAACGAGTCAGGAATCAGGACGTGTTTATAACATGGGCTGTTTGAAAATCAAGAGATGTGATTAAACTGCTTCTAAACTATCGCTTGTCCTGTGCTCCTCAGCATTTTGAGTGTTACGTGTAACTCTTGTAACTGTAAGGCGGGCAGTGCTGCAGGACGCGACGGCAGCTCCCCTCACATGGTGGAGCGCAGGTCGTCCGGAGAGCCGGCTGCTGCCTTTGATCTTAGCTAACAACAAACAATTGCAGAAACTGCCTGATTAAAACATCAGCCCTGTAACTGTATGTAAATGCGCCACGACCCCCCCCCCCCCCCCCTCGGTACAGTGGTGAGGGCAGGCACGACGTTGAGCAGTAAATCGAGTTTGGTCCACAAAGAAGTCGCGAGGACACAAGTCATGAGTGGCGCGGACTCGTGAATAACATTACTATCGTGTTCTATAAGAAAAAGGAGGAGAAACATTTAGTTCACAACACAAACATATACGAACATGCCTACTTATTTACACACAACATATTCAATATACGAGTAGATGGTTCTTACTTGCATGCATATAAGTCAAACCTTGTATTAAGTGACTACAACTATTGACACTATACAGGAGAACGTTGTTTGCCTCCCGCGCTACTCGCAGACTGTGTAACAAAGTAAGTAGCTCGCACCATGAATACTAATGAGAATGTCGAGAGAAAGAAACAAAATAAAAGTTAAAGTATCACAAAAGTTGTAAGTAGTAATTTGTATTTAAGCTTGAAACTATTTACTAGTAGCCGGGCCGCACGCGCCCGGTCGCGGGGTCAAGTCTGTCACGTGCGATTGCTCTTAACATTTGTGACAAGTGGACTGTGGTTGTCGCTGCTAATGACATCATTACCAGTAGTAGCTGTCCTCCTGCTGCATCGACACTTGCGTGCGATGCGTCGCGGCCACCCCGCACGAGAGCGTCGTGTGTCTGTATCACAACAACTATCTGAAGCCGAGTTGTTCAAGTCTCGAACCATCATTTTAATTGTTGTTTGGCATTAGATTATTATGAGTAATGCGAGCTGTAATATTATAAACTCATGCGATTAATAAGGATGACATTGTTAAACCCAGTGACACGATAAATCTCTTTTAAGGAGAAACAAACTTGTATTACTCGCGGATACAGCCGGCACCGGGGGGCGGCGCGGCGCTGAGGTGATCATTGCGGTATTAAATTCGTTATTTATTATCTGTCGGCCATTCATTACAATAATTAGTGAAAGGTGTTTCATTATCACAACATTTATTCGTCGTTTCCACAGACGCTCCTGCGACTCGATTGCGCGGCACACTTTACGTTCTATGGAGAATTGGACAGTTGCGAAGTGAATGGTTTGACAACATGTCACCACAACAACAAGCTGCGCCCGAGCGAAGTGGGGTCGTGTCGCTAGTGTTATGGTGCTATTGCTGCACGCTGTGTTCACTGTGCGTGCTCGTCATCCACGAACGATGATTGATAGTAGAAGCCAACAGTAACATACAAAATAAAACAATATGAGCATACGGATGTTCCCATATTCTGTAGCCCTGGAATATGATATGTCTCCAGAAGAAGCAGAACATTTAGTAAGACAATGTGTAGCATCCGCCGCCCGCTCCGGCAGCCTGCCGTACATATGTTCCATTACCGGACCGGGCACGACCGGACGCTACCGGACGCGGCCGCACGGCGCCGGCCCGCATGTCCGCGCACTCCTCACAACACACACATGGCACTGGCTGCTCACAAATATTGCGCCTACTGTCGAGATATCACACAAATACTGCCGCGGTAGTACCTAAGTAGTACAATCGCGTCGGTCACTTCAGTACGTTTGTGTGCAGGCTGGCAGGGCGCTGTATGTCATCAACCTTTGCAAACGCGAAGCCCTGAACTCGACTCTCTAATCCTAAGTATTAACTAGAGGGCGCTAGAACATATGTCCCGCAAGTGAGAAGGTACAGACGTACAGAGTTCATAAGCACGCAAACTTTATCGTTTGAGTGTTACGCGTGTAATCCTGCACACTGACGCTTTACAGTGAACAGATTACCTCCCCTTGCGCCTTGTGAAGTAGTGACCACAAGTGGCGTGTTGCGGTCACACTACTAATTAGACGCGGCGCGATGAGTTGCGATCAAAGAGCACGGCGGCGTGTACTTGTGTATGTACTGCTTAGTGTCGAGAACGAGCGCCCACTTATATTATACTAAATAGCCTCTGCTGTTGAACCTGAGTATCCTTTGTGCCTTATCTGAAGAGATAAGGCACAGAGGGCACAGAGGACACTCAGGTTCAATATTAGACGATAAGTGTTAAAATGTTTGCGGGACTTTGTATAAGATGCGCTCTAACTGACACCACACTGTCACCTCGTGTTATATCGCACATCACTGCACACTGAAGGAGACTACTCCTAACAATCACTATCAACAGCCTCTTCCTTTTAGACCTAGGTTTATATCTTGAACCTACAAACGACTTCGCTGTGTAATACGTGTTACCACAGCGTACGCCCCGCTTACTGCAGCGCTGCAGACGCGCGCGCCGCACCGCTGCTGCGCCGCGCTGGCTAATTGTGATTTGCATTATTGATGATTGCTTAGCTGACATACCGCCGTCTAATACTCGTACACAACTATAGCTTACCTCTGCTGTCCCGCTGCAGGGTTGCTAGGAACTCGCTATTTCCATTAAATCCGGTACATACTGCCGCCTTCTCTGTGTATGTGCCTGGCCCTGCCGTGTACTCACTCAGTCGTGAAATGACCGCTAATTAATTAGTGCCGTCTAGGACTGACTACTTGCATATTATGTTGTACGTCTATTGATACCACCTCTTATTAGGATTGCTTCGCTCTCAATACAAATGATTCAAATTCTATTTGGCAAGGTGAAGCCATGCATACCGCGTGCGATTGATTAGTTCGTATGAATGTGAGCTTTGAGTGATCGCGCTGTTCAGTTAGTCAGTTCAATTCTGTCCAATTTGGATTTGTGTCCAATAAAGGCGTCACAAAGCCGTCGGTTGTGGGATGAATGGACGGCGCCGGACCGAGCACGCATGGGGGCGGGGGGGCTAGCGGGCGCTGTGGGGGGGGGGGGGAGTCGAAATAATGTGCTCAACTATGAGGAAATACGATATGGCCTTGTTTGATAAATATGTGGTTAAATAGGAGTATAAAATTGATACAACAAAGTATTGAATTACTTAACATTACATAATAATGCACTGAGTTTTGCCTAAAACACATGCGAATACACAGAATTTATCAAAATATAAAAGTCATTATGTTCTACGGGTTCCAGTCAGTTGATGAAAGCTGTAAGAGATTGAAAAATTATCGTGAATGTGTACCTGGCAAGTAGACAAAGTTCAACAAGTTACATTACTCGGAGCGGGAGGGCGCCCACTCTGAGCGATCGTGTGACACCCGCGGGGTCATCTGCAGATTAGTGTATTGTAGTGGCGGTTACACGTTGTCAGGATTTAGTAAGATTTGTAATATGGCTCTGTCTTAGATATTTGTGAACAGTAGACATTATATTAGTAGTAGTTGTCGTGTGATCTGTGTATCGCTATGTGTGAAGCATATTGTGTTTGATTTATCTAGTTACTTATCATGCAGTATTTACGAACGAATAGGAACAACACACCGCGCCACACCTCGAACCCTCAACACACACCGTTTTACAAACTCATTAACATTTCCAATATTGAGTTTAAAACTTTGTTTCCACAAACATCTGTATGTTTATCACCATACAGACATACGTAGGATTGTGCTCGTAGCTACAGTTCTAGTTCCTGAACATACGAGAAGTAATCAAATCAACTGCCGACCGATGTGTTCCCGGGGTGAAATAGAATACGCACCACACACACGTACACCACGCACATGTATGGACACACACACACGTTTGCGCTAGTCATACGCCGCCGCCGCCAATATAAGCTGGGTAGATAGCCACTCTAGTGTACGGTTGAACGAGGGTTGTATATCCGGATGGTATAGTAAGCAATACGTACTGGGGCCAAGTACTATAAACTACTTACATAAAAAGGATTTCCCTAAAATCGATTCGAAAAGAAGGAGATAACAAGCAATTTTGTTTGTAGGTATTATTAATTACCTATATTCCAATAAAGCTATCTAGTTACAGCCGCAAGATAAGTACTTAACTGAAGTTCTAGGACGAGAAACAAGTGCACCAGGTTTTTAGCAACTAAGAAAGATTTTCGTCATCTTTCGATCTGTTACCAGACTGATTGCAAAATCCGGCTTATCAGATGTCAATCACGAACACCCGGTCACGTGAGCTCATCACGTGACCGCCGGTGGTCACGTGTGGACGTAGTGCACTGGTGGTGTCATTGTTAACTGTCTTGTGACGCCGTAATTATGAAGGCGTCCAGCGCCACACTCAGGTGACATTCGTTAGATTGAGTCTAAGCTGACTGAGTATTCAATCAGCGTCACAGTAGCGAGCGAGCGAGCTTGCCCGAGCACTTGAGCCACTTGCTACTCAATCTCACGCTAGGCGCTTAGTGTAACATAGTTTGTGGCTAAACAGTAGGATTCATCCGTGATTACAAACTAGTACATACGCGATACTTGATCACGTAATACACCAAACGACAATAAGGACAATTATTATTCTACTAATTAAAACGTTCAAACTGTACTCGCAATCTCATCTTAGTTACTACCGAGCAGACAACAATTTCTCATAAATTAAAGTATACATTTTGTTTTGTTTGTAAACAGTGGTTTTATCTTTATAATATGTTCCGACTTTGAATTATTTACAACAGAAATGGGCACATACATAATGACATGAGTAATACAACAATAATAATAACATATAACACAAATACAAGCTATAACAATATTGTATTTTGTTTGAGTTCAGTGGTTTGTTCTGTTATTATGACCCTGGAAAAAATCAATGATATTTTAGGCAGGGCATTGTCAATGTAAATTGTTTACAAATTGCTGTGCCCTGGGAGCGGGGTTAGTGTATGAAAGATATCTACCTGTAATATCTTGTACACAATATGAAAATGCAATAAATTATGTTTAAAACTGAACATTAGATAATAACATAAGATAAGTCACGTTCAAGTGGTCTGCATAGTACCGCGACAGCTTTATGAGTGCGCCCCGAAAGGGCTTCCTTTCACATACAATCATTGGGGCTGCATACCCGAGCGAAGCGGATCATAAATCTAGTATGAGTACTACGTGAGCTAGCTACGGTAGCGGGAGCGGGCGCGGGGGCGCGGGCTGGAGCGGGGGCGGGAGCGAGGGCGGGTGCCAGTTTATGTTAAGGATAGCCTGATACGGTTTGCTTACGATTCATTCAGATAAAGAATTAACTTGTTTGGTTTCGAACTTAGTATTATGTATCCCTCGAGTCTCACTCTATCTCTCTCATACAGACGGGGCACTGTTGATAAATCAACATGAGAATCAATAATTCATGCAGACTTGTATTAGCACCTATTGTTGAATAGTGTTGTGTTCCTGAGCTGCCCTAACTCTGCTGATGCCGTGACAGTGTTGCTCCACATCAGCAGTGAGTAGCAGTGTCTGCTATACACGCACAGATTGTGGCATGTTCACTAAGCAGACATTCCACAGACAGGGTTGAGTGTATTCCTGACCGCGGAGGGACGCCGTGTGCTCTGTGATGTACCGCGCCGGGGAGCACGCGGTGTGAGCAGGTTGAGTGATCTAGTTTAGTAGACATGAGAAATACAGAATGTATAATACACAGTTAGTCAGTATTACAAAAACAAATTCAATAAGCACAGGCGGGTTTCTTCACAATCTAATTCTGGTCACACACACAGCACTCGGTACCGTTAAGTTGTACGGACAACTTAACTTCCAAATAAATGAAAACTGTGTCTGGCGCACAAACTTAGCACTGAACCTAGGACTTGACGATCAATAGCCTTCCTCCGAGCCATTGACGGCGCACTTAGTATTCCCGCCACCAACACGACGCGCTCCGAGCTGAAACACAACGCATTAACATACATTAGTATGTATACAGCTGAGAGTGAAGCGATGCTAAGGTTAGGCTCGGGACCACCTGCCTCGCGTGGTGACGAGCTGTGACGTCACGACACCGTCGCGGCACGCTGAGTACGCATGAGGCAGACTGATGTAAAGCTTGCCAAAAGACAATGTATCAACATTGATTTAGAGCAAAATCATCCTCTCGGTCGCTGTTTACTACACTTGAATAAAGCCATGAAACACGCGTAGATGCAACACTTTTACTTTGTTCGATTCATATTTACTGTGGCGACGGGAGAACTGCGAGAATCCTGACAATTCCGAGACGACAGTTTGTACTATATACACATAGTTTGTTGTTTGTACTATGTATATTCGACGCACGATTCTACGGTATCGTAGCCCGTAGCGCTACGGCGTAGGCTGTCGTAGACGTCTGCTACGTGAACGTAACGAGGCGATGTAGACCCCAGAATTATGAAGTCTACAGTTAAGGGCGAATAAAGGAAAGTCTCTCTGTATGTACATGAGTCTATGGTGGGAGGTAATTGAGTGTGCCCGAGTCGTTAATCAGCAGAACATCGCTACATAAAGAAAAGGAGCGGAATAAGAGCCGTAGCCCCGGTAGCGGCGGGCTCTGGACGAGGTCATTACCAGCAGTGCCATGCTCCGTTAACTCTGTGCTTATTTATGAGCTGCTGAGGTTCCGTAGTGGCACAGACTTAAGTTTACTTAGAGAAATGAAGATGAGACCAGATTCTATATTGAATCGTACAATTGTTATGAGATTAGAGCATAAGTACGAACAGATGGCAAACGATACAGGATTTGAAGAAAAAGATAAATGTAGACCAAACTAGTTACTATAACTCTAAGTACTAACGTTTATTTACGCTTGCAACTACAACACAAATGTAAGCTTTTTCAAATTGACCAATCACAACCGAGCTGCAGAATTGAGTTCTTTAAAACGGAGCACTCTGGGCGAATAGACGAGTTCGGCACAACACGTGACTCGGTTAATAATGATCGCAAGATCTAGACAATTATGTAGTTTGGTGTACTCCTGACAATGTACGCCACGGTAACCGCGCGCTCGTCGAGCTTACCACACCGGTACGCATTATATGACCTACTGATAATGTAGACATACTCATGATCAATCCAGATGGTCGTCACTATACCATAGAGCTTAATGTTCGGTTGCATCGGGTCCTCCCGACGGCCCCTGGGGTAAGGTCACCATGTCTGTGCAGCTCTGTACATCAAGGTACGAACCTGTGTGTCTCACTTGCACTCGAGCTCAGCAGTACATGTGTCAAGTGCGAGATGTTATCGCTCTCACTTACAGCGTACACTAAGCAGGCGGCGTAGAGGTGCGCTCACTGCTACACGAACACGCGCCAGCGAGGAAGGAACTACTTCAATACGTAATTATATAATAAATTGTTCTTTTGATGTTCTTATAAAAGAAAATATCTCCAAGTGGTATTGTTTCACAAACAGCATAAATTATAATAATTTATGTAAATAAACTAAAGGCAGAGCTAACTTAGACGGAAAAATTAAGTATTTTGATAATCATTTGAAATATTTTCGTATTTTGTTTTGTTATCGTCTTCCAGGCCTCGTGGATGAGGATATTGTTGGTGTAATAGCTTACTTACATACACGTGGCGGTCTCTGTACATAGCTTTCCTTCTACCACAGCGTCAAGCGTGACTGAATTTGAACGAATAGGCACGTACGGACAACGTATCAAGGTATTTCAACATTTGAATACATGATCTCTATTACAATCAACAGGAACACAATAATTTCATCGAGAACCATTTAGTGACTTGTCTCAGTAACATTCTCGCTAGTTAGTGTCAGTTCCGCACACACGGGGAAGCAATTTCAGCAAACTCACCAATTGTAACAGTTGACTTAGTCGCCGATTCGCGGCGCCGCTCTGCCACACCGACTCATATTGATAACGCATGAACTTATATTATAAAATAAAAAAAATAAAATAAAAAATAAAATCTATTTATTTCAGGCAATATACCCATAATATTGTTAGTATAAACCTTAAAAACTATGTTAGTTACATTTATTAAAAAATTAATTAAGGTATTTGCCGCCCTCTGGGGCCCCAGGCACACGCACTTGTGCTTGAACCCAGTGCCCCAGAAGGGGGCTGTCCAACTTGTGGCTGAGTACGTTCAGGATGGTGTTGGCGCTCCCACGCGTACGAAACATCAACGATGCGATACGGCGCCGCAACACAGTGTGAAAGCCGTCTGTGTGCGCTTGCGCAAACATCGCAGATGCGCTACAGTAACGCGGGAGCCTCACCAGCACCCTGAACGCATTATTATATTGTACTCGGAGAGCGTTGATGGCCCGCTGCGTGTAGGTGACCCACAGATTGCAGGTGTAGAGAGTTTGGCAGAATGCTTTAAACAAGGTGATTTTTACCTCAAGACTACACCTTGCAAATCTGCGTGCCAACATGTTACAGCGGACCGCCATCGCCCTCCTTTCCCTTTCAATATCCCCGTCATCTTTTAAATCCTCGTTCACCACATGGCCGAGGTATTTAAATTCCTTCACTCTTCTAAGAGCGACAGCATTAAGCAGCACAGGTGCCACATCCCCCAGTCTCCGACCCCTGGCTTGAAACACCAGGAGCTCGCTTTTCTGGGCATTGTACAGGAGACCGTGTACCCTCGCATACTCCTCACATACACCTATCAGTTTTCTGAGTGCGGCCATTGATGGGCTGAGCAACACCATATCGTCTGCATAACTAATACTATTTATACAATGACCATCAATTGAGCATCCGACTCCAGTGTCGCTCAGCTCACCAATCAGCCCGTTCACGTACAAGTTGAAGAGCGAAGGAGATGTTAACCCACCCTGCCTCACTCCGCACTCCAACCCGTACTCGTCAGAAAGTTCTCCAAGCCATTTGACCCGGTTAGTTTGATGATCGTACCAATATTTAAAAATATTGATGAGTTCACCTGGCACACCTGTACTCTTCAATTTATGCCAGAGAATATCATACCTAACCAGGTCAAAAGCCTTGGAGAGATCAAGGAAGGCTGCATATACAGGCGTGCTCCTGTCGGTGTAATACTTGACAGTCTGCTTGAGAGACATAACAGCACATTCCGTCGAAAGTCCAGGTCTAAAGCCAAACTGTGCGTCATTTAAATTTAGGTGTTCTTTAAGTTGTTTCTCAAGCAGACCATCAAGCACCTTAGCTGCGGTTGTAGCCAATGATATCGGGCGGTAGTTACACTTGTCGGAACTATCTCCAGTCTTGTTTTTAATTATAGGCACTACCACCGTCTTCATCAGTTCATTGGGCAGGTAGGAATGTCTAATACAAAGAGTAAATAACAGTCCCAGGAGCCTCGGGAGGTGTGGCCCCGCATGCTGAAAATGTTCGATGCTCAGGCCGTCGTGCCCAGGGGACTTTCCTCGCGTCATGCCTTTTATTATTAGAGCAACTTGCTTTGCTGTGACACGTTCAGGTACCCCTGACACGACGACCCGCACATCCCTGGTCTGCTCACCTTTTAGCGGAGACTCCACTTGAAAGTGACATTTAAATAAATTGGCAATGTCCTTAGGTTCACAGATGCCGTTGATACTCACAGGGATACTAGGTTTTGGGTTTAACTGTTTCGTTTGTTGCCAAAATCCTTTAAAATCTTTATTTTTATGTTTTGTAGCTAAAATATCCATTTTTATTACTTCTTGATTTTTCTGACAATATTGTAATTTGCTTTTGAATTTTTTTTCTAGATTCATACATTTCACTATAAAAGTTACCACTGTTAGGTCGACCATAACTCACCCAGGTTAAAAACTTCTGCCTAGCATCCCTGTGAGCATCACGAACATACTTGTTCCAGCCGACAATATGCCGGCCGCGATGCCGTCCGCAACTCTCACGACCTACATAGCTGTCAACAGCTGCCTCACGTAACGATTTTACAATGTCACCATAAAGCGCGTCTATCGCTGATAAGTGGTCTTTACCACTATGATCACACATGATATCACCACAATGTTGGAATTCAAGAGGAAAACCTAATTCCCGTAGCTTCTCGTTACAACATTTGGTATACATTTCAATTTGGCTTAAATCTCTGTCTCCCCATAGAACTTTATTTGTTTGGGTGAACGGTGACTTAATAACTTTACAAACTGATTTAAGGTTACATTGAATTTCTACTGGGTAGTGATCAGACCAGAAAATGTCGTAACATATATTAACAGAAGAAACCGATTTTAATGCAGCATCAGTAACCACACAGTGATCTAACCACCTGCGGCTGCCGTGCGCTTCACTCACAAAAGTGTAGGTATTTGAATGCGCTCCCAACATCTCTAGGTCGACACATGTCCAGTTTTGTTCATTACAAAAATTTTGGAGTTCATTGCCAAACAATTCCCCCGGATGAGCGTTAAAATCCCCCAAGATGAATACATTTTCACTATTGTTACTCTCAACTATTGACGTCATTTCACCCAAACATTGAACAAATTCTAAAAGATTGTCAGAGGAGTCGGTAGGCATGTATACAGAAAACACGAGTATTAATCGTTCCATTACACGCACCTTAATTGCACTTATTCGGTCACTTTCACACGGAATCACAGACACATAATGACACTTACTGTTTCTCCATAGAAGCGCTACGCCGCCGTAAGGCCGCCCGCGCAGTATGCCGCTTGTAAGGTCCACTGCAGACTTACCGCAGAATCCAAAGTCATTGTTTATTTTACCGAGTTCGGGTATCTCGTGTGGCAAGAGCCAAGTCTCCTGCAGTGCAATAATATCAGCGGATTGGCAAAGCCGTCTTACACACTCACAAGATCTTTTAAAAGACTTACAATTGAAGCTGATGAGTTTTAAACTGTCATTGTTAGTTGTACTACCCATTTAGATTTATTTTTGCACTGGTTTCAGATTTCTTGCGTCTGTCTAAATCTCGTCTGTAAAAATCTACGAAACGGCGGAAGGTTATACCATCAGGCCATAAACTACAATCCAAAAACAAACTTAGTTTCTCCCTTGGAACGAACATTTTATATGAGTTATATTGTTTTTGTTGCTTGTGTTCTATCCTCTGTAGTGTGATTTCAACGTTCGTTTTGTTCTTTATGTAGTCAACTATATGTTTTTCGCAGGTTTCCTTATGTACATTATTTATAAATAGCGGGACACTGATATTTGCAGCCTTAAAACTTTCTATTTCGGTGCAAGTTCCTTTTTTACCTATAAATCGATTCCTGTACCTTTTTCTTTGTACAACCTGCCACTCGTCGTCTGCGTTCTGCGTAAGTGAGGCGCCCTGCGAATGGGGCGCTCGAATCAGCTGATTGTTTGCTGCGCGTGTACATACCGATGTATCAGTAGTATTAGTCACCGCGCTAGCCGAGTCACTTATCATTTGTTTTTCGGTGAGCACCGCAGCCCGCGAAACATCTGAGCTGTGTGCGACAGAGAGATCGTCGCCACCAGGTAGCGGCAGCGTGCGCGCGTGTGACAGGGACAGAGAATGCTGCGCCCGAGTACTTTCATCTACCTCCTTATCAATACCAGTGGGATGACTGATATCGCTCACCGGCTCATGTGTAATATGAATAATACCTGAGGGACCACTTTCGCAATTAAATTCTGAGCTATCTAACATGCGACTTGTACCTCGTTTTTTGTTGACAAAATTGTCCCGATCGAAATTATTAACTATCGATGTTCGCTGTAGATTAATAACTTCATTTTGTAGCCTCGTGAACTGGTCCACCTGTGTATATGTTTCCTTAATAGTCTCGATCTCGTGTTTAAGTATAATAAGATCCTTCAAAATCCGCGTAGCATCCAGGTGATCAAAAGTGACCGGGAGTAGTTTTTGTAGGTCACGGGCGACAAAAATCGGCATTTCTTCAGGATCTTTCTGTTTTATTAGTGTAATTATGTCTTCTATTTCTCTTTGTGATTTTCCCTCTCTTTTTCGGTTAATTTTTCTTCCCGTTGTCTTGACTGAGGTAAATAGAAGATTTTTTGCTGCACTAATTTCATCCGCTTTAAACGCCGTAATACACAGTCTGATCATTGAATCCTCGTCCATCACATCACATTTGTTCTGGATGAAGGCCAGAACCTCGTTTATAACTAAGTTACAGTTCGCGCACTTTAACATTTTTGAGGTCGTTGACCCGTTCACATCAGCCATTGTTAACGTTCGCACACTACGACGCGCCGCACAAGACTGTGCATTATTACAATTGACACACACTACAAGATTTCTGTTTAAAAATAAAAGTTTTGGTACCACTTCATTCATTTCCATGATTTATTTATAAGCTGTAGTAATCTGTACACACACATACTAATAAAGTCATTAGATTGCTTTTTTGGAATTGTTATTATGTTTATTTATTTTATTTTATTGTATTTGGGTGGCTTATAGCTAACAATACAAAAATGCATGATGAGCCAATCAACGACAAGCCATCTACAAGCCTCCACAGTTAGCAATAAACTGTTGTTGCACAAACTAATATCTAAGCATAATATCAATAACTAGCATGTTATTGTAGAATTTTTTATTATGAATGTCTCAGCAGCAGTTCGGCATCCAGGTTGGCTCTGCTTTGTGCAATGAGGTTGCATCTCTTCAGGGCACATATGTAGGTGTGATGTTGTTTTGATGGTGTCTCATAGATGACTGTTTAGTTGCGTGGTGTGCCGCTCTCAGCCGCGGCATCCGTCGAAGTTTTATAGTCATCATAAAACATTTCATAAGCTCCTTGAAACAGTTCATAATGTGATGGGATGCCGTGACGTCACAAGGGTAGGTACTTGTTGAGCGGAACTCATTTTATAGTCGATCAATATGAAATGTTTAGCTCATTGTACCGTCGTTAACTCGGATGAAATATTTACGAATAAGGGGCACTCGCTCCTGCTGTTAAACTGTAGGGTCGCCGGTCACTACACAATCATGATGAATAAGCAAACAAACTGGCGTTTTATTTTAAACAAATTATTTGCTTTGTTACAACATGTTTCTCTCGAGTGTCAGGAACCCACGAATTCCTTTCCTCTGTTCTCTGAAATTACTTTTATGTGTCAGACCCTTTAGGGGTTTTCCTAACTGTTAAATTGATGACTATACCATTGGCCATTTCGATCATTGGCTCCAAGAAATACCAAACTAATGATCAAAATGGTCAGGAACAAAGCATTGACTCTGAGCACGCCACACACTGCTGATGTCTTCCCAAAGACACATACTTTCAGCGTAAGATTAAAAAAGTGAGCGAACAGTGATTTCTCAACCGGTGCGTCGGCACCGGCACGGCACGTAACGCAACGGGAAGGCACCGGCGACGCGACGAGTCTCGTGATATTTGTAGCTGTAAACAAGATCGTTAGTAAGGAGGTTAGCGTCACACGGACTGTATGTATTTACGATACGACGACAGAGCATCGCTGGAAAACAATAACTGTTACATACACTGTTAGGTTTCATGTAGGGGGGCCGATATAAAATCTGACTTAATGAGATTGAATATTTTACATTCATAGCCATCATATCGCTGATATTTGGCCAATAGAGTAATAGTAATCAAGTATTATGTAGCGGCAGCCTCAAATATAATTTATCATCGATAAGCACTCGAGTACCGCAATTTTTCAAGCTCAACAAATAATAGCACATCTATATCTATACTAATATTATAAAGAGGTAACATTTGTTTGTAAGTTTGTAAGTTTGTATGTTTGTAAGTTTGTATGTAGGGGGTAATCTCCGGAAGTAATGAACCAATTTTAAAAATTGTTTCACTGGTAGAAAGCTACATTATTCGTGAGTGCTATAGGCTATATAACATCACGCTACGACCAATTGGAGCGGAGCAGCAATGAAAAATGTGGCAAAAACGGGAAAAAATATTCTTTTTGAGGGCTTTCGTTGCGTGCGCTGCGTGAACGGTTAAAGTTACGCAAAAATAATGTATTAGAGAATTGTTTCTCTTATAATATACTAAAAAAAAGTCCGCGGCAGTACATGCCTAACTTTTAAGATTGACTCACTATAAGCATTTTTATGGCCAGAAAATTTGTTTTAAAATAATGCATTATTTGCGAAGGTGTTTTTATGAATATAGTATTAATCTTTATCAACATAAATGCGTTATTCAGCACAAGTGTTTAATTTTGAACAAAATTGCCCTTTACATCATTTAATTTCAATGAATATCTTAGGAGATATCACAGTTTTAAAATAACTTCGCAGCAAAATAATGACTCTGCGAGACATTCCGTAGCTTATACCTCAGAATAACAGATTCTGCGGGTTTTTCGAAAGAGATACCGCGCCCCCGTAACGCAAAGGGCACATGAAGGAACATAGATGGGTTTTAGTCAGTAAAAGTCTGACACTTCTTCCCGTCCCGCCCAGGGCGGGGGAAGTTATTTGACGATTTCCCAATTATAAAAAAAAAGAATAAGAGATTAAAGGCTTCATAACATCGCGCTATTAGCCACGGAAACGGATCAGTAACCAAAAACCTAACGTAACGCGGGTGAAACCGCGGGGCACAGCTAGTTAACTATAAAGATAGATCGTTCCATCACTGGCTTAGTATGTATGTACTACTTCGCTATCACCAACAATGGCGATGACTTACCATGCCACCGCTAGGCAGCGCGCTGTACGCCCCGGCTGGACATGTGTATGTTTTGGCTTTTGATAATTACATTCTCAGGGTACAACGATACCAGCAAAGTGTGCTGAATTAATTAATTTTCAAAAAATATATTAATGATAATTCTTGTGCATTAATGGATAATATGAAGGTCCGATCCCCTTCCGAATGCCTCTCTTGTTCGCATCGCATATCTGCGGCGGCCGCTGAATACCTCCCCCCCTGCACCCCCCCTGTCCTTGCCCCCCCCCCGCACTCTGCACGGCTACGTAGCATGAAGAGTTGGTGTTCTCTTAACTTATTGTAGTCGTACGTTCCTTAACTTTGGAGGATTAACGTCATCTTGAACACAGTTTATGTTCTGCGTGATTTCGAGTACAGCTATACGGCGAGGTGGTGCCTTCTCATAACTAAGGTAACTAAGGTTTTAAGCCAAAAATATACATGCATTTTTTACACTAACTTATGAAAATTTTCTTAATAATGTTCAATCCTAGACTATACTTCAAGGCAGGGTTAGTGCGTCATTGGTACAGGCAGCCTCATCAACTGGTTACCCTCTTTTCAAACGAATTTAATGCAAGCCAACCAATTGATGACGCTATCTGTACGTATTGCCTTGTGTTCGCAATGACCATTATCAAAAATAGTTTACATAATCTCAACTTTGTGTCTGTCACCTGTGACCAAGACTAAATTCAAGAGCCATTTCGAATAAAAAAAGACGCGCCCTAAATTAAACATACCGTGGTTTTAGTGGTTCCTCTGAACGGTCAAGGTGAAACACTTTCAAAGAACCTCTTTCATACTAAAAGCTAGTGCAATGCATGTCGCGAGCGTGTCAACGAGCGGTGAATGCGCGCCGAGTCAACACACGACATGTGCCGGGGCCCGCTCTATAGCAGCCGCATGTCGCAGGTCAACATTTCTCTAGAGATGTTGCTGTATAGATGCCGCGCTTATAACTCTTGGCATCGCTTATTACTGAGCACAGCCACCCAAAGCTGCTCTGTGTAATTACAATCACTGTTTTATAATAGTAACTTCCTCTACAGTTTGTATCGGGTGTGAAACATCACTTGTGCTTGTCCCAACATTCAACACGTTGGGACAAGCACAAGTGATGTACGATCTTTTTTTTTTTTTTTTTTTTTTTTTTTTTTTTTTTTTTTTTTTTTTTTTTTTTTTTTTTTTTTTTTTTTTTTGATGATGAAGTAAATTAATAAGAAAAATCAAGGACATACGAGTATGTAACAACCAGGTAACAGCAATCACTGCGATGTCTGAACAGATTTGTGATCATCTGTAACAAGCTCGCGAATGTGCTGCGCCAGTGGCGACGTCCAAATGTATCTGTTTACTTAGTATCGAAGTTATTGAAACGAGGCACGTCCTCACGCTGCTTACTTGCGGCAGCACGGCAAGCGCGCGGCGGCGTGAACACAGCGAGAGCAGCACGTCCGCGGTCGCCGTGAGCAGGGTGTGTCGGGAATCGAGACCAATACACTAGTCACATTCAACGGGATGCTGCGGACACGTAGCAACTCGTGCAGTAGCGGTGGCGGGCTGAGGGGGGGGAGTGATCTGACATGCAACACGGCAGTACTGCGAGCAATGAAGCGATGCTGGTAATGTGGCCAATTGTCGAGCACTCGGCTACATTCCGCACTTACAAGCCGTACTGCGATACTGGGAACCCTTTCAGACGCGGCAGAGGGGGTGGGGGGTGTGGCGGCGGGGGGGGGGGAGGCGTTTGCAAGCGAATGTCTCATGAATTTCTATTGTTGCTCGCGCGCGCTCTGAATTACACTGAAATGTGGAATTCGTCCAAATATGTAGGAGAAAATTTATAAAATGCCTTCTTTTTATAGATATAGGGATCACGATTTTTTTTTAATAAAATGAGAAATTGGGCGTTTCGCGTTACTACGGGCACGGCGCCGTCGCCTGCATCCCTCTCGTACTGCCGTTTTGCATTTTACATAATTTTAGTGAAAACCTTTGGGAATACACAAAACATTAATTCCAAACTATGTTCTATCACGGGAGTAATACACTAAATAATAAACAAAGAGATCCCTGATCTTTTTGTTTACAATCATACCTACCTATAATAGTTCGTACAATATTAGTTGCCCCTATATTAAAACATTGACAAAAGCTCAGTATAATCCCCACGGGCTATTCACATATTTTGTCGACCGTTTTACCGACGTTTGCCTCTACGTCTAACACTTTTCACCTCATTGCTCACTAACTCTCACCCTCTCGTTACCCTTCTCCCACAAGGCCGCACTATCTCCGTCTGGCAGGCGGCGAGTGGCTCACGTGTCGGCGCCGGTCCGCGGCCACCACACGCGGTGTTGACACTCAAATGACGTCACGATCACACGTTGATTGACGAAGGTTTCATACGAAAAACCGATACGAAGTAAGAAGTCGTTACTATTGTCCAAACCATCAAAATGTATAATTTATATAGTAACAATAAATCACATCTGAAGGAGGGTCCACAAAATGATCTCTAAGGGTTGTCCTTTGACTAAGTGAGTGTGTTATGCCAGACGCAATGTGAGTGATATGCTTAGGAATTTGTGAGTGGCAGCGCGGAGTTTGAATTTGTGCTTAGTCTCAGGCGGTAGGTCCTTTTACATGGGAATTTTATAATCAACCTCTAGGTGAGAGAGGCGAGATTTTATGTGAAGACACATGTTGAGGGAACACTTCGCGAAGTGATTCTTCTGCAGTGAGCGGTGTGTCGCGCCTCCCGAGCACCTGTTGCCGCGTTCACGTGTTACCTCCACGACGCACGACGAATGCCGACACTGTATTGCTTACTTGTAAAGTTGTCACGCACTCGTGTGTTACATGATGACGTCATGGACTGTTGATAAAGATGTTCGGTGAACATTGTCGGCTGCCTCATTTTGATGTCGTTTTATAGTCGGAGTCTGCTCACCCCTATTATATAAGCCATACCTAAACGCAACATGCGAGTTGTAGCCGACTCTTCTGCCTAACCCTTTTATTTATTTATTTATTAAAACTTTATGCACAAAATGTATAAAATACACCGTACAAAGGCGGACTTAATGCCTTAGGCATTTTCTACCAGTCTACCTTAAGGTGATGCAGGGACAGAACAAAGTAGGTGCAAGAAACTGAAAATTTCCAAGATTTAAAAAAAAAATATATAAATATATATTACCATTATATAATTATTCTATTATTTTTATTTTTATTATTTATTATTTTATTTTTATCATTTATTTATTTCTATTACATATTAAATACATTTTTAAATATTAATATAAAAAAAAACATTTAAAAATATAAAAAATAGTAGCCCACCGGCGTCGGGAACAGGGCTCCTGAGAAAGGAATCTCCTAACAATACGCGCCGTGTCTAGGAGTACCGCTTTCTGAATCAAGCCCTTGATCCAACTGCCCAACGAGAGCCTCCTCAGGTGTTGGTCGAGGCTCTTGGCTATTAAGCCATTGGCCGTCACGACTATCGGCACAATGATTGCCGTATTCACATCCCACATGTCGACAACCTCGCGAGCCAGATCAAGATACTTAATTTGTTTATCTTTCTCAGCTTTCACGAGGTTCTCGTCATGCGGGACAGTAATATCAACGATCATTGCGCGACGCTCTAATCGATCTACCACCACTATGTCAGGCTTATTGGCAACAATAGTCCTGTCAGTGATGATAGATCGGTCCCAATGTAACGTGATATGACCATTTTCAAGAACTGGGTCGGGCACATATCTATAGTATGGTACTTCCGATTCCACAAGACTGTATTTCAGAGCAAGTTGCTGATGGATAATCCTAGCTACAAGGTTGTGTCTATGCAAGTAGTCTCCGTTAGCCAGACGAGAACAACCAGATATAATGTGACGGATTGATTCCCCGGGACGATGGCATGCCCGACAAATGTCAACCGTACCGTCCTTCACAATATATCTCCGGTAATTGTTCGTCATCATAACTTCGTCCATAATAGCACAGACAAAACCTTCGGTTTCCCCAAAGAGGTCACCAACGCGCAGCCAGGATACGGACGCCTTGAAGTCTACATCCGGCCCATGTAGGGCCCGGTAGTAGCGCCCGTGAAGCTCCTTGCTCTTCCATATCTCCATGCGATCTTTAGTATCTAATACTATAGGTTTGCGCCAGTTCTCGTTCGCTAAAGAGAGCGGGGTGAGGCCCTTGTCCACTGATACCACATCTCGGTGCATCCCCACATCAGCTTCCAGGAAGTACTCCCTGAGACTGCATATCTCACGGTTGTGCAGGGTCTTAGCATTTAAGAAGCCTCGACCACCACACTTCCGCGGGATATACAGTCTCATTACTGACGACCTTGGGTGATGCATCCGATTTGCGGTCAATAGTGAGCGAACCCTCCTATCCAGGGCGTCAAGTTCTGTCTGAGTCCATTTGAGTACGCCGAAAGAGTACATTAAAACTGGCATGACCCAACCGTTGAAGGCGCGCACCTTGTTACCGCCTGATAAAAGACTATTTAAAACTTTATTTAGGCGGCCAAAGAAGCGCTCCTCCAACGATTGCTTCATGTCAGTAGCACTGATGCCTAACGCTTCCGACATACCCAAATATTTGTAGGTTTCAGTTGAGGAAAGGGATCTAAGGTTTATGGAATCCGAGAGTTGGGTTCCCACAGATTCCATAATCTCTCCTCGCTTCACATGCATGACTGCACATTTGTCCACACCAAATTCCATCCTGATGGCACTACTGAAAGTTTTTGTTAACTTCAGTAGCTCCATCAGTCGCAAATTGCTGGGGGCAAAGAGTTTCAAATCATCTATGTAAAGGAGGTGGGATATGACCTGACCACCTCTTCTCAACCGATAGCCCAGTCCTGAACCCTCCAGCAGTGTACTTAGAGGGTTCAAGGCTAAACAAAACCACAGTGGACTCAGACTGTCGCCCTGAAATATACCACGCTCGATCTTTATTGGTTCGCTGGTCTCCCGGATCTGCCGACATCCTGGATAGCGCAAGACCGTCCTCCATTGCCCCATACACGACATCAAGAAGGTGCGCATATATTATTATTATTCTCATTTATTCATTAAATTACATATAAATTACATTTTTAAATATTAGTATAAAAAAATAAAAACATTTAAAAATATAAAAAATAGTAGCCCACCGGCGTCGGGAACAGGGTCCAAGCCACCGGTGGTCAGGGCTCCTGAGAAAGGAATCTCCTAACGATACGCGCCGTGTCTAGGAGAACCGCTTTCTGAATCAAGCCCTTGATCCAGCCACCCAACGAGAGCCTCCTAAGATGTTGATCGAGGCTCTTGGCAATTAAGCCATTGGCTGAAACGACTATCGGCACAATGATCGCTGAGTCCACATCCCACATGTCGACAACCTCGCGAGCCAAGTCAAGATACTTGATCTTCTTATCATTCTCGGCCTTCACGAGGTTCACGTCATATGGGACTGTTATGTCAACAATCATTGTGCGCTTCTCTAAGCGATCCACCACCACTATATCAGGCTTATTGGCTACAATAGTCCTGTCAGTGATGATGGATCGGTCCCAGTACAGTGTGACATTGCTATTTTCGAGAACTGGGTCGGGCACATACCTATAGTACGGTACTTCCGATTCTACAAGGCGGTATTTCAGAGCAAGTTGCTGATGGATGATCCTGGCCACAAGGTTGTGCCTATGCAAGTACTCTTCGTTAGCTAGACGAGAACACCCAGAGATAATGTGGAGGATTGATTCCCCCGGCCGGTGGCATCCCCGACAAATGTCAACCGTGCCATCTTTCACAATAAATCTCCGGTAGTTATTCGTCATGATAACTTCGTCCATAATTGCACAGACAAAACCCTCGGTTTCCCCAAATAGGTCACCGAAGCGAAGCCAGGATACGGACGCTAAGAAATCTACATCGGGCCCATGCAAGGCCCGGAAAAAGCGTCCGTGAAGCTCCTTACTCTGCCATACCTCCTCGCGATCTTTAGTCTCCAGCACTACTGGTTTGCGCCAGTTCTCTTTAGCCAAGGAGAGCGGGGTGAGGCCCTTATCCACTGCCACCACATCTCGGTGCATCCCCACGTCGGCTTCAAGGAAAAATTCCCTGAGACTGCATATCTCGCGGTTGTGGAGAGTCTTAGCATTTAAGAAGCCACGACCTCCACACTTCCGCGGAATATACAGTCTCATCACCGATGACCGTGGGTGATGCATCCGATATGCCGTTAACAATGTACGGACCCTCCTATCCAGGGCGTCGAGTTCCGTTTGAGTCCATTTAAGTATGCCGAAAGAGTACATCAATACCGGCATGACCCACCCGTTGAAGGCGCGCACCTTATTTCCACCTGATAAAAGACTATTAAATACTTTTTTCAGGCGGCCAAAGAAGCGCTCCTTCAACGATTGCTTCACGTCAACAGTATTGATGCCCAACGCTTCCGACATACCCAAATACTTATAGGTCTCCGTTGAAGAAAGGGATCTAAGGTTTATGGATTCCGAGAGTTGAATTCCCTCGGACTCCATAATCTCCCCTCGCTTGACATGCATGACCGCACATTTGTCCACACCAAATTCCATCCTGATGGCGCTACTGAAAGTTTCTGTTACCTTCAGTAGCTCCGTCAGTTGCAAATTGTTGGGGGCAAAGAGTTTCAGGTCATCCATGTAAAGTAGGTGGGATATTACCTGACCTCCTCTCTTCAACCGATAGCCTAGACCTGAATCCTCCAGCAGTGTGCTTAGGGGATTCAAGGCTAAGCAGAACCAAAGCGGACTCAAACTATCGCCCTGGAATATACCACGGTCAATCCTTATCGGTTCGCTATTCCTCTGGATATTTCGACATCCTGGATAGCGAAGGACCGTACTCCATTGCCCCATACACGACATCAGGAAGGCGCGTAGAGTTGCATCAATTTTATACAACTCCAGCACCCTCATGAGCCATGTATGTGGCACCGAGTCATAGGCCTTCTTGTAATCTATCCAACATGTCGACAGATCATTCCGGGATCGACGAACCTGTTGGCTGATAGCCATGTCAATGAGGAGCAGCTCCTTAGTACCACGGGATCCAATCCTACATCCATTCTGAGAGGGGGACATGATAGAATTAATCTCAATATGATTGTTAATTTTAGCTCTCAAAATGGATGTAAGAACCTTATAGACCGTCGGCAAGCATGTGATCGGTCTATAATTTTTGGGTTCCGCAGTACTACCTGACTTGTGGAGCAGGTGGGTTATTCCTGTTGTTAGAAACTGGGGCAGCGATCCAGATTCCAAGGCTGACTGGAATCGGGACGCCAAGCAAACGTGCGATCCTCTGAACCATTTTATCCAGAAATTATGCAGCCCGTCCGGTCCAGGAGATTTCCAATTAGGTAATGGACGGACCGCACGAGCTACATCTTGGGGGCAGATGGTAATTGCCCCCATTTTATTATTATTATTATTGCCTTTTCATTTACACAAGCGTGACATAGCATTGTGTTACTTTTTTTATTTTTTTTTTTTTTTTTTAATAATTTTAGGAAAACTTACAGCTAGTCATGTACAATAGTTCGGGTTTAGATACCATTAAAAAGGCCAATTACAAGTTTTCACAGGTAAGAAAGTAAACATAGTTAGAATTACATAGGTAGTAGACACAATAAACAGGATTGTAAAATAATTGAAGAAAAAAAGCAAATTAAAGACTATTTTAAGTTTTGAAAGAAGTGAGTGCACAGCGTCTTTTTTAATTTATTTACACTAGTGTAAAAAAGATCGATATCAACATCACGGCAAGTGGAATCGTATACACGGCTCGCCCTAATCATGTACGAGTTTTGTCTATAGTTTGTTCTTGTCACTGGTGTATACAACAGACGAGGCCTGCGCAGATACGAGTAAGATGCTCGCAGTCCAACTTTGCTCAACAATTCAGGCACGTCGACGGAACTGTTAGCAATCTTAAACAGAAAAGCTAAATCAGAAATTTTTCTGCGCTCATGCAAGGGAAGAATATGAAACTTTTTACACCGCTTGTTATAATCCGAGATATATATTTTGGAACGAAATTGAATGTACCTTAGAAATTTCTTTTGTATGCCCTCTAAACGATTAACGTAAATGTTATAAATCGGGTTCCAAACCTGAGAGGCATACTCGAGGTGGCTACGAACAAACGAGCAATATAAAATTTTGATTGTCTTTATGTTTTTAAAATCGGACGAGACCCTGAATATAAAACCTAGTGCTTTCGATGCTTTGCTAATAATATTGTTGATGTGAGTGTCAAAAATAAGTTTTGAGTCGAAAGCAATCCCGAGATCCTTGATGACATTGACCCTGGATATGGAGGTATCAAGGAGAGTGTAAGGAAACAGAAGAGGGTCGGGTTTTCTGGTAAATGAACACACGTAACATTTGGAAACGTTTAAGTCTAACTTATTTAGGTTACAGTAAGTTTGGAAGGTGTCTAGATCATCTTGCAGTAACAAGGCATCAGCGTGGGTAATAACCTGTTTCATAATTTTCATATCATCCGCATATAGCAGTAATTTAGAATACCGAAAACAGGCGGGGACATCATTAATAAAGATATTAAATAGGAGGGGCCCTAACAATGATCCCTGGGGAACTCCCGATGGAATAAGCATAGCTCTGGAGGAGTAGCCATTCAGCACCACAGTCTGGCATCTTCCCTCCACGTATGACTTAAACCATCTGTATAAATTACCCCTAATACCCATCGAAAAAAGCTTACGCATTAGGATGATATGGTCAATTCGATCAAAACACTTGCTGTAATCGGTATATATAACGTCGACCTGGGATCCATTTGACATAGACTCCGATAAGAAGTCACTGCAGAGAACTAGATTAGACGTGGTAGACCGACCTCTCAAGAAACCATGTTGCTGCTCTATAAAACTGTGTTTGATAGCCGAGTAAACTTGTTTGTATACAATTTTCTCCAGTACCTTCGCAAACATACACAATTTGGAGATCGGCCTATAATTCTCAACAAAAGTTTTTGGGCCCTTTTTATGTATCGGTGTTATATATGCCGATTTCCAGATCGCTGGTACCAAGCCTGTATTAAGTGACCTTCTAAACAGGATTGAGAGGGGGACAGAGAGACTTTTGGCGCATTTCAAAACGAAAAAAGGTGGCACATTATCAGGACCTGCGGATTTATTCAGGTCAACTTGCTTCAGCAGTCTGTGAACCTCTTCCTCTAGAATTTCCACAGCATTGATGTCGGAAGTACCCCGTACACTGCTGAGATCTGCATCACATGACACAAGACCTCCTCGAGTACCCGAGCCCGCAAGAAAGTTGGAGTGAAAGAACTCACTAAAAAGGTTGCAAATAACATCCCCATCACCAGATGACAACTGACCGAAGTGTAGCACTGATGGATACGAGTTCGAATGTTTCCTATCTTTGACATAACTCCAAAAGGCTCGAGGATTATTACTTATGTTTGATTCTATTTTGTTTATGTAATCGTCAAACATTACCGTCTCCAGATCTTTAACCCGTTGCCTTAATAAAATGAAGCAATTATAATCTGCAAGATTCCCATATTTTTTAAATTTATTGTGATATTTAGCTTTTTCTTTTATAATTTTGATCAAGTAGCTTCGGTACCAGGGTGGATATTTAGATTGGGATCCGATTTTTTTGGTTGGTACGTAGGTGTCACGGATCATGTCGATAACAGAGTAGAAAAATGTGACAGCGTCCTCAATCGACCGGCTGCTTAATTCACTCTGCCAATCTACAAGGTTAAGCTCATCACATATTACGTTGTAATCTGCTAATCGATACAAAAATTTTACGTAAGGACGAATCGGAAGGCTGTGCAATTGAACAAAGTCGGCCGTAACGCATAATGCCCTGTGATGCAAATCCTCAGGCACAAGCGGGTCATCACTACAAGTGACAGCAACTTGGTCGTTGGACAGCACCAGATCAAGGATTCTATTATTCTTATTTAGGTACGAGTTGAACTGTAGAAGATTACACGTGTTGAAATTGTCAATTAGGTTAGTTTGCACATCTCCATGAAGGATAGCAGGGTACAAAGAACATCCATCGGCAGCCGGCTGCCAAGTTAAGTTGGGCTGATTAAAGTCTCCTACAATAACAAACTTGTCAGCAGAATGTTTAAGTACAATGTCAGCTAAGTTTTCTGAGAAATTGCCCAACTGGACTGCTAAAGAGTTACCTACATTCTGGGAACAGATGTAGACAGTGCATATGTGCATCTTGTACGAGATTCTGGGTTTTTTCCGCACTAGTGTTAACGTAACCCACATGTCCTCAGCACTGGAGCACCACTCATAGCGAGCATCCGCTACAAGTCCCCGCTTAACTGCAATTAAGACACCTCCTCCCATAACTTGATTAGTGCTGGCGTAGTCACGATCCCTTCTCCACACCAGGTATCTATCATCAAAGATTTCAGAGTCGGATATCCCGTCAATTAACCAGGTCTCAGTCAGGCAAATAACGTCAAAACTATTCATACATACGTTTCTATAGAAATCTTGAGTTTTTGTTCGCAGTCCACGCACGTTTTGATAGTAAAGGCTAAGGGACGCCATCGTAAACTATTATTAACGAAAGAGTAACATAAACACAATAAGTATAAGGTACATTCAATTTGTAAAACCGGCTATTAACCTTGAGTGTTAGGTTAATTACCATGGCTAAGGAAATTAGGACTTTAACGACAAACGAATAAGTTGTAATTAGCGAGTAAATGCAATGGTGAGTAACACAAAAACAAAAATGGGCGCAAAAAACTCGGTATGATAAAAACAAGCAAGTTAAAGCTTTAAACATTAAAGAATAGCTATTAAAATCGTAATATGCAAAAGGTGCGAAATAGTTGTCACCAAGCGATAAGCGAACAAAAGGCTGGTGAGAATGGAATGCGTACAAAAAACAAGAACACGTGTTTCTCAAACTTAATGAGCAGATGTAAACAACTAACTTGCCGGAGTGTTGAATCGATATACTTAGAATAAAAACTTCATCAGATCCTGCTCTGATTTAATGTGATGTTTCGGAGAGGTGATATTTTTGCGTAGCATTATTTTACACCCTCTGACCCAGACATGTTCAAACCCGCGTTCCTTAGCCCTGGCTTTGGTCTTATTTAAAAGGATTTTGTTCTCGAACGTTAAGTGATCGTTAATGTAGATCCTGTTCTCGCCTTTCAATCCCAGGTCGCTGGCATTCAGGGTCCTGTGCTTCTTCGCGGCCGCTACGAAATCATTTTTTAAGTAGCTGTTGTGAACTGAACAAATTATGTTTTTGTTGTGCTTGTCATTACGCATCGGCACTCTTGCGATATAATTGATCTGGTCTTTAGGGATGTGACAGTTAATGGTATCGCCGATCTTGGTCATCAAGGAAAAAAGGTTTTCATCATTGGAAATCGGTACTCCTTTGATCTCGATATTATTTATACGGGATCTTTGCTCACTCTCGCATTGCTGATTTTCAAGCTTCTCCACGCGAACCTGTAGAACAGAAAACTGCTCTTTAACCTTCCCCAAAGTCTCAACTTCTAGCTCCAGGGTCGAAACCTTGCATGTCATGGCCTTCAACTCATCATTTACTGATTCCATAGAACACTTGATTTCAGAGAATTCCGACCTGATCGCTTTAAATTCCATGAGTTCAGACTGGATTGCTTTTATGCTTTCAACCAACGCTGGCAATGCTTCCATCTGGGTTGAGAGTCGCTTAAGCTCCGTTAGAATGGTTTCCGAGTCTGCGGGTGAAGGATTAGGGATACCAATACGAGGACTGGCTGCCGCTGATGACTTGCAGCTGGCACATTTCCAAGTTGTTCTGCGGTCTCCAAGCTTTCTCCATCCAACTTCCGTTATACCGGCGCAGGGGAAGTCGAACTGTCCCTGGCAAAGCGTACACGTGACGCCATCTCTAGCTTCAACATCACAGCCCTTGCACTTAAACATATTTTTTTTTATTTTATTAATGCAGTTAGACACAAGTTTGAGAAACGCAGTCAACTCGTTAGGACAATTTGTTCGCGTAGTAAAAGAAACGTCTTTAAACGCGCGCGTTCGGTAAGCTGTCTACTACCTGACTGCTACACATACGTATAAAGCCTCCTCTACACGTCTGCAGATGCGTCCGCGGACGTCATCTGCGGATGCGTCCGAAGACGTGTAGAGGGCGTAATTTGTGCATCTGTTGTAGGTATTTAACGTCCGCAGACGCACGCAGACGCGTCCGCCTCGAATCCGATTGTTGTCGGTTTTTGTGGCACAGATCAAAGGGTTTCGGCGCGGACGTCCGGTGTCTGTCCACACGTCTGGCGACGTATCAGTTTAATCAGAGTTGTGATTGAGAGAGCACGCGTGCTTCTTGCGGTTTAATTCTTGTTGAAATAGCTAATAATATGAGCCCCGAAGAAACTTTTAGGTTTATTGAGCTATATCAAACTGAAAACTGTTTGTGGAAACCCAAAAATAAATACCACAAAAATAAAAATGTTGCAAGTGTACCTACTATTATAATACTTACACCTAATTCAATTGTTTACTTATTTCAATTAATTCGATTAGTAGTTATTTTGAATTAGTAGTTAAAAGTACTAAATAAATAAATAGCTACGGCAGCTACGGTCTCAATATCCATTTTTAAACGTGCGTGTTGCGTCTGTCGAGAATGAACCTAGACTGATCGACCTGCAGACGTGTGGACAGCTCGTGGTGATCCATCTGCGGATGCATCTGCGGGCGTCCGCGGACGCATCCGCAGACGTGTAGAGGAGGCTTTATAAGCACTTCTGTATTGCACTCAGTGTTCAGTGAATATTGAGTGATCGCTGCTAATCGACAAGAGCTCGTGAACGGTTTACATCGCCCCTTACTGCGCGGATAGCGAACTGAAGCGCCGCGATATTTGGAAAGCTTTCTGACTCATGTACGTACCTATTCATAAAGAAACTAATAGGAATTCACTACAATTTAAATAAGTAAAGTAGAGTAGACTTCTATATTAGAATTGGAGAGAAGATCGATCAATAAATAATCCCACCGTTTATACATATAATTTCTTATATATATGTCGGAGGAAGTACACGAAGTGGAACTGATTGTTGATAATAAACGCGGGATGACTATTGTTTACCAAAAATGCTTTGTAAAATCGTAATATTATTTAATTTGATTAGTTACATTCTGATACGATTTAATATCTCATGAATTTAATTAAAGTTATTGTTTTGTATTCTAATTCACGACCAATCAGAGCAGAGCATACGCCTCGAGCGGGGTCGAGGTGCTATATTTGACCAATGGCGCGCGCATGCGTGTTCCCGTGCGTTTGAGCGGGAATATTAGAATGGTTGAAATACACAGGACCAATCAGGACGATTGTCAAGTGAGGTTATGTGAGTATTGAAGAGTGGATCGAGTCGGATCCTGGAGACATGTGAAATTGTGAAGCCTTATGATTTTGTTGGACGGTAAAGTTGAATTGGTGTCCCGAACCCGCTGCTCAAATAGAATTGGTTAATTAACGTGTTTACAAACTAGTTGTGAAGTACTTATTCGTTCAGTGACTAAATGTTGTAAAACTGTTATTAAATTGTACTAAAAGTGAATACGGACTTTGTTTTGTGCTCGCATTTCACCCAATGACGCCCACCAAATCCTGACAACTAACAATGGCGTCGAGAAGGATGCTGTTTCTCCGACATATATAATACAAATACATTTCTTGATTACTTTTATAATAATTAGAAAAATATGACATACATGGTGACATAAAATATGAAGAGACATAATTAAATATCTTGTAATATCTTATATGGTAAGTCCGTCAGTCCCAGCTGTCATTCTTAGATGTTTGACAGTCGTTAGGGATAGCCAGAAGCCCGATAGTCTAACATCCTGTCTTATCAAGGGGTATCGTGTTACCCACTGACGGGGTTGTGAAGGTCATGTAGGCAGTGTTTAGCTGCATCCGGTTAGACAGGAAGCTGACCCCAACATAGTTGGAAAAAGGCAGGTGATGACTCACATCGTTAGAAATCCATCACGCGTGCGATACGCACCGCACCGCGATGTACTACTCGTAGGTACTTGCTGACAGGTACACAATAAAGACATGGCTGCTGAAAATATGCGATACGATACATGTTTCAATTTGTTTATTTCGTAAACCTACATTCAAATAGCAATAAATGACAAAAAAAGCAAAAGGGAATCAAGTCAAGAAAGATAATGAAGTCATGAAAACACTGAGACAAAAACCTTTTAAAAATGTAATCCTGTATGCGTCCGGCAGAGCGCGTGTAGTGTAAGCGATCCGAGCCTCCGAGTGAAGTAACTCCCGCCCTGCTCTGGCCAGACACACAACACAATAGCGTTATATTGAGAAAACAATGCATGAAGTGAGTACGTCATGTTAATTTACAATTCTCTGCTAGTGTTGTACATTTCCCAGCGTGATCAACGAGTACAGTCAGCCAATCAGACATGTTACACAGTTCGCGTTCATTTGAAACATGTGTTGTAACGTAATTGCATGGTAAAACGGCCGTCCTTTGTATGAACGAGCGCTAACGACCGACACACACATACTCTCTGTTTTTATTTTCACTGTTTGCACGTGTTGTGTTTCAATGAATCAATGTGATTTCAACTACTACACTGTATTGCCTAAATCTGGCCGTTTATTATGGTGGTGTAATAAAATATCATAACTATCTTATCAATATGTCCGCAACGAAAAAGTAAAGACACCGTTTGCCCCTGTTGCCCCACGCTACAGACCTTCCCCATCGGCTCACTTACGAGTATATACACCAGATAAAGCAAGGCAAGCCGCGTGACTCCGCCCGCCGCGCCCTCCGAGTACGAACTTATACTTACAACGATAACTACTCACTTAACGCCCTACGGTCAGCAAATGTAATGTAATCTCGACAATAACGCATAAGGCAATAAATAAGGTTCAAATGTGTGTTTTCGGTGTCCTGTGTTAGGATAGCCCCTTAACAACAACTACTTACTTATATTTAACATCATTATGATGAATCTGTTGTTATACTTAAATGATTCGTAACTCTAGTTACTTGTAATAAGTATAATGAAATAAAAATCCAGACCAAGTTCATATGCTTGCTAGTAACCTATTTCCAAACTAATGTTCGTATCGGTAACAAAATTATGAGCCCGCGTCAATCTCGGCGGCATGGGGCACTCGCGCCAGTGTGCATACACACACAGTTTACTGCCTCGAACACTGTACTACAATAATTATAATACGAAGTAGATACAGACCTAAGTATTTTATTCCAACGAATGAAGGAAAATTTAACATCTCATTGCTTATTAATTTCCAAGAATGGATCCTTTATATTAGGGAAATATTTTAATGTATTCCAAAAATAACAGAGTGGAATAACTAAAGTTATAGCGTTTTGTTTACCGAGCAATATAACGATAAGTTATTTACTCGGCCGACTAGTACCACGTGCAGTATACAGTCGACACTGAAACGTAACACTGTCCCAGTTTGCCGCGACTCCTGACTACTCCTGTGAGATTTTTGTGTTCGAGTAACGGAACCTCTTAAGAAAGTCGCGAAATTTTTTACACCCGAATTATTTACAATAAAAAGTTTTTTTTTTAATTTGTTTTAGGATTTATGGTGTCAAAAATCAATTTGTTGTTGTAATGGATTTCCATTACTACGCCACAGAGTAGTTGTCAGTCCGCTAGTAGGGGCGCGCGGCGGGCGGCGGGAGCTCACCACTATTCGCGTTAATTGCCGTCTCAAAGTTGAGCTTAAGGGGAATACTGTAAGGTAGCACCGAATTGTAAAGTTAATACGTTTTTGCAAATTAGTGTATTAGAGGTATGTAGAATATAATGTAATTAGTGTTTGTTATCTAAGACATTACACACGCGTTTAAACTGCACCTCACCTCACGGTACGCAATAACGCGGCCACTGACTGCAGCGACAGTGTCCACTTCGACTGGAACACTGCCAAATAGCCGTCACCGCGACCCGCGCTGCTCCGGCACTTACACTCCTTACTAATAATATTATATAGAAGTTCTTCGATAACTATAACAAGGTGCCGCTGAGAAAACACTGCGTTTAGAATATTCGCGTCAACCGCAGAACATCATACCTGGGGCCCAAGTCTGCTATTACAATAGTGTCAAAATGGTCGATCATTGATTTCATAATTGTTGATTTTGACAAGTTTGGTAATCTACTATTATAATGGCGTCATTATGATTTTTCAATGATCAACCACTGACACTCCATTGAAAGAAATGGCATAGAATGGTAATCTCGTACATAATGATTAATGAATGACTGACATGCGGTAATCTACTAAAATTTTGACAAGTCTTTTGATCAGTGACCTACCATTAGAACGTCATTGTGCAGTCATTGCTTAAAAGCAATGAATGCACTGAAGAGATGGTTACGAGTATCGTGTTTGTGGAATATTTTAATGGAGAATGTATTCAGTACGAGCAAATATTCTCGAGCTATATTCAAATATTCATTGTGTTGTTGTGTTGTTTCATTGTGCCGGATTTTGTGGCGAGGGAGCTGAGTAAGCTGCCTCCCGTCACGTT
Organism: Caradrina clavipalpis; assembly: GCA_932526535.1. Classification (NCBI taxonomy): domain Eukaryota; kingdom Metazoa; phylum Arthropoda; class Insecta; order Lepidoptera; family Noctuidae; genus Caradrina; species Caradrina clavipalpis. Next base: position 13,341,592 of record OW052109.1, on the reverse strand, counting down.
CGATCACATCGCCGTTACATGGCTGCTGCTATTGTCTCGATAGAATCATCCGACGCGCCGCAGCCTAAGCGACAAACCAAAATAGAGGTAAAACAGAAAAAGGGTGCTCAACCTGCCCTGACTGCGGTCCGTAGCTCCATGCAAAGAACGGGCCAAGTTGACGAAGAGGGTTTCATTAAAGTGGAAAGGAAGAAGAAGAAGCCCTGTTCCCGAAACCTGTGTGGTACCGCAGCGAGTGGACTCAACATGCTGCTGCGTCCTGCTATACCTACGACGCAGCTGTACATATCGCGTCTGCATCACACCACGAAGACTGAAAAATTCGTGGAGTATTTGAGAGTGAGGACCAACTGGACTCTGCGGGTCGAACGGTTGGAGTCGCGCCACAGCGTCAGTTTTAAGTCGTTCGTGATACGAGTTCCAACCCACCATCTACAGACCTTCATGAAGGAGGACCTTTGGCCGAAGGGTGTCGTATACTGACGTTTCCAAGGTCGGTTACTCGACACCACGAAGCGAAACACGACGCCGACTATATAACGTGTTTTATTATTATTGTATAAGATTATTTTTGTGTATTTTATGGGCGTCAGTTGCCTGATAATAAAATGATTATTATTATTATGACCATTTATTCATTTAAAATAAATTATTATTAAAAAAAGTGCAAACATTACAATGATGACACATTTTATACGAGTATTATGGCTATTGATCTCATGTATTAAACCCTCACACAAAAGTATAGTTAGGCTACCTAAAGCCACTCTTAACTAGGGATTTGCTATAGTACCTCCTGAAATAATAACCTGTAAAGTAGAATCATAGTATCGTTTTCATAGAATAATTTTCTTTACACTGCTATAGTTTTTCTGTTTTTATAGATGAAATCGGGGTTATATTTTCAAGAAATAGACCATTTGATGAGGAATCCAATGATAGTCACACACCATTGTTTTATAGTAATGTAATAGATGTAATAACACTTTTTCACACAAACATGAGTAAAAAATTGGATAAATGAACCACTATTTAGTAAGCGATTGCGGTCCTTGTTAAATTCTTCTTTTTTTTCGCATCGGCGATACCTCTTTTTTTCGGATCGGAAATCATCTAATGGCTTCTTCCGCTGTGGAAACCGAAGGGAGGGTCAGACTCTTACTGACTAAAACCCATCCGTGTATCTCCTCCTAAAGTCCTTTGAATTCTGCGCAATCGATTCAGTGCCTTCCAGATATATCGCTGAAGTTCACTCGATGGTCTCGTAGCTTCAAGTAGGTACTCATGAGGTGGTGGATGTCTTCCTTACCACAATCAACTTCTTCAATAACAAACAAAAACATCGGCCGCTTGAAATAAAAACCGGCCAAGTGCGAGTCGGCCCCGTAAACGAAGGGTTCCGTACCATTATCAATAAAAACGGAAAAAAAGGTTGTTGAATAAGAGGGCCCCTTAAATATTTATTTTATTTTTAAAGTGAATATTTACCTAATATTCTGTGAATATTTCAGGCGTCTACTTGTTGCTGTTATCAATATCGAGCAAAAACGAGCAAAAAAAAAATCACATTTGTTGTATAGGAGCCCCCTTAAATATTTATTTTATTCTTTTTTTTTAGTATTTGTTTTTATAGCGGCAACAAAAAAACATCATCTATGAAAATTTTAACTGACTAACTATCACGGTTCATGAAATAAATCCTGGTGACAAAAGGAAAGACAGACAGACGGACAGCGAAGTCTCAGTAATAGGATCCCGTTTTACCCTTTGAATACGGAATCCTAAAAACCGATAAACGTCTATAAACTGTAATGACACATTTGACTTTGACAGCTAAACAGATAAAATATTTTTTATATAGATTCACAATATCCGCGTTACACATAAATGTTTTTTGCTATTTATGAACTTCTTACTACTTCAGATGGCTTATAGCACTAATAAATAATATATAAATAGATGTATAAATAAATCTGGCATAAATAAACGTTCAAATTAAGTAGTAGCTTTTCGATAATAATTTCTACTAACGGTTTTTATAATAATGGCAATACAACAGTGTCATTGTGACACAATTCTATTACAACACCATTGACCGATCAATGATCGACCAATACGGATTAGCAGATTACGAACTTTTAGCAAAATGACAGTGCGATGGTGTTGGAATGACGATTGTTATAAAAATAGCAGACTTGAGGCCCTGGCCTTAACTACAAAATACCCCCCCCCCCCCGGGGGGCGCTGTAAACAGATCATAAACTGAACTCCAACACTCAAGTGTCGCGATCGGATTCACTTCCTCTGTTCCGCGCGATGCTTTGACTCCGCTGAGTGCAACACACGTGTGAACGAGACATTATGTGAACAAGATGACTTGTATGAAACACTTTTGTTCTTAATCCGGGAAAATCTAATCAAAACATGTCAAAAGTGATGTAGAATTGTTCGCGGTAGATGTAACCTCTGCGCGTGTGATAACAGTAACACTTACTGTTTATATCAGTTGGCACGCATGCGGGGCTTCACCCGCGTACAATGGTTGGCATTTGTTTATCTGTTACGCGACCGTTTCCTATTCGTACGAATTGGTTGAACGAGTGCAGAGCTACGCTGAGTACTAACCCATACATTAATGAATGCTAGTAAAATGAACAAGGATGCTTCCTGATGAGTCCCGTAGCGGTTCGTTCCGTGATATTTACATAAAGTTTAGCAGCCGATGTTTTAAAACGTTGCATGGTTGAATGACAGACATTTAACCATGCAACGTTTTACAACAAAATACGCCAAATTCAGCTTAACTACCTACTTCGTAAATAAGCTTTTATTTGCAAGGAATATTTAATCTGTATTGAAATAGCGGTATAATTAGTATCTCCACAAAGGGATGTTTGAGGGTCTCGCATTCTCGTAGGGGATTATTACGTGTTGTGGTGTCGGACTTGTGCTCAACCGACACCCCGCGGGCGCGCTCGTATCTATACTAATATTATAAAGAGGTAAAGTTTTATCTGTTTGTTTGTAACGAATAGGCTCCGAAACTACTAGACCGATTTTAATCATTTATTCACCAATAGATAGCTACGTTATTCTTGAGTAACATAGGCTATAATATAACATCACGCTACGATCCACGGGAGCGGAACATTGACCAAACACATAACTTATGGTGGGAAAATAAGGCACGCGGACGAAGTCGCGGGCAGTACGCTAGCCATACAAGTGCAACAGTGGCAAGCAGAAACACATTCCACTCTTATCTCGTCTGTGGACGAAAAGGTTCTTTTCAACATCGTCAAGAGTCGCCGCCAAACGTGCCGCGCGAACGACGCGTGACGAGAGCACTCGGCGCGGGCGAGGCGCCGCCTGCAGCCAATCATGTCACGTCGCACACACGCGCACCTGCACTGTGGTGAGATGGTGACACACCATACATACGCCAAGTGTAGCAAATTATTAAAATGTACCACATTTAACTTCACCTCTTTAAGGCACCGTAGAATTATTTATCACCCCTTATTATAGTATTTCATCATGTAACATGGCGATAATACATGCAAATAGCCCTAAAAGTTTTCTATCAATAGGTTATTGATAAGTAACAAAAAATATTATGATAGTGGGGACCGTAGCGCGTGTATACTGCCTCGTAGCGGCGTCGTAGCGGCGCTACGTGACTACGTGTCTCGTAGCACCGCGACGCCGGCATCCACTCAATGTTCAGCTGACGTCACCTTCTGATGTAGGTACTAGTTTATTTTTCTTCTTTTTATTTTAAGAAATTTTGTCTTGAACATGTCGAAACAATTACTTTTTCTTTTTTCTGATCCAACATAATTATCTACAACAATTACAACTCATGTTAAGATTATATTACATTAAGGGCCCCATGTGAAGAAATAGTTCACTGTGGTTAACACATACATGTCTATTCGTTAAAATAGAAAATAATGGCGAATAGTATAACTTTAAAATTAAAACTATTTCTAAGATAGAATAATTTTATTGGGTTTTACGTTTTTCTTTACTTGTTACCTGGCAGTTTTAGAAGTAAAGTTATGTTTTAAAACCATTCTCGCTCAACACTTTGACGCAGATATCTAAATGAAAAGCTTAAGGAACAATCATTACATTGGCTACATCTAAATGTTTGGTCCAGTTTCCCTATATTAGTGTGTAGTAAACAGAGCAACAGACTAGTAACAATGCCCGCGGGAAATCAGCGCAGTCGACCCCGCGCCGCGCCGCGCCGCCGCGCTCCGCCGCGCTCTGAGCCGCGAGACGCGCGCCTCCCGCACACATTTATTAACATAATTATTGGATGTTTGTTCTGAGAGTAAACACAAACACGAGTTATTTTGACAAGATCTGTGAAGTTGGTGCGACGTGGATATAAACACGAGGGCAGCTGGGAGACATGTCGCGCACGAGAACACGTACAGTATGATTGTTACCAACAGTTATCATTATCAGACTTTCATAATATTTACAGAGGGTGGAATTACTACCCTAATATTTGGATTGTGTGACATTTATACCGAAATTGATCATAATCATTATCATCATATCAGTCTATAGCCGTCCAATACTGGAGGTAGGCCTCCCCTACTGCCGGGGCTGCGGGTTGTTCGAAAGAGATACCGCGCCCCCGGAACGCAAAGGGCACATGAAGGAACATAGATGGGTTTTAGTCAGTAAAAGTCTGACACTCCCTCCCGTCCCGCCCAGGGCGGGGGAAGTTATTTGATGATTTCCCGTCTATAAAAAAAAGGCCTCCCCTAAAGAGCGCCAACCGCCAACCGTATGGCTGCGTACCCCGCATCCACCCACTGCCACCACCTCTATATCGTCGCTCCGTGCCCCGAGCGTCCCACTTTAAGTTTGCTTGTTGATCGCTTCTAATATTTTCACAGAAAAGACTTCGCTTGCATTGTATGGTGTATTCCTTATGCTTCAAATAACGTATTATAATATCTGCGTGGTCCATCACCGACACTCGCATCTTAATGTCTACTAGTAGCGTGGTGTGTCTCCGTCTCGCTCGCACTCGGCGCTCCGCGGAGGTGGCACGTTTATTCAGATGAGAGCGCTAAATGCTTCGCCACAATCTTGCGCTACACCTCTGAGCGCCAACTGTTTACTGAGCACATCATTTGTAGAAGGTCCACTGTTCTCAAATACAGAAACAGCATTATTGCTCTTTTCAAATAGGAGTGTTTTTATCATTTTGATATTGTAAAGAAAAAGAAAGCCTGCTCTGTTCCACTCCTGAGCGAAGGCCTCTCTTCACTCCTTCCATTTTTTGTGAGGCTATATTGTTTCCTGTTTCCAGTCCTGAAGGTATCCAATGCCTTGGATGCCTCGCCGCGGGCCCTCTTACTCTTACTGACATGTCCGATTCAGTCTATTTTAGTTGGGCAAACTTTGAGCAACGTCAGCTATCCTTAGCTTATATTAATGAATAAAATGATGTGTTTCAGAATGGTAATAAGAAGCTAGGTAATTTCTTTTGACGTATGTAACGTACCTGGCTGTGACACAAGTTAGGTCCAACTAGTTAACCTTCTGCTCCGCATGTCGGCACAGTGTCGCGCCGTGATGCTACAAAGTGTTCACTCTGTATGGTAACCCTAATCTGAAAGAAATCGTTTGTGAAATCTTATCGCCGCCTTCTTAACGCGAGCGAACGTATATGTCGCGAGAAATATTTAAGGAAATGCGGCTTAGGAAGGTAAGTCAAGTGTTATATCCCAGCCAGACTTGAGTGCGTGCTCTCTTCTGAGTGAGTTTTGGTAGGAGGGATCTTTGTACATACGTACAAAGATTAAAGTGAGTCGGTTCCGGGAGGATAACGTGGTATCCTTCCACGAAATGAAAATGGGTCAAAGAGCTGTTACAAACTTAGCCTGATAATAAATCATAAACATTAATAAATAGTTGAACAGTCTATGATCAGTTCGAAGCTCGCGAGGGGAGCTAGCCGCAGTTAGCCGCACAACTTCACGCCGTAAATTATCGCGAAACAGTCGGACGAGTAGTTCACAATGAACACTGGTGGGTATTCAATCAATACGCCATTAATTGGTTTTGCGTGAGCAACATATAATCCTCAAACTAATTGATAAAGTTAAACGATTACAGAACTGTTGCTTGATTATACGCGACACTAAACATAGTGGCACTGGGTTATTTAATTTAGTAATATATAAGTAAGTAAGTATATATATACATGGTTAGATAGATGTGCATCAGTTAGGTTCTGAGCTCTCAGATATAAACATAGGTTAAGTAACGAGCAAGTAACGAGTGAGCCACATCCGTGGCTCATCTCACTCACAACCAGGAGATAACTGTCTTTATATGTGTTTTGGTCTCATGTGACAATGATCTTTAATTACCCGCAATTTTGTCGAATTCTGTCTATCGCAGTGTTACTAGGAGCGATGGCCGCCGGACCGGCGAAGCGCCTCGTCCATCATTGTGTCACAAGTTACAAATCATTTGAGCTTCCCCGTGCTTTCCGCTCCAGTGCTCTCGGAGTGACGCGCTAATGAAAATGAGTTAAAATAATATAGCGACCGTCTCCGGTCTCCGGCCCCGCGCCGGGCGTCACGACGATCAACTTAGTTTAATGTTTCAACTGATAATTAATAGATTTTAGCCAACAGAACACGTACTTGACTTCGTGGAGCTCTCGTACACTTTCAGTACATTTTATGCGTTCGACTGTTTCGAATGGATCTGTTTTGAGACTGCAACTCGCGTGAACAGTAAGTTTAGTCACAAATTGTCCGGTTACGGAATCAGAAGTTCTACGTGTTATAACTCGCTTCTACTTCGTGAGGTGTTTTCATGTAAAGTTGTCTGGCGTCGGGATGGCACGGATTCGGCAGAACTTGGTGCCTCAGTATAGTGCGGTGCTGTAATGCTGAGTTATCTATATACTATCCGACTATAACGACCTACATCATTTTAAGTATGCATACTTGATAGGTTCACTGATGGGTCATCTTTTAGATGTGAAGTACAAAAGGTATCTCACTCATATAAGTCCAAGAGTGATTGCTGGTTTTTAAAAACAATCTTCAGATATTACAAACCCGTAAAGCACTCAATATTCGTGACGTAAAGCAAATCAATTAGTCGGAAACCTATACGTTTTAATTGGTTACTGTTAAAGAGAATGTTTTCACACCTTTCCTTTTACAGAGCTAATAAAGTCTGTAGTAGTCAACTTCCTTGACTATAACAGGCTTTATTACACACCTTCGTGTGAGTTTACGGTTTAAAACTGACTGAAGTAAGTACTCTCCCTGCGCGGGGCGCGTAGTGCACTATGTACTGTACATTAGTGCGCACTACGTCTGTAACGACTGTAACGAACTGGCAACAGCTCCTCGCAGCTGCCGGCTACTAGCGAGCCTCTTGTCACGTGCTGTGCGCCTAGTACCAACATTACGGTAACATTAGCGTCGTGTCGCCTGTTGTTACAACGTAGTAATATGTGCAAGGTTTGCGAAACACACAAACACATCCATATATATACCATCACGCCTGTATTCCCTGGAGAGTTAGGCAGAGGTGTACTAAACGTATTAATATTTGACAAGACACGTAGCACCTATGCGACTAAACTCTTGCGTAGTTATTCTTCCAGCTTGCCCTATTACTCGCCAAGAGACCATTCGAAGAAATAATGTATGTGTCTAGCAACTGTATTAGCCTACAAAGCTGAATGTTTTGTGAATTGGTGGCACGGCATGCTCATAATGTCACCGTGGACGTCGATCAACCCTGGGGTGTGTTTAGTTATTGTATGAGATACATCACATCATTGTAGACCAAGTTCACTCTGAGGGTCGAGCGGTTGGAATCTCACCACGGCGTGAGTTTGATTTCCTTCGTGGTGAGCGTGTCGAAGGAGGAATTTTGGCCGAGAGGTGTAGTGTTCCGGCGATTCCGAGGCCGCATACCCGACACCGCGCGATACACGACGCCGACTTTACGTGTGTGTGAAATAGTTTTTAAATATCTTTATATTATTTATGTATAGTATTTTTATATTATTATATGTACCTACTGAAATATGTATGTATTTTCTATGAACCTTGATGCCTGATTTAAATAAATAAATAAATTGTGTTCACAAATCAGTAAATTAAAACTAAGAAACAATATTGTTATATTATATTATTGTTATGTTATATTGTTATAGTACATGTATTTAACTTTTTGTATTTGGCTTTAGGCGCACCCAGCCTACAGCCTGTTCATCACACCGTTACCCGGGACGTCTCTAAGGACCAAACTAACCGCCCGACCTAAATTGAATCACATCAAATACACCTCATTGTGACCATTGATATCATACTCAAGTTTATTTAGGTTACGGGGTAGCGGCTTCAGCTCATGTAACAACTCTTAAACTAAATGAAGTGTTAGAGGTTATGTTTGTATATTCACATTAATAGAAAACATTATGAAGGGTACTGATTCGCACTGACCTTTCTTAAAAATAACTCACTCGTTTCCAAAACTTTTCAAGTACGCGTCTAATGGATCTCCCGTGTTTTTCCTTATATTTGTTTTTGCAAGTAATTTATAAAACTGCAGTATCTGTGACAATGGTAGATGCACAGTTCGTGTCTAGTTAAACAACATTGCTGTGACGTTTAGTACTGAATAAGAGGAGAAGTCACATGTCAAGTCAGATGCTAACCGATATATTTATTTCCGTACATTAAGAATGAAGTTAGCTTACGACATGATGTTCCTCCGAGTGAAGTCTGTAGGAAAGCTCTGTATTAGTGTACTTAACGTTACTTCTACCTGGAATACTGTTCACACAAAGTATGCAAGGGAAGGCAGAGAGTGACTAATTAAAAAGAATGCCTTCTCTTTTTGTAATTAGCGAGCGGTGTTAACTAAGGGGCAGAGCGAGGTCACGTGCGAGGTAGCCGCAGAAGGCCAGCTGTGCACCGCGAGCGGTGATACACGCACGCACAGAGACTACATTGTATGGTCAGGGATACGCATGCACAAAAGGATGCAAGGAGCTTGCATGCCGCTCTACCATAACATCTGATTGGTGAATGCCTCACGTAACTTGCATATTTCCGTGCACGTCCCTGGCATGTGCAGTGTTGCTTAAAAGACGTGTGTCTCTCACTGCGTCTAGCCTTCTGTAACATCTATTTTGTGGTGCGCTGTCAGTACCTACAGGAACTGTTCAGTAAATGCTGTTTTGACTTTCTCATCGCGAAATTTCATTTCCTTGGTTTTGTGAAGTAGCTGAGCGTAATGAACCACCGAGTGGCGCACACTGCATTTTACGCAGGCATCAGTACACCAAGCATGTGAGGTTGCTATGGCAACAGTTAAACTCACGATACCAGAAACAACACAATTTTAGCAAACAAGATTCCTTTGTCCCACATTCCATGTAAAACAGGTCATTTTTGATTACCAAACTGAAAGGCTGCCTGTGAGTTAGCTGATAGCCTCCACAGTTGGAGGCCTCGCTGTTCTCATATCCCGGCTTAGCATCCGCTTCCTGGAGAAACTCCTTTACAGTGACACGAACTGCAAAAAAATACGACACTTACACAGACTCCACGGTTCTTTAATTTAATGATAATTCTTCGTCTTTACAGACACCCAACAATTGTTATAACTTATAGTTGCGAAACTTTTAACAAAGCGGTGCTTGTGTTAGTGCATGCTCGCATCTACATTATTAAAGTCGCAACTTTTTATATCATTGTATAAAACTCATTACAGTTCCACTTTAGTTACTTGACAATCTTTGTTACGTTGTGGTCTGCTTGTTATATTATATTTAAAATTCTGAAGTAAAAAAAAAATTGATCACAATGTTTGAAGGGGCACAATCCTACATTATTTTATGAATCGTAACATATTTAATGAATTCTTATGGAATAGGTAAAGTGGAGCAAAGACTATAAACACGAGACAAATAATCCGCTTTTATGTGAGTTTCTTTAAAATGGCAAGTGATTGCATCGCGCGGCTCGTCTGCGAGGGAAGGCTATGCAATGTATCATAGTAACTGTAGTAGACGCGCTTAGTGCGAGTCGCGGAGCTAGCACTAGTGAAGTGACAGCAACGAGTTGTGGACGTCCTATCTATTCGATTAACATCGGATAGGTATGCCTTTTAATGCATTTAGTTTAAATATGATTATATCATAAACTCACTTTATCTAATGTTATATTCGTTCGTCCAAATAATTAACTAAATATGGAGATTTGTGTGACAGATGATAGTGTATCATTCTATTACTAAAATGTAGTAGCCTCATCAATAGTAATGTAATCCTATATACATCGAACATTCATTGACTAAAGACTTAAAGTTGCAGCAATATTATAGACTACGAGCTCAATGTCAACGTTAATACTCATAATAATTATAGTAAACAAAAAGAAACTCAATAAACTCGATACAAGAAGTAATAAGCAATAATTTAAACATTTCATTGTTTCGGATACGTCGGATATTCGGGGTCATTGCCCCTCTCTAATGGAAAGCTTTTAGCTTTTCGTTTAAGCACTATTTATTTTGTTATTTATTGTTATTGTTTGAGAAGCTCGTTATGTTGCCGCCCGTGGCTTCGCCCGCTGCTCTTAACAGCCGTTTTAAACGACTTTAGTCATCACGAGCTCGGCCTGCTCTCGGCAACATTGTGTAGCAACGCTATACTCCACTAACGACTGCTTGAAATATAATCAGAAATAGTTTATACAATCACGCCTGTATTCCCCGAAGGGTTAGGCAGAGAGACCCACAGTTCGCCGCGAGCTTATTGCCATCAACCGGGCACACATTATTCAAACTCCGAGCTACTAATGAGAATTTCATAGAAAACCCAATAACACTTTTGGCTCGACCTGGGAATTGAAACCAAGATCTCTAGCGTAGCACCAGGACCGTAGACCGTAGGACCGTAGGACCACTAGTAAATAGTTTATGGGTATAATGAATGTTTAGTGGGTGTAATGAAGTAGTTAATTGGGCACTTTCGTTCTGTGGAGTGTCCGCCAGCTCCAGCGCCCGTATGTACATACACTACACACGCACCCCACTATACGACACAGCACGATGGTCGTCACCACCACGTGCACACCTGGCCGCATTGACACTTCGCACGAGAATACTTAATAGTTCACTTTACTTTTAGTTCAAAAAACAATACAAACATGGTGTACCTACCCACTCCCAGTTTATTTACCTAATTCGAATAATGCATAGATATGATTACGACAATTTTAGTTATGTAATTCCCCTTCTTATTGGATTCATAATGGAATACCATGAAAAAAGTGAAACACTGTCTAAAATAACTTGCGTATCTGTGAAATTGATCCTAGAGCTTCCGTTCCCGAACCTTGCCGGTTGAACCTTGAGGTTCGTTGTTAACATAGCTCAGTGTGAACCACTTTATGAACTTGTTCCTACTAACATTTACTACGAACTTAATTAATTTGCGTTGTTAATAAACGGTGAGAGAGCGAGCGACTCCTTTGTTGAAACTCGACATTTATTTTTGGTCCACAATATTTGTCATTAAAATATTAAACTAAAAGTAAAGCACAATTTTATTATTCCACACGTGGAGATGTTTGAATCGGAAAAAGCGAACGAATGTAAGTGAACTCTCAAAAGAATCTCTCTTACGCGTTAACCATCAGGTAGCGCGCGTCGCTTGGGGTTATTAGGAAGACACACGGGCTTGCCTTCATGCAAGCGTGTTAGTTACTATTTATTCCTTTACAATCTTATCATTTTGTTTGCCTTTTTTAACTCAAGGCAGCGCAGTATCCCTCGGAGAAATAAGTGAGCCGTTATTCCGCACACAGCTTATGGAGGGAGATATTTCCGGAACAGGCGACTGTTCGGCGTCATAACTATTTGTACATAGTTCTTAGAGAGCATGAGCGTACACAAAGGCGTCACAACGACACGACAATATTTTCATATTGTCATGTGATGTGCTGCCATTCGCAATGACTGTACGCACATAATTATGTGTCAATGTTCGAGGTGATTTCTCTATAAGCTATTGCTTGGGAGTTACGGTGTCTTTGGTTTCCCTCAGCGTTGTGATGTTTTGATATGACAGCAGTGAGTGTTTCGTTCGTAAGATGCCTAGCGTAAGCCTTCCAAGCGGTTCGTTTGAATGATTTCCTTTCGTCTGTCGGTCGGTAATAACTTGTCGCGCTATTGTTTATTCTGCTCTTCTACGGTTTAGCACGAACAACTAGCTTCAACTTTCCGACAAACTGACTAACTCATTACAAATTAAAGAAGAGTGCCTGTAAATGGTTCGAAATAAACGCTTTCAATTGGACTAAATAAAAATTTATACATGAAGTATTCAACCTGTTGTAATGCAGTTATATATTTGTAGCAAGTTTGTGGATACTGAAAGTGATGCGAAACGACGCAATTAATGAATGTACTTCAAGTTCCGATTTCCATTCAACAATAGGAGCTCTTGGAAGGCACCTCACACAGCCGCGCCCGCGCTCGCGGCTTGTCGCGCGTTGCCAGGCGACAAAGGATTTATAGGCTATTGTATGTATGTATGTGTGTGTGAGTGTAGCGACATGGCTCGGTGTACAGCTAAACGCACTTTGATACTTGAACAACGAAATCGAATTTACTGCTGCACAATGAAGGCTGTAGGTATAGCTACCAACACACATGTGGTTGACTGTACGCTCCGGCTTACATGAGAAAAAAGGAATAGTGGTTCGTTATAGAGAGGAACATGCGCCCGCCCGGCGAGCGCGCGGCGAGCTGCTCGCAGTGGCGTCAGTCACACTACGTCCCGGCGTTTGTGTTTTATATAGAGCTCTTTGAAGTGAGGAGAAGTGAGAAATAGCTTACCACACTCATACATACCATCTCGCCTGTGTTTAGCTATATAGGTATATGTTGACGACCGAGCGCCATTACAGTATAATGTATACGTGTGTCTATTGAACCCGTTATTGTATGTTTTACTCGAGAAAGATTCAGTCCCAGAGCTATTTGCTATATAAGATAATACTATGTTGCTGTGCTCTAACAGGGTTTATAACTGTACTGTTAGCTTCAATCCTTTTGTGACATCTTTTAAAAACATTATGGTATACAAATAAATGAATATTAATAAATTAATATAATATAAAGCTGAACTATCATCAGCCAAGTCAAGTCCTCGCCATTACATATTGTTAACCGACTTCAAAAAAAAGGAGGTTATGTTTATATTGTGCTGATAAGATCTAATTAAGAATGCAAATACCTACATTATTCGAATTAAATCTGTCTTTGTATATAATATTTATTTTATATTGTGCATAAAGTTTTATTAAACGAATAAAAAATATTGTCGGACATCCTAAACAATTAACAAGATTCACTTAGCACATTAGCAATCAAACTCAGTTCAAGTGTATCACTACAAACTCATCGCGTGTGAACACGAGCAAGCGGTCACATTACGCGGAGTGTGGCTACAATAGCGGCCTCGTCGCGAGCTAATTCCTTAATCAGGTGCGGCAACAGGTAGCCGCCTCATGCCTCGCCGCCTCGCCGCGCCGCCTCGGGACGACGCGCGGCGCCTGTGGCGGTCGTTCGCGCCTCTCGGCACCTTGCGCTTTAGGTGTCATTTACACGAGGAGACATTCTCGATACAAATTATCAAATTAAAAAGTTAATTCGTGTAAACAGTTTGTATGATACTCGCATCTCGTTTTTAAAACGTATTTCCTCAAATCAATTGCAGACCGCGCCGCCGCCAGATGCTTTTCGATCATGTCCGTGCAATGTCATTCGAGTATTTGTTTTCTGTACTTGTGTGAACACATGCTGACTCTTCCCGCCAACGTTTTGCACGGACATTCTCGCACCTCGCCGCTCTAGGAACGGTCCTCGTGTAAACAGGCTCGAGGCGGCGCCCGTCGGGCCCGAGCCGATGTGTGCGCAGGGGTGAATAATGAGAGAGGGAAGGAAGCGTCTGCCCTCTGAGGTTTAACATCGTTCATGAATAGTTCAGTATTTGCATCCGTTACATATTGATGGCGTTACTTTACAAACTAGGACGTATAAGAGGCTTGTTGGCTTGTCGGTCAAGTTGTTAATGTACATGCCACGGTGTATAATTATTTGTGAGTGTGAGTTTTGTGAGTCTGGTTATCTCTTGGTGTACTTTATCTGTTTCCTAGCAGAGATACAATTGAGTTGTTTTGTATGAAATATTTTTGTCTATAGGCAATACTGTAGCACAAGCTTATTGAAGTGCTCATAATTATCATTATTGTGCCACAAAATAACTATTATTGTCAAAGTTATCTAAATATAAAATTGTTTGTTAGTTAGAGGTATTCTCTGATAGTATTGATCTGATTCGTTACATAATATCTTTCACTGATATAAAGTTGCCGAGTGTCATAGGGCTATGTTTTATGGTATACGTTAGTTCCATGTGAATAACGTTTTCATAACAAACGTTACTCATTCTACAAGAGCTCAAAAGAAAAACATTCGTTGTTAACTTTTAATTTATTAAAATATTTTGTGAGAGTGTACCTAAATTATGTATCGATGCCTCTTAAAAATAAGGGGCTTACTACGTAAAACATTAAAATCATCAACAAATCTCTTGACATAAAAAAACAGACATCAAATAAACAGCAATACATTTGATCCCCACCCCCCCTCCCCCCTTACCCGCGCACTCCCCCGGCTCGTCACCACAGCGCGCCGGCCGCACTCGGGGATGTATTAATATGCAGTGACACGCTCTTTGATCGCGGACACCTCGCCGCCGTAGCCACGTGTTTGCACATCGCCTGCTTGGACTTGCGACTAATTATATTATTATTTTAAGTAAAATAATAATACAGGATCAGTGTACTGCAAAGATGACAGCTCATCTAATGAAAGTACCTTTGGAGTAACAATAATACGGTTACAATTTCTAAACGGAGCACTTTTATAAAAATAATCAGGGTTTCAACTAACCTGTCAGCCGAACCTGCCAACATCGGCGGTCCATTGTACATAGATTAAGGTTCAAGAAATTTATTTCTCAGAAAGAATACAATTCACTTGTTACGAGAAGTACAAGTTAATGTTAGAAATAAATACAATAAATAACTTACTAAGAAACGTTAGATTAAGTAATGTAGTAATGTACTACATAGCCACAGTTTAGTGTTGATACCAATTATGTACCCTGCTCGGCGTATCATCTCTACAACACATAATAACAACAGCTGCTAGTTCCCGGGGGCGATGGGGGGGGGGGAGCCGCTAGGGAGGGGGGGGGGGAAGAGGTTCTTCCGCGAGTGCGAACCCGATAAATTGAAAGTAATTGTTCATTTTATTTGCGTCGGACCGCCGACCAGCGCGCCGTCGTGAAATACTTAGTTATACAGATTTGTTACCTGCGCGAGTTCCGATCAGGATTTGTTAAAGAGAATGTTTGTTGACACTAGGGAACTACAAACATTACATTCATGTTGTACATTAAATACCTAGGTACCTACTTACGGTATGGTGACAATCCATCACATCATATGGTGACAATGACATCAATCCGTTCTTGTATGAGAGATCTCGTTCACATTGTTCTGCCGCGCGGCATGTACCGTAGCTCTTATGAGGTAGATAGAAGCATAAAACCAGCATACACATGTATTACCACCTTCTTTCTTATATCTGTGATTACCACCAACAACATTATCCAGCTAGACGTGTGTTGACGCTCTACAACAGTTGTAGAGCGTCAACCTCCAGCCCACATGGGCGACAGCCTGCACTAGTTAATCTGAGTAACTTTCTGACACCTTCACAGTTGCGCCATCATAAGGCCAGCGCGAGTCTGCCCGTCTTGGTCACCGCACGAGTTGTTTCAATCGCGGTGTCTCATCATCATCATCATCTCAGCCATAGGACGTCCACTGCTGAACATAGGCCTCCCCTTTAGATGTCCACATAAACCGGTCGGAAGCGACCTGCATCCAGCGTCTTTCGGCGACCTTTATTAGGTCGTCTGTCCATCTTGTTGGTGGACGTCCTACGCTGCGCTTGCTAGTCCGTGGTCTCCACTCTAGCACTTTTCGACCCCATCGGCCATCTGCTCTGCGAGCAATATGGCCTGCCCATTGCCACTTCAGCTTGCTAATCCGGTGGGCTATGTCGGTGACTTTAGTTCGTCTACGGATCTCCTCATTTCGGATTCGATCACGTAGAGAAACACCGAGCATAGCCCTCTCCATAGCTCGCTGAGCGACTTTGAGCTTTGAGATGAGGCCGATAGTGAGAGATCACGTTTCGGTGCCGTAAGTCATCACTGGTAACACACATTGGTTGAAGACTTTCGTCTTGAGGCACTGAGGTAAGTCGGACGAAAAGACATTGCGTAGTTTCCCGAACGCTGCCCAGCCGAGTTGGATTCGGTGGTTGACCTCTTTCTCGAAGTTGGACCTACCTAATTGGACTACTTGTCCTAAGTAGATATATGAGTCAACAACTTCGAGTACCGAGTTTCCAACAGAGACTGGGGTGGGCACAACATTGACATTTGACATAGTTTTCGTCTTGTCCATGTTCATTTTCAAGCCCACCCGTTGTGAAACTCGGTCGAGGCCATCGAGCATCATGCTGAGTTCCTCCATCGACTTTGCCATGACTACAATGTCATCGGCAAACCGAAGGTGACTGATGTATTCGCCGTTGATGTTGATGCCCAGTCCTTGCCATTCCAGGAGCTTGAAGGCGTCTTCCATTGCGGCAGTAAACAGTTTCGGGGAGATAACGTCCCCCTGTCTTACGCCTCTTCTCAATGGAATCGCCTTCGTGCTCTGCTCCTGTACTCGGACCGACATGGTGGCGTTATTATACAAACACTTCAACACCTCGATGTACCGATAGTCAACACGGCATCGCTGGAGTGACTCAAGTACCGCCCATGTTTCCACCGAATCGAAAGCTTTCTCATAGTCCACAAACGCTAAGCATAATGGCAAGTTATACTCCTCGGTCTTCTGTATAACTTGCCGCAGCGTATGGATGTGGTCTATGGTACTATAGCCTCTTCGGAAACCGGCTTGTTCGGGAGGCTGGAAGTCATCAAGTCTGTGTTCGAGACGGTTCGTGATAACCCTTGAAAACAGCTTATAAACATGACTCAAAAGCGTGATGGGTCTGTAGTTCTTCAATAGGCTGTTATCACCTTTTTTGAAGAACAGCACCACCTCACCCCTGCTCCATGTTTCAGGCGTTTTGCCCTCGGACAGGACAGAATTAAAGAGCTTCTGGAGGACTTTAAGTACCGGTGTTCCACCCGCTCTCAGAAGCTCTGAAGTGATTCCGTCCTCGCCCGGCGCCTTGTTGTTCTTAAGCTGCTTCAGGGCCATCCTAATCTCGTACAGACTGATGTCCGGGATATCTTCGGTATAATGTCGGGACAGCTTGGCTCTTGGATCTCCTACCAAGCTGTCAACGGACTTTGCGACCGAAGTGTATAACTGTCCATAGAACCTCTCGATCTCGCCTAAAACCTCTGCTTTGGTCGACGCTTTGCTGCCATCCTCCCGTTTCAGCTTAGTCATCTGGCTTTGCCCAATAGACTTGTCCTTTGCGAATACTTTGGAGCCTTGGTTTCGCTGTATAGTCTCTTTAACACGATTCGTATTAAAGAGACGCAGATCGTGTCGCAAGGACTTAGATATACGTCTATTGAGCTGCCTATATGACTTCGCGTCATTGGAAGACTGCAACTGTAGCAAGCGTCGTTCAGCCATGAGGTTTAAGGTTTGCCCGGTCAATTTCTGAGGTCTATCTTTACGGCAGGGTCTAAAAAACTTAGATCCTACCGTGCGGACAGTTTCCACTAGCCCGTCGTTGATCTCGTCCACTGAAACTAAGTTCTCAAGGCAAGCAAAGCGATTAGAGAGCTCGAGTTGAAAGCTTTCGGGGTTTTGAATATGGGACTGAGTAGGTCGGAGCGTAGACTTCATCAGGCAGGACCTTTCAAGTTTAACATTGATATTCAGCGAGCCTCTTACGATTCGGTGATCGCTACCGGTTTTTACCCTGTTGATCACAGAGACATCACTGAATATCCGTTTCTTGTCGGTGAAGAAGTCGATCTCGTTTCTCGTGAAACCATCGGGACTCAGCCAGGTCCATTTCCTGTGAGGCGGCTTCTGGAAGAAAGAGTTCATCATGAAGAGTTCTTCTTTCTCCAGAAACTCGGCCAGCCTCTGTCCCCTAGGGTTCCGTTGCCCATACCCAAATTGCCCCACTCTCAACTCATCACCGCTTTTCTTGCCCAACTTTGCGTTAAAGTCCCCCATAACAACAGTGAAGTGGGTTTTGGAACAATGTATGGCCCTACTTACGTCCTCATACATCGTCTCCACTTCATCATAGGAGTGTGACGAAGTCGGTGCGTATACCTGAATGACCTTCAGCGAATATCTTTTGGATATTCTGAGTATTAGGTATACCACCCTGCTCGACACACTGTCGATGGTTATTATGTTGTTTACGAGGGACTTGTGAACGAGAAACCCGACACCACCTTGGGACTGTTGGTCGCCCTCCCGGTAGTAGAGCAAGTTACCAGACTTCAGGGTTACGGTGTCCTCCCCCTCTCTACGGACTTCGCATAACCCTATAATGTCCCAGTGTAACTTGCTCAGCTCCTCTTCCAGCTCGCAGATCCTTTCGTCAGTCCTCAATGTGCGTATGTTGTGTGTTACCAGGGCCAGTCGTCGTGGGGGTGGGTAGCCGGATCTCTTCCGGAGATTCTTAGCACCCCCTGCTCCGCCGTTACCTTGACCGCTACCCGCGCCAGGGATAACGGAGCTGCCAGGGACTGGGGGCCTGGTTCCTGTGTTTCCTATCATTTTAGGGGGTAATTTGCCTTAAATCGCCACGCTTGGCAGGCGGGTTGGCGATCGCAGTGAAGATGTGCAGTACACGGAGGACGCTGCTGCCCGACCTCCGGTTTTTCCCTTAGTCGCCTCTTACGACACCCACGGGATGATTTGGGGGAACGCAATTCTAAGCCGGCGCCCCACGGCATCATCGCGGTGTCTACAAACATATAAACAGATATGTGGTGTTGTATTACCGTAGCTGTGATTGTTAGTTCGACCTGTTGCGTGCCGCGTGGCGCGTGACGTCACGTCGAGATTAATAATGTTATCTGTCACCAAACCTGACAAGCAAACGCAAAGCAAATGATTATTTCAAATTGTTATCTAATAAATGTAATTAATAAATAAATAAATGTTCACCGTTGTGTAGCCATTCCAGATCTCTAGGCGTAGTGCGATTTACCTGAGTTTATCTAACTGTTGTTTCATTTAACGTTGAACTATGTATGTTATGTCCTCCGTCTAGTCCTGCCCTCTGAGCTCTGCGTCACGTGCCCTTGCTCTCCGCTGCCCGCACTAGTATATCATCACATTATCCGCGTGTATCCTGCTTACCATATGTATTGCGTGTGAGCCCTCCGTGACCCTCCGCGGCACTCCGCTATTCCCTCTGCGCCGCTATTTACATTTCACTTCGCGTCTCTGTTTACATTCAGATAGTTGCGTCAGTTGATTCGATCAAATGATCATGTGTTGTATCATCTCATTCTAGAGGGATGATATTAACCCATTGAATAGTATGACAGTGGTTTTTGACTTCCTCGCAAAGGTGCTGATCATCTAATATTGAAGATAATTTGAAAAGTAGTCAAGATGGTGGTTCACTCCTACTAGACAATACTGTATTTGTACACACTGTTTCACATTTCATACAGAAGCACTTATTTTACAGAGAAAACATAAGAGTGACGTGACATGTTTCATCAATCATCCCGTTATATGTAGAGAACCAATATAATATTAGCTGCCAATCTCCAACCTTGTTCTAAGGAACGAGTAAGGAATGTTCGCAGGCTTATTGCTTAGAGTACCTGCCTACTACCTCTCTATACTAACTATAATATTTAAGGGAACTTCATCAAAGGAAACACTCCTTAAGTATTAACGTGAAAGTTTAACTTTTACTTTGAGCGATACTTTGAACATTCAGTTAAGCGTATTGAACAACACAGGAACTTATTATGGCTGTAAAATGACCATAATTGTAAGTGGCGTGTAGTAATGTTTACAACGACTATATTCTTGGACATCATTGGTCGATATAACGTGATATAATATAACTCTATAAAAAACAAAATTACAATAATATTTTGTACATTATTATATTGCTGTGCCTACAAAAAGACCCTTATCTCTTAGTGAGCGACAAACGCAATGATTACACAACAATATCGCATTGTCTGCGGTCGTGGTGACTGACGACTTGTTCACCGCGAGACACTGATCACTAGGGTTGACAACTCCTGTCCGTGTCACCGCCACGCGCCGGCGTGACAGCGCAGAGAGCAACCGAACGACATCATTTGTGTCATGTTGGAGACCACTTGATAGTAAAGCCTGAGGATTACATATTATATCAGAATTCAACGTTCACAACGATTGTATTTTTTTTTACATCTCTTAAAACGTATTCATACGACAATATAAATGTACGTAAATTACATAATTGGGTACTCCTCATTCCGGAAAATACCTTTCCGCAATCACACATGTAAAGCTATCACATATATTTCGTACTCACAAATGAGTCCCAATAACAAGTTTTCCCTCCTTGATACATTTCCTTTCATAATGTTTTCCGGACGTGGCCCGCGGCAGTTTGCTAGAAGCTAGTTTCATAGGGAATAATAAATGACTGTTAGCAAAACAACCCACAGGTTGCGAACCTCTGTCGCAGGGCTCCTCGTGAATGCTACCCTTTGCGACGACGGCGACGTAATTAGTTGTAAAGTAATCAGTATCACTGTGAGTTATGTTCATAGTATGTTTCATTAAACTTCTCGACTCGGACTCGCTTTGTGGAGCCCTTTGACTATGACCGATATAATCCCACGTCTCTTAATTATGTACATACATACCATCACGCCTGTATTCCCCGGATGGTAAGGCAGAGGTGTACCAATCTACACCCACAGTTTGCTGGTATGTTTGGGCGAGCCTATTTACCATAAACCGGGCACAAATCCTAACTCCGAGCTGTTACTGAAAATTTCATAGAAAACTTCTATAACACTGTCCTCAACCTGGGAATCGAACCCAAGACCTCTCCTCCTCTATCCTCTCTCTTAAGTAAGTTATGTACAAGTAACATTATAGCACAGTGACTTACCGCATTAGGTCCGCCTGCGAGCGAGTGTAACAATAGGATCAGCGCTGTGGTGGCGGATACTGATACTCATATTGTTAATACGCGAAGCATGCCGAACCAATCACACGCCCAGTTCCCTCACTCCCGTCGCTGGGATTATGATGATGCAAATCAACAAAGTAATCCCAAGCACAAAGCTATTGATATTGTTTGCTCCTTTTTCTCCTCAATACATTGTTTACTTCGTCTCGCATCTCGTCAATACAGCAGGGAGTCTTAAGTGCCCACGGACAGAAATACCAATTTCACAAACAATTTACAATGATTTATTGAGAGGAATCTGTCTTTATGTCTGCAATTGTAGAGTCTATGCTTTGGGAAGGTGCCAATTTGAATTAATATACCTGCTTTAACATTGGTAGTCTCGATTTTTTCACATGGTCTTATAGTGGTACACACATAATACATAATAATTGGTTTAGGTACAGACCTAAACATTATGCACCTATGTTCTTTCTCATCCAAATGGTTGCCTCACTACAATCGGAGCGTGGCAACTATTTGGATGAGTCCTAAACTTTAACATCTCAACTAAAAGAACCCGAATAATAAAACCCGCACACAGTCACAACTCTCTGCAATAAGCGTCAACATCAAAGACTTTGTAAAAAGTTGTGCAAGTTCGGACCAGTCGCAATCATTCCCTGAGAGAGGAGCGCTTTGATGTTGCGACGCGGCAATATCGCTGACCGCTCGATCAGATAGCTCGGACGCTGCGGGTGTCGAGTGACTGATTCCTTAAAAGGTCAAGTGAGGTCGGAGCTGTTGACTTGTTGACTGAAAGCGTTAGTGTCGTTGTTGTAAAGGTCACCAAGATTTGTTGATCAAAAGAAACTGTCTGTCCGTCTAGCGGTCGTTAAGGCGACTGCTGAGCATAGAGTCAGGTACAACGTAATTTTCTTCTAAGCGCGGAGTTTGTATCTCGTATGGCCGGTTAGTGGCACTAGTCTACCCTCTGTTACGTTGGCGGGATCTTAACACCTGTTTGACCCTGCAGGGAATATACAATATTTTTAAAGCTGTAGTAGTCCACTGCTGTTGCAAAGCGCTACAACCACAGATTGGTGACACCATAGGGGGTAATGATCACGATATTAGACGTCATACGACTTGATGGTACCCGCACCGTGAATGTACAGTCTACTTTAAGCGCTTTATATTTAGATGGTCCCAACAATAGAACGTATTTGTTTATTGTTCTCTTTTTGTTCTCATTTTGTCCGCCAGTGAAACATTGATAGGATATGACAATGAACGCAGTACAAAGGGCGACCTTATCGCTCGCCTCGTCGTTTGGAGAATACAAATGAGTACTTTACTTATATGAAATGTACAATATAGGTTCATAATAACATAATGTACATAAGAAATAAAAATGATTATTTTTCTGTGGAAATAAATGGTTTTCTTTCAATAAAGAAGGAAGCGGGCATCTCGTTATTACCGAATGTTACTGATTATTAGATATTTTTTTAGTAACCATGTATTACTTTATGAAGATTTGCTAGATTGAGTAAACTAAGTGACTATTGCTTGATTCAAAGTCAAAGCATTTGTTTCAATTAGACTATTTACAGGCACTTTTGAATTTCCGAAGGGCCACTAAGGGCCGATGCCTGCCGGGGCTGCGGGTTGTTTGAAAGAGATACTGTACCCCCGGAACGTAAAGGACACAAGAAGGAACATGGATGGGTTTTACTCAGTAAAAGTCTGACACTCCCTCCCGCCCCGGCCAGGGCGGGGGAAGTCATTTGATGATTTCCCATCGGTAAACAAAGGCACTTCTGAACTGTCAAGAAATTATACAGAAAGTTAACTATTATACAGGAAAAAATTTTAACCAGTGCGTAAATTTTGCCATAATAAACTTCAACACGTTTTATTAAACACGTATATTTTATTTTGATATGTCTTAGTACTAAAAAAAAAAGTTATCGCTTACGAAACATGTTTACTTAAAAACCATATTTCATTGTCACTCGGTGCTAGCGCATTCCCCACCCCCTCACCCCAGCCATGCGCCCGAGCGGCGCGCGGCGGCGGCGGCCGCGAGTTTTCATTGATAGTATGGCGAATAGATTATGTCCTGGATGTTTTGCTTATTTCAAACTCGGATAAGGATGACATTTTTTTTTTTTTAACTAAACACGGAAATGTGTTCTATTACTGACACTGAACTACCAAAAAAAATTTACGCACTGGTTAAAAACTTATCCTGTATCTATTAACATTTGTACCGTATTTACATTACTTGACTAATAGCAAATGAATTGGGAGGAACTAGAATGGTTCCCGAGTGATGAGCGACCACGCGGGGAAATCATTACGAAGTCTGTCAGTAGGTAGAGTTACATTAAAACTGTTTGTTTCATTCTTGCTATAAATAAAAATAAAAAATAAATAACCATTTATTTCAGGCAACAAAGGCCCATAGCATAAATACCTTATAGACTAACATACATAAATTTATAAAAACAAAACACAAAACATAAACTATTTAATACGAAGTGACGGCGTCGTATCGCGCTGCGTAGTGTCGCGTAACCTCCCGCGGAATCTCCGAAACACGACACCCTTCGGCCAAAACTCTTCCTTAAGAAAGGTCTCGAGTGATTGAGTCGGAACTCGCACCACAAACGAATTGAAATTCGTGTTGTGGCGCGACTCCAACTTCTCGACCCTTAAGGTCCAGCTGGTCTTCACTCGTACATACTCCACGATCCCCTCAACCTTCGTGGTGTGATGTAGACGGGACACATAGAGCTGCATCGTCGGCACAGCTGGACGCAGCACATTGGGTCCTACCAGCGCGGTCCCGCACTGGTTCCGACTAGGAGGCTTCTTCCTCTCCTTCCTCTCCACCTTCACGAAGCCATCTTCGTCAATCGCGCCTGTTGTTAGGCCTGGCTGCCTGTTAACCCAAAAACAAAACGATGATAAAACGTGTCGTCAAATATGGTGGATGTTACAGCCGCATCTACTCTGATCACTCTTCCATCTTCTACTACATTTACGTCAAGGTTATTGAATCATGTATTATATTATTCTGTGTTGACACTCCATACAAACAAGGTTTACATAAAAAACTGTCGGAACTGCCGATGGGGTGATAAAATATTTATTGAGTACGCGTATATTTGATTTATTTCTACAGAATGTTATAGATAAAATCTCGCTCGTGATTTTTGGGACAGAAAGCAGAGAAATTGAAACATAGCTGTTATATTATTACTTAGGCACCACTGTAGGTCACACTGCTACATCTCCATAATCCGCCTTTAATAGAAGGCGCCCCTTGCCCAGCCGGAGTAGCGAGCTAAGTGCTGCATATAATATATTTTGTGAAATAGTCTTATTTCTATAAAATATAATTTTGAGAGCTATATATACGTATATTGACGTTTTATTCAATATAAAACGTAAACATAAGAAATGTTAAATTCCGCGGTCTACATTGACGGAATCACTCAACTTTCACTAGTAAGCACTAAGATAGCGTGTATTGGTTGTGGTTACTACTTGAGCGGAGATGTCAAGCTTGTCTAAACAGCCCAATAACCGAGCGAGGCTCGCGACAATTTCCTGTCGGTCGGTGTCGCCGCTTGACTAGCGCCGAAATGATTTCATTTCCCGCCGTCCTCGTGTGCACGTAATGTATGTGTGACGCTCACTCGGCGGCGGCGGGACACCCGCACTCCACCACATTTAGCTACAATATAAACTTGGAATAAAAAGTGTGCGTCTTTGTCGTGAAACTATATTTTTACCAATTCGGTGTTATTGTATTAAGAGAGAAATAGTAAAAAGTTAATTATCCGACGTCTGTTATGTAACCTGTTATATCTAAACAAATAGATGTCTAAATAAATAGATGTCTTTAATAGAATGTCAATGTAGTTTTACCAGTTTATTTATAGTAAGTTTACTAATAACCAGTGATCGGAATGAGTAGGGCTAACTTACCTAAAGTTGGCAAGAAGATACAATAGAGAGTACATATATTGGGGTGAATTAGCCCTGCCTATTTCGATCACTGCTAATAACTGAGACGGAGGCACCGTGTGTGTGTGTGTGCTAGGCACAAGTCGAGTGCGTACTTCATAAACCCTTGGTTAATCGCTTGATCTCACAGTACAGCAATAATTTAACATGTAAATGCTGCGGAGATTATTTACTGCATATTGCTTGTCCGGTCGACGGTAATATGATTCATAATTAATTATACAACGTAATACAATATTATCAGATTAACCGATGTATACTGTAATCGCACACACCGGGTTAATAGCTCGCGTGCGACTGTACCAGCGAAGTCTCTCCATTGTTTGTAAGCGCCGATGGGCCATTTTCTGAGATCTGACACCTTTAAAATAAATATTTTAAAGAGTAAAGGACAGTCCAGACCCGTGTGCCCAGTGACTGGCTGCAGGCTACAAGGTTGCATGGACTACCTTTTAAGAGTAACATTTGTAGCTTGTTTATATTTAGAACATTATCCACTTGCCAATGCTTTATTACAAGAAGCCCTACGTCTACCTCCGTGTAACAACAACTTCCCCGCGCTCCGCGTGCAGCACTCGCTACAGAAGCTCGCAACTCGTACAAATCCAACTCGTCTATAAATAGCGCTCTAATGAACAAAACGCACAGTTTTCCTCATCGCCGTACACGTAGCTCCCTCTGGGGCAATACTGTGGAACCGCTGTGTAATGTATGCATTAGCTTTTGTTTCACATTCCCTTAACGTACGCAATAACGGTGTGTATGCAATGTTAAACAGGAGAGTTAGACAGCTGATGTGATCCGTCGACAGACGAAACTAATCAACACAAGTCAACACAACGGAGACATTCAATGTCGCCTCATACATGATGTACTTGTAGCGACAGACTTGTGTTATAGAAACTAATTCGCCTCCGTGATTATCCAGATCATAGAACATCCTAGCAATATCTTAAATGTTTGAACAGGCACGCGCTGGAGGCAATCACAATACTGTAGTGTTATTGACCACTACAATGTGTTACATGTTCGTAATTATAACGACGATTTGCTGTAAGCTTTGTTGACCACATACATACAAATTGCCCAAATTCATAAACAGAACAATAGATTTTATTAATAAAGTGAGTGTCATAACCGCCGGAGACGTACGGAACCATCTCCTTGTTATCCAGCGATGGCTTATCGCGTCTAATGGCCGAGTCCCCCGGGAGCCGGCAGAGCGCTATAACTCACAGCGTCGACTTGCTGCAGATAAGCGTTGTTACACGACGCTGAACAGAGAGTGGCTACTTATTACAACAGCACAGGCTTTATTCACATTTTAAGCGGCCCTTTGCACTGTGAATAGTGGTAATTATCGCATCGCGAAGGATGCTATAATTGAACGATGGGCCATGCTAACTTTATTGCTTCAGTTTATCAACCAAAGATAATTAAACTCTACTATGTATAATATAAAAAATATATAATTTCTTTTCTAAAACAGATATATGAAAATTATATATTACTAGCAAACCCGCAGACGTTGTTTTTGGTTACTGATCCGTTCCGTGGCTCATAGCGCGATGTTATGTATCCTATAATATGTTATTCTGATGTATAAGCTACGGAATGTCTCGCAGAGCCATTATTTTGCGGCCAAATTATTTTAAAACTGTGATATCTCCTAAGATATTCATTGAAATTAAATGATGTAAAGGGTAATTTCATTCAAAATTAAACACTTGTGATGAATAACGTATTTATGTTGATAAGGATTAATACTATTTCCATAAAAACACCTTCGCAAATAATGCATTATTTTAAAACATTTTTTCTGGCCATAAAAAAGGCTATAGTGAGTCAACCTTAAAAGTTAGGCATTTACTACCGCGGCCTTTTTTTTAGTATATTTTAAGAGGAACAATTCTCTCATACATTATTTTTGCGTAACTTTAACCGTTCACGCAGCGCACGCAGCGAAAGCCCTCAAAAAGAATATTTTTTCCCGTTTTTGCCATATTTTTCATTGCTGCTCCGCTCCAATTGGTCGTGGCGTGATGTTATATAGCCTATAGCACTCACGAATAATGTAGCTTTCTACCAGTGAAACAATTTTTAAAATTGGTTCATTGCTTCCGGAGATTACCCCCTACATACAAACTTACAAACTTACAAACATACAAACTTACAAACTTACAAACTTACAAACAAATGTTACCTCTTTATAATATTAGTATAGACAAGGAGTGTTGATAAAGACCGGACTATCGTTTTGGTATAGCCGTAGTCGGGCAATTAGCAAACTAAGCACAAGTTTAACTTTAAGATAGTATTTACAGAGCAGCCTCCATCCGAGGGCTTAAGATACCAGTGTCGCTTCACACGCACAGCACATCGCGATCCTGGTGACGCAATAAATGACATCACTACAGCTTTACGACTCGCCGACTGAATGCCGCGAATCCCGACAATCCCGGGACGACTGTTGATACTGTTTATAGTGATCGTGGAACTGAATGTTAATGCTGCGCCCTGTAGCGCGGGGCCGGGATTTGTTTACGAGCTCGCGGGGTTACTGTGTACTCGGCTTTATGTTAGGAAAACTTAGACATGAAAATAGTATGACAGCTTAGTTACGAACCCAATGTGTTCATATACCTACTGTTTGTATGAAGTTTTCTTGAAATAGAAATATTTACTTATTATGTAAATAAAAAATAAAGGAACCCATTTTATTTTCCATCAATAGGTTTTGTCGTAGCTCGTAGCGCTACGCCGTAGACGCGTCGTAGCCGCTACGAGTTGTATCGTTTCACTCAACTTCACTGCTCAAATATCAAATAGCAATTCTAAACTCGTCTCAATATTTAAGTTTAAGAAGTGTAACAAGACATTCGCATGCGTTACAAACTTTGTTTCATAGGTGTGTGTGTGTGTGTGTGTGTGTCGGGAGGGGCTGCGTGTAGCGAGTTTTATGAGAGTAATCACGGCGCGGGAGGACCGCCGCGAGTCGGGAGGGTAATTAAAAGGATTATATTAGAACGATGGCCTGACTTTATTACGTGTGTGTAATTTATACTAAATACATTTGATATTATTATTCTGATAGTGGAGATTCAAATAGAGTAAAACAAAACGCGTTTCGTTTACACATTGGATATTATTATTTTTGTCAACAAATCTCTTTCAATTAAATATAACTGAAGTTTGATACTCGATCTGATTTACTGAGATGACCACAACATAAAGGAGAACAGCAAAGTAAGTAGATCCAACCCTCAGATCCTAACAAACATTATAAAAATGAAGTAAAAAGAACATAAACAGAAGTTAACGTCTCATTCACATCGTGTATTGTCCGCTGTCCGGATACTTGTATTAGCCGGGTGGCGCCGGGTGGCGCAGCGTGCGACCTCGATGTGGCGCCGGCGACTAATTGCCCGCCTCAGCGACACAAAAGAACAAGCTATCGCTGATGAGTGGCGAGCGCGGCCGGCCGGTCTATTGTCTTAGGCGCGTGTACTCATGTGTATATGTTGGCGGCTTGATTGTTTGTTGTTGCTTTCAAAGTCAAAGTTAAATCATTTGTTCCAATTAGACCGTTATAAGGAACTTCTGAACGATTTAACGTAGTGTAATATACGAAAACAAAAATTGTATTTAACAATAATTTACGATACTGTATTTTGGGAAGGGCATTCCCAAAATACAGTTTCGTATGGAGAAGAATGGAACAAATGTACCATTACTAATGTACTACTTTAAAATAAATTAATATTATATTTTAAAGTTTATCACAATATTTGTAGGTTTGGGAGCTTTTTAAGAGTCTCCACGAGTCATCAAGTTTGAATACTATATGTCCGACATTACCGGCTAAGCGAGCTATCAACATTAACGACTGAATAGTACCACCACTACATGAATCTCTTCTCCCATAGCTGGTGCACGGCACTACATAATACTCATTTACTTTGTACTAAGTACGTATAACTGCAGCACACTGAACAAACTCGCTGTAATGGCTTCTATGCGAGACGCCGCCGTTGATTGACGCGCGAATATGATGAATGATGCGACCGGGCACATGACGCGATGTCACCGGCCTTAACATACATTATGTATCATTCATTATAATGACATTTTTAGATACTCTTTGACTATATAAGAGGAATTTAAAATGTATAAAGACGAGCAAAAAAGTAGACGAAATAAAAAATATGAAGTTGGTTGGACTGAAATTAACTCCGCTTGCGGTTGTGGTGGACTCCGGGAAAAATGAGGCCCGCGGGGGACGTCCCGGATTACGAGACTTTGTCAAGAGTTATGTCTTTCTGCTTGATACAAACCCCATACCTTGCGCTTTATATAAATTATCCAAGGCCAAAACCTGCCAAGCAGTATTACACGAGATTTCGTGTTACGCAGTTATTCGATTGTGGTGATCCTGATAGCCGACTCCGACATAGTTTTGAAAAGCAAAGCAGATGATGTTATCATCTGCTATGCTTTTTATTAATTAACTCTGTGAATAACTTTGACACGTTATACATATACACGTGACATTGGCTTTAAATATTCATGCATACCTTAATTTGGGTTAACACTGTGGCCATTTCCTCATATGCCAACGTAGAATTTCCTATGACCGACTTCATATGGAGATTACTTGTGCCCTGGTTATTCGCAGATATACTTAATGATGTTGTACTGTTAATAAACTAACAAATAGTTTATTTACTACCCGTGAGAGATAGCACTAGTTTAAAGCTAATCGTCCGCTCTACTCGTGATTGATGTGCGCTCACCGCCACCGCCGCCGCGCGCCGTCGCACACATGTGCTAAACGCTGTTCAATGTACCGCTAGCGACGCGGTTGGACTACGTTTTTATGTGTAGTTATGTAGATGGTATGCACAGGAGTTCGATGCAAGGGTATATTTACAGCTGATTTTAAGTTCGTAATCACCTTAGCTGTGTCATCCAAAAACACGTCGGCAAAACCAAAATGGATTGATTTCTACGTACCTGTGGGGTTGTGGGTGTGTGTTTGTGTATAGGAGTGCGCCGTGAGAATGCTAAACTTTCAAACTCAAATGAATATTCAACAATCTCTGCCGCGGAGGTGTTTGCGAATTTTAAAGTATGATTTTATTTACAAATCAGAATATCTAGGCACTCTACCGCAATTCAGAAAATTATTACGAATAAATACATAATTATAAACAACTTTTCTGAATGATACCAACAAATTCTTGTATCATTGCCATTGAAAAGGTACAGTACGACTCGTCGCGGTCGACTATAATGATGTGCAGTTAACCCATGAATTTAATGGTTGACCGTTTTCGCCTCTTGTACAATCAGTTAAGTATAATCCCCATATCACGGCGACTAGTGAGACAGATGAGAGGGCGAAGGTCGACACGCACTCTTTAACGCTACACGTAGAAAAAGAGGGCTCGCTTAATATATTGCCGCGGACAGTGTGTAGCTGTTGTGATCTTAATGATCATTTATTAAATAGGCATCTAATATAATATGTATGTGCAATCAGGCGATTGCACATACATGCATCGTCGATTTTTCAAAAGACACAAAGTGAGCTCAATTCCATTAGCAGATCTATTACGCAGTGATTGGTCTAGGCAACTACTACATAGTATTAAGCGTGCGAGTTCTAAATAGCACTAAGTGCGCACTTGTAACGCGTTCCTTACGATACGATAAGATGGAGTGAGTTACGTGCGGTGTGTGCGGTTACAGATAGTTTAGCGCCGGCACGCGACTACTGTGACCACGCCGGAATCATGTTGGTAGAAACGACAGAACAATAAATAACTTATTCTATAATCTTTGAAGGTGTAGTCCATAAATCATACAATCTCTAGAACAAAAAAGTGAGACAAACAAAACATTTCTTTTTGCAAAACAAATGCCGCACGCCCCGTGTCGCCGCACCGTACTGCTACAAGTCATTACGTAATATCGTACCTTCAATATCGTAATTGGTATTTAACTAGTACATTGACGCTCTCCGCAGCTATTACTGCCCTCCCTCAAGCTTACACAGTGTGTAATTACTACATTATGTTGTAATTACTATTACGGTCCGAAGTGAGTGATTATCGTAAAAACTTATGAACCGATACTTTTGTAGTACAATTATGTTATTGAATTAGTGTTAAGACAGGCACAGCATTCCTCCTGTATCACGGGCGAGTACCAATGTGACTTTTTCTAATTCATATGTACTTTCTAAGTTTGTCTTGGACATCACTGACATCGGTAACCATGTCAGAGGCCCTTGAGGCGGTTTCGGAACTCTGACACTAGGGTGTGTCGGGGTCGTGTGACCTTACTGCCCACATATAGATAAAGAAGAAGACGGGCCAAAGCTCATTTCCAGAAAGTTTCAGACCATCAATTGTTATCTCAGTCTCAACAATTATGTAGGTTATACCTACACCGATAGCCTGTAGTGCACTAGCTGGTCACCGTACACCGCGCTGTACTGGACTGCTGGTCTAGCTCTAGCTATATGGTCGCCCTACGCGCATGCAACGTCTCGCACTAAACGGTTTGCCTTCTCCGCGGAATACATAATGATATGCTTGCACGCCAGGAGTAAGCTGTTACGAATATTCCTCAAGCGGGGTAATATGGAAAGTGGAGGACTCAATTGTTATTAAGTGTTCATCAATTTTATAAAGCGGTACTCGAATTATATTTCTGAGCACCATAATTATATTAAATAAATAATATCTCCCTATTAACGTTCACTGTTTTTCCGCCGCCATTTCGATTATGTAAATAAGACCTGTAGCCTGAGCTATGATGTCACTTAAGGATTGGTTGTCCATAACGAGTCGTGACGTCATCTGTCGACGGTTCAGTAAGTAGGTCGTAAATATGAGTAATTCTCCGGCAGCACCTCGACGCTGTCAACACAACGATGTCGTGAATAGTTGACATAAAGCTGATCGGCGCGTGATGTACTTGTTGAGCGGCTATAACTCAGCATTACAGACTGCTTATCGACACAGCTGTAAGCATTTGACTACCGACGCGCTCACTTGAATACATTTTAACTGTTTATTTATCACTTTCGATTAACATTTGCTAGGAATCATTGGAAGCAATTACTGCTTTATGTTACAGAGTTTATTTGTTTGTCTCTCATCAGGTGATGCAGCCGACAGTACCACTTATATGCAATGTATGTAAGTGTACGTAGTTAAAATTAAAACTATCAGTTTTGGAGTCAGCGAATATGTATTTTGAGTTGTTTCGAGAAGTACCATTCAGGTACGTTTCCGTAGTCTACAGTTAACAATAAGAAGAAGAAGAAGTCACTTTTTAAAATATAAGTTTTTTTTATAAAAAGCATGAAAACCTCTATTGTTCAGAGAATTGCTCTTTCTTTGAGTCAGAAAATACCCAATTCTTTTTATTTACTGCGGCAAAAAACACAACCTCAATTGTATGTATTAATTTCTTGATATTATAATAGTCGTTTGCACACAATAAATGTGATTCGACCATACAAAAATACTAATCGTTTACAACAAGGCTCCCCCGCCCCTGTGACCGTGACGTGAGGCTGACACTCGCGAGGTATATCGCGTCGGCGGGAAGCAAACCATAGCGCGATCTAACTCGACGCGCGCGCCATCTAGTTACGACAGGGGAAACTCTGCGCTACAAGATAAGAGCAGTACAAAGTACGCATTTGAATAATATAATTTGAGTATTCATTAGTATGTATATCTGTACTAATACAATAAAGCTGAAGATATTTTTGTTTATTTGTTTAAATTCGCTAATCTCTGGAACTGCAATTAGTATCTATGATTGTAAAAAATATTTTTGTACCTATAAAATATGATAGCCAGATTTATGAAAAATAGTATAGGCTATGTAGCATCACGCCGCGGTATAAAGCAGGAATAATTGCAATAAAGTTTAATACAACCTTGAGGTTTTGATACTAACATTAATTTGCAAGAACAAACCTACCATACACTCGGTTGAAACACAACATCCGGTGTTAATGTAGTTAATCTACTCTATGTGAGTAGTTCAGTAGGGCAATACTACATTGGTTTAGTTCATGATATACGTTTCAGTGACTTCTTGATAAGCTACGCCGTAGCAAACGGCAGCTACGACTGCTACGGCTGCTACGACGTAGCTATTTAGCTCTTATTTGATTACAATAACAGACTGTATACATATAAATAATATAAAATAACTACGTGTAAACGTGTTTTATTAATTTTAAAAATAAACATTTATATGAAATGGTGCTGTATTTTTTACCATAATTAAAAAGTAACCAAAATTTTGCTTACATTTAAAATATATTCTCACGTACCAGCATTTATTATAAACGTAATAATGTTAATGTATGTATCGTCATGAGTAACAATAACTCTGTTTGTTCCAGGTGTGTGGCTGCGAGTAATGTACTGAAGTGCCACCGCACAGACACCGCGTAGAGAGGCGACGCGATACGAGGTGTAACAGTGCGCAGTTAACGCGCTAATGAAACCGTACGGCGTCGTAAACGTGCGCGTAAAGCGATGCACCTCCACCACACCTCGTTACCACACGCCACGGAACTTGGTTACAGCGGGAAATGTAACACACATATGAACAGTTGAACTCACAGTGACATTAGTGTGATTTTTGTGACTATAAATGGCGCTGAAATTGAACACGTATACCTAGTATGTGTTGAGTGGAGTGAGTGACAATGTTGACGAGTGAACTTAACATTATAGCTGAACAGTGTTAGTACGTGTCGCGTGTGTAGAGTGCGCAGCGTGCGCCGGCGCAGGATGCAGACGAACGTGCAGATCGACACGAAGGGGCTGCGCCACTCGCCCGACCACGGCAAGGGGGGCAAGGGGGGCAACCGATACACTGCCGAGGTAAGACACACTACAACAAACAAAAAAGAAACATTGGTTACAAATAACATGCAGTAAACTTTTAGTAAACTTAATTTTTAAACAAGCCTTTATTAACGATGACGTAAATATTCTGTGAAATCTTACAATTCTTCAAATAAAGTACATAGCTTGGAGACAGGAAACATGTTTATAGACATGTTTATCTCAAAAGTATACTTGTTTGTAAGTACAGATGAGCTCACACGAGACGGGCGGACACTGTACCGAGTACTGCCTGGTTCCGAAAACTTACTTAACAAATGTATTTTTTTATTATTTTCGCTGTTATTGAAGTTTATTTTTCAGTATACGGGTAGGTTATGTTATGTTATGTCTGAAATTTATGGAAACATTTCTTACATTCAAAATTGTCACCAGAATTTTTACAAACGACCAGTCAAGCATTTAAAGCCATTACGGCTGGTAAGATAAACTATTCGTTTTGCATATAGGAATCGAGCATAAGTAGCAACACAAATAAACAGCTCCTTGCCCTGCTTTATATTACTATACCTCCTTTTCGAATAGACCCAACAATATTATCAATTTATAACAGCTATTAATTAGTCCATTCACCTTCAAACTTTCTCGCGATTGCGGAAGCCATTACAGTACTTTCTCAAATTCCTTCAGATAATCGAGTTAAAGGCGAGTCCTAGTCAAAGATCATTCGCTCGAAATTAATTGTGTGCTCGGAGAGTTTCAGATTACAGGTAAATGGAGGATAATTAATGGTTAGATTTTGTTTAAAAGATTCTCAATGAATTTGTGGCGCACTCTTACAGCGTGTTTGGTGAAAACATGATCACTATCGAACCGTGTACGGTCCGCGCGTTCATGGTAACTATTTAACTTTGACGTGCGTTACTTTATTGCGTACCAATAAGAATGGTTTTCGTTTCAAATGTTACTATTGACGTACGATACTGACAAAAAATAAGTATCCAAAAACGAATGAACCAAAAAGAATATTTTTCATAAACGCCAGTAAAACGATGTCACTTCTTAAATGTAGCTTTGTTGAGCTTTGCTACTCCTGCGTTGCTGCACCGCGTCACACAGACTCTATTGCAGACGAGCTGCTGCTCTGCCCACATGCATGGACTAAAATATGCAACATATAATAAAAGAAACACACATACATTATTTAATTATCAAAGATTTTTAATAAAGTTGATAAAATTATGAAACTTGCCGTAAAGTAACACAAACATTACCATCATTTTATTTATGTATTTATTTTATTTACAGAAGGCTTACAGACTAACAAACCAACTGTATAAATAACGTAATATTAACAAATAGCTAATTGTCAGCATATCTCATTGTTGTCATAATAGAAGAATATATATAGAAGAATATATATCAAGGACTAATTGAATCATTAGAAATTTCCACATGTAACTATGCAGTAGCATGGAAATTAATTTGTGATCGATATAATAACAAGATGGCGACCGTGACAGGACGATATTTTCTCAATATCGCCAGTCAGTACGTACGTATGTTGCCGAAACCTGATCAATATTGAGAAAATATCGTCCTGAACAGTAGGCCCTACCATAAGCAAGTCATTTAAAGAGAGACCTGACTCGGTTTTTGAAGAAGCGTTAAATACTACTCGACATTTTGTCGTTTCGCTCTGTGCTCTTAAGATTGGATGATGTGGCAATAGATTCACTGGGTCAGGTCGCTCCACTACAGATAAATGACCTAGACTAGCATACTCATTAATAAAGCTTACATACTGTTCCTTTATGTCAGGTTGCCTTTTGAGTCTTTTTTCTAGTGAATACAAACAATGCTTAGCTCGAGCATGAGAATCACCTAATAGTTCTGGTTTATCACGCAAAGGCAACGTAACACAAAATCTGCCGTCTTCCTGGCGGCGCGTGTGCTGCACATAGTGGTCCTCGCAAGCACGTTCCTCCACCGTTAGCTTCGATGTCTCTGGCAGCTCCTCCAGCTCCCAGAACTGCTTCAATTGTTGTCGTATGGCTTGACTGAAATTACAGTGAATTTCCTTACTTGGTACATAGTTAGGACACATGATGGGCCCCACTACTAACCAACCAAACTGGGAGTTTTGTAGTACAGGTTGATTAGAATTTCCCAATTTGATCTGATTAGTAGGACAAATCACATCCCAAAAAATATCAGCTCCCAACAACAGATCTATTTGCGACGGGTTATAGAAAGTAGGATCTGCAAGTGTGATATTCTTGGGCATGTTTAGTGTTGATACATCAACTTTAGAATTAGGTAAGCTACTTGTTATATGTGGTATAACAAATGCTTTAATTTCTTTACTATATGAATTAGTACAAGATTTAATAGTTATGTTACAGCATTCTAGAGCTGCACATGTCATGTTATTGATGCCAGTTACAGATACAGTGTTAATAGATTGGCTATCAATACATAGTTTAGATTTTAGAGATTCCGATATGAATGATGACTGACTGCCGCAGTCCAATAAGCATCGGATCTCATGGCTTTGCTTATTGCTACTTAATATAACAATTGCCGTTGATAGAAGTACCTGGTTTTCGATACAGGTTGATAGTGCAATTGGATTGCATACACGTGTAGGAGGATTAGCATTATCCTTTCTGTCTACATTATTAGAACTAGACAAATTCGGTTTATGTAACAAGGAATTGTGTTTCCTTTTGCAAAATCTGCACGGAGTGGCTTGACATTGATGAGCAAAATGCCCACTCCGCAGACAATTTGTACACAGCTTATGTTTAGTAACTTCTGCATTTCTTTCATCGATAGACAGGCTATTGAATTTCTCACAATAGTAAATTAAATGTTCATTTCCACATATTACACAGAATTTAGATTTAGGTTTATTTGGATTGTCTTGGCATGCCGCGGCAACAAAAGTCTTATGAGACCGTTCAGAACGAGATTGTTTATCATTTGACTTCTGTGGCTTTTCATTGGTAGTATGTTTGTCACCGTGGCTTGCATTGACCATTTCCAATACATCAGCACTATTTCTTAAAAACTCATAAAAATTATTCAGTGTAGGTTTATCTGGTAAACTATTTCTATACTCCTCCCATTTGGTGGAGGTAATTAAATCCAATTTTTGACTGAATAGAAAGATAATTAAGGTATCCCAATTTTCAGTTTTTTCATTTAAACTATTCAATGCTCGCATGTGCTTTGATACGTGATCAACTAGTGCTCTTAGTGATGTTTCTGATATCTTTATACCAACTTGTAAATTCAATTAGTCCTGTCACGGTCGCCATCTTGTTGAGTGTACTTGTTTGTTCTAGATTGCTTCTTGTAGTTTGATTTGTGTAGCGTTGTAAGTAAAACACCTTGTGGTTGTTATAATAAAAACTGTAATGACTTTTACTGAATTACAATACTAATTGGTACTTGTATTAAATTGTGCACTGGTTATGGTAATGGATAATAAAATGTCTGATTGCGTGCGCGCTTGATGGCGGATCTGGGTGGAGTGGGAGTGCGTCTGCTCACGCGCTGTCATCCGGCTTCCGGCCGTCGTGGCGATAGTGATGGGCCGGCGTTTAGGGATGGGACGGCGTAGACACTCATTGTTACATTATTCTCGTTGTTAGTCGCTCGCTGCGACAATACAAGATGATGTCTTCAAACAAGCAACATTCTGTCTCGAGCAAACATTACGGCAATCATTTCCTCTCCGCCGTCATGTCACGACGCCATTGTGGCAATTTACATTCTTATCGAGAAATATTGACGCAAACAGTTTATAAGTATAAGGAAAAGTTAACACTGAATAGAAGCTTTCAGAAGGCCTATTCTATTCAAAATCTAGTTCGTAAACTCATCTCAGCGATGTGTAATGGCAAAAGTAAAGATAAATAGCGTCATTTTTAACAGATGACTAATATTACCATGCGATTGCGCCCAAAAGTTAGTAAAAATGCCTAAAAAAATTCTTGCTTTATGAACTTCCTTAAAGAGGATCACAATAAAACTCGTGTGACGTTCGTAGCAGGCATTGCTCACACTCATGTTAATACTTGATCATTTTGCTGTCGATCCATTTTGTTTACGCAAGTACAAATACCTCCTCTTGCCTTCAGTAGTATTAACAAATAATAAATTAAATAACATGGACATAAAAAAACATGGCCTTTTAAATTTTCCCCTAAAATAATCAAAATCAAAGTACATTCGAGAGATAATTGAAGATACAAATCAAATCCCAAGCTATTAATTCTGTTATTTCATTAAACCGTTTGATTGTTTTAATAATTACTTTTATCGAGTTGACGCCGTAATATCCGATGTTTAATTAAAGGACATCGTTATATACAAAACTGTTGGAGCGTTATTCCTGGCTTTTAATTACAAGCGTACGATTATAAATAATTGAAAAATGAATAATAGTCGCGTTGTTACTGTTAAGAATCATTTGTAAGACCTAAACCCTTAATTTACAATTATTGAACTAAATAAAAAGAAACGCTAATATCACGATTGAGTGTCGCAGTCATTAAAAGGGTCCAGAATCGTCAGTAGGCACTATTATAGCCACGCTACAGAAATAATCCCCGCTAATAATTCCACGTCCGCTATTTTACTTTATTTTACGCAACTTTACTCGACCGCCGATAAAAACGGCATCAAATATTTTCGACGACAAAAAAACGGCAGTAAAGTTTTATTTTATGTTGTAAAGTAATGAAATCCACGGCGCGGAACGAGTCATAAACGATAGCGGTGTGGCGGCGCGTGCCGGGGTTACCCTCTGCTCGAGGTACAAGGGTTTTATAGTACGTAAAGAGGGTATTTGTGTATTTGGTTTTGTATTTTAAGGGATTGGAGACGTAAAACTATAAACCTTAGCTTAGCTCTGTCGTGAACTCAGGTGAGTGTGAAGATGAAAACCTTGAATTGACAAAATGTGTTATCGGGGAAATGTATTGCTTAGCAGGTTGACTCACTGTCACCGTCTCAGGCCCAGTTTCACCACCTCTGAATAGCCACTCGTCACCAGGTATTTAGAAAATCAGACAGTTTGTATGATACTATAAGCCAACTGTACTTTAATCTGACCATATCCGTAGGTGATAAACTATACTTGTAATTTGCATATACAAACAAATTTTTATGTTGATAGTCATTTTTGTGTACTTATACGTGTCACGAGTTTACATAAAGACAAATATGTATCTCTAATTACAATACAATACTATGCTATGTATGTGTGCTTATTATTACACTGCTGTTTGTTGTCCCTAAGTAAATAAATATACACAACATGACGCCCGCTCTTACTGGAGACTAGTGCGGCGGTGTGTGGACCACACGTAGTCGCGTCTCTCACATCTTGCGCGCGTCTGCTCCCAGCTCGCGTACTCTTAGTGAGCCTTTTACTTTTACCGCCGCATCAAAGTTACAGCGCCGTAATGTCACATCAATATATTTATATGTTTGTGGCGGAGCGGTTACTGAACCCGCTACTGATTTTATTTCAAAAGAACTTAATATAAGCAACGGTTTTAAACATATACTAATATACAATATCATAGACAAATCAAACTTACTACAAACTCAAACCCTGTAATACATATCTCTAAATGAAATCTCAAAAATAACATTTCAGAGCGAGAAAAGTTTCAAATATCATTTAATAAATCTACAACTTCAACAACTTTCCCAGAAGTAACATCCGAGCATCCAGAACTTGTTTCCAAGTGGATGTTATGAGCAAGTTGCGAAGTGCCACTTGACGATAAGTACGTCACTATATCTTGTTGTGTCCGGGACAAAGGCGCGAGATTAAAATGAAGCGCAGTTTGTAACTCGAGCCGCGCCACTTGACTCGAGTTAGTGTAAGGGCGGAATAATGATGATGTAAGGGATTACGTGAAAATGACCTCTTCGACAATAATGCTGAGCGGTCTGTTTACTGCGCGGTGGAGTGGAGGTGATGTTGTGTGGACATAATAATATTGATTTACAATAAAGTCGTGTCAGACAAACAACATTGATCTGTTGAGAGAATATCAGCCAATAAAAGAGTGTTTCGATTTTAGAAAGGTATAACAGAAAGAGAGAAAATAATGATGGCGTTACCATACTTATATAATTAACACCACATTGTTATTTTGAAATACAAACCATCACGCCTGTATTCCCCGAAGGGTTAGGCAGAGGTGTACTAATGTACCGGTTCAGATAGCGGGTATGTTTTAGTTCCCATGTTAGGAGGCGAGCCTATTGCCATTAACTGGGTACAAATTCTAACTTCGAGCTTAACTGAGAATTTCATAGAAAAACCCAATAAAACTTTGCTTGACCTGGGAATCGAACCCAAGACCTCTACCGTAGCAATCGCGCTTAGGACCACTAGGCGAGCGAGGCAGTTAAATATTTAAAAAATACGTATATAGGTATCACTTATTTCGTTTATCACTTTCCGTTTAATGACAATAAAATTGCCAATATCAGCAGCAACATCCCGAGGCTATGAACAGTAGCCATGATCGCACAAGCCCTACAGGCAGCCTCAGGCGACGCCTAAAACAAATTAAATAATTTAGTTATGAAAATACGGGAGTACCAATTATAATATTAATATCTTAATTTTTTAAGAGCTTTGTCTTGATATTTAATAGGGAATAGCTTTGAGTAACAGAAAGCGTGCGGCTGATAGCGAAGTTATCACAAGAGTTGAGTTAAATGTAACTTCGTCGTAAAAGCCCCGTACGTAAGTACCATCCATTTCATTATTACTTAGTCCGTTAACGCTCACAGCTGACTGCTAAAATAACTGTCAAAATTCAAAATAGAAGCTTTCCCATAATTGATAGTCTCGGTTTCGACCACTACCTCATCGGATAGTAGGTGATGCTATAAGGATGTTGCACGCTGGCCTTCGAGCGGCTATTATCATCGGACTGAACCTAGTGTCACTTTCAAAATACGTACCTTTGTTTTTTTGTTTCGGATAACTAAGGTTACTACCGACCATGGCACTCAGTCTCCGAAACTCAGTGGGATTGTAGTGTGTGTGTGATCTGACGATGGCCCACTTGCCCCAGTGCTCTAAGTGTATACATGGAAAACAGTACTGATGCCCACTCAAACACAGTCTCCTACTGGGCCACTGATAAATTATAACAGGATTAATCATTCGAACATAAGAAGAACACGCTTCAATAAGGTTGATTTGTAGATACCTATTCCATAAATTGTGGAATTTCCCACTTAATATATATCTTTCACGCCTGCTTATCAATATGAAAGGCTGACTTGTTTTAAACGAATATTAAAGTGGGCACACCACCATCTTTTCAGTTCACAAGGCAACGCTTTCAATTGCATAGTGTCGCTACTCGCCACCGTGTGGCGCTACTGTGCCAACATTTACTTCCACCCTTGTTTACATGTTGAACGCTGAGCTTGGAAGTGTGTTTGTCTGTACATAGATGGCGCTACTAGTAACACGTAACACGTACAAGTTCAGTAAGAAAGTTGCGGGAGAGGCGACATGAGTACACTTTGAAAAGTTCAAGCTATTGAACAGCTTTTGTAAGATGTAACGAGGACTTCTGCATTCAAATTGTGTTCTTCTTTTGTTTGGTTTCGCCAACAAATCTGCGTACTTCAAGATACAGATAAAACTGTTGACCTCGAGATATAGATAAAGTTCACGAGTCCTGTTGACCCTATTAGGGAGGAGTTTTGAAAATTATTATTTATATTTAAGTACCCTCAGAAACATTATGTTATAACAATTGTTAAGTTTTTGTCAGTCATTTAAGAAATTGTTTTATAAGTAACGAGAATCTGACCATGACTTCGTCCCCAAATCAAATTTAATATATTATCCCGTCAAAGTATTTATTTCAATTTTAAATTATCAAGGAGTCGTCCAGTTAGTCACAAGGTTAAAACTACATGGCACTCCTTGCAATCCAGTTCTTACATAGCCTATTCTTCCTGTTTCTATAATAATATTTGAGAACAATGTAGGTAAACAGCAATATAAAACATAAAAAAAAGACATTTATCTTAATTTTTGGCTAATATTAACCAAGCGCCTGCTCCCGCGAAGCGTGGATTACAACGAAACACGAAATCATTAATTTATCTGAATCATAAAATAAACCATAATGTAAATAAATATTCATAAAATATGTCGAGGTGTTGAATATTACTATTTATTTTTCTTTACTTGTTAATATTTTTTTTTGTCTTCGCAACTGAATACTTGCCCTATCAAATTTGAGTATTCATTTATTTTCCTTTTTTCATTAAATAAACATATCAATTAGCCACAGCTATCGGCTCGGCTACTTATCCTAGTGAATACTTCATCTCGCCTTCATTCACCGGAGCTGAACGCATAAAATAAATTTATTTACTAATCAAATATTTAATTAATTGCCGTTAATCGTTTTCATTTAGTTTAACATCAACTTGTAGATTTTTTATGGTTTAATAAAATGTTATTAGCCGAAGCACTCAATTAGGGATGATAATTAGATAAATCTATGATGAGAAATATAAGCGACGTAGTTTTAATGTTGATTTTATGATTTTGAATGTAAGGCTGGAAGGAATATCCCAACGAAAATTTTGCCATATGCATCAACTGTTTCATACATTTTGGAGGAGTTGTATGTAGTGCATTTTTGTATGGATCCTTTTTCTAATAACCAATAAAAAATGTTAACTCTGGGGTGTTTCAAATCATGTACTGAACCCATGCTAAAAGTTTTGTTCACAAAGGCCCTACCACCCCGCCGATACGACCCCCTGACTTAATTGTACGAGTGGGACAAGAATAATAATTTATGGAGTAAATAGCCCACTTCACATTACTCGGCACCTAACCTCGCCTAGATCTACTTAACCCGTAAGACACATGTCGGTCGGCAGCATTACAAGTACAGCGTCGTCCGCGCACGATGGATGGTCCAATAAGAGGGCTCGATGAGGTCGGGAGGACCGGCCGGAGGTCAACGAGTGCCTGTTGCGACAATGTATACGTACCTCTGCTAGTTACAGTGTAACTGTAGAATTTTTTTCACAGACTAGTTTATTATATGCATAATCATACCTATTCTTGTTCTTCTGTGGGGTAAGGGCCTGGTACAGCGAAGGCACGAATATTGATGACCACGCTTGGTCACGGCGGATTGGCGATTATAGATTAATATTCATATTAAGTCCAGGTTTCCTTGCGGTGTTTTCTTTTACGTACATCAGTGATGTCCAAGATAAACTTCGAAAGCACCTGTAAATTAATCATAAACGCCGCGTTGGTAATAGACACAAAACATACTTGCCCGGTATAGAACTCGTCGCCACTTCATGCTCGAGGGGCGGGCGTCTTAACCGCTGGGCCATTATGACAAACAAGTTTTCACGTCGAGTATCAGTTTTGTTTTAACTGTTAACTGTTGTAATTGTTGTAATTT
Source organism: Caradrina clavipalpis (assembly GCA_932526535.1). NCBI lineage: Eukaryota > Metazoa > Arthropoda > Insecta > Lepidoptera > Noctuidae > Caradrina > Caradrina clavipalpis. The sequence goes on along the minus strand of OW052109.1, from coordinate 13,297,872 downwards.
TCTCTGTATTATCTTAAAATATCTAGCTATCCAATTTTAAACATTTATTGCGGAGTAGGTATGGTACCAAAAATAATTATTAAGAAAATAAACATTTAAATTATCGACATCGTTAAAGTTACCTTCTCGTGGCAGGGAAGTGAATAAATAATACCTGTGCAGCGGCGGCTGGGCGCCAGCGGCCGACGTAACTCAATTACTGACAATATACAGCCTCCCGAACGTTACGAGATTGACAGATACTACTAGATGTCCGAGTAGCCGAAAAATAATCGTAAAGTCAATCGTTAGTGGACATTGAAGTGAACTGATGAAACTGATTGCGAGAACATGACACAACGAGAAGGAGTTCTATGGACTCAGCTGTTAGTACAACAAGGCAGTGTCAGTGATGATTGATTGATCTTGCATCGGCTGACTGATTGATACCTGCACTACGGGTTGCGGGTGTGATTCTTGTATATTACACAAACTTGCAAGACGTCTTGACCTTGAACAAAAATAACAAAACTTTTTGAACTTTGTGTCCAGATCCTTACACGTGGCCGCCGCTAGCTCAACCGGTTGATACAATGACGTCACGCAGGAGGTACATACTAAAGCTTTACATAACACGCTGAAACCCAGCGCGTGTGTGCCCGAGAGTTTACTCCTGACCCTAAACCAATAACATCGGCCGCATGCCCTCCGGACACGCACTGACGTCGCTATGTACTGGAGGAAGCGCGCGAAGGGATGAGCACACTGTGTGTAGTGGACTTTACTGAACTATTGTTGGTCGTAAGAAATGACCTAAAGTGAAATTGTATGTATTTACCTAACCAAAGAGAATCGTAGCGAAACATCAAGTTTGTCCCGGCATGCTGCAAAAGAAATGCTTCTTCTTAAATACAAATAAGAAACGAGCATTCTTGAAGAAACTTGCTCGCTTCCTACAGTCTCTAAGAAACAGCCAGAGCCGGCAGAAATTCAAATTCAAACTCAAATTCAAATTCAAACTCATTTATTGCGAAAATGGGTAAATGAAAACATGTTTGCATTAAATAGGTTTGGTATCTCCATAATCAGCCTAAAGGCATGCAATTTTATTGTTTTTTATTTTACTGCTTATGCACTACTAATAATATAAAATTAAAAAATTCGTTAAGACCAAACCACAATTCATAAAAATAATAAATGTCAGGTAATGTTATCAATAAAATTTCAATAGAAGTCAATCGGAAATACATAAATATATCAAACAGTAATAAAAAAATTAAATAAGTCAAGTCAATTAATAATGTTATACAAAGATGTCACCACTTATTATTAGATTGCATGTCATTGATAAATTCATTAACGTTATAATAGGCCTTTTCCACAAGAAGTTGTTTAACTTTATGTTTAAATATATTAGTGCACTTGCTTTCTAATATCAGCTTTGGTAGGTGATTGTAAACACGTGGCGCCATACAGAGTATGTTATTTTTCATCAATGCACTTTTGTGTTGAGGACAGTTAATTTTCAGATTGTGGCGTTTACTTATATAATTTTCGTACATCGTTAAATTAGACCTGACAAATAACACCAACTCATATATGTACAGTAAGCGCTCAGAAATCCATACCCACGCTAAGGTTCACTTTCCTATGAACACGGGCGCGATCCAGTCAGCGCGTGCGCATGTGTGTTTACGAGTGATGTCTCAACATTCCACAGATAACACACACTAATGAACCATCGTCGCACTACGCGAAATGGCATTATATTTCTGTTTACCGTACGAGTCCTACCCGACGCCCGACGTATTCTTACCATTGCATTGCTAAATTTCGCATAATTATAACATGGCCTGGCAGCTGGTTTGGATAAGAAAGGGTTTACGATCATTGAATTCCGAGTTCAAATCTTATACTATGTGTGGCTGTTTTTTGTTTCTTGAAGCCATAATAATGTTAGGCAAAATCTTTTTAGGTTTATGTTGAATTATTACGTATTCATGCTTGTTATTTATTTTTTATAAGAAGCAAATATTAGTTATTGTATTATTTATTTAACTTTTTATGTGATTTTATTTTAACTTTTTGTAATTGGAAGTAGGAAAAAAAGGCGTGCTGTGTGATAACAAAAATTTATTTTTAAAATTAACAAACTTATGAGAATTGTAACGTCACATTCCTACCGAAATAAAAGAAGTTCTCTTGTAACTGTTCATAAGATTTTTTGTTGAATACCCACTTAGTCAATAAAATTCATAATAACATAATAAGAGAAGGATATTTTAATAACACAAATAAATTTGGTGATGCTCACGTATTAAGTTTCTGAATTGGTTTTCAGCAGAGTTAATTGAAAACTAAACTATAATTCAGACTTTATGAACAGGTTTTTTTTATGTAACGTCACAATAAACTTATTGAGGTAATAGTTTAATAATTCGTTTTCTTGATGAAAAGAAGATTGAAACTAAACCTCAATTTAAGATCATTAAATAACTATCTACGAATATATAATATAATTATGAGTAAATATTTAGTTACACCGTCTAATTATTAAAACTAAAACATCCAGGTTATTAAATGTTGCATAACACCGTCTAATACTTCTTCATAAGTAGCACTGTTGCACGTCATCCCCACATATTAAAAACGAAACGTATTTTTTCTGGTTTATGATGCAGCTGTTGTTGTAAACAGTATGTTATCCAGTGCGAAACCACCAAACTTAATCCACTTCGCTGTTGAGTAGGTAGGATAGGCTAGCTATCCTCTTCCTCGTATTTCTTGCTCCGGAGACTAATAATAGTATTCCTCTAAAACAACAAAAAAAGTAATATTAGGCATTTATAACAAAATACTAAAGTGACTTAATTTTTTATATAATTTAATAATATTTATTTAATATAACAAATTTTAATATATTAAAACTGTTTATTTATAAATTCCATAATAAACACATTTTTTTTGGCGTCATTATATATTTAAAAATCAATAATAAGTATTAATCGAAATGCCACCAAATAATTTTAGGTATCTTAGGTATAAATTTCAAATAAAAGTTTAATTTACAATTCGTTAATATAATACTCACATTCAGTCAGGTTTCATAAGATATTAATTGGGACCACTTTTATGCAGCCCAATAATAGTCGCCCTCGCCTCAGTAATATTATTTGCCTGCGTTTCGAGAATACTTACAATACCACTACGAGTATCTATTAAATCACTCGTTACTAACCAACAACCACAACCAAACGACAACGCTCATTCCAATCAAGTTAAATATGCACAAAACTCATGTCTACCTCACAGAAATCTAAATTCTTTATTAGTTTTCTATGACTACCCTTTTAAATTTACGAAATGTGTGAACAAAGCGAACAAGCTAAAGAATATTATATTTCTGTTCATTTCTTCAAATTGAGTAAAAACAAAAAGACAAAAATAATGTGAGATTCGAACTCGCGGCTCATTGATTAACGCCGTCAACTGGGCGCGCTTAACCGCTAGACCATTTTGTCTCATTTAGAAATGTTGAAATTATGAACTACATTCACAACGATGATACATGTGTCTATTCTTGAAAGTAAAAGGTCGTAAGTCAAACTAAACGTCAACCTAATACGTTTTGAGATTGGGTATGGACTTTTGGTCGCCACTGTACAGACATGGTACTGTTAATACTTTCAGTTTTTTGAAGTACGGTCTACAGCTATCTATTTGATCGAGCTTGCATATTGCTCTAATGCACTTTTTTTGTGCTTTGAAAATTTGTTCTTTTTCAGTACAATTTCCCCAAAATATGATTCCGTATCTTAACGCACTTTCAACGTTTCCATAATATGCTGTCAGTACTGCGACCTCATTAAGTGTTTTTGAAAGCATATACAATGCATATGATTGAGTACTCAGCTTTGAACAGAGGATCTCTGCGTGCGCTTTCCAATTAAGGTTACTGTCTATATTAAGTCCTAGAAATTTTGTTGTGTCGACCTCACTAATAGTTTCGCCATTATAGCTAATATTAATATTCGTCATTAGGGGAACTCTATTTTTAAATGTCATTAAATGTGTTTTACTTAAATTAATTTTAAGATTGTTGGATGCCAGCCATTGTATCACATTAGTAAGGGTGTCAAAAATGTCAGATTCAATAAGTGATTTATTTTTGCCTGTAATTCCTAACAATAAACGTTTGACAGCGCACAATGAACTGTGTGATACTGCTGTTGAACAATTAATTTGGAGATAAAATCTTTTCGATTCATTTATTTGAGTAACAGCCGAAGTAAGATAACGCTCATCTAAACGTTTTAACTTGTACCTTAAATAAAGTTTTCATTCAAATAAAATAACTTGCTGGAATCCATAGCTACCGAAATTACCTGAGGGCCTCATGAACCGGGTGAGTGGGGTAGTGTGGTCAGACTCGCTACCAGTAGCCTTGTTGACAGGTCAATGTTTTGAGCACGTTATATTTGAATCTCTTAGTCTGTCCCAATTAGTTACAATGTGTAACATTAACACTAAGCTTGGATTATTGATAGATGTTATTTTAACTATTTACAGTGTAAATAATTGTTGGTTATCTATTAAAAGAAAATAAAGAAATAAATCAAACGTAAGACCGAATTCAAATCATCATTTCCTTGCCCTTGCTGTTACTTGGGGACAACACCTTTTTTATTCCATTCCGTCTTGTCAACCGTCATGCTATCACTCAGCCCTTTTCATTCTTATTATTATTTACACTGTCCATCCATCTGCCACCATCTCACGCTCGAACCAACACAAGCGATCCCCTTAAACTTTTCTGTGACTGGCACTTTAAAAAACCGTCTAGTACAGTAACGTCTCACCTTATTCATCCTGGTCACTCCAGTTACTTATTTAAACATTGTCATCTCCACTTTTTACAATGTTTAAATAATGGTTATTTGTTAAAGAAACGTTAGAAGTAGTGCAACTGAGTACCTCGAAAAGTTCATGAGCGGAAGCACTCAAGTCAAGTTGGTGTCAGTAAAGCAAGGGTTAACGACGGCGACCTACTTACATTATACGAAACGCAATTGCAATTTCCTTCAGAGTACATCAAGTTGCTCTTCTGGGTGCTAGTGTAGTGCCTGTCGATGACACAGCTACACTGCCTGCCCGCCCTCCCGCGCGGTACAGCGTCGCCTGGGGACGTATCGCAGCAGCCTCGGCGCGAAGGTTCGCCGTAACGATGAATAATATCGCAGGTATTTGCATCCACACAGAGCAGCATTCCGCGAATATCGAGGATGCTCCACTTTCTAGCTATTAGGTCACAGCGATGGAGGACGGTATTCCTAGCTCACTGTTGTGATGTCCTTTAGGGTCTAAGAATGAGTTTACTTTACAAATAAGGGATAATATAAGTTATGTTTTAAGCAGTTTGTTATCTGTAAGAAGAGTGCATATTGAACTGTGTCCTAACTAGTATCTCACAGTGCGGGACGTAACTATACTGGTGAGTGTAGCGGCACATAAACTAAAACTTGGCTTTAGAAGTTTCAATAAAAACTAAATCTAATATGTATCATTTTTTATATTGACTGCTTTTCACATAAACACAGATGAGCCAACTGTGCTCACCCCTGTTTAACCGCGTGACCGTGAAGTCGCGAAGCTGCGCGCCCTCAATGAATCACTTGTAACAGCCAGCACCGAGCTGATAAGTACAGCTGGGAGCTCGCCGCACTGATAACGAGTGGCTGCAGCGCGCGGCGGCGGGCGCGGCAGTGGTCCACTGACGCGCGGCGAGAGCGCTCCGCTCGCTTCGCCCACCGCTCGCTCCGCTCCAAAGTTTAAGCGATATTTTTATACATACCACTTTAGTATTTATATTTATACACCCTGTAGATTAGGTAGTGTAGTGAAGTGTCTTATTGTGGTATTGTTTGATTTTAGTAAGTATTCCTTGAGTGGCAGACAAACAATATTGATACAATCCCACTGTTTTTAGTAGAAAAACAGCTTTCAATGTAATTTGGTTACGCTGAAATGAACACAATATTCAATAAAAAGGTAGAATTTCGTTAAAAATCGACAGACCGCGTCCTGAAACTGCGCGAAAGTAAAAACTACAAACAGTTTGGATATCTGTTTTCATTCACATACGAGTTTGTAAATGATCATTGTGATTGTGCGCTGAATTAACTCAATCAGCATTTCGCGTGTCATTTATCAAAATCAGTTTACATTCCGTTCGATAGCAAAAACAATTCGTGGAAACTTGGATTGTGAAAACAAACAAATTGAATCTTTTTGATGAGAATCCCGCGCGCTCTGTCAATCAGCGCAGTAAACTGTGAGAACTGTGTGATTTTACTAAAATGTTACAATTACAATTAACGTGGTTCTTTTGGTTTTGTTTATTACAATGTTGTTTACATTCGTAAAGAGTTGTGAATGTGATCGGATACAGCGTTGCAGGCGAGCAACAAAACGCACTTTATATGACCCACTTGAAATGTTTATACTACGTGCATTACTCTTCATTCATACAAAAGATCTGAAACACTGGGTAAGACATCACTACGGGGTATCCACTACAGTGTTAACGTGTACCGGTGTACAATTAGGTAATTGCTAGTTAGGTGCCCGAGGTACTCATTATGCGATAGTCGTTCTGAGACATTTACAGATGTATCAACGAAATCTTATAATTCCTTTTTACATATTTCGAGTAAGTTCATAACCATTATATACCAATGTCGGTATTAATAAATGCTTGTATTACAACAGACGACAAAAGCGAGTAGGTAAGAAACTCACAAGTTTCAATAGCCAACTGTATCCCAGATGCAATGGCTGCATATTATGAAGTATAAACTAGTCATTCCCGCGACTCTGTCCACAACTACTGGTTCAGTTTCCCGCGATGAAAACTACTCTATGTGCTAATTCGGCACATATCGCACCTCTGTGCCGCAGCTGTTGCAACGAGATTGACGGACAGACGTACATACAAACTTCAATATGAGTGTCTGTGAGGACATTGCAGATCTAATACAGTGCGATATAAGAAAACTTTACTCTCACATGAATTCATACCTGTGTTAGTTGTTACATGTCATTGCAATATAAACCTTACATTCTTTTAAAAATGTCATGATTTGTAATGTCTTTTCAAGAGAAACAGATACATAAGGGCTCGTCGTCATGGGAATGCCAACCAGGATTCAGGAAAAATAAAAACTATCGTTACATAGTTATGTAGTTCTGTAGGCTACAGCATCATTAAACTGCTATCTTCAAGTCTGGTGATGACAGCTATATAGTGACAAAGACCAAGAATGTCGATTACAATACCGAGCAGATAGAAATGACCCGTATGACTGAAGCATGGCCGGTAAACATAACATGTCTGTCGTCTGTACGTACAACATTAAATAAAGTCAAGTATAGGAACCAGATCCATCACTTATCTACTGCTAGTGAATAGGCACACGATGTTATCAATCATGCCCGCCTGCCATCGATCAGCTGACTTTAGTAAGTTGCGGGATGACAGTCAACTGTTATCTCCCACGCTCGCTCGTTGCTATGGTAACGGATCAGTGTTTATTCAATCTGGACCGCTCAAGGTTGCATATTCAGAAAAAGCGTTTCTTTTACATTTTTTGTTATGAGAGTACATTAATTAAAAACGTTCAAAATCTCATCTCAGCGACAAAAAATGTCGGTAAATAAAAGGCATTTTTGATAGATTGAGACTGAAAGTTACATTGCCTGAAATCACCAATACATTAAGTATTTTTTATTCAACGTGTTAAATGTTAATGTAATATGCTTGTAAGAGGTTTAATGATGTGCCATTAAACGTCTGTTGGGAGAAATGAGAATACCAAATAGCTGTGAGTTTGGCAACTCGTAACAGATCGTAGTACTTACCGCCGATAGGGTACTGGCCCCTGATTCGGGTCTTAAATATATGACGGTCCGTTACTCCTAAGAGTCTCGTGATAGAATTATAAAAGCACTTTGTGAATAGTCATTGAATAAGATTAAACAATAATTTCTCTCAAGTAAAGTGAGTGAACAAGTCTGTGTCGTGAACTTGTTCGCGTTGAGTCGCCGCCTCGCCTCGCGCACAGAGTATCGCTTTAACAAATTATTTGAGTAACTGTTAATGAAAGGACAACGAGTTTCCAATTCAACTAAGTTTCGCTTTAAATTGGCTCTTGTTTGAGACAATTTGCTTAATGTACTTGACGTTGTCAAATGTATTTTGTGTTTCAATAGATTTTGTTTATTGGTATCGTAATTGGTGGTTGATTTTCTATTCTAAAATATCTTGTAACTATTATGTCGGGTTATATTCCCGACATAATTTGTGATTATTTGGAATAAAGAATAGAAAATTATTACATCATGTAACGGTAGATTGTTACCTGAAGTCCTCTTATTTTAAATTGTACAAAATGTGGGTCGCACAAAAATAAAGATGTCTTTTTTAAATCACGTGATATTGTGTCACGTATTTTTTTTAATTTGCTTGTCACTCTTAGATTTGTTTTTTAAAACCACCCTTCTTAGCAGCAAAAAAGGGCAACACCTTGAGTCGATTGTAGTGTTAAAGAAGGGAACTATTGTTTTTGGTCTAGGCAAAAGGGAAACGTGTGAGCCAGCGTTCGCGGGAGTTCGCTCGCACACAACACTGCCCGCATACACTCGTGTACTGCTAAGCCCAGAGGTTGAGGTTTAACCCTACCCTACTCTGACCCTAGTTAGTCTACCGTAAAACCTGCCAAATGAGGGTAGGTACGCTAATAACCGCCATTACGTCGGGATTCATTGCTGTTCTCATTACAGCAGTCTAGGCATTACAGGGTTAATGAAGACCTGGAAAGGAACTGCCTATTTTTAGGGTTAAGTACCCAAAGGGTAAAACGGGACCCTATTATTAAGAACACGCTACCCGTCTATCACCAGGCTGTATCTCATGAACCGTGATAGCTAAACAGTTGAAATTGTCACAGATGATGTATTTCTGTTTCCGCTATATTAAAAAAAATACTAAAAAACAGAATAACACAAATATTTGAGGGGGCTCCCATACAACAAACGTGTTTTTTGGCGTTTCATAGATAATGGTACGGAACCCTTCGTGCGCGTGTCTGACTCGAACTTGGCTGTTTTTTTTCTGTAAATAATAGGTGAGCCTAGCCGTGTGTGGCCGCTGACGTGCTGTCGCACACACGCCTAGCTATTGCCAACATCACACAACCCTGTAGTAAAACCTTGCTAGCAAGTTTGCAAACGTTTTTCATATTTATGAAGTAAGTCCGGTCCGCGCCGGTCCGGCCGCCGGCGCCCCCCGGCGTCCGGTCGACCGTGTAATTCGGCCGACGCAGGTAATGCCCACGTGGAGAGTATTTTAATTTATTTCATGTTTAGCTAGCTCTTGTTAATTCGAGAGCTAAATGTTAGGGTGCTAGGTGTTAGTAATAATATAACCATATACAGGGTGGAAATTTATTATTCTACCTGGAGGGAAAGTACTCTAAATACTTGAGCTAGCAAATTTTACTGAAAGGAAACATTCCTTTATTTTTAAAAAGAAACAAAACTGCATTTAAATAATTTTGAAAATATTCTTGCCACACCCGGGAATCGAACCGACTAAAATTCGAAAAAATTGCATCCTGTACTTTTATGGCACTAATCCATAGGGTCAATCATAAGGATCAAATCCCTGCAAACATGGTAAATTAAAATAAAATAAAAACATGCCATTTTATTGTACATTTATTTTATACGGACGAAACAAACGAGTAAAGTAGTTGCTGGAAATGAGCTTCATTTCTTGGATGCATGAATTTATTCCTTTAAAAAAATCATTTTAAGTAATTTTTGGTAGCGTAGTAAAATTTTCAATATTCACCACAACACCCTTCTAAAAGTTATTCAAAATGAATTCCTTCAAATAATGAATGTGTGCATCGAAGAAAGTGAAGCTCATTTCCAGCATGCAATTAGTTACTGTACTCGTTTTTTTCGTCCGAATAAAATAAGTTTAGATTGAAATTTCATGGTTTTTGTTAAATTTAGTTTACCAGGTTTGTAGAGATTTGATCCTTGTGATTGACCCTATCGATAAGTGCCATAAAAGTACAGGATGCTATTTTATCCGATTTTAGTCTGTTCGATTCCCGGGTGTGGCAAGCGTATTTTCAAAATTATTTAAATGCAGTTTTGTTTCTTTTTAAAAATAAAGGAATGTTTCCTTTCAGTAAAATTTGCTAACTCAAGTATTTAGAGTACTTTCCCTCCAGGTAGCATAATAAATTTCCACCCTGTATAACAATAAACATTATAAGTAGATGTTTATGAATTGTACTAGGTAATTTGTGTTATTGTTGCTTCACGGAAGACTATTTTCGCAAGTTATTGACGCTGGCTAATGACACCACGTCAACAAATTAACTAGTGTAAAGTTGTAAGGGTCAGTCGTACGAACAACCCATCAAAAGCAGCGTGGTCCTACATCAACCTGTGCGATACAGGAATCTAAACAAAACATACCATTACACGTGTATTCCCCGAAGGGTTAGGCAGAGGTGTGCCAATGTTCACACACAGTTCGCCGGTATGTTTAGGAACCTAGTGATACGGGGCTAGTCTATTACCATTAACCGGGCGCAAATCCTAACTCTGAGCTGCGACTGAGAATTTCATAGAAAAACTCAATAACACTTCTACTCGACCTGGGATTCGAACCCATGACCTATTAATAGCATAGCAGTCGCACTTAGGAGGCGGCATCTAAAGTAGTTAAGAATTAGGTTCAAACTATTCTTTCGAATTTGCAACCCGTAGCTCTAAAGCCAATCACTTAAACGAATGCGCCACGTACTTGTATAGCGCACTGTCCTCATCCCCAATAAAAGCCAATATTAATAGAAAGTCCATTATTCCTACTTTTAATGCCCCCCCCCCCCCCCCCCCCTGTGGGGCTGCGGGGGCATTATATGTGAGGCAATGTATCGTCCGTGTGTGATGTGCTATAAAGTGCTGTCGATGTCGGTACGAGTCGTGGCATTGTGTGTGTGTGCGAGTGCTGACCGCGCGCCGTGGGTTTTACGAGTACAGACACCTTTACACAGTGGGTTGCTATTGTTTGCAGGGGTAGGCAGCAGGCCCTATAGCGTTTTTTTTTTGCACAAGTGATAACGGTGATAATTATACGAATGAATAGATATTTTTATTTCTGTGGCTAAAATATTTATTCGGCCAAAAAAATGAATAAAACGAGTCACAATGAAGAAATAAATGAATAAAGACACATTTCTGAAATTAAAATAACACTCATGTTGCACGATCTTAAAATGGAATCAAGACTCTCGGGTCAACATCCTCTCTTTATACATGTTTTGTTTAAATAAGTAGACTGAAACTTAAGCTCCCACTAAAGAATAGCAACAATTAAGACGTCCCCAGCTTCCACGGAATACCAGCAGTCATTCCGTTTAGCAACAATGTATCGGAGCAGGCGGAACGAGCGAATAATCCGCCTGTTCAAACAAGTCGGCAACCGGTGACCTTCACAACTCGTCAAGGTCATATCGAATGGATCCACTGGGGAGTCTATAGCGGAGTTAGTTGCAACTTGTTTCGCGTATTTGAGTACGATTCTTGTTACTTGTAGCTCTTGATACAAATATCTGAATAGATAGTTCATTCAGTTGAATAAATTGTATGATTAATGATTACAAAATTAGATTCCAATGAACTATAGATGATGTACGTAAAGTGCTTATATTGAATAAAGAAGTCAATTAGTAAATACACATTTATCTTGTTTGCGATAAAATTCGCTTTATAGAGCCCAACCTTTTCTAATACTCACGCCAGAATACTGCATGTAATACAGTGCCTCCACGGCTGAATCAAACTAATTAGGCAGTAAAAGTGCGATCGTTTACAAAGACGCGTATTTCTATTAGCGAATGACAGTTTAATGGGAACGGTTTTATAGTGGGAGGATTGAGTGAGAGTTCGTTACTTTAGAGTGAATGTGGAGCAGCGAGGCGCGGTGCCGCTCAGTGCTGATATCAACGAGATAACGTGATAAGTACGTGCCCTATCACGGTTTGTTGACGTCGCCTGAAGAGCATGAACTTCCTTACTCATTGACGAAAAGGTGCGACAGGTCGTGAGGGAATTTAAACATCCCTCACTGGATTTAAAAATCTTTTCTCAGTTTTAACTTTCCATTAAAACCTAATTTGGCCGTAGTGTCTTGTAACGCTTGTCGGGAGTTTAAACAAATGTCCAACTCGTGTCATGTCGAGTGTCAAGTCAGGCTTAATTGTACGAACAGTGCTAAGCGGACAGGAGACGCTCCCCTACTGTAAGGGCACTTCATATAATGGAATAGTGAAGAAGTTCGACACGTGACTGTCTGACTGTCTGTGGGTAATCACTGCTACCTACTACTTCAACAGCTTTCATATACCAAATTATTATTTACAATTTCCATAATGTTTAGTTGAAGCTGTCCATCAAGGACACATTATTGTTCAGTGTGTATATAGTGGTGTACATAAAACAATATGAAGTACAGAATGTTCACTACGAACTGTATTGTGGAAAGTGATCGTATTATGAAACCTACTAATCGGATCTCACTTGAAGAAAGGCTCCTGAAACCTAACAGGATGTTATTTATTCATTTGTTTATTTAGGGAAAGCCAGCAGCAGTGTATTAATGAGTACACTTAGTTATATAAAGGGGATTATCAAATAAACTCATTATTAACTTGAATATAAATGACCAGTACGAAAATAGTACGTACGGAATGGCATTTTAGTGAGTCATTGAAGAATATGCATATAGTTTTGTCAGTCATACAATCGCAGCTTTTAATAGGGAATTAGTGTAACATAAATCAATGATATATGAGTGTATAACTAAAATCAGTACATCTTCTGCACTTCTCTGCCCTACAACGTCGCGACCGTTCACAAAGAAAGTGATAATAAGTGAGCACACGTACAGTTATACGTTCTGCCTCGATGAACCTTCGTAACGTGTCACTGTCATTGTGTTCAACTTGGGGGGTTCAACTAGGTAGGTAAGTGCAGCCGTGTAGTTTTTTATGACCTAGATAAAGTAATAACTGAGTTTTGGGGATGTATTGCAGAAGTACAAAAAGTATCTAGTTAGGTTTAATTGTCAGCAGAGCGCTAGCCTCGACTAATGTAATGAAGATAAGAAGAAATTCACAATCACTACCATTATTAGATGAGATAAGTCAATCTGTATTACAACTATCTAGTAGAAGACTCCATATCATCATAATACAATAAAAGTTGTGCTTTGTAGACCGTCGTCTTTTCACAGTCTCCTTCTACTGCTGACGTATTACAATCATACGCGAACGAGTGCTGTATTTACCATTGCGGGCAGTGGTCAAACTATAATGCCTAACCAGTTGAACTCCGCGCCTTCGGTAGGGGCAGTATATCGGGGAGATGTCGATACAGGTTACGTAAAAATAACTGGTTTTAGACTATCGTCATAATCGACTTTTTATAACGATTTATTGTTCGTGTAATTATGATTTACGAGCAGTTTAATGGCCCTACTTCAAGCAGATTCCGACATCCATCTCCAGTAGCGCCACGACGGCACTTCCTGAGAAGAACATACAATGATGTATAGTGCGTCTGCCCGGCAGGCGCGAGGGCACCTTCTTACTAAATGGAGATTTATACGGAGGATGCGGTGAAAAATGTTCACACAATGATAATTTATTGGCTTTTGAGAGGAGCTGGGCGGGTTTTATTGTCTTAGTATCAAAATATAGCCTTCCACGAAGCAGTCTCTTATAGTATTGTTATATATACAGGTGTTTTCATAATACACATCAGCGGCACTCGAAAAAACTATCAGTAAACACTACAGGCAGTTGTTCGCAATTTAGGCGTGCATATTGTTGTAACAATGTTTGATTTGAATCAAACCCGTGATAATATTTCGTGGTTTCATTTTCGATATAAATAAACAGGTAGTCCTTTGACCTACAAGGCAACACTCGCACGTTTTTAAAAGTTATTTATAATTTGAATCGATTTCTTTTTAAATAATAATCGATTAAAGTATCGACTCGTCTACCCTACACTATACTACACGGTGACAACACTCATTCTTTTTCCGTGCGAGGCAACGAGTGCACGCGCCGCCTTCGGTTGTTTTGTTTTAAATTCGAATTTTAAAAAACGGTAATTCCGTACTTTCACTATGCCTAAACGGTCCTATGAAGAACGAATTGAGCATTATATGAAGAAGATGGAAAAATTACGTGATAAACACCGTCACAAACGACGGCGCCGAAAAGATTCTTTCTCATGCTCGGACGACGATAGCCAACAAGGTTAGTAACTATGAACCTCTGCTATTACCTACTACCGTACAAGTACTGGTCTAAAGGACAGTCTTGATACTGGTAATTTGCCATAGATTCAAATTTGAACGCGGCAAATATTCTACCCGCCATAGATTCCTTAAGCGAACGAGGCGTTATAAATAAATTGATAACAGATTCGAATTTAGAACTGTTATTTTTATATGTACCTCCTAACGACATTATATATGCGTTACGTTTATTATTTGTTCTTTAGGAGATGAATCGGTGATGTTGGATGTATCAGAACCATCGATAGAAACTGAGCCGCAACCTGGTCTCGGGGCTGAGGACGCAGTCGTTATACCTGACCCCAATGGACCTCGGCCTGACATTTTGCTGGAGTCTAATTCGACTCAGCTGGAGGATTTAAACTCGTTACCACCACTGGTACCGCCGCCGGCGCTTCCTGAAGCTCCATTGGACCCGGATATTCTGTCTGCTCTTGGCGAGGCAACTGATGATGGGCCTATATGGGGCCAGGAAATACATAATAACTTAACCCAATTATGGTTACCATTACTCAAAAAGGGTATGGGTAAAGAAATGAGAGACAAAATATTAAAACAGCATCTCATACCCAGTAATTGTACACTACTTCAAGCGCCAAAATTAAACATTGAGATCTCAGCCGCTGTTCCGGAAATGGTGAGGTTACGCAATAAAAAAGTTGAGACATCTCAACAACAATTGGGAGCAGGCATTACTGCTATTAGCAAGGCGATAACGTCATTAATAACTAGTGATAACAAGATCGAAGCGATCAAAACACTAAGTGACGGCTGTCGCATTTTATGTGATTTACATCACTCTGAAACGCAGGCTCGAATAAAAATGATTACACCCGGACTAGCAAAGCCTTTCCTCAATGTCATACAGGACAGCGAGCGAGATGAGACGTTGTTTGGTTCCACCTTACCGGACAAAATAAAGGCGTCGAAAACCATTGAAAAACAGGGACTACAGATAAAGAAGACTGTGCCACTGCCAGTAAGATCGAATACAAATGCCCAGTCCCAAAATATAACGTCGGCGCGCCATAATTTCCAGGGAAACTGGGCCGGACCTTCTCGTTACCCAACGAACAGGGGGGGGCGAGGGGGTCAGAGGAGATACCCCACGTCAGCGCGCCGATCAGCACCGGCGACGGCGACAGCGACGTCGCTAAGCAAAGCGAACCAGAACCGGTCTCGTGCCCCTGCACGCCAGTAACACAGGTACATGCAGGCAGGGTACAACTTTTCTATAATTGTTGGACTTGTAGCTACCTACCACGTTATGACATTCTGTTAAGAAATAATGATCCAAACAGTTCTGAGAAGAACTTGGTAGCCACAGTAGGTATACAACGTTTTGACAACAGTGATAAGAAACAAGGAAGCATACAGCCCTGAGAAGGACTGACACCAGATGCCACGCGTCGTCTCCAGGAACACCAGGATCTTCGATCGCCGCGTTTAGCGATTTCTGTGTATAGCTCCGCACACGACAGTGGCTACCTAGGAAAGAAAGCGCGGGAAAAATAGGCACCCCTATTTATAACTTGTGCCTGCTCGCAGCTGCACGCCGTAAACAACACAGGCGCCCCCGTGCGGAATCCAAAATTGTAACAATGTCCTGTGTTGTGATTAGTCGAAATTCCACTAATCTTATTGGTTCTGTTTTTCTAAAATGTTTTGTAAATTTAATGTACAAGTTATTATTCGTCAACTCAGATTTTTGTCAGTGTGCTGTATTGTGATTAGTCTAAATTACTCTTTTCTTATTGGTCGTGTTTTTCTAAATTGTGTTATAATTTTAATGTAGAGCCCTTTATTGGTTCAGTCACATTTTTGTAAATAGTATAAATAACGTGTAAATAAATATTCGATAATTATTCGCACTTCAAACTTCAACACGAGTTTTCTTCACCCTTCTGATATATACCTACTTCAAGGAGTCACTATAGCCACCAAACCTTTGCTATCCAATATACTGCCACCATCGCTAAAGTGGTTACCCCGAACTCAACACTGAAGAAATCAACGACCAACGAAGCTCAGCCAGTATCGCCGAATCAATCCTTCCAAGATGTCCACCGATGAACAATCCAGCTCAACATCGCACGCAGTCTCGAAGGCGGAAGCAGCCGGCATATCACTCACCATGCGCATTCCACCTTTCTGGCGAGATCGACCACGACTATGGTTCATCAGTTTCGAAGCCGTTACTAACGACCTCA
The DNA here is from genome assembly GCA_932526535.1 of Caradrina clavipalpis. Lineage (NCBI taxonomy): Eukaryota > Metazoa > Arthropoda > Insecta > Lepidoptera > Noctuidae > Caradrina > Caradrina clavipalpis. The sequence continues at coordinate 13,281,237 of OW052109.1, read as the reverse complement.
AGAAAGGCCAAGGCCAGCTCGCTCAGATGGTCATAGCACAGCTCGAGCGACAAGACATCGAGCAAATCACGGACCTGTTGTACAACCCACCAGAGAACGACCAGTACAACGCCATCAAACAAAGGCTCATATCTGCATACGAGGAATCTGACAACCGTCAGTTTCAGAAACTGCTGTCCGAAATGGAACTCGGAGACCAGAAGCCCACGCAATTGCTCCGTCGCATGCGAAACCTTGCCACAGACAAGATTCCAGAATCCACTCTGCGACTTATGTGGACAAGTCATCTCCCATCACACGTCCGTTCAGTCCTCGCCGTCAGCGAAACATTCAGCACCAAGACCGCACTCGACGAACTCGCGCTACTCGCCGATAAAATAATGGAGCAGACGTCAGCAACACAAGTGGCAGCCGTGCATACACCACCACCACCAGCACTACCAACACAATCCGCACCGCAAGCAGATACACAATACCTTATCAACGAGATAAGAAAACTATCACTTGAAATCGCCGAGTTGAAAGCCAGACCATCATACCACAACGATCATCGCCGCAGCCGCTACCCTTCTCGTCACCGCAGTACATCAAGATCACGTACGCGAGAGTCATCGCCATCACCATTCTGCTATTATCACCGACGCTTCAAAGAACAAGCTAGACGCTGTACATCACCTTGTTCATTCAAGAAACAGACATCGGAAAACTAGACAGAACGCTCGCAACGGCGGACACCTGCGTTCAAGAAAAGTCCCACCGCCTATACGTCACTGATAAGAACTCGAAACTATCGTTCTTAGTCGACACCGGAGCAAACATATCCGTGTTACCGAGGAAAAAGGGACAGGTACAACAACCACTACCATTTCAACTATACGCGGCGAACAACACAACTATAGCTACGTATGGTGAAAAAACGATAACACTCGATCTTAATCTACGCCGACCGTACCTGTGGAAATTCATCGTAGCTGACGTCACAAAACCTATACTTGGAGCCGATTTCCTCCAGCATCACCAACTCATCGTCGACTTGAAAAATCGAAGATTAATCGACGGTGTGACTAACTTACAGGTCAATGCCCCGATACGAGTATCGAGCGTACCTACCGTACGCAGCATCGATATGTCGCAGTCGTACCACGACATATTAGCCCAATATCCCGGCATAACAAGACTAACAGCGATGCAACTAAACTCCGATATCCACGTGCAACATTATATAGAGACAACAGGACCACCAGTACATAGCCGAGCTCGCCCGATTCCACCACATCGCTACGAAATAGTGAAAAAGGAATTTGAGAAGATGATTGATCAAGGATTATGCAGACCAAGCAAAAGTCCATGGTCATCACCTCTCCACATCGTACCAAAGAAGAATGGCGACATCAGAGTGTGTGGTGATTATCGTCGACTCAACTCTATCACCATACCCGATCGCTACCCCGTTCCTCGTGTCAAAGATTTCACACATCACTTATCTGAAAAATCAATCTTCTCGACAATAGACCTCAACCGCGCCTACCAACAGCTGAGAGTGAGAGAAGAAGATATCGAGAAGACAGCCATCATAACTCCGATGGGATTATTTGAATTCCCACGTATGTGCCCTGGTTTGAAAAACGCGGGACAAACTTTTCAACGTTACATCCACGAAGTTCTACGAGGACTAGACTTCGTTTTCCCATTTATCGATGACTTACTGTTAGCATCCGAAAACGAAGAACAACACCGAAAACACCTCCACGTAGTACTAAAACGACTAGAAGAAAACGGCATCACCATCAACCCCGCCAAATGCAACCTAGGAAAATCAGAAGTCCTATTCCTAGGTCACTCCGTAACAAAAGAAGGCATTAAACCACCCCAACATAAAATCCAAGCAATCACAGATTTTCCACAACCAAAAACAATAGAAGAATTAAGAAGATTTCTCGGAATGATCAATTTCTATCGCGACCATATTCCGAACGCCGCACTACTTCAAGCGCCACTCAATTCATATTTACATAATGTCAAGAAACGAGATAAAACTCCGATCACATGGACCGACGAAGCATCGCAAGCATTCCAGCAATGTAAAGCTAGCATCATACAAGCAGCTCTACTCGCTCACCCATCACATCACGCTACCCTCGCTGTGTTCTGCGACGCATCGGACAACTCAGCTGGCGCCGTCCTACAACAATACATAAACGAAACATGGCAGCCGCTTGGATATTTTTCCAAGAAATTCAGTGACGCGCAAAAGAAGTACTCTACCTACGACCGAGAGCTACTCGCTATATATATGGCTGTCAAACATTTCCGTAAAATATTCGAAGGACGCCACCTAATAATATTTACGGATCACAAGCCGCTAACATTCGTAATGACAAAAACGCAATCGAATACCGAAACATTACGAAGAACGAGACAACTTTTGTTTATCAGTGAATTTACCACCGACATACGACACGTGAGCGGTAAACAAAACATCGTCGCTGACACACTCAGCCGCATAGAAACAATCTCGTGTCCATCTGCGATAAGCTTCAAGGACATAGCAGGTGCGCAAGAAAGAGACAGCAACATTCAAAAATTATTACAAGAAAACAACATTATTCTCAAGAAAGTAATAATACCTAATACAGACGTCGAGTTATACTGCGAAACATCTACACCTTATATACGACCTTATATACCAGAAGCATATAGACAAGAAGTTTTCACAAGCGTGCACAACATCAGTCACCCTGGTACGCGCACGACTCGCAAACTCGCAACTCAAAAATACTTCTGGCCATCAATGAACGCAGACATCAGCCGCTGGACTCGAACCTGTATACAATGTCAGAAAAGTAAAGTAGAACGTCACACGTTCTCAGAAATCTCATCCTTCCCACAAAGTGATCGATTCCAACACGTGCACATCGATATCGTTGGCCCGCTACCTACAACAGCTCAAGGACATCGTTATTTAGTTACGATGATCGACCGACTAACGAAATGGCCCGAAGCAATCCCGACAGACGAAATATCAGCTGATCGAATAGCCGATATTGTGTATCAACATTGGATATCGAGATTTGGATGCCCGACGACACTAACAAGCGACCAAGGTCGCCAGTTCGAGAGTCAGCTGTTTCAAAACTTAATGAAACAAATGGGAATCAAGAAACAACGCACCACCCCTTATCATCCACAAAGCAATGGAATGGTCGAACGATGGCACCGCTCGCTCAAAACATCTCTACGCGCAAAACTATCCGACACAAGTACATGGGTCAATGAACTCCCTACTGTGTTACTTGGTTTACGAGCAGCGCTACGTACAGACACCGGAGTGAGCGCAGCTGAACTTACCTATGGATACAACCTACGCCTACCTGGTGATTTCTTTACAAGTACCAACACACCTGCAATGGATTATACCTACGTCGAAAAATTACGTGAAATCATAAAAGTAAACAAACCGCAAGCAATCACCGAGCATCACAGCAATAATAAGCGTGTATTCGTGCATCAAGATTTACTTAAATGCACTCACGTGTTTATTAGAACCGATGCAGTAAAGAAGCCACTCCAAGCTCCGTATGAAGGTCCCTACCGCGTGATAAGCCGAACCGAAAAAGTATATAATGTACAGTTACCTAATCGGCAAGCAAATATTTCGATTGACCGACTGAAGCCTGCATACGTTATAGCTGAGAATAACAACGATAATATTACCTTATCACCAAGCGAGATTACCATCACCTTAACACCAAGCAAGGATACCATCACCTCACCACCGTGCAAGAATATTACCTTACCTCCAAGCGACAATACCGTTACCGTACCTCCAAACCATATTACCAATACCATTACCAAGGAAAGTACCACAGCCAAGCAACAAGCGCGAGTACCTACAGTCAGCGTGACGTCACATCCCGCTACCAACATGACGACTCGCTCTGGCCGTCCGGTCAAGCTGCCGGTACGCTTCGCTTGAGGGGGAGTACTGTAGCTACCTACCACGTTATGACATTCTGTTAAGAAATAATGATCCAAACAGTTCTGAGAAGAACTTGGTAGCCACAGTAGGTATACAACGTTTTGACAACAGTGATAAGAAACAAGGAAGCATACAGCCCTGAGAAGGACTGACACCAGATGCCACGCGTCGTCTCCAGGAACACCAGGATCTTCGATCGCCGCGTTTAGCGATTTCTGTGTATAGCTCCGCACACGACAGTGGCTACCTAGGAAAGAAAGCGCGGGAAAAATAGGCACCCCTATTTATAACTTGTGCCTGCTCGCAGCTGCACGCCGTAAACAACACAGGCGCCCCCGTGCGGAATCCAAAATTGTAACAATGTCCTGTGTTGTGATTAGTCGAAATTCCACTAATCTTATTGGTTCTGTTTTTCTAAAATGTTTTGTAAATTTAATGTACAAGTTATTATTCGTCAACTCAGATTTTTGTCAGTGTGCTGTATTGTGATTAGTCTAAATTACTCTTTTCTTATTGGTCGTGTTTTTCTAAATTGTGTTATAATTTTAATGTAGAGCCCTTTATTGGTTCAGTCACATTTTTGTAAATAGTATAAATAACGTGTAAATAAATATTCGATAATTATTCGCACTTCAAACTTCAACACGAGTTTTCTTCACCCTTCTGATATATACCTACTTCAAGGAGTCACTATAGCCACCAAACCTTTGTTATCTAAAGCACTGCCAACATCGCTAAAGACTCATATTACTAAAAATAACAATATCCTTGATTGGATCATGAAGGGAATACCTATTCCGTTTTCATGCGAGCCATTTCAAACATGTGTTCCTCGAATAACGTGGTCGCTGAGTGAACAGCGTGACATGTCACTAGCTATCGAGAATTTAAGCAAACTTAGTGCTATTTCAAAGGTTAAGCCCACGTCAGATCAATTTATTTCTAGTACATTTTTAGCTCCAAAGTCCAACGGGAGTAAAAGATTTATTCTGAATTTAAAATCTCTTAATCGATTTATACCTAAAATACATTTTAAAATGGAAGATAGTAGAACTGCTTGTAAGTTAGTCCAATCAAAGTGGTATATGTCAACCATAGATATGAAGGAAGCATATTTACTTATCCCTGTTGCTAAGCAGTTTCGTAAATACCTTCGATTTCATTATAACGCGCAAAACTCAAACGAAACAATAACTTACGAGTTTAACGCATTACCATATGGACTCGCTATAGCTCCTAGGTGTTTTACTAAGATTGTCAGAGAGGTTGTAGGTTTTTTACGTAGTCGCGGTTTTTTATCTGTGTCTTATTTGGACGATCTTCTTTGTTTAGGAAGTAGTTACGAAGAATGTCTTCGTAATGTAAAGGAAACGGTAACATTACTAGAATGTTTGGGATTTGTAATAAATTACGATAAAAGTAATTTGCAACCTCAAACATCTTGCAAATTTTTAGGATTTATTTATGACACCACTGATATGACCCTATCGTTACCTCTTGACAAACGCAACAAGATAGCATCTCTAGTACAAAAGTATTCCAAATTACCCACTGTTTCAATTAGAAATTTCTCCCAATTGATAGGGGTACTCGTAGCGGCGTGCCCAGCAGTGCGTTACGGTTGGCTATATACAAAGATATTAGAAAGAACTAAATATTTGTTTTTACAAAAACACAGTAATTTTGACGTTAAAGTTAAACTCCCTCGTAACATCTTAAGTGATTTGAACTGGTGGTCTCAAAATATTTACAAAGTAAATAATCCAATTAAACCTCAACACTATGCATTGGAAATTTACACTGATGCATCACGCACTGGCTGGGGTGCATTTAGTAACGGGGTGCGAGTCAATGGTGCTTGGAAAGAAAGTGAAATTAGTTTCCATATTAACTATTTGGAACTATTAGCTATATTTTTTGCCCTTAAATGTTTTGTTCGAGACCAAACTGAGTGTGCTATCTTGCTTCGAGTGGATAACACTACCGCGATAAGTTATATAAATCGCATGGGAGGTATTCAATTCCCACATTTAAGCGCACTTTCCCGTGATATTTGGCAATGGTGCGAGATACGAAAACTGTGGTTATTTGCTTCGTATATAAACACAAAAGACAACGTCGAGGCTGACGAAGAGTCACGCAGGGTGAACCCCGACGTCGAGTGGGAGTTATCACAACCTGCATTTAAATATATCGTAAAACGATTACATCAACCAGAGATTGACTTATTTGCTTCTCGCATCAATGCCAAGTGTCGCGAGTATGTGTCCTGGAAACAGGACCCAGATGCAATAGCTGTCGATGCATTTACGATAAGTTGGTACCCAAAATTATTTTATGCTTTCCCACCATTTTCTCTGTTATTAAACTGCATACAAAAAATTATACAGGATAAAGCTACCGGTATATTGGTTTTCCCCATGTGGCCACAACAGGCTTGGTTTCCGATATTAATAGATTTACTAATTGGAGAAATCATTGTCTTAGAACCGCACCCAAAATTACTATTGTCGTATTCCAGACAACAACATCCGCTACACAAGACGCTTTCCCTGGGAGCAGCGCTGCTCTCAGGCTCGCGTTCTCCCGCCGCGGCACACCGCCAGCCGCCCTGCGCCTGATGCTCGCTTCACTATCAGAGAGTACACTGAAGCAATATAGCGTTTGTTATAAATTGTGGTGGCAGTACTGTAAAGAAAATAATTGTAATGTGTACGAAAGTTCTATCCCTCACATAGTTACCTTTTTAACTGAACAGTATGATAAAGGTGCGTCTTACGGCACGATTAACAGCCACCGCTCAGCCTTATCTTTGCTCATAGGAAATAATTTAGCTTCAGACGAGTGCGTTAAACGCCTTCTTAAAGGAATATTCAAACTGAGACCATCTTTACCTAAATACTCAACTACTTGGAATCCCCAAATAGTTTTGAACCATATTTCGGAATGGGTCCCACATACTCAACTTAGTTTAGAAAAAATAACTAAAAAACTCGTTGTGTTACTGAGTCTGTGCACTGCACACAGAGTACAAACTTTTTCCTTAATTAAAATAAGTAATATTAAAATCAATTCAAATGGTATCGAGATTGGTATAACGGATATTATTAAAACCTCAGGGATAGGACGAGACCAGCCGGTTTTGTATTTACCATATTTTCTGGAAAATCCTTCAATTTGCCCAGGCACGACCCTGGTCGACTATTTGTCTGCAACGAAGACTTTCAGGCCTTCGGACACAGATCACCTCTTAATTACTGTGAAGCGTCCTTACAAGAATGCGACTGCACAGACAATAAGCAGGTGGATCAAGCAGACATTATATGCGAGCGGCGTTGACGTGTCAGTTTACGGCGCACACAGCGCCCGCCATGCTGCTACGTCAACGGCGCGCGCGGCTGGGTTAAGTCTTGATCTCATCCGTAAAACTGCTGGCTGGACCGAGTCCTCCCAGGCCTTTGCAAAGTTCTATAATCGACCTATTGTAGAAAAATCTAATTTTGCTAAATCTGTTTGTCTACACAACTATACACATGATTAAGTACCTAAACAGTTACGAAATAAATGATTGTAATGTTTATTTGTTTATTGAATCTGTGAATATAAGAAATTTTTGATTTATGTTATCTCGTGTTTTAATTGATATATACCTATCCGAAAGGTATAAAACAAACGTAAAAATATCCAATCTCTGAACATCTACCTGTTTATTTATATCGAAAATGAAACCACGAAATATTATATATGATCAAACGAACTTCTTAAGTGAAGTTCGATCGATATAATATGAGTGGTTTCATTTGAAGATATAAATACCCAACCCACCCAAAACCCAGTTTATTTTTACTATAACACGAGAGGACTTAAAGTCGCAACTCTAAAAAGAATGAGTGTTGTCACCGTGTAGTATAGTGTAGGGTAGACGAGTCGATACTTTAATCGATTATTATTTAAAAAGAAATCGATTCAAATTATAAATAACTTTTAAAAACGTGCGAGTGTTGCCTTGTAGGTCAAAGGACTACCTGTTTATTTATATCTTCAAATGAAACCACTCATATTATATCGATCGAACTTCACTTAAGAAGTTCGTTTGATCATATATAATATCGGATTACTTTTGACATCAGTGACCTGTAACCATGAACAGTGCTTGTAACGGTTGCTGTATGAAGCCCTCGCCGTGTAGTCACAACACTCGTTTCAAAAGGTTATGCTTGTTATGCTAACATTACGAGCCGGCGTCGTTTGTTATGGCAAGGGAAGTAGGTCAACACGGGGGCGACAACAGGTGGCGGGCGACGTCGCCGGGCGCGCTATACTATCACAAGGAAAATAAATCCTGACGTGTTTGGACGAGCGCCAACCGCTTGCTTGATACGTGGTGTTGAGTTTACAATAACTTAAATCACACGTCGGAGTTACAGGTACGACAGAACCACATGTGTTAAGCTCAAACGCTCTATTCCATATGCCCAACAATCACAAATAGTAACAATATTTGTTTAATCCATGTCAATATTGCCACTCGTACATAATTCTTGATGACAATATTAATTATGTTCCACTCAATAAGAGGCATCCTCTCGTCCCTCCATCGTCTCCGTGGAACATAAATCCTAATCCGAGCATAAAGGAGATTATTCTAACAGAAAAATCCAATTAGAGTTATCTGACTCCAGGGATCTAATCCAGGATTAATTCAATTATAGCTTTTGGTTCCTTGTCATTATGTGAATCAATATCAGAATCATATTATTAAGGGTTAGTGACCGCAGTCGACCGTGAGCCTCCTCACTGCAGTGAAAACTAACCGTGGTCCTCAACAGCACGCCTAGCTGTTGGATTGATGATCACATTTGATTGTTGAGCAAGCTATTGCCCTCATTTTGCAGTATTGCAGCAGTTTCCAGCGGTAGAGGTGTCAATATTTTCTATGGCGGTACATTTTTAACTAGAAATAATGATACATTATCAAATAATTTTTAGCTTTTCAGCGAATTTTTTTTTTTAAAGATAATCAAATTGCAATAAATAAATGTTAACAACATTAATATTTCCTGCTAATGATACAATCATTTTATCAGCAACTGTAATCTAATAAAAGGTAAATATTAATACTCGATCAAGGCAAACGACAGGTTGGTGTGTGATAGCGCCGACACACAACCTTATCGCGAACTGAATGTACCGCGAGGAACACCCACCCTCACGAAACTAGTTCCACATGAACCCATTAATATAAAGTCATGAATGTGTGCGGTGCGTGGGAGGACATTCATCTCTGCCCAACCCCCCGGGAATACACTCGAGAGCCGTGAGGTTCACGCGTTACATCTCATGCGTGTACCTAGTTATTAGAAAATGTTCATTGTATTTTTAGCTGGTTGCTTTGGAGCAGGCTCGTGTTCATTGGATGCTGTGAGATATCGTTTATGTCATACTTACCTTGCACAAGTCATAAAGAAGAGGTCAAGGTGCTGAAAAGAAAGATGAAATGCAAAGAAACAATTCTACCAACTTTTACAACCTAATCTCAGTCTCAATCCGTCAAACATAACTTACCTGCATTTTTTACATTAATTGTCGCTATGATAAGATTGCGGCTAGATTTTAAACGTTTTTAATTACTAAAATTAACCTTTAGTTTATAATTTATCTATGATACGAAAATAACAAGTTTGTGAAAGAGTCGCGGCCTCCTTGTGTCGCTGCCACGCTAATTAGGGAACTTCAGACAGATATCGATCTTCAAGACATCAGAGACACGCCGGTGTCACAACATTACTTGTAAACTGTCTGTGCTCACGTTACATTATGTACTGATATTAATAGATATAAAGTCGGAAGAAGAATCGCTCAGTTGCGAAATGTGCTTTTAAAACACTGGACCACTGCTAAGCAGTAGGCAGTGCAGGACTTCTTGATGTTATGCTTAAATATAACGCTGAGATGACCAATAGATATATATATTTTAATTTGTGAGGGGTTTGCTCTTGGCTCCAGTCTAGGTCAGGGGAAACAAAGACAAAGTCGACGATAAAGTGAGCTTACCCAGAAGAAGCCTGTTCACTTTAATTTTATATTGTTACCATCTGCTAACAGTATCACACACACAGCTAGTGCTAGTAGTAGTGATCTATTTGGAGAAAATACTATCGTGGTGCTTAACATACATAAAGCCATAATTTTCAGGCGTCGTTTCAACTCCATAAGCTTAATATTATATTTAATAACTTGTATGCCCAATGAGAATGCACTCATTTGCAAACATTCCTGAGTGTAATGCGGTCATTAAGACTGCCCTGTTAATGAGGCGCGCAGACACGCTAAGAGTGTTCTTATGTTCACTAAGTCTGTGTACTTTGCAACTAACTTATTTACTAGAATTATGTAGTGAGTAGAGATGTTGCAAATAAAAGAACAACGAGAACAAAACTTCTTGGGACTAAGTGAACTAGGGTAAGGTTTCTCTCTAGATCGATTCCGGCCACGGCGGCTAATCTTAATACAGACTAGCCAAGTATGCAGGAGATATTATAGTGCACAAATATGTGCGCAAACACAGGTGCATCTGTGTGTGCAGGTGCCCTCTTCTCTAACTCTCATATCCGATGGGACGGCAATCTGACATGACCGGAGAGAGATCAGGTGCAAGACCAACGGCTTTATGTGCTTTCCGAGGCACGGGGGTGTCACATCACCAACTTCCAACCCCCGGGCTGCTACTAAGAAATTCCTGATGGAAAAACCCAGTAACACTTTTACCTGACCTGGGAATCGAATCCAGGGTCTCTCGCTTAGCAGTCGCGCTTGCGACCACGAGACCAACGGGCTAATTCAACAGCCGTTAACTACTCGTGACGTATGCACCTAGTGAGACTACAGTTTAGGTTCTGGATTACACTAACAATCTAAGCCAATTACATTGAAGCCGCAGTAATATTATTAACAGCTTATACGATTATTTACAAGAGCTCCGTGTGCGTGACGTCATAGCTTAGCTACAATCATGTTCACTGCTGAAATGTTGGGAGATTGAACTTTGTTCATGTTTCACTTTACTTGAATATGAGAAAAATGTTCATATAACCTTTGATTAGAATATTTCTTTATTTGCACAAAGAAAGTAGGCCAGTTACAGATGTTAAGTTTGAGATTATCATTATACTAACTAACTTAACTTAGTTTGCAAACAGTTTTAACTAAAATAATAAAACCTTCGTAATTACCTATACCATAATTACCTATACCATCGGCTGACGCTGAAAACCAGCGCTGTGGTTCCGTGTCTCGTGCACGGACCACGGCTATGCTGAGCGTCAGCCTTTTCGCGCGGTAGTTGGCGCATATACCTACATTATTGTTATTGTTTATTTTTTATTTATTTTTTGTGTTGTGCGTCGCTTTCGCGTCGAATAAATGGTTTTTCTTTCTTTTTTTCTTTCATAACTATATCATACACTTATGTATGGGTCAAAACTAAAGCCACAAGAACCACCGTTAATACTTTTAAGTTTTTTGTTGTAAATCAAACAATACCACAATATAAGTGATAACGTTACAGATATACTTGTAGGTATAGCCTCAGTAACAGCGGTCCAAACACGAATTTTATTTTCATTCCAATCCTCGAACTAATAAACGTAGATCAAGAACGATCATAGTGAAGACTGAACGCACGGGATCAACGGGAAGTGATAACAAACGTACAATACTGTGAACTGTTTCACTAAAATACAAAACAAATAATAATTTTATACATATTAAAAAGAAACAATAATCATTTGGAACATATCATTTCAACATATAACAAACAAAAAGACGTCAATTTTAAAAGAGAAAGCATTACAACTCATTTCAGTTTCAATTATTTCCAATGTGAAAGATAAAACGTTTTTAATTGAACAAGACACGGACGCTGAAATGAGAATAAATGAATTTTATGGATATAATTCTAAATGAGTGGTGCGTTTATTGTGATAACGTTGAAAAGTGTACTGTGTGCCGTAGACATAAGGTTCCATTAACAATGAAGTAATCGTGACCCCAGTTGGTTTCCTGGAAAGGTCATTGTGTTCCAAATAATAAAAAGTTCCTGTAAATAAACTTTTGCTCCTGTTGTAGTGTTTAGTGTTGGCGAATTTTATGTCTTAGTGCAAAGGATATAGAGTTCAAAATGAATGTGCCAATGAAGGGTGGTCCGGCGCCCACGGTGGCCGTGGTGCCGGTGCCGGAGAGCGAGATGGACGCGCTGCTGCTCGGCCGGACAGCGGTGAGGACGTTTGATCAGTACATGAGAAATGTATGTATTTATTGCTACTAACTATTTATTAATATAAGGAGGTTGAATTCTATTATGCTAACGCTTACATATAAAGTAGACTAGTGGAATATTTGTCGAAAAATGCCGCATTACAATACAATTATAATGTACGCGTTGCCGACGTGCTACGCGGTGCTACGCCGTAGCGCCGTAGCAAGGTCGTAGCTTGTGTAGCTAGCAATTGGAATGCTACGACTACTCTCTTGAAATTGATAAGAAGAATGGGAATGGTATATGTTGAGTAGGTAATGTAAGAAGAATTCGGGTAGTAACTAAAATTAATTGTTTTTATAAATGATTAATGATTTAATATTAAAAAAAAAACTTTGTAATTTTTAATGTAACGGGTTTTGTAAATTTTCAGCCACGTTCATCAGACGCATAAACACTGCGCAGAAAACATTTACTAAATTCAAAGTAGATTAAATTAAATGCAAAGCAATTTTATTCTCAGCAGTTACAACTCCACGGCGTCATTCTACTGCTAAATAAGCATTATCTCCATGTGATTGACATTTAAAAATCTGAAATGTTAATCTGAAATGTTAATCAGCAGCAAAAGTAGATTAACATTTCAGATTTTTAAATCCTTATTATTGAGCACAATATCAAAGGAAATACGAAATGAACCTAAAATAAAGATAAAATAGATCCATTAAATCCATCCATTAGATCCATCTACTTTTGCTGCTGACTGTGCCTGTCACAGGAACTCACACTGCACAACGAACCCCGTATTCCCCCAACGACACTCACATAACCAACATATTCACTTATCGTCGGATGAAAGTGTGTTCGGCATCATTCGGCTAACTCCGTGTGCATTCGGGAGTCGATCGCTGTGACGGCTATTAGCCTCCGCTTGATTTATTGTGAGCTTACATCTAAGTAAGTGATGTTGATACCAAACGGGTATCGCTTTCATGCTCATTTAGAGGGAAATAAAATACATTCATTGTCTTAGATTAAAAAGTTTTGAAAACATGGAGATAATGCTTATTCAGCAGTAGAATGACGCTGGTAAGTTACGGACATTAGGATGGTGTGATACAATTTGTTAGAATATTCAATTTATTAAATTAATAACTAAATTAATATTAAATAAAACTATTTCTTTAATATTATACTTGTTAGAGTATTAAGAGAAAATTAATTAATAATTTGCAAATAACGAAGCTTTAAAGTCGGTGTTAGTCTGATTTATTTATTTGGACTCTTTACACAACAAGAGCTACAACTTAACTTATTATACTTAATGCTGTAGGCATTCTCTGACGGCCAACCAACGGTGAAGACAATATGGCAGGTAGAATGGTAGGTGATGGTGGCAAGCTTGGCATATTATCCTGATTTTTACCTCTATGCTATCAACAGCAAGCGCTTGAAGAAGACAGGTCGCGCATTGCAAAACCTAAACAGTAATACAAGTAATGTGTCATTCACATCGCTACAAATGTTTATATAAATTAAATCTCTCGTATCAGTCCCCACTGAGCAGCAGCACATCTCGGCGACGTCCTCGCGCTCGTCCTCGGGTGAGATAACCTCGTCATTACAACGTGCTTCAAGTCTGAACACTGAGGTGAAAGTAAACGAAGTAATCGTGTTGTTCGCAGTACACCGCGGGGCACTCACCCTCGCGACCTCGCCGCGCGTACACAACATGTAATGAATAGAGAGGTTACACGCTTTATAGTTTAATTTATTTACGAGTACGTCTGCACGTCGCAGGAATAGGATGAGCTACATACGCACTATCATTTGAAACCTATTGAAACTATTTTTAATAACATCTACTTCAAGAGTTTGTGTTCAGATGTACAAGTTACACGTTAAATATGATTGAAATAATTTTACTGTAGCGTTTGAATGTTTTACATAAATAAATTCTATTTCTCGATATTTAGATCTTAATGCTTTTAAAATAAGATTAATAGTAATTGAATCCATGCGCATTTGTAGAGAAACGCTTTATTGATTTTAGGGCATTTTCATTTTAAATGGCGCAGGCTGTTTTTCGGTTGTCCCATGACTAAAATATGATGAAAAAAATATTTGCAAACAATTTTTTTAAGAAAAATCTATTGTACCCTGTAGGTATTTTTATAAATATGTGGATTTAATTTATTAGTTCCTTATAGAGCACGTATTTAATTTTATTTAAATTAATAATGTTGCGGAATCGTGTAAAATCATGATGTCCCCATGACAGTTTGCATCATTGCATTCAATTTTTTCGTTATTTTTTGTACGACAGCTAACGTAGCGACACTTTAATTTTATTGTTAGATAGTTAATTAATCATTTAAACTAAGTATTTCATCTCAGTTAGTGAAGAAAATATATAATAATTTAATAAAAAGCTTGTCCCACGAATTCGCGACTACCGGACATGTCCGGATAGTCACGCGGTTTTTACTATGAAATACACACATTTATCATCAAAATTCGGTTTTAACGGTAACTCTGGGTACAAATTTCAAAGTATGAAATGTTATTTTGAAGTTAGTCGCGCTAGGTGTCCAGCTAGTGCAGTAAGTTTTGCAGCACAATAAATGGTTAAAAAAGAACTGTTGTAGTTAGTAACGTTTTTTTTCATGAATATAAAGTTTGTCATTTTTTCTTTTTTAGGTATACATAACTTATACACGGCTGAAAGCATAAAAGTACAATTTTACAGCTTTCTGATAATATTGTTTGAGTATTTAAATTTAGTTTTAAAAACGATGTATATCCGTCACGTCCTGTTAGTAACTAGTTGTAGTGTGTAATTGTAGTAGTTTTTGAAGCCTATTAATTTTAACCTGCGCCATTTAAAATGAAAATGCCCTTTAATATGCTTACTATAAATGTGTACTTTAAATATTATTACAATCTCATTTTGATTACGTACTACTATAAAATTATTAAGTTTTATATTAGGGCGTCTGTGTCGTCTGAGCAGCCGCGCCGTCTCGCGTTACAGACTATGACATAAGGTGGTGAGCAGAGCGTAATGTATGCAGGGCACACTGTTGATTAAGTCTGCAATATCCGCTTAAGGAATAATATACCTGTGATGTGGGACATCTTTTTCATGCATAATTAATGAGTATTTCGTAATATATTACATATTATAAAAAAGAAGTAAACTGGTTTAAAACGTATTATAAAAATGTTCATTATGTCTTACATCTACTTACATAATTAAATAGGTTAACGTACAATTCAATACGTTTCCACAATGATTAAAAGAAGAAGAAGCAATAGGATAAGGGTGAAGGTTTCAGAAATTTTAGTCTCATCTCATCTTATTTAAACTTTAAATTATAAGAGGTGACTTTTTAATATTTGTTATAAAGTTTTCATGAATTATTATACCTTAATTTATGATTTATTTGAACACAAGATGAAATACGATGAGATGATAAGAGAATAAGTTACAGTGTAAGTTTAAGTAAGTCTTCTTCACCCCTCCAATTGTCCCCGCTGCGCCCGATAGACTCTACGATCGTACAACTTATGAATGTTTACTTACCACCTTTGGAATGCAATAAAGAATAATAAATAATTTTGTTTTGAATTAAGGATTCAGTTTTGAGATAATTGGATACAAAATTGGGTTTGGTCGGCTCTACACAAAACCAGACACATACATACAGTGTGATCTCAAATGAATGCTAGCCGAGAGTGCGCCTGCACTCGTTGTACGTGTAGCTTACATGTATGTGTGTGTCTATCTTTTTGTTGCCTTGTGTACTTTACATATAAAATGTTACCATTACTTATTATAAATGACGTACGTGTGAGCTATCAATCAAATAGCTAAAGCTTGAGTGCTTCACACCTTTTTACGTGACAGTGGGTATTAGACATGAGGCAGTATGTTCATACAATATTATAATACCTTCGTAATACAAAGCTCGCCTTTTGACTTCACTTATAGAGTAAGTGTTCACTTTGTAAGCCGGCCTAAGAAAAGTCGGAGTGGTCGGTATGTGTGCAAAGGATTGTAGTCAGTTTGATAGTTTGTTCGATTTATGTTAGACTAACAAACTAAGACTCCCCCACGTTATACATGCACATGTTTGCAAGGGTGAGGGTGTGTGTGTGTGTGTGTACACGCTGGAACACTCCTTGTCGAACAATCCCTTTAGTAATAAGATGGCGATTAAAGTCAAAGTCAAAGTATTTATTTTAATAAGACCATTGAAAGGCACTTTTGAACGTCAATAACATGAAAAAGTATTAAAACGTTGAATCTGAAAAGAGTATGTATGGAGTTTCTTGCCCATTCCAAAGGTAGTTTCGTATGGAGAACAATGGGCAAGAAACTCCATAGTTACATCATCATCATCATCTGCCTAGCCTTTTCCCAACTATGTTGGGGTCGGCTTCCAGTCGAACCGGATGCAGCTGGAAACTCAAACTCCTTAGTTACATACTCTTTTAAAATAATGCATTAGGTACAATAAGTTGTACAAATACATTAATTTCATAAAAATATACTAATGTCAAACTGTTGATCTATAACAAATAAGTCTCTCAAAATAGTGCAATACGTTCAGTGCTACAAATTAAAAGTATTACTACTAATGTGTATGATTTATTTCCATCAGTCTATTCACACACACAACACTCCCTTTCCAATAAATCCGGCAGCGGACGGCATTCACCGGTAACAACACACCGGGCGCCCGCAGCGCACACGGTCGTACCTGCACATTCCGTACATGTGCTGCGGCCGCACACAGTGGCGGAACTGTTTATCATGACAATGACCGAACATGCGCACTATTCTGGCACGCTGTCTGTTCGATACCGAAACATAATGAATGCAGCGAATATCGATAATCGATACAAGTAGATACGAAAACAACAGGCTTGCATTCGTGCAGTTTTTAAATATGCATGTTATTTTGTAAATGATTGGATACGTATGGAATTGATGTTCACAAAATGATTTCATCCTGCTAATCCTACTAATACGAGTATTACATAATGTGCGAAAGTTTTCAAGGATGGATGGATGAATGAATGTTTCTTACTCAATGACGCTAGAACAGATCTTGATGAAATTCGGCACATGTCTGTTTATAATTAACATAAAAGAATCACTTTATCATAACACAGTACTTTGCTACGATGTCGCGATAGGTATCTTTCTAAAAGGCAGCAATAACTAACTGAATGGAAAACCCAAATTCTGTGTAAAAATAAATTGCCCTTTGATCACGAGAATTATAATTAACAACATTGTCAAGTTCAAGAATCAAATTATAATTATTATAATATTTCAGATACATAACGTAGTAATTATGACTTGCTCGAAGTCTTTCTTCAAAAACGCGCCGGATATTAAACATCTCTGTCGTCACGAAATATTCACAAAGCGTCTGTCAGCACCTGGACCCGCCATATTACTGTGAAGCACTTTGTCCGAAAATAAAACCTACATTTTGTTAATGTTCTCCGTAAACCGCGGGTGACTAAGCCGTCACATTAAATTATGGACTTAAGTAATCTTATCATTTAACGTTTAACGAGTTTCCTTAATCTCTTTTTATTTTGTTGATAATAAACCTTTATGATTTTTGCGAACCAGAGCGATGTTTTACCGTCTGCACTTTATCTGCCTCGTCGCCTAGTGGTCCTACCCGCGACTGCTACGCTGGAGTTCTTGAGTTCAATTCCCAGGTTGAGGAAAAAGTGTAATTGAGTATTTCTATGAAATTCTCAGTAGCAGCTCGGAGTTTGGATTTGTGCCCGGCAAATGACAATAGGCTTGTCCCCTATTTCATGGGACCAAAAAACATACCGGTGAACTGTGGGTGTATTGGTACACCTCTGCCTAACCTAACTGCTTACTCAGGCAGAGTTTAATAAGGTTTCAGTATTCAAATTATATTCACCCTTCCATGGTTTCTGTACCTATTACAAGGGTACACAATGCTATGCATACCATGTTTACAAAAGATTTCCGAACCACACAGCGCATTATCAAAGTACAAGCGTGGCAGAACACCGCGCGTCTCGGGTGTTACTGCACATCATCGCGGTTCATTTACTTCACACTTTCCACGTCGCTTGCAGCGCTTAACTCAAAGATTGGTAAAGCACCTGCGCTTAATGCTTTTCATCAGTAAATCGCTGCTTAGGAACCACTCAATTTGCGTTGAAGTTTTTACTCAACATTGCATTTCGCGCGATAATAATAATTCTTTTTACTTTTAACTATTTGCAATTTTGAAATAATTTATATGTTTTAAAATTAAATAGACAGTATGTAAGGAGGTATACTTGAATATTATTTGAAGTTTTTGTGTTATGATGGCTTAGTGGTAAAGCCACCCTAGAGGCGGGTGGCTTGCATGAGGTGGTGGGTTGATTATGTACTTTCTAAGTTTATCTATGCCATAACTGACACCGGTCAAGGAAAATATCGTGAGAAAACTCCGACATATAATTAATACTCATATGAGTCTTGATCAATGCTTGTGCCTTCTCTGTATGGGCTTTGCCGGACAGACGCCTTAAATTACTAAAATGATATAGTGGTATGGACGTGAAGACGTTATAGTCGATAAAGCACTGTCTTAACCCATATTATGTGTGGCCGTGATATGGAGTTATTTAGGAACGCAGAGAGATACAGCACAATATAATTATCATGAGCACTGCAAACAAAACAAACGCGACGTATTAGTGAGTGCCTCTGCGGTCATGAATAACATCATTCAATAATGTACAGCGAAGCGTGGAACCCGAGCAAAACAAACAACACTCGCGCTTCGCCGAATCAACAAATGTTCTGCAATCCCGAGTATAAAAGCATAAGCAATAAGTTAGTCATAATGTAATATTTGCACAAGTCATACTCAGACATGTGGCACGTACTCGATGAGCATGTGACATCGGAGGCCTAGCGAACCAAGTGTTACCACTGAGCGAGGGGTCCCAGGGTCGATGCTTGGCATGGGCACAATCATCATCACCATTAGAGGCGCAGGATGTCCACTGCTGGACATAGGCCTCACTCATAGATTTCCAAAAGCCACGGTTGGAAGCGGCCTGCATCTAGCGTCTTATTGCGGTGTTAATTAGGTCGTCCGTCAACTTTGGGCTTAATGTTATCGGGTATCACCATCTACTTTAAACCGAGAAGCGTACGAACGAGTGTGTTGAATCCACATAGAAAACTATATAACACACATTGGTAACGAAATCGCTTTTCAAATACAGATTGTTTTGATCAGCATTAACATCGACCTACCGTGGTATTTGTGTACAGATATATTATAGGGTTTATCCTAACAACAGTACAGATGAGCGCACACCGGGCGGACGCTGACGTCATAGGGGGATTGACGAAACGCACGTCATTTGTCTAAATCAGCGGATCACTGCCGCTGAGGTAAACACGATAGCTATTTAGTTTATGAGGGATTTCGTGGAAACACAGAATTTATCGCGTAATATGAGGAATATGCTCTGAATTTGTAATGCTTGCGGTAATACCTACCTACTGCTTAAAATATGTAATTTATATATTCTCCAGTGAGAATGGAAGCAGATTTCAGCATAATTGCTAAACTGCTTGGCAGGTGAAACCACATCGCACAATAAAGTGGTGGTCGCATTGTGGTGTTGTTCGTACTCTGACGGAGTGTTAGGGTCACTTTACACCGAGACGCGACGCGACGCGACTATACTGGAAGAAGCCAGTGATTTCGCCACCGCGAGGCACAGCGATGCATGGTGCAAGGTATTCTGAATTCTCACAATAAAATGTGTACCTTTTCGTGTAGTAAATAAAGTTATATTTGAGTCCTTCTATTGCAATGTGCGACCTGTGTGAACTGACCCTTAATTCTCTTGACGTAATTATGAAGGTACAGTCACACACACTCCTCAGCTATCAATCAAGGACGCAAAACGATTAGATCGACTGATCGGATTTACAAATGCTTCAAAAATGGTTTTTCTTTCTTTCTTCTTTCTATAACATTACTTCTTCGGAACTGCAACTTAAAAGTAATAGAAGCCTATATAATTATAAAGACATTACCGCTGTCATTTTACGAACACCTAGAAAAAGGCTTAACGTAATGACAGTTAGTGTATCATTATGTAATGATATGTGTGGGTTTATGGAACAAATCATGCCCTAATTACAAAACAGTGAAATAAGGAATTGTTTTCCCTTTGATTACAGTAATTATTGCCGACGACATGACAAACACAGTACAAGCCAACACATAACATCACACAGGAATATTGTAATATTTACCACAGACCGCTACATTATCGGCGATGGCAACATACTACTACAATACTTGTTTGTATTTAAATATTCTCTTACAGTGGGCGGCATTACAGGCAATCACAGAGTACGTAATATCAGTACAGGGATACCTCAGAAACAGTTTGTTTTGGTTACGTTATAAAAACGTTTTTGGCAAAGAATTAGGGATGCCCAAAAAAGTCTGTTGTATCGATATATCGCATCGTAACCGAATCGAATGGCTTTGTATCGATACGCGATATTATCGCATACCTTTGTATCGATATATCGCATCGTAACCGTATCGCTTGAGTATATCGATTGGGTAAGTTATTTCGTAGATAAAATATTATTAAAACACTAAATATATCGTAAAAATTAAAGAAATACATACCATTCTTTAATTTTTACAATAAATATTGTATGTTATAAAAAAAAGTAATTTATATGTACGGAAGGTTGATTTACTCATTTAAAAAAATTACAGTTGCCACTTATCAGCACTCAAACTGCGTAAAAATAATAATTTGGATAACCGCTGTGGATTTATCCTGTTACGGCTTTCTGATAGTGTGGATCCAGCTAAAGAAAAGAGACGTTCGGAAGGCACCGAAGTTGCTACCACAGACAAATAAAGTAAATAATGGGCTTGTATCGAAATGTTGATAATAATATTGGATCTTCACGGTACATTTTAAACAAAGTTATACTTTGATTTGAATATTCGATACGTTAATGCGATATTTTATTGGAATACGATATATCGAGACGCATCGTATGGCCGAAATATCGTATTAAATATCGATATATCGTATAGCGCTGTATCGATATTTCGATATATCGCATCGTATTGGGCATCCCTACAAAGAATACAATTTAAATTGTAATTGTTGTCGATTAACATAACATGATTTTTTTTTTTTTTTTGTTCGCTGCAAACAATGAAACTTTGTTACGAAACTACGAATTATTTCAGTTGATATTTGGCGGCATAGTAAATGAATACACATACTACAAACACAATACGGAACTTAATAAGCAATAACAAGTTCATGCTCGTCACCGCACACTATGTGCGACTGCGTTCTGCGAAATAAACCGGCTTTTGAAAACGTTCTCATTTTGTTTTCGTTTTAAATTTCCGAGCCCTGTATCTCTATCCACAAGACATCTCTTATTAAGCCATTCGCCTATTGCGGCTCCCATAACAACATTTCTTTCGCCACAGCAGTAATACCAGTTTATTTGGGTGACGAGGTCCATTGTCACCGGCCTCGTTCACCCGGCCCGCTATAGTGGCGGTCTGAGCCGCAATGAGAATGCGAGTGCATTCTCATTGCGGCTCAGACCGCCAGTTGGAAGCTTAGCGTACTGGAGCGATCACTGCAGATAACTGCCTCTAACTGTAACAGATAAGTAGGAAACCGTAGTTTAGCACATTGTTTGACTGCATAGTTGGATTACCAAACATTTGATGCATTCAAACTGAAGCTGAACGCCAGTATTCATTCACTCAATTTAAACTAACATCTTAAAAAATAATAATAATAAGATAGTCAAAAAAGTCAAAGCATTTTTTTCAATTAGTCCGTTTACAGGCACTTTTGAATTGTCAAGAAGTTATTGATTAAAGTTGAAGCTAGTTGCTCGTTCCAAAACGTAGGTCTCTATGGAGAAGAACGAGCAAGAAACTCCATGGACACTCTTTTTATTTAATTTGGTTTTTACAAAATCTTGCTGTTGAAATATTCTTGTTGTTTTTATATGTGAAAACAATGAAGGTGGACATAAAACAATAAAAAATAATAAAAAAGCAGTAAGCCGTATCAGTTACGAAGAGAATTTAAATTTACTTGGATCAACTCGTTAGTACACCAATAACAAAAAAGATAAACTGAAGACGTTGTTTTATACGAAAAGTAGCATTCAAAGTTAACAAACAAGTCAAGTGTTAAATATTATACTACCACAAAATTCAGCCTAGCTTGAACTCAAAAACTGATATGACCGGAACGCTGTGAGTGTACCGGCGATGTGTGACGGAGCGTTAACAGCAGATAACTCCGCCGGTTATCTAGACTATACAGTTTGCATGCATGAGCATAGTTCGGCAGTTTGCCGGGATCGCATCGATTCAATACCAAACGGAAGCATCCATACATAACTATTACAGTGCAATGTGTTTACTGATACGTTGTACTACTACAGATAGTTAAGAAGATATTCGAAATACTAGGGATTTAATAAGCTGTTGTTACTTTGGCGATAATAATAATAACGTAAATAAATAACGTGATATTTGAAGCCATCACATAATCAACCAAGCTTCCAGAAACTGGGTGAGTTTATATGATCGACACAACAAAGTTGTGCTGATTTAACAACAATCAGCTAAGTGCTAGTTCGCTAACTTTTTTTATAAATATTGAACTCCGACCTTCAATAAAAATAGATTTTTACCCTTCGCAAAAACTAGTCATAAAGTAGATAATCTAATGTGATAGAGTAACAGAGTATCATCAATCAATTATTACCGCCGCGCCCGACACGAGTCCGGCACGAGTCCGGCACGAGTCCGGCATGAGCTCGCGACGCCTCGCGCCTCGCCCGCCGCCGTCCAATACCATTACGCGAGCTTTTACTGTGTGTATTACGTTGTACTGGGCAGTTGACTTCTACACTTTGTTTAGCGTTTCATTGTAGTGTGTGTGTGTGTGTGTGTGTGTGCTTTTATTTGATTACCGTATGATGTATGGCAGTCAGCCTCGATACGATACTAAGTTTGTTGTAGGACCTACGCCTTAGACTATTTTTTTTTGTACAGTTGTGCTACATTAGTAGAGTAAGGTGCTAGATATAGATAGAACATATCTATACTAAAATACTCGTGCCCTGAATACCTGTTACATGTACTGGACGCGGGGTGACGACCGGCGAGTCAAGCGACTCGCGCCAGTGGCTGTCACGCGTTACTGGAGGATTATCGTTTAATGGATATTCTGCTAAACGGTCACTTTATTACTGAACGTTGACGGGGAAATGTAGGCATTCACTTTTATTGAAGGGAATGCGGGATTATATTATGTACCTACGAAGCTTATTGTGATGTTTCATTTCGTGGAACTGGTCTGACGTAATGATACTTCTCGATACTATAATTAAACGCTAAACGTTGATATTACATAACACAATATACAATCGCGCCTGTATTCCCCGAATGGTTAGGCACAGGTGTACCAATGAACCCTCACAGTTCGCCCTCAGGTTGCCTGTCCAATATTTAGGTTCCATATAATAGGGGTCGGCCCTATTGTCCCCGTGCACAACTCCTAACCCCGCGCTGCTACTGAGAATTTCTCAAAAAAGCCCAATAACACTTTGCTCGACCTGGGAATCGATCACTCTAACGTAGCAGTCGTGTTTCAGACCATTAGGTTTACGAGGCAGTTAGCGTAGATATTATGGCAACTTTATTCCATTTTCGCGAAATGAAAATCATATAATAGAGCATTGGTATTTAAAACAAACAAACATTATCTGTATATTTCCTCTATTGGTCACAGTTTTTGTCTTGCTACCCAGCAGGTTATTCACACAGATCTACCGCACTATATTCTACGTACGTATGAGCAAGGGATAAAGTACTTACTCAGCAAAGGATTATAAACCGTAAGCGGCTTAGCAGGAGACCTTCTGACCCTCATTACGTACTTCATAATGTGCCGGCCCTGTGCGGTGGTACAGGGCAGCGCTTCTAGATTTGTAGTCGAGTCTTTAAATTATGCAAAGGTTTGCACTAGAAACATTCAGCTATCCTCAGCCACCAGCCCTTGTACCAATGTACACTTGTACAGCGGTGGGTGTAGCATGGCATCTGCTTCCACATCTCAATCAGCCTTCATCTCAATACCTAGTCACCCCTATTAGTCAATTATCATCTTCCATACAATCTACCGGTTTGGCGCTCAACTTCAATCAACTTTCCCGAGAGCTATCTCTGGCAAATCAAATCATTAATTTCAATTAAACCAATAAAAGTCAAAACTTTGAAAGAAAAGATGATTTAACTTATATAATAAGAGACCGCAAACTTGAACTGTGACTTCAACTGATTGAGTTTTTGTTACCAACGCTTTAGAAGTGTTCGTAGAAGCTAATATAGTACCTCGTGATATTCGCGTTTTTTAAACCTGAAAACCAATTAATTTCCATTCCATTTCACTGGATGAATATTTGCTTCTAAACTGTTGTACACAAACACGCACGGCTCGTGCACAAAACGACCGATACCGCTTTTTAATCGGCTGGCAATCAATGCTTCCCATCGAAAAAAACACTGTCGCTCAAAATAGAACTTATCGCGCTACAAAATACGGCTTGATTTTGTTTGGAATGACTTGTAAAGTATTTGATCGCTTGAAGTGTTGTGGGTATGACATGAATACGAGTGACGTGCGGAAGCGAGGCTTGGATGCAATACAATGCTTTGCCGAACACACACTATGCCTCTGACTAGACGCGCGAAATGTTTCAATGGAAACGACGCAAATAGTCACAGGAGATTCAGGTGACATAAATATTGTATACGTAGAAAGATATTTATGTTGAAGAAAGAAAACATTATTGTTAGTCTTTTAATTTCCAGTTTGTAAAGTGAACTTGTTGGATGCTTTGGCCCAACTTGGGAGACGGGTCTCAGCAAATACTGTGATTAGATAAAGCGGGTTACTTGTCTAGGTCTAATTGTTAAGTCGAAGTACCCACTGACTAGGGTTAACCTCTCATGAATACAAAGTAGGTACTACATTGTGGGCAGAGAAAGCTGTATTACAGGAAATCTATACTAATATTATAAAGAGATACGATTTGTTTGTTTGTTTGTAACGAATAGGCTCCGAAACTACTGAACCGGTTTTAACCATTTTTTTACCTATAGATAGCTACATTATTCCCGAGTGACATAGGCTATATAATATCACGCTACGACCAACGGGAGCGGATCATTAACTAAAAACATAACTTATAGCCGGTGAAATAAGCAACGCGGACGCAGTCACGGGCAGTTCGCTAGTGTTTAGATAATTTGAACTATTTTGATATCTCGTTACTCACTTTTTACTGCCCCACCAAAATAAACCATATCCGCAATCATATGCACAAAGAGTTAAATTAAGTCAATAAAGTTGTCAGCCTAACTGTTAACTGGGTCGAGTATTTGCAAAGTTGTCATTCAACAGACGTACTAACTTCCGCACAGTCGGTTTAATCTAATCGGAGGAAATTTATGACCGACCAAACGTCGGTTTTATTCCGAAAGTTATCGCGAGCGAGTCAATCAGCTCGCGAATGAATTCCATTATTCGTTCAGTCGCTCGGTCCCATTCATCATTCTTTGAATGGAATTAAAAGCAATCTTTTTCAGAATCTCATCTCTGATAGAGCTGATCTATAATTGTTTGTTTTTCTTTTTGTCTTTTGTGCGAATTGTTTCGTTTTTTAAAAAGGCAAAGAGAGAAGACGAGGGCCAACAATATGAATGAAACTCAAAGAAAATATCTGTATGAACGTAAGTAATGAATATATTTTGTATCGTACGGATCTATATTAAGGCTCAGACAAGATCGAGCTTATAATAATTATGTGCTTCGGCTGTATTTTTTTAGGGAAATATACACACAGACAAGTATCACAGACTGTAGATGTCGGACAAATAGCAGATCGACTCTTATATGAATGAATCTCATGAGATTAAACACCAATTACCATACGATCACATCTGATCAAGCAGAAAACGTCTGGAATCTACTTTAGAGTCATCAAAAGACTTGTTTACGTAAGTGTAATTTGTAGTACATAACTGCCAACTTATATAGCAGTATACAAGTCTAATTAGGCAATTACACTTATATACTGCTATGAGTTTATCTCTCCTCGCAGATACATAAAAATATCTACAATAGTATACAAACAACGTTCGTAATTAACTAAGCGTGTGTAATGTTTAGAATGCGGAGCGTGCGCGCGTGAGTACCAGCGTGAGCAAATAATGAGATACAACACGAAGCGAACATTTACACTCCGACGGATATATTCCGAATATTTTTACGAACACTCTTATGAGATGAAAGAGGTGAGAGTTTGAGAGATTTTACAGATTCCTCTTTGCGATTATTATGGTAAGTGAAGGAGGTAACTGTGCTGACGGTGTTCGGTTGAAGGAGGCCGAAGGTTACCCGACCGGGTTCGTGTCAGGTTTCAGTATCAAAATCATTAATTTTTGGGATATATCATATTGCCAAAAATATTGAGGCATCTGATATTCTCAAAAAAGGGTGCTTTGAAAGAGCACCCACTTCTGACTATACTTTAGAATATGCTCATTATATTCCGTCCATTGGTTAACTTGTGCGTAGTACAATTACAAATAGATCTTCTAAGTAGAAGCTACATTCAAACCACTCCAAGTAATAATACTCATGACACGATACAATACAACTGTTTGACGAGAGCGTGTATCACATCGCATAAATTAAACCTAATAAATTATACACAGCACCGGAATTACGTCGCAAGGAGTCGCGCGGCGCAACAATCTTGTTACGTGCGGCGTGTCGCGCAGCACTCGCCGCGGACCAGCCAATTAGACGGCTCGCTAGGATTAGATCCCGCGCTGATTGGCTCAAAAGAAATAAGAACAAATCTTATGCCTTTTTTATTGGATGCCTTGTTACTAGGAAGCTGTGTTTGGCAAAATTTTGAGATGGTTTGGAAAGAAGACTTTAAATGTTGCTGGAAGGAAAATAGCACGTTGAACAGATAGTTTTGAAATACATATACGGCACCTAATTATATTCAACAGTGAAGGACGCTGTGACCGACTGGCAGGTATACTTTGATGAGATCTATCCTTATTGTATTACAATTCATTCACAAATACATCTATAGTATTGAATCACATTCCATAATACGTACATGTACAGCCCCGTGTTCCCCGGAGAGACAGAGTGTATTGTAATGTAATAGCACTCCGGCGTATCACCGGCGACGGCATTAGTACGTCTCGTGGCACAGGGGCTAAGCTTATTGACAAACGTCGGCCACCATTTAGACTCCTCACTAATACTACGCGCCAATTCTCAGCCTCAGTCCGGAGTTCTTCACGACAAACAATGGTTCGACCTGAAATATAACCCGAGCCTTACTTCGAATCTTTTGATATTGAATTTTGATTGTGTGTGTTTGAGAGTAGGTACTCATGCTAACATTGAGACAGTTTGACAGCTGCTTTGTTTATTAAGGTTAAATTCTATCCTTACCCTAATCATGTAACTAATAACATTGCTTAGCGAAAATTCTACGAACTATAGACCATTATAAGACACTTTTGAATTTCATTACAAAAAGAAAAAATAAATATTATTGAATCTAGTAGCTCATTTCAAAAAGTTTCGTCTAGAGAAGAATGGGCAAGAAACTTCATAGACACAGGTACAATTAATAATATTGTAGCGTAATAGTCATCAAGAAGCTGTATTTAATATTGTTGCAATATATTATGCTTACAAATGATGAATTCAATCTGATTCGTATGTATGTTTATGTGCAGTTGTAACAACATACTGGGACGCGTCCGTCCCTGAGGACGTTAGAGACCTAATTGGGTCCCCAGATCGGGTGCAAGAAATACGAAATTCGAGCCTTTCTCATTAGCTGCGAAAGACGTAGCCAAGCAATCAGCGCTTCACTAGCTGCCCTGTAGATTAGGACGATTTAATATAATGCGATTGGTATTGGTAGTTGTATATTGCGGCTGGTGTCTGCAACTCTACACCTAAGCACTTATTTTGCGTACGAGTGGGAAGTAAATCATTCGATCCACGCCAGCTCCCTAAGAACGGCCAGCAACGCCTTGACGCTACCAGTGATCTCCCTAAGGTTGCCTGGGTGATCGAAGTACCTCTACTTAGCCCTGTATAAAGCGACCACCGGACAGTTCAGAAGCACATGGGCTACTGTGTCTTCTGCCCCCATGCAGGCTCTGCATAGTAGACTGTCTGTAATTCCTACGATATAATGATGTTTGTTAAAAGACCCATGGTCGAATAGAATGTGTTATAAGGTAAATAACACAATAATTATCATAAAATTTCACGCAAGTTTTTTTTTTGCGTACTGTCTGTAAAAAAATTGGTCCTTATGATAACAAATTTTTATATTCTAATTCATCCTTCGACTTCCAGTCTTCTCTTTTCTCCCCGGATACCCCCCCCCCCTCCTCCCCCCGTCTGCCCCCCTCGACGACTGCTAACGTAATTTAAAAGAAACACTCGGAGCACTTTATATTTCTTCAGATCATGGAGTAATTTGTCAATTACTTTTTATTTGAGGCAGCACAATTGAATTATATTGAAGGTAAATGTCGTGATTTAGAAGTAGTAGGTACTAAAATTGATTGATTTAGGTTGAATTAAATAAAACATTTTAGTTATTCATAATTTGGAATAACAGAAAAATATTTTTTTTTATATACTTAATTATTTACAAGTGACGATCTGCCTACCTTTTTCCTAACTCAGTCGAGGTCGGCTTCCAGTCTAACGGGATGCAGCAATATTGTTCTTGGAGAGACACCCTATCTGACCTCCACAACCCAGTTACTGGGCGACACGATATCTCTTCAGGTTGTCAGAATTCCTGGCTTTTGACAATCCGTAACGACTGTCTAAAGATCTACGAATGACAGCTGTAACCAAGCTTTAAGTGCTTTCCGAGTCACACCACCAACTTCTAGACTCCGGGCTACTACTGAGAAAATCATATGAAAAAACCCAATGACACTTTTTGCCCCACCTGGGAAACAAACCCAGAACACCACGCTCTTCAGTCGCGTATGCGACCACGAGCCCGATGGGGCTGGTGACAAAATAGCAACGCTAAACAAACAAAAAACCAAAGCTATAATGGAAATCCATTAGTATTAACAAAATGACGGCTGTTGTTTAAAATGTCATAATTATCCCCTAAAGTATGTTTTATAATAGGCAGGCACCCGCGGGGGCTCGTCCAACAACACCCGTAAAGGAATTTATTTTCATTCGTAGCCTCGTATGAGCGCGGCGAGTGCCTCGGTGAGCAATTTTATAATTAACAATAAAATTAATGGGCAATTTTATTGCTCGTCTGTTTTCATTGCTCTGAAGGTAGGAAAAATGGGTCAGTATCTTGACTTATATGCTAGGAAAATTCTCTATGATAGCAATGAAATAAGAACGGAGTTGTGAGTTGTACGGTATGTGAAATAGATAGGTATCTAATCACTGAAGATATTATGGTAATTCCGTGCTTGTGCGTGTTGTTCCGGTTGTGCGTGTGCGCAAACATAGATGCACTCCCTACTCACTCTTTCCTAACTTTCATAGTCTGATGGGACGGCAATCTGACACAACCGGGGACAGATTAGGCGCAAGACCAAAGGCTTTACGTGCTTTCCGAGATACGGGGGTATAACACCACCAACTTCCAAACTCCGGGTTGTTAATGGGAAATTCCTAATGGAAAAACAATAATACTTTTTCCCCGACCTGGAAATCGAACCCAGGACCCCACACTCAACAATCGTGCTTGCCACCTCTCATTTTAGGTATACATAAATACAAGACAAAAAAAAACGGTAATTTAAAAAACTAAAAAACCCGACTGCTATTCTTTAAAAATCCCTAAAACAAGATAAGTTGTAGCAGTCGGGACCCATTCTAGAAATGGATGATTAGTGAATTGAGAGCACATACCTATATTACATTGCAGATGGTCCCGAATGGGTCCCGACTGCTACAACTTATCTTGTTTTAGGGATTTTTAAAGAATAGCAGTCGGGTTTTTTAGTTTTTTAAATTACCGTTTTTTATTTTTTATTTTTTTAGTGTTTTAAAAAAGAAATTAATATACCCAGTATCACTCTTACAGTAAATACGAATCTATCGACACCTCTCAAGCTAAAATCCATCGAGCCGTTCAGCCTGCAGAGCGAGCCAAACATTTGAATTTGGCGCCAAAAATCCGCCATTTTGTTTTTTTTTTTTATATACCCAGTGTCACTCTCACAGTAAATACGAATCTAACGACACCTCTCAAGCTAAAATCCATCGAGCCGTTCAGCCTGCAGAGCGTGCCAAACAATTATACATACATACATACATACATACATACATACATACATACAAACATACCCTCGAAAAACATAACCCTCCTTCTGTCGCAGTCGGGTAAAAATACATGGATCAATAGATCTGTTCCTTGCTGGGAATCACTCCGGTCCCATCAAATACTTACTATGTTACGGATTCACTTCTAAACTATCCCAATAAACATATTCTGTAACTAGCGATGTAGTCATTTTAATTGTTAAAGTTATCTCCCTCTATGTTAACTCAAGTTTGCAGTCATTAAATTACGTGAATTTGACATGTTATGATTACTGGGTGGGTAGTGATGATAGCGCAGGATCAGTAATTGTGGATATCTTTAGGGAAGACCTAAAGTAGTAGACCTCTAGTCGCGGACGTCGGTCGGGTGATAACTATGATGGTGATGATTTAGATAGAAGATCAGCGCTCACTGTGGTTGGCGGAGTCAGAAAATAATTGCATCTTGCATTATGTACTGCCTAATTTGACCGTAAGCCTTGTAAACATACATACATAACTTCATAATCATTAACTAAAAAGTTACATAAATCATCAACAGTTAACTAATAACCTTTGCCTTTCCCGCTACAGCGCTAACCAACACAAGCGCACATTACACAACACATAGGTATGTACTTATTAAGCAACAATCCATTTGTCGCAGCTAACAGCCGCGAGTGAGCCCGTTCACACGGCACGGCGGTAAACACGCCGGGTGTAAAGCGTCCTTTGGCGACATTTTATAAAACCGTTCGAGTGTGGCGGCAATTTATTTCCATTTGCCACTCGCTACCGTAACGCAGTTAGCCTGTCGCCGGTAATGTTGAAAAACCTGGCTCGCGCTAGTTTATACCGGTTTTATCCGGCTTTATCTGGTTTTGCCCGGTTGGGTTTATGTTTGGGAACGTGTTGGTGACGCTTGTAGTGAGTTAGGAGTTAGCAGGAAAAGAGTCACATAAACATTTTTTTATGTGTGTTCGGTTTTTTCCCAGTATTTTGTATATAACCTACCATCCGTCTGTATTCCCCGAAGGGTTAGGCAGTGTATGTTTTAGGTCCCATGTAATAGGGGGCGAGGGTATATAGTAGCCATTTATTATTATTTGGCTTTTATGAACCTTTATTTTATTTTGTGTCATGTTGAAAATTAGCAAAATCTAAAGCAAACGTTTGTGAGTGAATAACCTCATATCGTACCAGCCCACAGTTCGGAGCGTCACCTGCAAATAATAGGTTAGGTACTAACTTGACTCCTGTGTGTCGAGTGCTCTCGACTTACTGAATCGGAACAATTATTTTTACAGCCTCTGTACCTCAGCTTGAACATAAAATAATAATTATCAACCAGCGTAGCAGTATAGTAACATTTTATATATTTTATTTTATAGTCGGTCGTGGAATGGTCCCGAAATAATTGATTTTTGTATGTTATATTATTAAGAAATCTGACAGAAACAAATAGACAAAAAGTATATGGCGAATCACAAGTTTACACTTATAGAACGCCAGCAATTCCGATATATAAAGGGCACTGTACACCTAAACTATGATCTGTACAAAGATAGAGGTCTACTTACTTAGTATATTTACAGTTTCTACACAACACGGCCGTAACTCGATTGTAAAATCTTCGTAACTACATAGTTGCTAGATATCAGTTCAGTAATCGCTACCGCCTATCGCACCGCTTCCCGCGGTCACCCAGGCCTGGGCCTTAGACTATTAGGATGTAAAGATAACGGTGTAATTAAGTGGAGTGCTTCAGCAGCGTCGACACAGGCTATAAAAATCGTCCCACGCTGTATTTATGAAGGAAAATAGCTTCGAGATACATTTCAGTTTAATTTAATAGCCTTCAGGCGAAGTGTTCCAAGTCTGATTTGAGAGGAGCTACTTTATTGTACGAGTGAAGGATACTAAGAATTGGTTACAACTATATGTGAGCCTTTGAGTTTAGCTTTGCTTTGACTTTAGCGGAGGAATCAGTTGAAAGCTTTTGTGGGATTCGTACGTTTTGATTGATAGACGCGTGTATCTAAACTTACGATGTTTATAAGTGTGTTACTATTTAGTGTGCTACAGAGTCCCACTTATCAAATAAATTACGTTATTATAAGTTAGGGTTTCTGTTACCTTAGGTGTTAATCTACTTTTGTGATTCCTTAAATACTTCACTTGTTCCTCTAGATCGCGGAATGAACGATGTACTGGAGACACACTAGTCCTTGATAATGGCGGAGCCGAATAAGTAACCTTACACGTTTTCTAGACCCGTCTGTAAATAAGAGGAAAAAAAGTTCTGTCGATTTCCACATAGAAAAGTTAAAATTTGCTATTAGAATACTAGATATTACTATTAGATTATTATTATTAGGTATAGCAGAGAAAATATCAAGCTAAAGGTAGCTGCTAGCGAATTGTACCAGACAACTTCAAACTAGGTAAAACTTTTACCCAAGAACAAGGAAAAATCTACTTAACAAACAGTCAGCAAAAGGGAACGTATTCATATCCTCCTCGGTGACGTCACTAAGACAACACACACAAACATCCAAGCAGCCATCCTGTCACGGCGGCTAACTCACACTTCCGCCGTGCATCCGGCAGACGACCTCATATCCGGCGTTACAACTCGAGCCGGGATGGAGTCCGCTTGAGATAGAAGTGAGTTGTGCAGTCATAGTACATGAAGATAGATGCTACTCGTACTGTATGAAACATTGCAGGGATTTGGTAAAGGAAGAAAGGATGACGTATCGTTATTTAATATTTTACATGACATACATAAATAGGCATACCGAGGCTCGCTCCCTATTACATGGGACCTAAACATACCGGGGAACTGTCAGTGGGTGTATTTGTTACACCTCTGCCTAACTCTTCGGGGGATATAGGCGTGATATTTGTATGTGTGTATGTACATACATACATAAACTTACGCCTTTTTCCCATGGGGGTAGGCAGTAACCACGGAAGGCCATCTGCTACGATCTTTAGATACTCGTTTCGCCTCATCCAATTTCATACATCATATTTCGAAAACTACCAATAATTTTATTTGCTTTTTTGTATAAAAATAAAGCAACTTAAATCATTGACCGCCCTTCAAAAAGTATCCATGTTTTGAAAGATAATATTTTATGTGCATAAAATATTAATTTTGGTTCTAAAGGAGCAAACTTTAAAATAATAGTTTTCTTTAAAAACTTGCTGCAGATGAAGCAAACAAAACAATGAGCTTGAATTAAATCTTCTCACTAGCTTCTCATTACTGCTGGATAAAAGCAAAGTTTTTAAACTAATGTGACAGCCCTTTAACTATAAAAACCAGTTATTAGAATTTTATCCATCCACACTGGCTTACGAAAAACTTTTAAATTAGGAACAAATGAAAATATGTTTTTATTGGGTAGATGACACCACTAATCAATTGACGTACTTTTTATGAGCTGTCAATCCGCTAGAGATTTTGTCTGACAATACAAAACTATGATTGACTAACTAAACTATGTTTTAACTACTAAACTATGTTTTGTCATCTCAATTCACTAACTATTAATATTGATTTCAAAGCATGTAAAAGTTTAATTTTCTAGTTATTTAATAATTCATTGGGTTTTCAGGGCTAAAATAAAGTGTTTTTTTTTAGTGAAGTTGTCTTGAGATTATTATTGAATGGTGTCCACTATCCAATTGTTCATCTGTTGAAACAGGAAATTATTATATCAGCACTATCATGGTTTAACATCACTATTATTGAGAAGACACGACGCTCCGCTAAAGTGACATCGATAACTCGTCACTCTTACACTCTTGACGGAAACATTTCAAGTTTCAACGTCACGTCGACATATTATTAATTTAGTTATAACCAAGATGAATGTAATAAAAAAATATTCTAAAATTAATAACAACACGTAAATAAATTAATACATTAAACACCACTGTTCAAATAAAATGTAATTTTTATATTAGCAACACCAAGTGAATTTGAAGATTTTTTTCTTTTTTTCTGAGGGTAGAAGATAAAAATTTTCAAACTGACAGTTTTTTGACTAATGTGTGGAAAAGTTAGTAGTGGTGTTGCGTTGGTTCGGTTGTGTGCCGTGTTTTTGTTATATTTCGTTGTTGTGTTGTGTTGTATTTCGTAAAATACATAATATACGTGTTCTCATAAGCATTTCTTCGTATGTTGGGCAGCGAAAATGATGGATGAAGAAGATTTGCAAATGAATACAAATCATAAAGGTACTGTCACTCTTTTATATGACATACAAAGGTATTACAAAAAGAAGACAAATAAAAACGGGCAGTAAATGATAATGTTTAGGTATCAACTCCCGTAATGTTAAGTCATGTACCGGTCAGTCATCTTAGGGGCGGTTTGTTGTACTGGCCGGTACTGTTCGCCACTTTTTAGAAAACTGATATGTTGATGTATTTTATTTGTACGAGTAAGATTTTGTTCTTGTTCACAAGTATGCCTAGACTGTCTAACTACTAACTAGTATTCCTTGTTTCCTTGTATGGAAGCACTGCACATTGCCACAAAATTGTCCCGTTTTTATTTGTCTACTATTTGTTTTATTTACGTGTTATTTTAAAAGTTTTTAACATTCCTGTTGGTGTGTTAGGACTAAATAGTAAAAAGTATAACGTAAGCAAACAGTTCTTATTTTGAGAGCATTGTGATAACATTCACACTCATTTTGACAAGTGCTATTTTAAGAAGTGTACCTACTTTCTGCGTCAAACCCGTCCTAACGGTCTCTACAATAACAAAATGAGTGTACCTATCAGTAGCTGCAATCTAACAACAACACAAACATTATCGTGACACTAACGCACACATACATCGAGTGATTGTCAGTTTGCATGCTGGCTGTACTAACACCAATTTATTTTAATCTTAACAATATAATTTGTGTGTGTGTGTTCTAACTGCTTGTTGTTATTATTTACAGGTAAGTCCTCGTGAGGTGTTGGGGTGAGTTTTGTTCAGAGGAAAAGAAAGCAGATAACTCATATTTCCTTATTATCTTCAATTGAAAGTCCCCGAGGCACTAATAATAACCAGTGCTAGACAGTTGTTTTCCTTCTAGACTACACAGTGCTCAAACGTCTATTGAGATAATTGACTCGATAGCAAGGGCGACCGTGTCTAGGCACTGCTACGCTGAGAGCGAGGCGCGAGCTTGTGACTAGCGCGGGTAATGTCTCTAACATTATTAACGTTATAATATAAAGTTCAAATCATTTATTTCAAAGGCACTTTTGAACGTCAATTACATAATAACCAATTAATTAATGGATTTAGTTGTAGTATACTGTAATGTAACTCATAAAAACATGTACAGGCAGCGTCATCAATTGGTTACCCCTCTTGCATTAAAATTCGTTCGAAAAGAGGGTAACCATCTGTTGTTTTACTAGACAAGAATATAGTTCCGCTGTCGCCTCGCTCCGCGCGCTGTATGTCCTGGGGTTCACGCTATAAGACGACTATCTGATTTGTACTCTGTAGCTATTCTGTAGTCAGATTTTAAGTTTAGTATTAATGAGATGGCGTCGTATTTATCATGATTTAATGTCGTGTCTCTCGCTGAAAAATAACAATTTCCATGAATATTTCGAGCTCAAATATTATCAGCATTTCTTCTGGCAGTAAGATAGAAATTGCTAATTATATTTGAGTAGGAGCTTGAATTTTCTATTTGCTGTAGAATTGTGTTCAAAAAAAGAACTTACAACTCATTTTATACTTTCACTTAGTTTGGTTAGAGATTACATAATTTTATAATATGCTGAAAATATATACTCTAAGACTGAGATTCCAGAGTCGGAACATCTACGTTATATTAGCATGGCTAAAATAGTGAAATGAATTTGTTTTTTAAATTATTACTGAATTGATGAATGTGTATGTTTTGAAGCTGATATAGAAACGTTAAGTTTAAAAGGTACCTTACATACTAACGTTTGAGACGGTTGATTTTTAAAATTATTACAATAACAGTATTACAAATAGGTGTAGTTTTTTGTTTTAAGAAATGACCCCTGGAGGCGCTGGGTCGAATACTCACAATGATATGTAGCTTCTTTATTGCTGAGTGCGATAACGCTTCTTTGCGTCCAATTACGTCCAACGCCGTAAAAAAAAAATGTAATTCTCCAGGTCGATTCCGGCCACGGCGGCTAACTTTAATGCAGACTAGCCACGTACGCAGGAGATATTATAGTGCACAAGTGTGTGCGCAAACACAGGTGCACTCCCTCTTCCCTAACTCTCATAGCCCGATGGGACGGCAATCCGACACGACCGGAGAGAGATCAGGCGCAGGACCAACGGCTTTACGTGCTTTCTGAGGCACGGGCACACCATCAACTTCCAAACTCCGGGCTGCTACTGAGAAATTCCTAATGGAAAAACCCAATAACACTTTTTGCCCGACCTGGGAATCGAACCCGGGACCCCTTGCTCAGCAGTCGCTCTTGCGACCACGAGACCAACGGGGCAGTCAAACGCCGTAACATTCACAGCAATGGTATAATGTCAATAAACTTAAAATGCATTCGACTGTATTCTCTCCCTTCAGTCTGTAAATAAAATCAAATGTGTCTCGTCTCAGCCGCGCGTCGATTACCAGAAGTAGGTCGCTGTCACTCGGGGGCACTTGAGCACGATCTGTTGAGCCCCTCAGGGTGTTCCCTCCATCGGAAACAGCTGACGTCACGGGAATAAGTGATCACGGTAATTAATCAAATAGGAGGCTCAAAAATTAAGTTTGCGGAAGTAAGTCTGAAATATTGAAGCTTAGATTGACACTGTCAATAAAGTGTGTGGCAGAGATGACGCTTTACTAAGCGAACTTTTTCAAAAAGTTGATGTGCCATACTATAGGCCACGCAGGAACTGTACCATACGTTAAGTGATGGTATTGCCCAGATACTACCAACCAATTTTGGAAGGTCCATTCTACTAATAAAAAAGTTAAACATCTAGGGCCTTACTTATAAAAATAACGCTAATTCATACTGAGCAACCTCTTAATTGACTGACTGAACGATGAAACACTATTTTAATCTGCCAACACTTAGACGGTCAGCATAGAGCATGACCAAATTATTCGACTACAGAACGAAATCGAACGAACAATTGAGCATAATTGTCAAAATTTACAATAGAATCCATAGACCAAAAATGTCATCGTCACAGCTGATTACTTACATACTTCTGAATTATACTTAAACAACGGGTCACCGCTGTTTAAATTTTCTGTCAACATCTCAACGCTGATTAACGTTTATAGGTAAGATTTATCACCTGAGACACCGTTGAAAGTGGTTGTTATGTGAAAAATAATTGATTTTTAGTCAAGGATTTGAGAGTTAATCAATTGATAAGTAGTTAAGTATTATTTAGCGTTATTTTTATAAGTAAGGGTCGCAATCTTATCTCAGCGACAATAAATGTCAAAGAATATAAGTAAATTAGAGACATATTTGACAAATAGAGACTGAGATTAAATTGCACTTGGTCCTAAAAGTTATAAGGATCTCCCGCCCTAAAATCTATTCCGACGACTCTGCTTAGTGACGGTCAAGTTATATATTACTGCCCCTTTGTTATTTCTGACAGCCAATCACAGCATTTGATATTATAACAGCGAGTTTGCTATTTTTGTGTCGATCGGCCCTTCAGAAATAGCCCAATATTTTTTTGAACCTAAGTTAAAAGTGTTGTTTGGAATGTGACGCTGTGATAGGAGTTTAAACAAAGTAAACAACTACGTCTATAAAAGGTAAATAGAAAAATAACAGAGCGAAAAGAGTGGCCCAGTGTCCACTGTGTACACGGCCATTAACCAGCGTGCGTTTATGTCGTGATGGCCCAGTGGTTAAGGCGCCCGCCTCTCATGCACGAGGTTGTCGGTTCGCAACCGGGCATGGGCAAGTACCAATGTGACTTTTTCTAATTCATATGTACTTTCTAAGTTTATCTTGGACCTCACCGACATCGGTAACCATGTCAGAGGCCCTTGAGGCGGTTTAGAAGCTCTGACACTAGGGTGTGTGGGGTCGTTAGACCTTACTGCCCACACGATAAAGAAAGAACCAGCGTGCCACTGTGACTCCGTACGGTTCATGACAATTTTGTGGTGCGATGGTGAGTCCATATTTACACCTATGGGACTGGAAAAGAAGCGGTGTGTTTGGGAAGTACAACATTCATGTCACCGGTACATCAAGCGTGATCTGTCCCGTTGGTGTCGTGGTGTCAAATACGTCTGTTGAGCCATGATTGGAAGCCATGAGGTGAACATGATTGTAGCTAAGCTATGACGTCACGCACAAGGTACTCTTGTATATAATCGTATAAGCTGTTAATGATATTTCTGCGGCTTCAATGTAATTGGCTTAGAGTGTTAGTGTAATCCAGAAACTAAACTAAACTCACTAGTTGCACACGTCACGAGTGTGAGCAGCTATTGAATTAGCCCGTTGGTCTCGTGGTCGCAAGCGCGACTGCAGAGCGAGGGGTTCTGGGTTCGATTCCCAGGTCGGTCAAAAAGTGTTACTGGGTTTTTTAATTAGGAATTTCTCAGTAACAACCCAAAGTTTGGAAGTTGGTGGTGTGGCACCCCCGTGCCTCGAAAAGCACGTAAAGCCGTACTGGGCTAGTCTGCATTAAGATTAGCCGCCGTAGCCGGAATCGGTCTGGAGAACACACACACGCAACATCAAGTGTAACCCTCTTGCCACTATGTGTAACAATTGTGTAATATTCGTGTTACATTAGGTGTAAAACAGTTGGCTTTTCTTAACACTGCAGATGTGACTAATAGAAAAGTTCTTCTACCCAGACTAGCTCCGAGCTCGCGCTAGTGAAGCTTATTGATGGAGACTTAAAAGCTAGTTATGTGAACATTTCTTAACTTCGCAGCTGAGCCGTGTGTCGTGTCACTTTTATTTTGGTATAAACATAAAGTAAGGACTGCAGACGACTTTAAGGCAACGGTAACAGTTAGGTATGTTGCGGAATTTGTTCGAAAGAGTCACTGCGGTCCTGAAACGCAAAGGGCATTAGGAGGAACACCATATGGGTTTTAGTCAGAAAAGGTCTGACAATCTCTTTCGCTCCACCTAGAGCGGAAGACGTCATTTGATGATTTCCCATGGTTAAAAAAAGAACAGATTTTTATTAATTTATATTATTTTTTAATGATATTCCTTTACTAGGTATACCATCAACTACTGTAGAACAGACAAGATATATAAAATACAGCGCTTATTGAACAAATGTATT
This sequence comes from Caradrina clavipalpis, assembly GCA_932526535.1. Lineage (NCBI taxonomy): Eukaryota > Metazoa > Arthropoda > Insecta > Lepidoptera > Noctuidae > Caradrina > Caradrina clavipalpis. The sequence continues at coordinate 13,241,178 of OW052109.1, read as the reverse complement.
TCGCCTACTAAATTCTAGGCATAGTTCTGCTCGTGACAGTCTGGAGCCAGCTCTATTCAGACGCTAGTATTAAAGCGAACTATCCGCTCCGAGGAGCGACTTTGTACAAAGTTAGTCTTGACGCGCTTACATTACTGCCCAAAGCCACTTACTACCACTCAATAGGCACAGGCAAAAGGCTAACCTTTACTTTACAGACGAGTAGTGGAGACTTTTTGAATAGCGAAGAACTCAAATCATTTATTTTAATGAAATATATGATTATGATTTGTTTGTGAATATATACATGAGGAAGCTTGTATTAGCAAATATCCTTAGCTTATTGTTATTAACCTGTAAGCTTTCTTTAAAATAAATAGATACATACCTACCATCATGCCTGTATTCCCCGAAGGGTTAGGCAGATGTGTAATAATGTATACCCACAATTTGCCGGTATGTTTAGGTCCCATTGTAATAGGGGGTGACCCTATTGCTATTAACCCGGCAGCAGTCCTAACTCCGAGCTTATCTTTAAAACAAATAAATAATAAATAAACCATTTCTTGTAAATTCCCAGGAAGTCAGACAGAAAATGTAAGCTCGCATCAAACAGTAGATTTTTGTGGAGATGAACGAGCGAAAAGCTTTATGGACATTCTTTTGAAACAAAAGAAAGTAATATTTATGGTTGTATCATTGATGTTGAATTTACGAGAACAATGTGAAATCTTTGTAGCAAGCCCAGAGCTCTAGAGAAAAAATAAACACCAATCAATATCAAAATTATAAATAGCTGTGGCAGCTCAGAAATATCAACATACCACGTCAGGATCGTCCACTTCCACTAAACCTATACCATAACTCTTTCTCTCGCCAAGCTTACTCTACAATCTACGTTACATATCTCAGATCTTCCTCGTGTGTCTTGCAATCGTAGCGATCCATCTTCTTTGTCTCGACGTTATCTCAGCGCATTAGCACTGCGCTGCATCTCTACCCAAATATACGGAAATGTTTTAATTTGGGGTTAATTCACACCGAGACACAACGCGACGTGACGCTGCGCGCACCTTTTAATAGAGCTACACAAAATATAACTTTATTTAATAGACGAAAAGATACACATTTCATTGTGACAATTTCATTTCATCGTGAGAATATGCATTCTGAATTCAAACAATGAAATGTGTATCTTTTCGTGTAGTAAATAAAGTTATATTTTGAGCAGCTCCCGGTGTGAACTGACGCTTAACGTGCGCTAGCCTAGGCCGAGGATTACTTCGTGAACGTGGACGGTGTTCGTCCGACGAGCTGTTTATATGCAAATATAGGACTAAAGGCAAGTAAATAAGTTTACAAAAGGGTCAATGAAGCTGAAAGGTTGTGAGTTAGTTCCTTATTACATTGTGTTATACGTATAAAGACGTGCGGACGTGTCGATAAACAGATACAGATTCTGTTGGTATATAGAATCAGTTTTAAATGTAATTTCCGCGCTAATAACTAAACTATGAACAGAGCGGAGTGGACAATGTAATTAAACAAACCCGATAAAATCTCGATCACTTTTTAAAATCAAATTGATAAGCTATTTACTTCCTGTAAACTACAATATAAAACATTGTAGAGTGTAACCTTATACGTATCCATATATTATGGGGGGTGTAGTTTCCCTACCTAGACCTATTTGACCATTGTGCCTAAACAGAATCGACTTAAGACAATGCCTGCTATAAAGTTACGTATACCTACATAATAATCTCGAACAAGATCCAGATGACCAAAATTGTGAGTAAGTTCTGGTCCCTTTTACCGCATAATGTAGCACCGCACCTGGCGGCTCTCTCACGAGGCTTTGGAAGTACACACCAACCAACACCAACACGCCACACCGTCACACCAACTTGTGAAGTTGTGTAAGTCACGTGACAGGCGGTGTGCGCTGCATACTAGACGTGCATAGAGTGCGGGATATTTTAATGTTAGCTGCTTGCACTTACTCGGTGGAGCTAGTTAAGTACTCCGCATGTTTTAACTTAGGTTTTTATTCATACATACTATCACGCCTGTGTTCCCCGAAAAGTTAGGTACCTAGTGGTGTACCAATATCCACCCACAGTTCGCCGGTATATTTAGGTCCCATGTAACTTTCATTTTTATTCGATGTAAGGTATGACTGATATTGATAAATAGCTATCCTACTACTATCTATTTAGTAGTCGTAAAGCTCTTGGTAACGGAGTTCGTCTGGGGAAGTCCTACCACCATACCTATCTCAACCGCAAAGCAGCATTGCTGTGATCCGGTTTAAAGATGCAGATGTCTATAGGCAGCGGTGACCACTTAACATCAGGTGGGCCGTGTCCCGTGAACGTGTTTGCCATCCAGCATCAGCATCCATCTTTAGATTCTTCTTCATTACACATATTAAAGAAATACATCCACAGTTTGAGTTAATCTTCAACTCTCCGGCATGTAAACTGGTGTAATTATAACTCCTACATGTTTATTATAAAATAAACCGCAAAACTTTAACCGTAACTGTCAAGTTGATCACTCTTCACGGAAATTAAACAAGCAAGCACAAAAGAGGACACAATCTTAACGATTCCAGCAAAAATAACGTTAGCTCTGGTAAACTTGCCGCCAACACAAACAAAGGAATATTCTTCTTAGCGCTGGCAACACAGATATCTTAATAGCATAGAAGTGGCAACTTAGTGTCTCGTGTTAAAGTTTAGCTGTCGAGATAATGTGTTAGAAGCGCGCGTGTTAAGTTTATATCAGTTCCTGCTAGACATTTCCAAACAAAAATAACTTTTTAATTTACAAGTTACTGTATATTATTTTAGCTGCCTTGTCTGCCTAGAGGTATTGCGTTTGATTACCAGGTCGAGAACAAAGTGTTATTGGCTTTTTCTGTAACATTCTCAGTAGCAGCTCGGAGTTAAGATTTGTGCCTGAATGACAATGACCTAAACATAGCGGCAGACTGTGGGTGTAAATTGGTACACGTCTGCCTAACCCTTTGGGGAATGCAGGCGTGATGTTGTGTGTCTAAATTTTCAGCGTGTATCTGAATTCCAATTCATACAAAATGTATATAAAAATCTCCTAACAAAAATAATATTGAGAGTTGATTTTATATGCCCAATAGGGAATGTGAACATGACGGATAGGTATCGAAAAAATCAATAGCTATCCGTCATATTCACGCAGGGATAGTATGAAATACAAGCATTTTAAATATGCTGCATTAAATTTTGTTGGAACACAGAAAAAACAGAAGTTAGAATGTTCTATTAAAATTACTATTTACCTGAAATTACGTAAATTCGTTCAAAATCCTGAATGCCGCTTCTATTGACTTCAACTCTGCACAAACTCTGAGTTACCGTAGCTCGCTGTGAAATCCAATAAAATTGTCCTAACTCCTCGTAGTGATGGGCGCTGCTGATAATTAGTCGACAATATTAATTCTTAGTCGATCGACTTGAGACAGTGATTTATCGACTACTCACGAAGGATTGGGTTTTGTTTATTTAGTTTCTCTATTCAATTGGGTTAATTCACTGTAATTATTTACTGCTCAAATATAAAGGTTCTCTTAATTTAATACCTAAATAATTATATTTTGATCAAATTAATAAAGTATCTAATGATTGCAATCAATCACAAATAAAAAATCCAAATCTTACTAAAATCATAATTCTTATGAAAAATCTTTGGTATATTTTAAGAAATATTCTTGCAGACTATAATGTGTGTGCGTTTACAAACATATGAACTCACACACATAATATAACGTATTAATATAAAATGAAAGTGAAATTGCTAACATAACACATTTTTTATCAAAACTCAAATCTTGGAAGTTATTGAAGTGGGTAATACAAAAAGCACTTTTTTCTAATATACAACCAAACCTTTGAGCAATCAATCAAGTCGGTCCACTGCCAGACGTGGGCCTCTCCCGGTCTTTCATAAAAAGGTTGAAACAAAAAAGTCGACAAACAAACACGCACAACACTAGTTATAAAAATAATTAAAACTGTTTATTGAAACGTTCAAAGGGGTGTCTTTATTCAGTACTTAATGAAGTCTTCGTGTTAGACCGAGTTTACCCTCACCTCGGTTAGCATTTTTATTAGGCAAATCTAGGTTTATCACAGTTTTTAGTACTATAATTCATGCTAGGACGCAAGCTCGTATTCGGCCTGTGGCAACATCGGTTACGACACAATGCGAAGTACAACAGACGTATGCTAAGCACAATATCAAACTCCACGATATTGGCGTATAGGTAGGTATGCAGAATCCCGAATCGTATCTCTGTGGGACAGTAGCCCACCAGAAGTCGCAGAATTCTCCCTTTTCAATAGATGATGAGGAACCTATTCCTCATACCACTGTAGATTAATTGGCAAAATGTTATACATATTTACCAATTTCAATTTGCACTTTTTGAAAATAATGAATGCTAGCTTCTACCCGTAACGTCGTCAGCGTCAAAGGACCATGGGCACCGTTGTACCATTCATGGACCCACTTTTCAACATTGCTCAACAGTGATGAGACATGTGTCATATGAAAGGTCTTGACGAGCTCTTCATTTCATTCTAAGGCAGCTAACTTGAAATCCACCGCGAACATGGTGTTTTGGTACTTTTAGTCACTTTCGTGAAAGTCATGGGCAAAGATTGCCACATTGCTCAACAGTGATGAGACATGTGTCATATGAAAGCTCTTGACGAGCTCTTTATTTCATTCTAAGGCAGCTAACTTGAAATCCACCGCGAACATGGTGTTTTGGTACTTTTAGTCACTTTCGTGAAAGTCATGGGCAAAGATTGCCACATTGCTCAACAGTGATGAGACATGTATCATATGAAAGCTCTTGACGAGCTCTTAATTTCATTCTAAGACAGCTAACTTGAAATCTACCGCGAAAATGGTGCTTTGGTACTTTTAGTCACTTTCGTGAAAGTCATGGGCAAAGATTGCCACATTGCTCAACAGTGATGAGACATGTGTCATATGAAAGCTCTTGACGAGCTCTTTATTTCATTCTAAGGCAGCTAACTTGAAATCCACCGCGAACATGGTGTTTTGGTACTTTTAGTCACTTTCGTGAAAGTCATGGGCAAAGATTGCCACATTGCTCAACAGTGATGAGACATGTGTCATATGAAAGGTCTTGACGAGCTCTTCATTTCATTCTAAGGCAGCTAACTTGAAATCCACCGCGAACATGGTGTTTTGGTACTTTTAGTCACTTTCGTGAAAGTCATGGGCAAAGATTGCCACATTGCTCAACAGCGATGAGACATGTGTCATATGAAAGCTCTTGACGAGCTCTTCATTTCATTCTAAGACAGCTAACTTGAAATCTACCGCGAAAATGGTGCTTTGGTACTTTATAGCATTTTCGTGAAAGTCATGGGCAAAGATTGCCACATTGCTCAACAGTGATGAGACATATGTCATATGAAAGCTCTTGACGAGTTCTGCATTTCATTCTAAGACAGGTAACTAAAAATCTACCGCGAAAATGGAGCTTTGGTACTTTATAGCATTTTCGTGAAAGTCATGGGCAAAGATTGCCACATTCCTCAACAGTAATGAGACATATGTCATATGAAAGCTCTTGACGAGCTCTTCATTTCATTCTAAGGCAGCTAACTTGAAATCTACCGCGAAAATGGTGTTTTGGTACTTTTAGTCACTTTCGTGAAAGTCATAAGCAAAGATTGCCACATTGCTCAACAGCGATGAGACATGTATCATATGAAAGATCTTGACGAGCTCTTCATTTCATTCTAAGGCAGCTAACTTTAATCCACCGCGAACATGGTGTTTTGGTACTTTTAGTCACTTTCGTGAAAGTCATGGGCAAAGATTGCCACATTGCTCAACAGTGATGAGACATGTGTCATATGAAAGGTCTTGACGAGCTCTTCATTTCATTCTAAGACAGCTAACTTGAAATCCACCGCGAACATGGTGTTTTGGTACTTTTAGTCACTTTCGTGAAAGTCATGGGCAAAGATTGCCACATTGCTCAACAGCGGTGAGACATGTATCATATGAATGCTCTTGACGAGCTCTTAATTTCATTCTAAGACAGCTAACTTGAAATCTACCGCGAAAATGGTGCTTTGGTACTTTTAGTCACTTTCGTGAAAGTCATGGGCAAAGATTGCCACATTGCTCAACAGTGATGAGACATGTGTCATATGAAAGCTCTTGACGAGCTCTTTATTTCATTCTAAGGCAGCTTACTTGAAATCCACCGCGAACATGGTGTTTTGGTACTTTTAGTCACTTTCGTGAAAGTCATGGGCAAAGATTGGCACATTGCTCAACAGTGATGAGACATGTGTCATATGAAAGGTCTTGACGAGCTCTTCATTTCATTCTAAGGCAGCTAACTTGAAATCCACCGCGAACATGGTGTTTTGGTACTTTTAGTCACTTTCGTGAAAGTCATGGGCAAAGATTGCCACATTGGTCAACAGCGATGAGACATGTGTCATATGAAAGCTCTTGACGAGCTCTTCATTTCATTCTAAGACAGCTAACTTGAAATCTACCGCGAAAATGGTGCTTTGGTACTTTATAGCATTTTCGTGAAAGTCATGGGCAAAGATTGCCACATTGCTCAACAGTGATGAGACATATGTCATATGAAAGCTCTTGACGAGCTCTTTATTTCATTTTAAGGCAGCTAACTTGAAATCCACCGCGAACATGGTGTTTTGGTACTTTATAGCATTTTCGTGAAAGTCATGGGCAAAGATTGCCACATTGCTCAACAGTGATGAGACATATGTCATATGAAAGCTCTTGACGAGTTCTGCATTTCATTCTAAGGCAGCTAACTAAAAATCTACCGCGAAAATGGAGCTTTGATACTTTATAGCATTTTCGTGAAAGTCATGGGCAAAGATTGCCACATTGCTCAACAGTGATGAGACATGTGACATATGAAAGCTTTTGACGAGCTCTTCATTTCATTCTAAGGCAGCTAACTTGAAATCTACCGCGAAAATGGTGCTTTGGTACTTTTTCGTGTAAACCTTGGGCAAAGATTGCCACATTGCTCAACAGCGATGAGACATAAGTCATATGAAAGCTCTTGATGAGCTCTTCATTTCATTTTAGGGCAGCTAACTTGAAATCCACCGCGAACATGGTGTTTTGTTACTTTTAGTCACTTTCGTGAAAGTCATGGGCAAAGATTGCCACATTGCTCAACAGTGATGAGACATGTGTCATATGAAAGGTCTTGACGAGCTCTTCATTTCATTCTAAGACAGCTAACTTGAAATCCACCGCGAAAATGGTGCTTTGGTACTTTATAGCATTTTCGTGAAAGTCATGGGCAAAGATTGCCACATTGCTCAACAGTGATGAGACATATGTCATATGAAAGCTCTTGACGAGTTCTGCATTTCATTCTAAGGCAGCTAACTAAAAATCTACCGCGAAAATGGAGCTTTGATACTTTATAGCATTTTCGTGAAAGTCATGGGCAAAGATTGCCACATTGCTCAACAGCGATGAGACATGTATCATATGAAAGATCTTGACGAGCTCTTCATTTCATTCTAAGGCAGCTAACTTTAATCCACCGCGAACATGGTGTTTTGGTACTTTTAGTCACTTTCGTGAAAGTCATGGGCAAAGATTGCCACATTGCTCAACAGTGATGAGACATGTGTCATACGAAAGGTCTTGACGAGCTCTTCATTTCATTCTAAGGCAGCTAACTTGAAATCTACCGCGAAAATGGTGCTTTGGTACTTTGTCGTGTAAACCTTGGGCAAAGATTGCCACATTGCTCAACAGCGATGAGACATAAGTCATATGAAAGCTCTTGATGAGCTCTTCATTTCATTTTAGGGCAGCTAACTTGAAATCCACCGCGAACATGGTGTTTTGTTACTTTTAGTCACTTTCGTGAAAGTCATGGGCAAAGATTGCCACATTGCTCAACAGTGATGAGACATGTGTCATATGAAAGCTCCTGACGAGTTCTGCATTTCATTCTAAGACAGCTAACTAAAAATCTACCGCGAAAATGGAGCTTTGGTACTTTATAGCATTTTCGTGAAAGTCATGGGCAAAGATTGCCACATTCCTCAACAGTGATGAGACATGTGTCATACGAAAGGTCTTGACGAGCTCTTCATTTCATTCTAAGGCAGCTAACTTGAAATCCACCGCGAAAATGGTGCTTTGGTACTTTATAGCATTTTCGTAAAAGTCATGGGCAAAGATTGCCACATTGCTCAACAGTGATGAAACATGTGTCATACGAAAGGTCTTGAAGAGCTCTTCATTTCATTCTAAGGCAGCTAACTTGAAATCCACCGCAAACATGGTGTTTTGGTACTTTTAGTCACTTTCGTGAAGTCGCGGTAGATTTCAAGTTAGCTGTCTTAGAATGAAATGAAGAGCTCGTCAAGTGCTTTCATATGACACATGTCTCATTACTGTTGAGCAATGTGGCAATCTTTGCCCATGACTTTCACGAAAGTGACTAAAAGTACCAAAACACTATGTTCGCGGTGGATTTCAAGTTAGCTGCCTTAGAATGAAATGAAGAGCTCGTCAAGAGCTTTCATATGGCACATGTCTCATCACTGTTGAGGAATGTGGCAATCTTTGCCCATGACTTTCACGAAAATGCTATAAAGTACCAAAACACCATGTTCGCGGTGGATTTCAAGTTAGCTGCCTTAGAATGAAATAAACAGCTCGTCAAGAGCTTTCATATGACACATGTCTCATCGCTGTTGAGCAATGTGGCAATCTTTGCCCAAGGTTTACACGAAAAAGTACCAAAGCACCATTTTCGCGGTAGATTTCAAGTTAGCTGCCTTAGAATGAAATGAAGAGCTCGTCAAGACCTTTTGTATGACACATGTCTCATCACTGTTGAGCAATGTGGCAATCTTTGCCCATGACTTTTACGAAAATGCTATAAAGTACCAAAGCACCATTTTCGCGGTGGATTTCAAGTTAGCTGCCTTAGAATGAAATGAAGAACTCGTCAAGACCTTTCGTATGACACATGTCTCATCACTGTTGAGCAATGTGGCAATCTTTGCCCATGACTTTCACGAAAGTGACTAAAAGTACCAAAACACCATGTTCGCGGTGGATTTCAAGTTAGCTACCTTAGAACGAAATGAAGAGCTTGTCAAGAGCTTTCATATGACACATGTCTCATCACTGTTGAGCAATGTGGCAATCTTTGCCCATGACTTTCACGAAAGTGACTAAAAGTACCAAAACACCATGTTCGCGGTGGATTTCAAGTTAGCTGCCTTAGAATGAAATGAAGAGCTCGTCAAGAGCTTTCATATGACACATGTCTCATCACTGTTGAGCAATGTGGCAATCTTTGCCCATGACTTTCACGAAAGTGACTAAAAGTACCAAAACACCATGTTCGCGGTGGATTTCAAGTTAGCTGCCTTAGAATGAAATGAAGAGCTCGTCAAGACCTTTCATATGATACATGTCTCATCACTGTTGAGCAATGTGGCAATCTTTGCCCATGACTTTCACGAAAGTGACTAAAAGTACCAAAGCACCATTTTCGCGGTAGATTTCAAGTTAGCTGTCTTAGAATTAAATTAAGAGCTCGTCAAGAGCTTTCATATGATACATGTCTCATCGCTGTTGAGCAATGTGGCAATCTTTGCCCATGACTTTCACGAAAGTGACTAAAAGTACCAAAACACCATTTTCGCGGTAGATTTCAAGTTAGCTGCCTTAGAATGAAATGAAGAGCTCGTCAAGAGCTTTCATATGGCACATGTCTCATCACTGTTGAGGAATGTGGCAATCTTTGCCCATGACTTTCACGAAAATGCTATAAAGTACCAAAGCTCCATTTTCGCGGTAGATTTTTAGTTAGCTGTCTTAGAATGAAATGCAGAACTCGTCAAGAGCTTTCATAAGACATATCGAGGGTATAGTGCTAAAACCCAATAAGTATGAAATTGTTACTTTCGAGATATTCAATGCTAAAGGTTCAAGGACAAAAATATTTATGAAATATAAATAAAATATTTTTTATTATTATTTTTCCTAAAAGCGTATAAATTCAATTAATATTAAAAAGAACTTTTAAATTTTTAAGTGGTATGTTTTTTTAATAAAAAAATTATAAGTTGCACTGGGTACCGACTTATTGGGTTTTACCTCAAAACAAATAAAATATTTATTGTACTTTTATCAATTTATTTAGTAGAAATTAAACAAAAAAGCGAAGATTTATTTACTCCTCGTCGCTCTTAAAAGCAGGACGTGGAGAAAAACTGAGTCGCACCGATAGGTCGAAAAGCTATAGGCCAAAAACACCGCTCCGGGAACCGACGGCATACCAGGTCGTGTATTGGTCTTCGTCCTGGGGGCTCTTTGGCCCCGATTAACGGGGCTCTAAAACGCATGTTTGGAGCGGGGCCAGTTTCCAATCTGCTGAAAAACCAGTAAGCTGGTCCTGCTTAGGAAGGCGGGGCACCCGGCCGACTCACCGTCCGCATACCGCCCCGTCGTGTTGTTGGACGAGGTGGGCAAACTGTTTTAAAGAATAATAATTGCAGACCGCCTCGTCCGACACCTGAGGAATAAGGGGCGGACCTGGCGGACAATCAGTTTGGTTTTCGCCGGGGGCGCCGGTGTCCTTGTGGATGAAGCAGTATCCCGGGGTGAGGTTGTCTCGGCGGTGTCTCACATGGACATCGCCAACGCCTTCAACACTTCGCCTTTAACGCCCTGGAGTTGCATCAGGGAGGCGCTCTTTTATCTTAAGGTGCCTACCTTCTTCTACCGATCTGCCGTATAGTCAGGGCCTTTCAGAGAGGGTAGTCAGTTGACTGGCCTCTCTATACCCGGGCCAGGAAAGATGGGGTCGGCGAGAGATGATGTGTGGTGTTCCACAGGGATCGGTTCTGGCCCGCCTCTGTGGAACATCGGTTAATACTGGGTCTTGCGCAGTGTGTTTCTTACATACTGGTGACATACTGGTGACGGCACGGGGAAACTCATACCGGCTAGCAACAATACTGGTGACAGCTGGGGTCGCAAAAGTCGTTGGAAGGATTCGTGGCCTGCAAAAATCAGAGAAACCATGTTTTCCCTGGCCCCCAATAAATGGGCACGACGGCTGCTCTCGCACTGTTGTTGCCCAATCTCGATGGGGCATTTGTACCTGCCGGAGGCTGTACGTAGGGATAATGGGCTCGAGAGCACGAGGCACAAAGAGCAGAGCTCCGCCAGACCCAGGTGGCGGAATGGGAGGATCGACTTGGGCGACCCAGCGCAGGGCACGGAACAACGGCAGCGTGTGGAAAAAGTGGCTGGAGAGGTGTCATGGTGCCCTTACCTTCCGGTTGACGCAGGTGCTTTTTGGACACGGGTGCTTTGAGAAGTACTTGTATCGTTGTACTTGGCCGGGTCGCATATCGCGACAACTGCGTGTAGCCTCTCGCTCCGGACGTTGTTCTGTCCATTGTTGGGAGTTAGAGTGCTTGGGACGCCGTCGCATTCTTCTGTGAGAAGGTGGTGGCCGCCAAAGAGGCGGTAAAATGGGAGATGGAGGCTACTTCCTCCTATCCCACCAAGAGCGGACGCACCAGGCTGTTCGGGCGGCGGACCGACCCCCAGTCCGCTGCCCACAGGCCTCATTTCAAGGTGCCCGGTGATCTACTATGGAATGGGGCCTGCGGGTTGCGGACTGGGGGTCGGTCCATCGCCCGAACAGAGACAGGCCCGAGAGTAAATCGAGAGTAGTGTTCCCCGCGCGCCTTTTCTGGAGTTAGTGTGGCCGATGGCGTGAGCCACCACAAATCGGGCCCCATTATGGGATGGGGTCCGATTTTTGTGGTGGTGGCGGGCCAATACCTGCTGGGGTGCTCAGAGCGATACCCGTGTCCCGGCCAATGGTAGTAAGAATACTCTAGGGTTTTAATCAGTAGGTGTCCGACATACCACTCCGCCTTCCCTGAGGCGGAGGCACTCCATGAGGATTTCCTGCAAGCTAGTTGCACGTACAAGTCGTCTTCCTCGTTCACCAATCGAAGTGTTCAACCCAAATAATCTGCACTAAATAGAATAATTTAAAAAAATACTCGCGTGTCACGTGCTCTTGTACGAAGCTGGTCGCAAACTGTCAACAATAGCGTATTTATTGTGAGTAAAACCTGGTAAAACATGATTTATTGGGTTCTTCCTCAAACAAGGTTTAAAGAAAGTCGGTAGACGAAACAAGCAAGTACCAAATAACTAAATATTAACTGTTTATTTCGAAATATAATTTAACAGTAAAACCCGATAAGTATTTTTATTTGGTTTTAGTTTTTATTTTTTTGTATGTTTTCTTGTTTAGTTAACTAAAGCTAAAACCCAATAAATATGAATAATGGGTATTGCCATATGCCTTGATGAAATTTTAAATGAAAAGTATAAATACTTAAAGCAAATAAATCCTTTTATGTGGTTTAACCTTAAAACAACAATAGCATTTAGAAAGTCAACACACTTTATTGTGTTTTGGTTTTTCCGTTATGGCTAAACATTGGCACTTTATTGGGTTATTAAATCATGTAATTTGCTTGATACTGTAAAATCTGCTTATTTGATTACACCACTGTAAAGAGCGCAAAAAACGCATTAAGATGGACCAAAAAAGCAATTTTTGATTTTTTGTCACTTATTGGGTTTTAGCACTATACCCTCGATATGTCTCATCACTGTTGAGCAATGTGGCAATCTTTGCCCATGACTTTCACGAAAATGCTATAAAGTACCAAAGCACCATGTTCGCGGTGGATTTCAAGTTAGCTGTCTTAGAATGAAATGAAGAGCTCGTCAAGACCTTTCATATGACACATGTCTCATCACTGTTGAGCAATGTGGCAATCTTTGCCCATGACTTTCACGAAAGTGACTAAAAGTACCAAAACACCATGTTCGCGGTGGATTTCAAGTTAGCTACCTTAGAACGAAATGAAGAGCTTGTCAAGAGCTTTCATATGACACATGTCTCATCACTGTTGAGCAATGTGGCAATCTTTGCCCATGACTTTCACGAAAGTGACTAAAAGTACCAAAACACCATGTTCGCGGTGGATTTCAAGTTAGCTGCCATAGAATGAAATGAAGAGCTCGTCAAGAGCTTTCATATGACACATGTCTCATCACTGTTGAGCAATGTGGCAATCTTTGCCCATGACTTTCACGAAAGTGACTAAAAGTACCAAAACACCATGTTCGCGGTGGATTTCAAGTTAGCTGCCTTAGAATGAAATGAAGAGCTCGTCAAGACCTTTCATATGATACATGTCTCATCACTGTTGAGCAATGTGGCAATCTTTGCCCATGACTTTCACGAAAGTGACTAAAAGTACCAAAGCACCATTTTCGCGGTAGATTTCAAGTTAGCTGTCTTAGAATTAAATTAAGAGCTCGTCAAGAGCTTTCATATGATACATGTCTCATCGCTGTTGAGCAATGTGGCAATCTTTGCCCATGACTTTCACGAAAGTGACTAAAAGTACCAAAACACCATTTTCGCGGTAGATTTCAAGTTAGCTGCCTTAGAATGAAATGAAGAGCTCGTCAAGAGCTTTCATATGGCACATGTCTCATCACTGTTGAGGAATGTGGCAATCTTTGCCCATGACTTTCACGAAAATGCTATAAAGTACCAAAGCTCCATTTTCGCGGTAGATTTTTAGTTAGCTGTCTTAGAATGAAATGCAGAACTCGTCAAGAGCTTTCATAAGACATATGTCTCATCACTGTTGAGCAATGTGGCAATCTTTGCCCATGACTTTCACGAAAATGCTATAAAGTACCAAAGCACCATGTTCGCGGTGGATTTCAAGTTAGCTGTCTTAGAATGAAATGAAGAGCTCGTCAAGAGCTTTCATATGACACATGTCTCATCACTGTTGAGCAATGTGGCAATCTTTGCCCATGACTTTCACGAAAGTGACTAAAAGTACCAAAACACCATGTTCGCGGTGGATTTCAAGTTAGCTGCCATAGAATGAAATGAAGAGCTCGTCAAGACCTTTCATATGACACATGTCTCATCACTGTTGAGCAATGTTGAAAAGTGGGTCCAAACTGACGCATGCTCCTTTGACATGTGGGAACTGTGCATTATTCCGGGCGTGTTATTCCACACCTCAATCTATACCAAAAAAATAAAAAATAAATATACCATCACGCCTGTATTCCCCGAAGGGTTAGGCAGAGGTGTACCAATGTACACCCACAGTTCGCCGGTATGTTTAGGTCCCATGTAATAGGGGGCGAGCCTATTGCTATTAACCGGGCACAAATCCAAACTCCGAGCTGCTACTGAGAATTTCATAGAAAAACCCAATAAGACTTTTTGCTCGACCTGGGAATCGAACCCGGGACCCCTTGCACAGCAGTCGCACTTGCGACCACTAGACTAACGGAGCAGTTCAACCTGAAACTGATACATAACATTCGCTTTACAGAATACTCAATAGTATTCTGTAAAGCGAATGTTATGTATCAGTTTCTTTTGTACATTTTGAGGAAGCACTTATCAGAGATATAATGCCACATTTCAGCCATGTCTTTCGTATTTGTGAGTCCCTTGCGGTTTCGTTTGCATGGCCAATACAAACATAGTTTGTTTGTCCGCTGTCAAGTCTAAGCTTACAAGAAAACAATTTCTTGACGTTCACTAAAGCATGTCAGCTAGACAAATACACTCTCTGTCCTCTACACTATCCCTCCACAACAGCCCCTTCTGCCGATATCATATTTTGTTGGAAACACATTCTCAACAGAAACTCCTCTAAATTCCTTTCGGCTTCGTTCCGTAAATGTTCGAGTTCCGATCATAAAGCGTTGGCGAAGCTATCGAACTAATATTTATAGTTTCCAAGTGGAACACAAACTTGTAGTACTACTTGTGATAGAAATGCAATTGTACGGAAAGTATTTGTGATGGATTGTCAACACACTGTTGTAGCTTATGAGAGGAATTACAAAAAGAATTGAATGATGTTGATGTGATACCAGCCTATTATATTGTCCCACTGCAGGGCAAAGGACGCTTCTCATACAGAGAAGGAACGAGCATTGATCACCATGCTTACTTAAGGCGGTTGGCAATTACAGACTTGTATTAATTATAAGGCCAGCTTTCCTCGCGATGTTTTCCTTCAGCGATGTCAATGGTATTGAAGATAAACTCAGAAAGTGCATATGAATTAAAAAAGTAATATCGGTACTTGCCCGTACACGGTTGCGAAAACACAGTCTTGTGTATGAGGGCCTTAACCACTAAGCTATCACCTATAACGCGTCATATATACTTATGACAAATTCACTCGGTACGACTTAACAAAACATAAAGGTTTTGCAGCCTTACGTTCGTTTATACAACACGAATTAAATTATGTGGAAGGCAGAAGCCCATAAGTCGTAATTGGAAGCACACTGTATTGCCAGCTGTGTCACGATACATACAGATATCCCTGAAGAGTTCAAATCAATCACATATCCCCTAACTAACCAGTCAACATCCCTTTGGGCCAAGTTGATTGAAAACCGCTAAGCTTTCAGAATCAGTCAACACAAAAAATAAACCCGTCTCTTTTACTCCTATTGGTTTTAAGAAAACCAGAAAGAGAGGTACGTACAATTGGAATTCGTTTGCCGATTGTGAGCCTGATATTATTATCATTTTTTCACAGTAAACATAAAATTCTTTGAAACATCAAAAGATTCGTGTTTTGAATAATGTTCGTTCTGTTTTAAAGGTGGAATTAAAGGGATCAAGTTTGTTTGGTTATGTTTGTGTTGTGTTTGAGGAACTATGTTAATTTGAGCCTCTATCCCTTTTGCAAGTGGCTCGGCAAACTTGGCGGGAATTCTTTTGTGAGCTCTTAGTGTTGCTTTAATAACAACTTTGTGTTTATTGCGTTAGTGTGCAGGTTGTTTTCTTTTAAAAGTTTAAAGTTCAAGTTTTTATTACGAGAAACAAGAAGTACTCCTGTAAAATTGTATCTACGTTACTTTCAGAAGTTGCTCAAAGAACACAGGGTACTATAAGAACAGCTTTATTTATTTATTAGGTATTTTCAAAAAAATATAATATTTAATAACTGTTATATTTTAAGTGTGATCATCAGGTTGTTTTTTGTTTCTTTTTAAATTATGCGTTTCCCCACACTAGGAATTTCTTCTGTGTCGTGGATTTGTTTACAAACAAATTAACTCACATAAACAAACAGCCTAATCCGAACCAACTATTTGTTGGCCATACAAATATTTGTTCCGTGCGGGAATCGAACTCGCGACACGCAGTGCATCAGCCAATCGCTCAGCCACTTCGCCAACCGTGACGTAAAAAATACAATAAATTGCGCAACTTAGTGCGAAACACCGTCTGTACATACATAGGACCCACACAGACACATGCTCCATGAACCGCTTCTAGTAAAGTGAAACGTATTTAGCGCGACTTACTCCGCTTTACACGGAGTACTGAGCACCTGCCGGTAACGCATGCGCCTGCATAGCTCACACATATTTTAGTGCCCTACATACATGGCGGGTAGATGATCACGTTGTAAGCTACTGTTTACAGTTTTGATACTAAAATAACCGACTAACATTTTTTTATGTGATAGGACGTTTTAGTATGAATAGAGCTCTTTGTGAAGGAGCTCGTCCGGGGAAGTGCTACCCCCATATTTGTTTCAGAGCTGCGTTCCGGTTTGAAGGGTATGGGTGCCGGTGTAATTACTGGCACATTGTGACATAAGACATTTTAACTTTGTCTCTAGGATGACAACGCAGCTACGATGTCTGTGGCATTGCAGATGTCTTTAGGCGGAGATGACCACTGAACATCAGGTGAGTCGTTGGATTGCTTGCAATCCAGCGACCAAAAAAAAAAGGAAAATCTAAAGAATCCGTTTCATTATGTTTCACATCTTACAGAATTTTCTATTCCACTGAATCAGAACTAATTTTCATGACTGAACTTTTGAGGGCTATTATCATTGGCTTGTAACTCTCAGCAAAAAATGTACCTAAATGGATGTTCGAAGACACGTGGAATGTGAAACTTTTCGCTTCTTTTACAATCGTCGAGTGATGATGTTCATGCATAAAACATAGTGTAGGAACACGGGTCTGTGACAGTGAGTACGAACAATAAAATGAAAAAGGCTTCATATAATGTTGACTTAAAAAAATTACCATTCTGCCCTAGTAAAATGGTTATGTGCAAATTCACCGAAATTTCACATTTTTTAAACCTTTGAAGGCAAAAAAAGTGGCTGGTATACTTTTTGGAAAACTGAAATTTTAGATCAGATGTAGATACTGCTAACTTTCATTATTTTATCTAATTCAATAGTTTGGCCTTATTTACAGTTACACATATTAAACTGTTTCCCATGGGAGGTAGACAGAAACCACGAAACGCCACCTGCTACGATCCTTACATACTCCTTTTGCCTCCTCCGCGTTTATACATCTGGTCATACAAGCACGCCGGTTACGAGTACTGCACACCCGACCTTTCTGGAGAACCTCACCAATAAGGTTAGGGTAGGTCTTTCTAGGGCGTCTCCTCCCAGCGTTGCCACTCACATCTGCTACATAAGTTCCTTTTGTTAGTCATCTTTCACTCATCCTGTCAACATGACCAAACTATCGTTAGATCATAATTGGTATAGTATAATAAGTCGCCTGTGAAGCATGCCAATAAGCGACTCCATCAATATGCTCTCGTATCAATCACCTTCCGTCCATGCGCACAATTACCCGCCGGCCATCGTTTACTTCACTTATACCACTGAGCAGATAAGTACAGAAGATCCACTAACTACTGTGTGCTGTGCCTTATCAAGGTCCATAACAGTAGGTACTTATGCTTTAAGTCTTTTGTAACATCTACACATTATGGTATGCAAATAATTGTATTTTTCGTGTAATGGATAAATTGAAAAAATACTACAAAATGTACATTATAAGTGAGTGGGCTTTAATTCAGTATCAAAAGATTTAGGGTTCCCGTAAAAAAATTCACGCATTCACGAAGTCGCAGAAAAAATAAAAAAAGTCAAGTCGTACATTCAAGGCACGCAGCTGTGACTGAGATTTGTTTGATATCACGCTACTTGTAAACAAATGTCAGTCGAAAGTATGTAACCAAACTGTGTCGAAAATACACGCATCGTATGCGTGCGCCTTCTGTACTCATTTGTATGCTGCTAACACAATTGGCCCCCCGCCAGACACGATCATTGCATATAACATCGTCCACAACACGAGCACAATACATCTCTAACGTGTCTCCTATAAATATGTATACTTTAGGTTTACCTACAGTTCAAGCTAACTTAGCCGCGCCTTAGTACTGAACGTTTATTAGACGTTGCTAGTTATATACTCGCCTTAATAACGCTTCTGTGTATTTGGAGCTGAGATAGCAGTACATAATAAGGTCGATTGTTTGTAGAATTTGGTTTGATATTAACAATTCGCTTTAAGTTTGATGGAAAATATAACGTGGAACAGTAGTTTTGTTAGGAGTCTCATGTGTTAATGACTGGCTATTAACTTTCGCTAAATAAGTCGTATCATTGTACAAAGGCATCATAATTTAATCATTTGTGTTCTGCCTCTCCTAGCTATGCCACCACTTCATCAGGTATATTCATAAATCGAGAGTAATGTCTACTTGGTAGTAGTAGAGCTCTTTGTGAAGGAGCTCGTTCGGGGAAGTACTACTACCATAATTATCTATTTCTGTTGCAAAGCAGCGTTGCTGTGTTGCTTCCGGTTTCAAGGGTATGGGTATGGCACATGAGACTTTTAACTTTGTCTCTGTAATGCAGATGGTTACAGGCAGCGGTGAACACTTAACATAAGGTGGGCTGTCGGCTTAATATCTTGTATCGAACGGACAAATAAAATAAAAAGCTTTTATAATTATGTAGATAATAAAAGATGAGTGCCTACTTAAAGAGCTCCATAGCGCTTTAAGTAAATAATAATGATGCGCCACTCGGCAACACTATCGACGTCAAGTGAGACTCGCTCTCATCCGTGACAGTACAGCCGGCTAGCTGAATATGTAACAGTTCCGAACTTAGTTATAAATATGGCGCCCTTTGTCAAAGTTTAATTCGATGTCCCAACGAACTGGAAGTGGGGCTCAATTATTAATTGGAGAGCAGTAGGGATGTGTTTATTCTAGCACCAGCTTCCTTAAGAGACTGGGCATGGATTTACAATAAATATTTAAAAATCACACGCCAGGATATTTCACTATTTCATAACAACTGTCGTGCCATTACTTACTGTTTAATGAGGTAAGTATATTACCAACAACTGGCATAAACCTACACGCTGCTACTGAGCATTTCCTAATGAAATAAAACCCAAAACACTTTGTCTGACCTTTTTTTTGGTGAACGGTGGAAAGTCACGTGAAAATCCTCGTGGAGTGTCCCGGACGTGAGGGTGACGGAGCGGCCGGACTCTTACCGGCTAGAACCACCGCGGTGTTCCACCTCTGCCTATGGCGGGGGGTGCGGGATTCGCATAACCATTCACCGCTCTCCCGACAGGTCTCCACCCAGCGGGTTCCTCCTTCCTACATTCCCTGACCTAGATATCGTTCCTAGGTCCATCTATTCTCATATTTTCCATTCTGTCCGGAGATCGAACCTGTGTACTAAGGCATAGTAATCAATGGAACAATACCGCTTGTAGTAAGCACGTTTAATACACTAGCTGTCATAAGCGAATGTTCTCCGTCGATACGTGAGGAGGTCTCCAGTGCCAGACTCCAGCTCAATAATTAATTCCAAAATACCTAGTCAGGGCTGTCACGGTATGGTGTTGTACTTTATATAATGATAGCTTTAGCCCGCGACTACGTCCGCGTAAATGTCGGTTATCGTGGGGGTTAACGAAGTCGCGGAATAAAAAAGTAAGCTTTGTGCTTTCTTGAGGTTCAAACTTACCAAGTACTAAACATCAAAATTGGGTCAGTCGTGAACGCGTAACAGACAGTCAGAATTACTTTCGTATTATTTAATAATATTGGTATGGCTATCATGTATAAATGGAGACGATGAGTAAGAAAGATGTATGAATGTAGTGCTTTCTAATTAGGTGACCGTTTAATGAAAATATTTTAAAAGTATCTTTAAATAATTTGGTTGATAAAAATAAAGAGTTTAAATTATGCAGGTTCTATAAATTTTTATTACAGTAAAATAGGCGATATGTTTGACTTTCATTGGCGTCGGTTATTTACTGTATCATACTTACTATGAATCGCTTCATGTCATACCTATATAATATTTTCTTACCAAAATTGTTCCACTTTTGATCCGGTACATGTTGCTTCTCCGGTCACTGTAAAACAGGCCTTTAATGTCAAAATCCCGTGGCTGTAGCTACTGTGGTTAGTTGGTGTGTCACCCCTGAGCTGAGTCGTATAATTAATACGTGAAGGCGGACGAGGTGTCCGCTGCAAGCTGCGCTGTACGTCTACACTCCAAGTAGGACAATATAGGTGAAAGTTTTAGTCATAATTAGGACATGTTCCTGCCTTTTACTCAACTTTTACTATTGCCTTTATACAAAGCTTATTCCAAGTAGTGAAGTAATGTCCTTCCTATCGTACTACTACTTAATATAAATGCAAAAGTTTGCGACTGCAACTGCCTCGTTGGCCTAGTGGTCCTGAGTGCGACTGCTACGCTAGAGGTTCAATTCCCAGGTCGAGCAAAAAGTGTTATTGGGTTTTTCTATGAAATTCTCATTCTCAGTAGCAGCTCGGAGTTTGGATTTGTGCCCGGTAATGGCAACAGGCTCGCCCCCTATTACATGGGACCTAAATATACCGGCGAACTGTGGGTGTACATCAGTACACCTCTGCCTAACGCTTCGGGGAACACAGGTGTGATGGTATATAAAAGTTTGCGAGAATGGATGGATGTTTGTTACTCAATTACGCTAGAATGGTTGAAGAGAACGGATGAAATTTGGCACAAAGATAGATTACAGGTTGGAATAGTACATAAGTTACTTTTTATCCTGGAAAAATGTACGGTTCCCCTTAGATGATATATAAAGCGTGACGCAAACGAAGTCGCGGGCAGAAGCTAGTTACTGCTGCCAAAATGCTGATTAAATGAACAAAAAAACCCTCTGAGTTAAGGCATTTAGTCGAAAGCTTGGTTCTTCAGTAAACTAATTAAATTCAATATACTTAGAATCTGAAAAGCTCAGGGAGAAAGGTTGGGTTACCAGGCTACAGATGCTTGTAGCTATAGTTACGGCTATTGGCAAGGGCAACTTTTGCGTTTCGACTGAGA
The DNA here is from genome assembly GCA_932526535.1 of Caradrina clavipalpis. Classification (NCBI taxonomy): domain Eukaryota; kingdom Metazoa; phylum Arthropoda; class Insecta; order Lepidoptera; family Noctuidae; genus Caradrina; species Caradrina clavipalpis. The sequence continues at coordinate 13,219,780 of OW052109.1, read as the reverse complement.
ACTGCGCGGCTAACAGTAAAATGTATTGTTCATTTGTTTCGAAGCTCTCCGGGCGTTACATCACTTCTTACAATTGAATAAGAAACAACACTTGTCTTAATTACCCTTTATGTTGTAGAGCAGGCGTGGCCACCGCTATCTATAACAATCACACCGCAATCAATATTGATTACAACATAGCTAGTTATATATAAGGGCATCCAATTAGTTAATTAGGTCACAGGTTGTGCAATACCCAGCAGCTTTATAATGAAGTGCGTACGACTGCTTTTCTACTGTTAGTAGTAATTCCTAATAGCTAGAAACTAGATCTAATGGAAATAATTGACTACAAACTAAGTTAACCTTTATAAAACTTATGAATGAATTCGCATCTTTCAATTCGTGTAATAACTGCTTCGTGACCCTAGATGTTGTTTGTTAGAGGTCTTGAGTTCGATTCCTAGGTTTAGCATAAAGTTTTATTGGATTTTTCTATGCAATTCTCAGCAGCAGCTCGGAGTCAGGATTTGTGACCAGTTAATAGCAATAGACTCAAAACATACCAGCGAACTGTGGTTGTTCATTAGTATACCCCCGTCTAATCCTCCGGGGAATATAGGCGAGACGATATGTGGTATAGTTAAGCAATGAGTGTTGTACAAATTCTGATAATCTCATTGAATCGGAAGACCGAGAACAGCCCTCGGTAAACGGACAGACAGACTAAGTGAAGATAAGGATAAGCATAAAACCTCCACCGCCATTTCGCCGCTAAACTCCTCTTATTCGCTGATAAGCAGACGCGGAGCTGTCACGTGTGATGTGAGAGTACATGTTGAGTGAGCGACGTGCAGGCGTCTGGGAGCATTCGCTTAGCGGCGGTCGTTGTAATATGTATGTGAGATGATTAACTTGTAAGTTATGGCGTTCCATATGATATGTGATTGTTAGTGATGTGCTTTTTTATTGTTGTGTTAAACTTGATAACTAGATTTTTTTAAATTTACACACACACACATCATCACGCCTCTATGGTTAGGTCCCATGTGATAAGGGGAGAGCGTATTGCCATTATCCGGGCACAAATCCTAATACTATGCTGTTAATATTTTTGGATGGCAAATAATCCCACGATCCTAACCTGATGTTAAATGGTGACCTTTGCCTATAGAAATTTGTAATACCAGAGGCCTTGCAAATGCGTCGCTATCCTAGAGACAAAGTTAAAATGTGTCATGTGCCTGTTATTACACCAGCATCCAAACATTTCAAACTTAAACGTTATGGACAGCAATGCTGCTTGGCGGCAGAAATATGTAAGTAAGGTGGTAGTATTTCCTTACACGCTGCTCCATCACAAAAAGCTTTGTTTATATAGTAAACTAGCGAACTGCCTACGACGTCGTCCGTCATTATGTAACGCCTTTGGCAACTGCTTCACTCCCGTGTTTTGTAGCGTGATGTTATAATATAATCTTAGACACTCACAAATAAGTTGGGTTTCTAGGGGCAAAAGAATTGTTATAATCGGTTCAGTAGATCCAGAGATTGCCCCCTACTACCTCACAAGCTTTATCTCTTTATTTAATAAATATCATAGTATAGACAAAGACATGAAATCGCAGTTCTAACCACTGCACTCAGGGGATTAAGAACCGAAACACGAAATAGATATTAGCCAACAGCCGGTTGGTACTTACTCGTAACAGATCTTGCGATGCGAGTCCGGATCGCGCCAATTCGCAGTTTTGTTTCAGACCCTAGAGCGGTCGCTCGGAACACTAAAGTTTGCTATTTATTTGTATCGCGGCGCCGGCGGTGCACCCGCCCGAGCGATGTCTCTCGAGGAATACTTTGAGTAAGATATTCTAGCAATGATTGGATTATTGTGTTCAAGTGGTTTCAGTTTTCTTGCCACTGAATAGTTTTCCAAAACTTTGTTATTACTCTGAACCAAACAATTTAATGAACCGTTTGTAGTTTTCGTTGGCCTAGTGGTACTAAGCGCGACTGCTACGCTAGAGGTCTTGGGTTCGATTCCCAGGTCGAGCGATAAGTGTTATCGGGTGTTTCTATGAAATTCTCAGTAGCAGCTCGGAGTTTGGATTTGTGCCCGGTTGGCAATGCAATAGGCTCGCCCCCTATTACATGGGACCTAAACATATAGCAAACTGTTAGAGCGGATAACCCTTCGGGGAATACTGGCGTGATTTTATACCTTTATATAAATGTATGCTGTACCACGTTATACAGACTAGCAGAAATGTAAATAGCCTAACACACTCTCCCGGCGCGCTCTAATATAAATCATGCGGAACCCGGTTGAGCAATAAAAGTAAAATAAAGTATCGCAGTAATCCCAGCACGGCTTTTCAGCGCAAACTATGCATCGTACCTGTTTTACTTAAAAGTAGAGATTCACGAACGATTTAAACATAATTACTGTGCTTCAAGTGTTGTTTACTGTGTAGGAAAGATTGCAATCTAATTTCAGTCTCTAATTCACAAAACATCAACATTTATTTTTCATTTTTTGATGACCATTTATTATTATTACATGTTTTTTTTTTTGAGATTGTCGCTAAGATGAGATTGCGTTCAGATTTTCAACGTTTTTAATTAGTGATTTATCATAGCCCGCGAGCGGAACGGGCCCATAAGAGTTCTCCATATTCATATATTTTTCTGTTTCCCATTACCAATATCAGAGTTAGGAGCAATGCTCTATTGCCTATATTTCGCCAGGAATTCTTTCCTCCTCCGAATATAATACCTAAAAGTATTTCCCGTGGAGTTGCCATAAGCCGTGGTAATGCAATGTAGACACAGATAATACCATCTAAGATGATAATCGCCTTCTGTTCAGACGTTCTCTTGTATTTAACAAATGTCGGGCGATTCTTCTTGTTTTCAGACACAAACAGCTGCGGCTTGAAGTTTTAAAATAATGTATGTTGGTCCGATAGTTTACGTGTTCCAGTGAAAAATGCTACCATTTATTTATTGTATTGAAAATTGACAATACGAATAGATATTACGGTACACGATGAATGTACTGAGACAGAATTTTCTCGACAATGGAGTTTCTTGTTCATTTTTGCATGAAATTAAAAACTCAGATTACATTATTGGGGTAATCTGAAGATAATAATATTATTCGATGTGAATGAAGATTGTCCCTTTTGTACATAACATTATATTATTATAATGTATCTTTGTTTGCCTCTCTAAAAGCTACAGTTATTATATTTACGTGATTTTTATTTTTATTCATAGATTTTGTTTTTTGCTAGTTTATGTGTATTGTATTCTCCATCGTTATATCGAAAGAATCAATTGAGTTAGATTAGACTAATGCATTTTTTCCAAGGGGGTAGGCAGAAACCACAGCACGCCACCTGCTACGATCCTTTCGCCACATCCAGATTCATACATCTAAGCACGCCTGTTATGAGTACTGCTCACCAGACCTTTCTGAAGAACCTCACCGATAAGGTCTGGGCAGGTCTTTCTAGGGCGTCCCCTCCCGGCGTTGCCACTCACATCTGCCATATAAATCCCTTTTGTTAGTCGCCTTTCACTTATCCTCTCATCATGACCAAACCATTTAAGCGTACTCTTTTCAACCTATGTAACCACATCCTCTGTTGTCGTATAATTTCATTCCTCACTCTATCGTTCAAAGTTACACCACACATACTTCGCAAGGAACGCATCTCCACAGTATTACTCCGACTTAAATCAGATCATATAATTATAATAAATAGATCAGTAACTCTCTCACAGTCTTCAGCCTCGACTTCACATCAGCCTGTACAAACGCCGGCGTCCCCTCGCGTCAGCTCGCTATCTGACACCTGACGTCATAATCCGATCGAACATGTCTCGAGACAGATCGTGTTCCCGCTCGCTGTGGACCATTGTATAATGTTATGTATGTATAATTGAGTTAAGTTATAGATTTGTGCCTCAATCATGAGAATACACTTATACTTGCGCCACATTCAATACAGAATATTCATTAACCAACAACTGTCAAATTAAGGAACAGTGCGGTTACAAAAATACTTTTTCAAAACCTTTGTTGTATTATATAAGACAAACTGATATAGAAACACATGGAATAATGTACTTACGTACTTACTAAATAATACAAAAGTAAATTGTAACTTTAAATATATTACTTTTATAACATGCACCAAGTGCTTTAAGTGCCCACATTTTTTTGATGTTAGTTGTTAAAGAAGATAGTTTTGTAATTAGTATCGCGGTTGACAAGGGTAAGACTAACATATGTCACAAGCTCAGTTTGGTAATAATGTAGTCGTGTAGTCGTGTTAGAAAAAACACGGTATTTTTGCTTTTACTTCTACTTTATTTTATGTAGCCTATGACCTCTTTGAACGTAAGACATTATTTATCTCAATCAGACGACGTTAGAGTCTAAAATACAACCATTCGCAATGTTTATCACGGACTGCCTGCCAAAGCAAATAAAATAAGGAGCAAAAGTTACTGCTACGTAAATGCTACGCCGCCTCTACGCCGTAGCAACGTAGCGCTACGAGGGCACAGTCGGCGACAAGGCTATAAAACGTTATCTAGACGATTTACGATTTTTTTCAATTCCATTTGCGACAATCTGTCAGAAACTCGGACCCTATTCCTAGCAGATGTTCCTAGCACCCCTATATGTCTTCTATTCCTACGATACCTACGTTTAGTAAAAGAAAAAATGGGGCGACTAAATTTTATTGGCCTCAATTTTTGTTCGTCCAATAAAGGTTATTTATTTCAGTGATCGATTTGTAGGCCTTCGATAAATAGCTTTGGAGGAAAAATGCTGGAGTCGTCAACGCCAGGGATTGTCAACATTTGTCAACGTCTCTCCCTCGGCCGTAGGGTTGCCACAAAGTGGTATCTTGTGCGTTAAGAATGCATGAAAAAGGTTGAGAGCGTCTGCCGTAGTGATTGCAAGCATTTATCAATGTCGTGTTGGACAACGTAATAGTGGACGGAACGTGGGTTCTGTACACATTTTATTATTGCCTTTTAATTAAACGAAGTAGTTTGCACTACCTATGTTTGGATATAGCTACAATTTATGAACGTACAAATAGCTTAAACGTTGGAATGGTGAATAAAACTTGTCTCACAGTCGATCTAAAGAGGATAGTAACTTCTGTATACAGTATGTTACGCAAAGGGTATATCCATACAAACGAGGTGAAGTGTGTATCCAGTACTGAATCATTATACAAAATTTTAGTTCAAAAGCAATAGCTTTGAAAATGCATAATATTTTTAATTTGTGTCAGGAACAACAAATATTTTAGGGAGTTGCTTCTTTGCGTGTAGTTTATTGACACCGATCAGCTGACTTGGTGTAGTGATGTGTAGAATTGAATTGGAAACATTTGGTTTTTCACTTAAATGTTTCTTAGCTTTATAATTTTGTGAGTATAGGTATTAAAAAGGTTGCTATGTGGTTCGTTAACACCATAAGAATCTGTGCGATTGATATTTATAGTAGTTTATTTCCACAAAACGGCACGGCGTGCATACTTCGGAGACGAACACATCGAAGGTCGGATATGTACCTGTATACACTAAACTTTCCGTAACACACAATTTATTTCTAATATGCTTTTGAATAAAGTTAGTATAGACATTTTATTTTAAATTAGCACCGTATATTTATATCAAAGGTCACAAACATAATCCGAGGTTAATCCCGGGATTAATAAAAATTAATTGGATGTGTTGAGGATTACCGTATCGATCCCCTCGCGGAGGATCGCCGCAGAGCTTTGTGTCATCCCTCTGTGGGAGCTTTACGCGCTAAAAATATTGACCTGCGTATTTTAAAATTCACAATTTAAAATCCAAAAATAATATCTATTTTTGGAGTTGAAATCCGAAATCACAAAACTTTCTAGGTTTACTTTATCTATATTAGTTGAAAATAAGGCATTACATAACAGCTACCTTTTGAAGGAAAAACAATTTTAATTTTCAGCTACATTGCATTAACTTAAAAATCCGTTATTTTATTTACAACTTCGGGAAAATATCTCAATTTTACATAAACATACTAACAGCTAGTCTAGCCAAGAAGTCTCGTGTTGCCCAATAACTGGGTTCTGGAGATCGGACAGGCAGTCGCCCAATGTATGCTGGTATTCAGCTGCATTCGGTTAGACTAGAAGCTGACCCCAACAAGGTTGGAAAAAGACTAAGCAGATGACTAACAGCTACTAGAACTGTATTAAGTTGTTTAATACATACACAATAAGTTCCATGTCAGTCATTTTCAAAGTAATTTAATCCAATAAATATATGAGCGAATAAAACTACAAGCAAACCCTTATTTACAAACCCTATTTGGGTAAAAGCTTACCGTGCTCTCGACAAAGTGTCGATTACCGAGGGGTCACGTCAGCCCGCACTCGCACGAGCCGACACGAGCCGACGCGAGCCGACACGAGCCGACACGGCTGTTGACTCGCGCCTCTCCAGTTACTGCTGATAGTCACATATGGCGGCTGATGGGCGAGAGAGGACGTTTTATTTACTGATACTTGATACGACCTTCGGGGTCATTACGAAGAGCAAATGTTTAGGCAAACTGGAAGTAAAGGTAGGGCCTGTTACACATAGCGGATGGGGTATCTACTAGATACATTGAATTGTATATGAAACATTTCGTGGTGACTGGAGATGGAGAAACGGACTATCTTTTGCCTTTTGGATCTAAAAATAAAATTATTCTTATTTGCCTCTTTATTATTCCGTCAAGGGTCAACTGGGGACTTCATTCGGCAATCTTCATGGAAAGGAAAACCTTTCAGATGACCTAATCCTGTCGATAAATCGATATCAAACTACTGTTATCAGCGAGGTCATTATTTAGCGGGGACAAGTGAGCATCGCGCCGTCGGCCGCGCCTCGCTCAGCGATAACACAAACGAAGAAGGATGGCAGTGCGATGTGTTAGATAGTGGTGTGACCGTGCCCCGTCACACTCAGCCTGATTATAAGTGAAGTTGATTAGGGTACTGAGTGAGGCTCCGTTCTTAGGACACAAAGTGATAGAGCTAGACGTCAAGCGTTTAGTATGGAGTGTGCTGTGTAACACTTACCTACTTACAACAATTTATATTAAAACTTGCACAGAGAATGCATTTTATATTAATTTAAATAATCATCACGTAAATCGGATAAGTTGCTCTCAAGTTACGAGCGCACATGATAACTGTTATGCCGGGGCTGCGGGTTGTTCGAAAGAGATACCACGCCCCCGGAGCGCAAAGGGTACAAGAAGGAACATGGATGGGTCACTAAAAATCTGATACAAGGGCGGGAGAAGTCATTGGATAATTTCCCATGCGGAAAAGAAAAACACGATAACTGTTATATCTCCGCTTCCCGCTCAGCGGGGCGCTTGTAAACGAACCCTTAGGCACCAGTTGTGGGTAAATAAGTAAAGTTAGTCTTATTACGTTTGTGTTGCTGACGAGGGAGGAGCGCGGTGCATCAGCTGCGCCCGGGAACTGACGGGGACTGTGTCGGTTACTCTGGCTATTTCCAAGTTTTTAGTTAAATTGATGCATCACGCTTGTGTTCCATAACGAGATAAGCAGAGGTATGGTACACCCATATGTCAACATCTAGCTAGGACAGTGGTGATCTCTAATTATACGTAGAATAATAGTCTTCGAGGGAATATTTCCAGAAACATTGATTTAAAAATGTACAACATACCATCACCATTATACCTGTATTCTTCGAAGACATAGGCAGAGGTGTAACAATGAACACGCACCGTTCGCCGATATGTATAGGCTCGCCCCCTATTACATGGGACGAGCTTATTTAAAACGAAAAAAAAAAACACGTCAAAAGGTTTACTTTTTTTAAATCATTCTTCATCGAAAGAAATGGTTTTTAAACCTATTCTTATATTGTATGGCTTCCATTTATTTTGAAAATAAGAATAGATTCAAAATTCTTAATAAAAAACCACCTCCAAATTGATAAAGAAAGAATTAAAAACATTACGCCGCTGTCGACAAGGATCTTGTCGACTTCCCCTCTCACAAAATGTTCTCATCGTGTGGAGGTACTTGTGAATGTTCCGCCAACTCGTTAAAGAGGAGTTAGCGTCGAGTGACGATTCCTTCATCAATATTCTGAATGTATAATTACATTGATTACTTGAACAGCGAGCAATTCATTTGAAGTTCCTTCAAGTTTTGTTACAGCTTCAGGTGACTTTGTTCGCGGAAGAGATCGTTTTCCAGATTTTATTGGGTATGATTAGCCATAGATTCGTTTTTATAAATAACTATCTTCGGCCTGTGACTTCATCCGCGTCAATGCTAAAATATTATTTGACGGGCCTGTTGGTCTAGTGGTTAGCGACCCTGACTGCTAAGCCGCAGGTCGTGGGTTCGATTCTCACCCAGGACAAACTTTGTGTGATGAGCATGATTGTTTGTTCTGTGTCTGGGTGTGATTTATCTATAATATGTATGTATTTATAAATAATATAAGTATGTATATCAGTTGTCTGGTTACCATAACACAAACTCCGCTTAGCTTGGGATCAGATAGCCGTGTGTGAGTTGTCCCAAGATATATATACAGGGTGGAAATTTATTATCCTACCTGGAGGGAAAGTACTCTAAATACTTAAGTTAGCAAAATTTACTCAAAGGAAACATACCTTTATTTTAAAAAAGAAACGAAACTGCATTTAAATAATTTTGAAAATACGCTTGCTACACCCAGGAATCGAACCGACTAAAATTCGAAAAAATAGCATCCTGTACTTTTATGGCATCAATCGATAGGGTCAATCATAAGGATCAAATCTCTGCAAACATGGTAAATTAGAATTAAGAAAAACATGCAATTTTAATGTAAACTTATTTTATTCGGACGAAAAAAACGAGTAAACTAAGTCCTTGCTGGAAATGAGCTTCATTTTGTTGGATGCACCAATTTATGCCTTAAAAAAAATCATTTTGAGTAACTTTTGGTAGCGTAATGCAATTTTCAGTATTCACCAAAACACCCTACTAAAAGTTATTCAAAATGAATTCCTTAAAATACTGAATTTGTGCATCGAAGAAAATGAACGTCATGTCGAGCATGCAATTAGTTAATGTACTTACTCATTTTTTTCGTCCGTATAAAATAAGTTTAAATTGAAATTTCATGGTTTTTGTTTAATTTAGCTTACCATGTTTGCAGAGATTTGATCCTTATGATTGACCCTATCGATTAGTGCCATAAAAATACAGGATGCTATTTTTTCCGATTTTAGTCGGTTCGATTCCCGGGAGTGGCAAGCGTATTTTCAAAATTATTTAAATGCAGATTTGTTTCTTTTTAAAAATAAAGGAATGTTTCCTTTGGGTAAAATGTGCTTACTTAAGTATTTAGAGTACTTTCCCTCCAGGTAGGATAATAAATTTCCACCCTGTATATATATATTATTCCACGGGAACTGTACATTATTCCGAGATAAAAAGTATCCTATATGTTACTACTACTATCAAACTCAGTGCCAAATTTTATCCAGATCCGTCCAGCTGCAGCCGTTTAAGTGTGAAAGAGTAACAAACATCCAATTATCCATCCTCACAAACTTTCGCATTAATAATAATAATAGGATTAGCCGGAAGGAAGTAGGATATTAGTAGGACTAGCTTTTGCCTACGCCTAAGTCCGCCTAAAAGTCGTTTATCCCGGACGGAGACGAATTGCGGAATAAAAAGTAGCCTTTGTCATTTCTTGGGGCTTAAACTTACTCCGTACCAAATTTCATCAAAATCGGATTTGTGATAGAGTCGTCAAGGCGTAACAAACAAACACAGTTACTTTCGCATTTTTTTATATTACTAGTATGAGTAGTACAAAATGAGTAGCAATATTACAATACAGTATCATTCCCGTATTTTGTTTGCTATTAGTATTCCAAGACCACAAAGCTATTATAGTTGGAACAGTATTTACGAGGTAACCCTAATAAATCTACAATCTAAAGTTATGACTATGTAACACTCCCTGTTCACAATTCGAGGGTTATCGGAATTGATCATTCGTGGTTAACAAATTGATGATCGCTATGAATCTTCGTAGGATAATTACATGAACTATCGAGAAGCCTTTGATATAGGTACAGTTATTATTGTTGTGCAAGCCCTACACGTTCCTATTCGTATATAGATTTTTTAATGTAATTTAAAAGCTAACCAGTCGTAGACTCAGCTGATGGTAAGTGATCACCTCTAGACATCTGCAATACCAGATATCTTGTATATGCGTTGCCATCCCAAAGACAAAGATGCAATGTCCCATGTACGTGTGCCTGTAATCACACCGACACCCATACCGTACACACCGGAACACAGCAACGCTGCTTTGCAGCAGAAATAGTTATGGAGGTAATATTTCCCTGCACGAGCTCCTTTACAAAGACCTCTACTACTACTAAAGTTTGATGTAGTGTTCATTCACCGGAAAACGATTTGTTTTTGTTTTGTTTTCATACGCTTTGTATGCGTGCCCACGCTTCCCAACATAAACCAGTTCCCACAATATGCAGCGCTGATATCAATCACCACCACATCTGACCAATCACGCCGAATAACCGACCGTTTTATAGTTTAACAGCCAATCGCGTGCTGGCTCCTCGCCAACCAACTTAAACGGTTATGTATATTTTAGTGTGTCCGTTTTTTTATTATAAGATATACTCGATACGATCCCGTCTTGTTTTAGAAATTGAAGACCTTTCTTAGGAATAATTTTAAATTAGAACCAAGAGTGACGACTATAAGACGGAGAGAGAATGTAGATTTTCACTTTAACTTAGGTAGGTTCATCTCGACTACTTTTAGACTTGTTTGGAGCCCGTTTCTATGCGATAATTACATTTATTCTTATTCGTAAAAAAAAACAACGACATAGCTTGTGGAAAACATAATTTTGTTATAAAATGTATGTATATGAATTTTGCTAGACATTCGCTTTAAATTCAAAACTAACTAGGTACCACTTAGGTTCAGAACCTCGTTTAATTCCTAAAACGCACATGTGTAGGCCGGTCGAGTCGGGGGTACAACTAGGATTGTGTACAATATTCCTCGTCACATGCAACTCATAAATAAACTCCCTCATTTGCATAGTGTCCGCCGCAATGTTGCCAACATAATAACATGACGTCAGAATATACATAGGTATGTATGTACGGTTCAGTACAACGCTAGCTGTGCCTACATCGTGGGTCTGGCTAAGATTACAAGCTGGCTAGCTCTCAATTTGCGCAGGAAATGGCCATCTGCTGAGAAATAGCCCCGCACTTGGTAATTTGTTACCAGATGTGGTGCAAGTGATAAGCTTAGGGCAGTACGCGGCACACGACACATCTACATCGTCAATTCTTTGAATAGAATAATAAAAGAATTCCATGATCACGCTATTTTATTATTTCCTGAAAATTCATAAGTAGTACGTACCTACAGTAGGTATAAGTGGATTATATTTTATAGAATAGAAACATTTGATAAGACACTTGTTACAAATTCGGGACTTTTGTTATTGGGTTTTTCCACTAGGAATTTCTCAGTAATAGCCCAGAGTTTGAAAGTTGGTGATGTGACATCCCCGTGCTTCGGAATCTGCTGTTAATCTCCCCGGTTGTGTCGAATTGCTGTCCCATCGGGCTATGAGAGTTAGGGAAGAGGGAGTGTACCTGTGTTTGCGCACATACTTGTGCACTATAATACCTCCTGCGTACGTGGCTACGCTGCATTAAGATTAGCCGCCGTGGGCGGAATCGGTCTAGAGAATTACATTTACAATTACAATTTTTTACACATTTGACAGATAATATTTACCAGCACAAAACTCTAGAGGGCACTGTAAACCACCCGCGGACTGTGTCAAATAAAAAATTTTTCTTCCATTTGTTCTCAAACCGCTTCTGACTTGTGGCACGACACTCGAATCCGCTGGAGCGTTAATAATGTATAAAGTATGAAGTTATTGAAAGCCTCCGCCGGCTGCTACTCACTCCACTCACTACTTCCATAGTTATTCAGTGGAGCCGTGATTTCCCCCCCCCCCCCCATCATAATTGACAGTTAATTCACTGCTGTACAGCTTTACAGTCGAGGTGGTACCCATTATACAAGAACTGTAATTCATGTCTATTGTTTTATTTTAAGAGAAACAATTGACAATTTGCGTTTCAATTAAGAAATTGTTCTATAATAAAGTTTTAATTACAGTCCTGTTTGTATTTTTCGAAGGGAGTAAGCAGTGGAATATAGTTCACCCACATTTTGCTAGCTCTCGATAAATCTCTTTAAGAGCTTATTACCACTAAACGGTTCCTAAATCCAGTCAGACTCGGGAAAACTATTAGAAAAATCCAATACCACATTGCCTGATCTAGAATAAGTCTAAGAACCCTCGGTCTCAGTGCCTGATTCGTAAGTAGACAGTGGATGATTAGGTTCTGATTTGATGTAACCGTGTTCCTTCAAGGTAATAAATAGTATCAATATCCTCCCGATCGGGTTTCGGTCACGGCGGCCAATCTAAATGGCCAGGTATGCAGAAGAGTGCAAGGCATCAGGGGCATTTCACCTTCATAGTCCGACAGAACGGCAGCTTGACACGACCGCGAAGAGATCAGGCGCGATTTACAAATTTACGTGATGTCCGAGGTACGGGGTTGTGGTCATCAACTTCCTAATGGAGACAAGTTCTATTGGAAAATTTTCTATTGGGAAAACCCTATATAAAATTTTGCCTGATCTGGTAATTGAATCCCCACACAACAGTCGTGCCTGCCACCACGAGACCGACAAGGCGATTATCCAAAGTAAAGCGTTTATTGTCTTAACTGCCTCGTTAGCCTAATGGTCCTAAGCGCGACTACTACGCGTGAGGTCTTGGGCTCGATTCCCAGGTCGAGCAGTGTTATTGGATTTTTACATGAAATTCTCAATAGTAGCTCGGAGTATTTGTGCCTGGTTACTTATAACATACCAGCGAACTGTGGGTGTACAATGGTACACCCCTACCTAACCCTTCGGGAATACAGCCGTGATGGTATATCTTGGTACTAAAATTCTCACATTCCGTCTGCCAAAATAAGTTTAATATCTGTAAGACTTCCATCTATTTCGTTAACATTAATATTTGAGGTACAGCGGCACCTGCCCCGGGCTTCTCTTTGAGCACAACTTGAGAGTTTGTGATGTAAACATCTTGATACTTGACCTTTACACAGAATGCTTGTTGGTCGAAGTTTTATGTACTTTGTGATAAATGCTAGAATTACTTTCAAGTATTCAAGTATTTATTTGCATTCCATATGTGTTAAAGATGTTACAACAGGCTTTAAGCTAAGTACATTATGGACCCTGTTAGGGCACAGCAACATAAAATTAATATAATAAAATAATAAAAATAAATAATTTTATAAAATTTACAACAAACTTTAATTATTAGACTTAAGCAATACAAGGAATCAAATTTTAAAATATAATAATATTAAAAGAAACATTGTTATTAACATTCATACATCATTCATTCATTTCCTTACATTGTTATTAAGTAAATACTTATATTGATATAAATTATAATTAGAGACATAAAATTGAATTTATTCTATATCTATATTATATTGTATTATTCTGATGAAAAAAGTAACGATGTGCTTATGTTCTCATTGGTGCTAAATTGTTGTTTGAGAAAAAAAGAAATAACTTTTTAAAGCTTTTTAGTACAAAATTATATTAACTTCATTATTTTAAAAATAAAAATCTTTATTGAACATTTTATTTTTACTTACAATTTTGCTGTTTAACGCTTGTGTAATAATTTGTTCATTTTATCTCTGGTTGACTGGTAGAGAATGCCCAAGGAATTAAGTTGCTTAAAGCTTAGATAAATAAAAATAATTAGTTTTCTTCTAGATATTGATTTCTTTACTTCACCTAGGAGCTCGTGGCTAAATAATTACAGCCGCATAGACCGATCTCCCGGGTTAAGCCACGCTTGCCGAGGTTGGTCTGTAGATGGGTGACCATTTACTATAGCGAGTTTCCTCCGTGCCTTGGAAAGCACGTAAAGCCGTTGGTCCCGGCTGTCATTTGTAGATCTTTGACAGTGGTTACTGTTAGTCAGAAGCCCGAAAGTCTGACAACCAGTCTTACCAAGAGTATCGTATTACCCATTACTGGGTTGTGGAGGTCTGATAGGCAGTCGCTCCATGTAAAATACTGATATTCAGCTGCATCCGGTTCGATTGGAAGCCGACCCCAACATAGTTGGGAAAAGGCTAGGTAGATGATGATGACCTAGGATCTCATTTATCACTTAATATACTAACCAAAAAAATAATGAAGTAATAATCCACTTATTAGCAAAAAAAAAACCAGACCTTTTACCAAATTTAATCCATCGGTGGCTAAAAAAACGGTAACGTTCACAAAAAATAATATGATCTCTCTTAAGCCGGGGTGAATAAAACGTTAATTGAATTTACTTTGATTTGGGCTTTAATCGAGTTCAGCGGCTTAATGTGTACGCTGTTGTAATTATGTTTTTACTTGATTATGTGAAGGTTTTGGTTCACACGTACTCTACTCACGTACGCATCGGGTATGAATTTTATGTATACAATGAATATTAACTATACTAGATTCTGTCCGCGACTTTCTCCGCGTCAAATTTGATATAATAAATAATGTAATTTTTTCAGGGATATAAAGCATCCTATGTGTTATTCCACACTACAATCTCTCTCAGTGTCACATTTCATCCAGATCCATTCAGCTGGTTAAGCGTGAAAGAGTAACAAACATGAATCCATCCATCCTCACAAACTTTCGCATTTATACGAGTAATATTAGTAGAATAGGAAGTAGGATTTCCACCACGTCGGAAGGGTTATTAGTATAAAATTCCGTATTTAACCCCCCGTTTTCCACGTGAGAACCTCTAGGTGGAATCAAACTGACAAATATTTGAGTTTCTCATATCCGCAGGGATCGTTGTTTAAACTCACACACCTCCCACACACGTAATATAGCATTTATAATTTTGTTTGAATTGTGTTCGTTAGACCATGGACAGATCTCACTTGATGTCCTAGTGGGTACTAGTCCAGTGTTGTGGAATTTGTTCGAAAGATTTACCGCAACACTGGAACTCAAAGGGCATTGGGAGGAACACGAATGGGTTTTAGTCAGTAAGAGTCTGACACTGCTCCACCCAAAGAGCATTTGATGATTTCCTATACTTAAAAAAAGGTAGGTTGCTGGTAGTTAGGTCATCGTAGGTTACCTACTAGTCCTGCTTTGGTTAGCGAAAGTGCCTACCTTGAGATTCCGACCTACATAGATATGCTAATGACACATTACCATAGACAAATACTGGGAATGCTACTATAGTGTTTATTATAATATCTAGAACACCTTAACGTATACTCGTATTTTTTATGTTAATGACCAAAGGGCCGGTCTTTTTTTTAGACAAAAAAAAGACTAGCCTGTCAGCATTGCCACTTTGTATGGCAACATTGATTTGCCATACAAAGTGGTAATGCTGCTAGTTTTTTGGGTACTTGTGAGTTATTATAAATATATTATTACTGATAAGTTTTGTTTTGATAATCAATTTGACAAAAAATAGAGTTAGGCAGCTAAATTAAAAATCTATAAACATCATTCACTACTGAACCTCCACTTACTTAATAATCAAATCTTCATACAATAATAATGGTTATATCCTTAATTCATAAATTCCTTTACTAATCAACGAACACATCAGTCCTATATGTAGTATACAGAACACCATGAAATATATTATTAAACAGCATCGCACGGTACCTAAGCTCTCTAAAATCAGCCGGCTTATTCTGTAAGAAATCTCCCTCAGTGAATTAAGGTGAAGTGAGCTAAAACTGGGCTGTCACTATACGATGCTAGGGATTGACAGGTCGCCACACGCTCACTTCACGGAAGGACGGTTTTACAGAATAACACCGCTGCTGGTCAGTTTAACGGCCCACATAAACCTGTGCATGTGCCGAGCAGACAGAGACGTTACAGCTCACGACACACTCACGTCTCGATAACGACTCACGGGAGCGACTATCGTTAAGCTTTAAGCCTGTAAGTGCGCCATTGTAATATTAAACAGATATAACGCGCAATACTATGTTTGAAAGCTCTCGTGCATGTTTCATTTTTTAGGGAGTCAAATCATTATGTACAAGTATTTCTGGAAAAGAATAGAACAAAAAGAAGAGATTTTCCGTTCTGTTGCTCCAATCTCAATGAGGCAGACATAATACTACGCTACGTATTACCTGAAGTATCTAAAGCCGTTGGTCCTGCACCTGATCTCTTCGGTAGCGCCGAATACTCTTCTCATCGGATTACTAGTGTGAGGGAAGTGAGAGTGCACCAGTGTTTGTCCACGCACTCATGCACTATTTTGTCTCATGTGCACTTATCATTATTAGCTAGTCAGACATTTGGTAGCCAACTCGCAAAAGGTGAATTTATAGTTGGTTTTAAAAGGATACGAAGCAAGCTGCATTAACTTACCCGTCGGTTAGGTTCCCGAGCCCCCTTGAAAAACGTGATGTTATACCATTTAATTCTCAAATTACAGTCAGTAGCACTTCAAAAATTAAAAAAAAATCACAATCAAGAATTATGGTCCTTTTCAATGATTACCCTCGATTTCTAAAGTATTAGTACCTATTTCTCGGGCTGTAAGAGTAGGTATGTAGTTGTCGTGATGAACAGTCCGCACTATAAATGTTAAGTAGGTACTTACTCTTCTATTCAACACGTCGGGTTACTGCAAACGATGCCACTTATCTGTGAAAGCACCGAGCTGTTACATTAGATGAAAATATTAGTGCTACTATATGTGGTAGTACTCATATTGTTATCTATAGAAGCAATGCTATTATTTTACGAATGATCCTTTGAGATGTTTCGGCTTCTCAGGCGGGACAACCAGATTCATTGTGTACCCAAACTTAGTCTTCAGTCTATCTATAAAGGTACACTCTATGTGTGATTGCAAAACTTGTTTTTTTTTTGTGTTATTTGTTATTTGTAATTTGAATTCTTTTTGTTTATAGTGGATTGTGTTTAGATAAATTATGCAATGGTTTCTGATTAGATTAGTTGACTAAATTTTAGAATCTTGGAATGCATGGACTTTTGTTAGACTGTATGACATTGGGCACTGAAACGCATGCTATTGACGAAGGCACGTCTAAGATTGCTGTGCTGTCGCATTGCCGTCGCAGCACTGACCAATAAAGGTTTGACTCTACATAACTACTACTACTATTATTGTCAGCCCCCAATATTCCACTGTTAGAAAAAGGCACCCATGACTTCGGTAGCTACAGTCCAGAGATAGTGTGGTTTATTAGCTATACATTTTGTCTAGCTTGTCTTGCCATCTCTTGCGTGGTCTGCCACGACGCCTTTTGGCTGTGTCAGGGTTACATATAGGTATAGTTACTGGCCCATAGTTCATTGGAAATACCGTAAGGGTAGCTAGCCTGTTCCCATTTCAATTTGTCGGCCGCGCTCCGCAACCGCTGTGGTCTGTGCTTTAGAGTGCACTATATAATAGTCATAGTTGTATGCAACATCGTCATCTGCTTACCCTTTTTCCAACTATATTGAGGTCAGCTTCCAGTCTAACTAGATGCAGCTGAATACCAATGTTTTACATGTAGAGACTGCCTATCAGTCACAGTTGTATGCATATAACCATTATAATGAGTGCACTTCATCAAAACTTAATCTCTACAATCAAGCGGTAACATCCATGCACGTTAACCAAACGTTCAAAACTCAGTTCATACATCCGACTTGAATGTTAATTATAAGTCAAAGTTGCATGTGACGCGCTTGCTCCGCTAATGTACTTACTGACTTGTGCCGGTAACTCGCTCACGAAGCGTCGCTCGTATGAGTACGTGTGTAATTGTGTTACAGTTACTAATGTATGCATGAGAGAGGTAAATACGATAACATGAAAATGAGGTCCTTGTCCTGTGTCGCATAAGTCTTGTTCAGAAGAAAAAGAGCTGGGTACGAGAAAAAAAAAACCATTTTAATTTGTTGTCAGTTTTGAATCTAAGTTAGATAGAACAGCATCGGCAATATCGTTGGTGATACACGTAGGAAAATATCTATAGGCGACGGTAGTCATTGTTCATTCAATAGTCAGCTTGTTTACTGACCTGTTATCTGGAAAAATTGTTTGCGAATACAAAACTTATTTACTCGTTGAGTTTCATCATCAAGTCTAGGCTTCTAACGTTTCCTTTTTAAAGTTTGTGGATTCAGGAAAAAATAAATTGGTTATAATTTGTTACCAGTATTCGACTCTGGATCGAGGCTATAAACTTTTTCACTTACTAAATATTAGAAACGTATTTTCTTCTGAATACTAAACAATACCTCATCTAACAAATCGTCCCGCGAACTTTGTCCTCAACCTGAAGCACTTGTACAAACAGCGCCACAAAGCGACAGACGAGTGTAAAGTAACGCCGACACTTGAGAGCGCAGACACTGACACACTAGACCACTGAGTAGACAGACACAGAAGGCCCACACCGTACAACTGTCGAAAATAATCGCACACACACTGCACACATATGATTACGATTTAAAAACAAATGCTGATCGCACTTTTTGTGCGTAGACTCGTGTTTATGTATGCGAGTGTTTTCGCTCGTTGCGTAGTCTCAAGACGAAAGTCTTTGACTAGTGTATGTTGCCAGTAATGACATACGGCACTGAAACTTGCTGCCTTACCTCATAAGGTAGTTTAAAGTTGCTCAGAGAGCATCACTAAAGAGGGCTATACTCGGGGTCTCTCTGCGAGATTGAATTGGAAATGAGAAGATTCGCAGAAGAACTAAGGTAAACAATATAGCTATCTAAATTGCGAAATTCAAGTGGCAATGGGACGGGTCGCTGGAGTCGGAAGGTTTCGAGTAGCGAACATTTAATGAAAGGCGTAGTGTGCTCATGATCTTGATCGACGACCTGGTAATCGTTCTGGCAAATTGCTGGATTTGGGCAGCGCAGGACTGATCATTGTTGCTATCTTTTAAGGAAGCCTATGGCCAACAGTAAACGTCGTTCGGCAGATATGATAATTATGATGACGAAGTGGACCTTCTGTACTATTTTGTAGTAACACTGAGAGACAGGAATGTCTTGTGTTAAGAAAGTGAGAGGGTTTAAGTGAATGTGAGCGGGAAGTGGTTCAGAATTACAATGAGCTTTATTGGATTTTGGGTTTAATTTGCCGAGAAATGAGAGCCAATAATGTGGTTTTGAGTTTGATTTGCTCTAAGAGAAGAAGAAGACCGAAAACAGTTCCCGAGCTTACCCGAGCTCCCTGTAAGTTACTTTTCCACAAAGTCATTCGATATTTGACGAGTGTGATATACTAATATTTTAGACAGGATATATTTTTTGTTTGTTTGTTTGTACTGAACAAGCTCTGAAACTAGTCGACCAATTTTAACCATATTTTTACTAATACATAGCTAAATTATCAAGAAGTAACATAGGCTATGTAACATAACGCTACAACACACGAGAGCGGAACATTACCAAAAGACGTAACTTAACTCGGGTGTAAATTTCCACGCGCACGAAATCGCGAGCAGAAGCTAGTGCAGTATATTTATATGTATGACATTGAAGAAAAGGCAATTACTAGTACGATGATATGTCATTCACCCCATCTCCCAGGGTACAGAGTTCGCTACCCGGCTCGCGTCCATATCAATCGTTTGACAGTTTTATAATATTGCTCCTCCATTTTATTTGAACGCTATTTTATAGCAATATTTTATCTAAACTGCTTTTCAATAAATATTTTATAGGTTATTTAGAGATATTTGAGTAAATGAGTTATAAATATGAATTGATGTATGAGAAATACGTGTAATTTCTAGTACTTATACTTTAAATGATCTCGTAGAGTATTTTGATCCGTACATGAAATAGGATAGAAAGGCGTAATTTTATTTTCGTATTTTATCATTTTTTACGCTAACTGTAACTTTTTCCAAAATCTGTGAATGCACTTCAGAATATTTCAAAAAGTTATGGATGGTTTCCCTGGAATATTTTCCTGTGGTTAAGGTACCTGCTCTAACGAGTACAGACTCGTCTCAAAAATCCACCCTGTATAATGATTATGTAAAAAATATTTTTCATAATTTTACTCTCAGAGTTTTGTTTCATTTCCTGAATGGCCTACCTAAGCTCGTCGTGAAAGGGGTTCGCAGCTCGTTCATAACTCATTAGGTACTTGTAAATGATGGAACTTTTCTCATTCCAGGTAAGTATGGTACCTGCCACGAGCGAGCGCCTCCGAAGCCGCATCATTTATGTAGCAGCACTGAATGTTGCATAGCCAAGTAAGTGGGTACGGTCAGCCCTGCGTCACTAGACACGGTTGAACTGCGAAAAGCGCCGTTACTTAACCGCCTTACTTAACTTGCCGCGAAATAAGAGTGTTATCAATGTCATTGATACAGCTATAGTATTTGGTGATTTTTGCTAACAAAAGAAATACATTAAAAAATAAACTTCAGTAGTTATGGTATATTATTATCGACTATCCACTATTTTTATCTTTTAATGATGTAGATTTTGACAGATTAAAAATATAACTTTAAAATTCTGTAATTTAATGTGTACTTTTATAAAACCCAACGCTATTAGAAACTTTCCTAATTTTTGAGCTTTACACAATAACAGCCTCGAACAGTATATATCAGACTCTCTAAAAACGTCATAAAGAAGTTCCTAAAAGCATCAGGGTTAAAAAAACATGTGTAACATTTCAACACACAATTTAATTTAAAGACAAATTATAATCAGTACCAATCTGTACCAAGAGTGCTGAATAACACGGAGCTCTCCATCTGCGACCAGAATACTATTTTATTTATTTAACAATTCAAAAAGCTAAACAAATCCATTTGAAATTATTTGAAGGATAACCTAAACAAATTTGTCTTCTCGAGAAGAATGCATTTCATTCGAAACCAAGTTTAGTGAGGGGAGATACCTACATAATAAATGGCAATTGTTTGAAAAGTAAAACGCTTCGTCCTCACGGAGAAGATTGTTATGAAACCACAGCCCTTACGGATCTTTCATGTCTCGTCGTGATCGTGCCAAGCACCGTCTATGTGGTCGCTGAACTTGAAAATTTGAACGAGTTTGTTTCTTAAATATTAGAAAGTGTGACTTTTTTTCGTTATGGGTAAGCTATTTACTCTTGTCTTGGTCAGAGGTGACATAGATAAAGTCTACGATGGAGTGAACTTACACAGAAAATGCCTTAGAAGAGTTACATCCGAATTTCTAATATGCTAACTGCCTCGTTAGCCTAGTGGTCCTGAGCACGACTGCTATGCTAGAGGTCCTGGGTTCGATTCCCAGGTCGAGCAAAAAGTGTTATTAGGTTTTTCTATGAAATTCTCAATAGCAGCTCGGAGTTTGTATTTGTCTCGGAGTGTGAATAGGCTCGCCCCCCATTTACATGGGACCTAAATATACCGGCGAACTGTGGGTGTACCTCTGCCAAACCTTCGGGGAATACAGGCGTGATGGTATATTTTTTATATATGTTATGGACCAGGTGATTAATGCGGGCATTATTTATAATGCACGAGCATTATGCATAATGTCTAGCTTTATCGGGCTAAGTGATTAATTACTTTCTTAACTTTATTATTTATCACATTGCACGGTCATTATTATATTGCTACATGATAGTTGGGCAATTTGATAATAAAGCTATATGTGGCAGTTGTTCTAATAAATAAAGGGAAATTATAAGTCTAGCCACAAAATTATTTATTGGACACGTGATTAAACTTCTAATTTTATAACTAAGCAACGGGAAAATGACATAGCCTCTAATAAACTAATTCATCTTTTTTACAACGCCCACTAAATATTCTATAGAAAGCGTCAAGTAAAGATCATCAATTATTGCAACTTGTCCTTCTTATTTAAGCATTGCCACCTAATTTACTAACTCGGCCACGGATTTTACATCCCGTCACTATTTTACGTTTTACAGCTTCAACGCAATGTCCTCAAAATAATTTAATTCAGACTTCCACAGTCAGCATCATTTATTATAACTTAGCATGTAAAATAAATAATACATCGTGTTCTTTTATCGTGAAAATAGCCGACAGGGCTCATCAACGATGCAATTTATTTCGGGACTTGGGGCACCCCGACTCGGACAGATTAGGTTAGAAGGGGATGGCGGGGTCTAGAGAGCGAGCGAAGCGAGCGAATAGACCCCGCCATCCACTTCGTGGTTATTTTTTTTGTAAACCCTTGAGCCCCGCGAAGCGGGGCTCCCCGACGAAGTTGGCGAAGAGTCCTGTCGGTGAAGTGTCCTGTCGGCGAAGAGTCCCGGATTTAAATGCAAAAACTAGTGGATTTTTAAGGTAGAAGTCCTTCGTAATTAAACCAAATAATGAGTCTGATTATTTAAGAGGTTTAATATTTAGTTTATTTTATGTTACATGATGACAATATAGACAATACAACATAAAAAAATAGTTATTAAATATGTTTGTATTACTCTGCCCAAAAGGTGATGTGCAATATGTATAGTGCCCGGCCAATTTGATTATTTGAATAATAATTATCAAATTGCACTCTCATATTGGGCATTTTTCACAATGACCGGGCATTATGTATACTGCTCAATTTATCACTTGGTCCATAACATATATATTTTTTTCTAATGTCTCAATATAGAGATAATTAAGTAATAAATTATTTATATTCTTTAAAGAGTCCTGTATGGCGCTTCTAATCCTGACTAGATTTCTCGGACGGAAATAATCTTGTCATTTGACAAGGTTTATAGTTCTGTGTTAAGCTCGACCCTCATGAGTGCTTTTTTAACTTACCGGAAAAAATAGTAAAAAGAAAGTAATGTCTGGTCTGAAAAGAGCTATTAAAAGATAAGGCTAGTAATTTGGTCTCACTAATGCTTTATATGTTCGTATGCCTTCTTGTGGGCGTCCAGAAAGTGCTCGTAAATCTACTTTTTTAAGGCTTAACATCACCTCATTCATACGTATGTAATGATGTGTCATTAAGGCGAGACTCCGCTTCATCTTACTCTTTAAACTCTGAAGTATATTCATGTTTGTAAACAGGCGCTGTCAGTTAGGATTGGTCAAATCTTTGTTATTGATATTTTTTAATGTTTTATATTCACCTTCATTATTTTCACGTATGAAAGAAAGCAATAAGAATATTATAAGTAGGATTTGTAAAAACCTTTGTTTTTTACGAAATCTTCTCCATATGATAGAGAACCTACGTTTTAGAACAAGCAACTAGCTTCAAAGTTTTGTCTAATTTCTTGATAATGCAAAACTTCCTGTAACTGGTGTAATTGTAATGCTTTGACTTTGACAAGAGTATAAACAATAAAATATCCATTTAAATCAACACACGGCGTGAGTAATTCGATTGTGAGTGTTGTGGACGTATGTCTATGTCAACAACACTTGTCCTTTCAGGTCAATTATTCCATACGCTTAACTCCCTCGTAACTGTGTTTGGATTACACCGCCTATAACCGGATCAAACCCCTTTGCGCTGGATATAAGCGGTTGATACCGGTTTAACCGTGCTAACACAGCATGTTCGCCAATTAAGCGTTAACCGCGCCGTTTATAATTGAATTTGGTTTTAGTGAGACTCGTCGTAAGTACATAGATAAGCTTCAATTTTACTGCTTCGGGGGTGTATTTATTTTCGAGGAGGTGTTGAGTTCGATTTCCAAGCCGTTCGACGTGTTATTGGGTTTTTCTATGAGATTCTCAGTAGCAGCTCGGAATTAGGATTTGTGCCCGGTTAATAGCACTCGCCCTCTATTACATTGGACCTAAAACATACCGGCGGACTGTGGGTGTACATTGTTACACCTCTGCCTAACGATTCGAAAATATAGGCGTGACCTTCGAAGAATACGGGTAGGTTTTATTTTAATAATATTGATTTGATATCCATTAATTGCCAGCATTATTCAGTTTAAGACATAGACATTCTGTGTTTATTACTATTACTAACATAAGTATACCATCGAATTTTAAAGTACTCCAAATAATTATAATGACCATTTTCATGTATTATGATGAGTGAAGGTTAAGTTGCCCCACATAGCATCTAACTCCATAAACCTACTTAGGACAGCCATCCCACAAGCTACAAACATAAATGAATCAGTCCGGGACACTAAACCTCTCTCGTTTCATTTAAAATTTTAAAACCACTCTCGTTTTACGACTGTTACATAAATCCACCATTTTTATTGTTCGCGCGGTCATAACCGGTTGTATCTACTTGGATCCGGTTCAAACCGCCGCGCACCGCCTGACAGCTGCTGGAAATGATGGATACTTGATTATTTGTTAACATAACATATTTTTTTCAAACTAAAATTCGTTGGCAGTTTGTAGTTTTTTAATTCGGTAGCTATATTTTCATGTTTTTTTTTTTATTTTTCTCTTTTTAATAGGTACCATCATACCATCACCATCACGCCTGTATTCCCCGAAGGGTTAGGCAGAGGTGTACCAATGTACACCCACAGTTCGCCGGTATATTCAGGTCCCATGTAATAGGGGGCGAGCCTATTGCCATTGCCGGGCACAAATCCAAACTCCGAGCTCCTACTGAGAATTTCATAGAAAAACCCAATAACACTTTTTGCTCGACCTGGGAATCGAACCTGGGACCCCTTGCACAGCAGTCGCACTTGCGACCACGAGACCAACGGGGCAGTTACCACCATAATAAGTACCATCATAATAATTACTTAAATCCGTTCAGATGCAATGACACTTAATAGCAACTAGCGACCTGCCCGCAACTTTGCCCGCGTGGCTTATTTCACCCGCCATAAGTTACGTCTCAGGTTACTACTCTGCTTCCGTGAGTCGTAGCGTGATGTTATATAGCCTGTGTTACTCAGAAATAATGTAGCTATCTATTGGTGAAAAAAGGGTTAAAATCGGTCCAGTAGTTTCGGAGCCTATTCGTTACAAACACACAAATCTTACCTCTTTATAATATTAGTATAGATTACTTTAAACTATGACAGTACTCAGGTACTCATTTGTAAAGTGGCTAATTATTCCTGCAAGTAACCCTGCGCACGCTAGCACATGCCTCGTGCCCGTGCAGTAGCAATTACAGGGTTGAGTGGTAACTAATGGCGGCGCCGCACATTGCTGTACGAACTTAGGAACTCGTATTTGTCACTGAGAAAGTAGGGTGTAAGAGTGGCACTTATGCACGGGGGATTTTACCTTTAAAATAGTAAGTATAATACGGGGTATAAGGGACATCTATCCTTAAACTTTAGTAAACTCAGAATACTATTCTGACAAATGGAATTATTTGCATGAAAATTTTGAAAATTTTCCCTTTGTTTTTCAGATCAAGTTTGAAAAATTGGCCTGTTGTTTTTTTAGTCATCCCTAATAGCAATAAAGATACAACAGGAATAAGAGCGAATGTTAACTTAGCGGAAAAGTATTAAAAACCTCCATATCTTTCTAATACCCCCATGGGAAAAAGGCGTGAGTTTATGTATGTATGTATCTTTCTAATAATGGTTTTCCTATAAAAAATCTAGTTGTCTGTTTGTAATTGACTCACTCCATTATAGAGAAGTCATGGTTTTAGTTTAACGATAGATGTCTCTCATACCCGATATATAAAAATTAGGAATACAACAAAAGTTGTATCTTTGTATCGCATACTATAGATATCCGGCATTCTTATAGCTTGTCAATCATCTGGCAACAACATATGTTACATTTAAATGAAGTTGAACTTATCAAATAATATATGTTCACTAAATAAACTACAGCACGATAAAACAAGTTTCAAGGTGATGTTCATAAAAGCAGACTGTGTAAAACAACCCTATTGTACCAACCTCATTGTTTTAAACTCTGCTCTGAACCGCATGTTACACAAAAGCCGTCATGCATCAAATATTCATGAGTTACGCTACGGTGTGACAGATGGCCCGCCCGTGAGTTCAGCCAATCGCGACGAAGAAACAATGCACCTGCCGCATGCAGTTACGCCGTGACGAATATGCTGACGGTGTCCTATAGGGGAGAGATATGGAGCATGGTATTTCTCGAAAGCACTTTAGTACAGTTTGCGTGGCTCACTTTATTTTTGTAAAAGATAATAGGTAATGTTTTTGCGCGTGGTTTATGGCGCAATTTCTGTTACAATCTGGAATGCGAGTTACAAACATAGGTACTCGATACTAATTTATTTTTATTTCGTGAGGTTTTGTTATCTATCCTGACATTATCACGTGTTTTTTTTTTGTTATTTGTTCGTACCGAGTAGGCTCTGAAACTTTTGACCGATTTTAACCATTTTTTCACCAATAGATAGCTACATTATTATTGAATAATGTAAGCTATACATCATCACGATGCAAGGTACGGAAACGGAGCAGTAACCAAAAACGTAACTTAACACAGGTCATCAGCCACGCAGACCAAGTGGCAGGCGGAAGCTAGTGTGTAATACACATATAAAGTAAAGAGAACAGTTTACGTAGTGTAGGATATCTAAAAAGAAAGATAAACGCAAGTTACTGCATATTGGAACATTCAAAGCGATACGATAACTGTGTATTTGTCAGGCATAGGTATGATACACGACACGGATACCGAACTTTTAAAATAGTCTTTTATAAAATGATCTGCTGGGTGTTTTCATATCGAACTCACTATTTATTACTTTACTCTTAATCATCATCATCATCTCAGCCATAGGACGTCCACTGCTGAACATAGGCCTCCCCTTTAGATCTCCACATATACCGGTTGGAAGCGACCTGCATCCAGCGTCTTCCGGCGACCTTTATTAGGTCGTCTGTCCATCTTGTTGGGTGGACGTCCTACGCTGCTTTACTCTTACTTGGTACTAAAAGGAAAACGTACAATGCGAAGTAACTTCATACCTAGTCACAGCGGCCCTGGAATGCAAACATATCGAGGAAAGTGGATAGGTTTTAGTCAGTAAGAGTCCCAGAGCCCAATTTTGTATCTAAATGATTTTTCTAATATGTGGGTCTAAGGCGATTCACACACTGCCTCGCGTCACGGAGCGTAGCGCGGGAGCACGTTGCTTGCAAATATCTATGTTTGTATAGAAAACACGCGTAGTCCAACGCAATGAAAACGCGTTCGCGCGTAGTGTTGCAGGTCACCAGAGCTCCGTTGCTGCGCACCACGGAGCGTAGCGCGGGGCAGTGTGCGAATCGCCAAAATTGTTCATTAGAAAACGTCGCAGCATTCGCCGTTTTATACATATAATCAGATTATGTACAGAGAAACCAAACACAGCTGACCCAGTTGCGTGTAGTCAGCATCTTACGGCTGGCAGTCACGTCTGTGCCCCGCACTAGCGCGTTACTCTGCAGCCATTACTGACCCGCATGACCGCAATACGGTACAGAGGTATTACTGAAGTACATACGTAAATAATTCGGACAATGATACGCCGCAGCTCCCTCACATAGAGTGCGCATCCTGTAAAAAGAACGCTGGACTCTTACTGCACTAGTGCAAATGAGCGCTCTTTTTAAGTGACGCGAACTTTACGACTGTAGCTAATAAAGAGCTTTGTCTTGTGCCTTTGATGATTGACTGTTTGAAAAATGCTGATCCTCATGGGTCATACATAATAGGTGTCTTTTATTGTCTGACTGTTAGGCAGAAGCTACTTCTTAAACAAAGAAATCATGATCAGTACGCTTCACCGATACCCAAGATATACTTAAAAAGGACACATGAAATAACATAGTAGTTTTAATGACATAGTAGTATAATATGAAATGGAGACGCACGTATCTTGTTAGGTACATTTGGTTTTTTATTTTGGTAGATTTGTTTGATTTGTTTTTATTTCTGTCTGGGTGGCTAAGAAGAGATAATTTTAGCTGCTTCTGCTGAGGTCGTGACACGGCTTAATTATCCAGACTAGTTAATCGTGTATTCAGTAGCTATTCTCTAAGAACACTTAACAGTTGTAAATAAGTACATTTAAAGAAAGTGTGTGTTTAGAAACAGTCGCGCCATACAACGGGTGTGACAAATAGTGGCATGGAGCGGCGGTGCGCGGTAATGGGTGCCATACGTCTGCAGCGCGGTGTGTGAGCCGAGGAGCTACTGGGAGCATTTGTCTCCACGTGGTGACGGAGTAGCACGGGGCTTGTGTGTGTATACTCAAGTGGGCTGTGACACATGCCATCACGCCTGTGTTCTCCGCAGGGTTATGCAGAGGTGTACCAATGTATAGTCACAGTTCGCCGGTATGATTGTCCCATGTAATAGGGGGCCAGGCTATCGCCAAAAACCAGTCAGAAATTCTAACTCCAAGCTGCTACTGAGAATTTCATATAAAAACCCAGTAACACTTACTTTGTTCGACCTCGGAATCAAACCCAAGACCGAAGCAAAGCAGTTGCGCTTAGGACCACTAGGCTAACGAGGCAGTTGTAATTAATAAAAAGAATATCGATTCGATATCACTTTCTCCAGGTCATACAAAGTGATATCGGGAGTTCGGACTCGGAATCGCTCGCCCCCTATTACATGGGACCTAAATATACCTGCGAACTGTGGGTGTACATTGGTACACCTCTGCCTAACCCTTCGGGGAATACAGGCGTGATGGATGGATGGACTCTGAATCCGTGTCCGACTGATGGCTCGCTGAATCCGTGTTAAGGTTATTACACTGCCCGATGTCCTTGAGGATTTGACATCTGTACTGTTATTTTTAAATTTAGCGCCATCTACCGATATCCTCTATGCTACGATAAAAGGAACTTAACATTAAGCAAGAACACAGATGCGTCGCAGAGTTGTCATTGTTTTTGCCTATTTTATTCGCTCTCTGAGAGATTTAATACCTACATTTTGTTCTTATATTATGTTTTATTTGGTACATCGTAATTTATATTTATTTTACTATACACGCTTACTTTTACATCGTTCTGGAACCAAAAGCCATAAACTCTGTCATAGTAACAGAAACTATGGGCTATATTATTTTCAATAAATAACATGAAAATTTAATTTGAACTGCCTCGTTAGCCTAGTGGTCCTAAGCACGACTGCTAGTCTAGAGGTCCTGGGTTCGATTCCTAGGTTGAGCAAAAGGTGTTATTGGTATTTTCTACGAAATTCTCAGTAGCAACCCGGAGTTTGGATTTGTGCCCGATAAATGGCAATAGGCTCGCCCCCTTTTACATGGGACCTAAATGTACCGCCGAACTGTGGGTGTACATTGGTACACCTCTGCCTAACCCTTCGGGGAATACAGGCGTGATGATGATGGTTTAATTTGTGAAATAGTGAAAACTTGAAGTAAACGCTTCTTTGCAGTCCATGCATATTTGTGTGTAAACCATATCGACTATACAAATGCGAACGGTAGCCTTTGAAAAATCCATTCATCGATCAGGCAGAAACGCACTAACATCTCGAATGACAAAAACTTTGACTTTGACTCTAACTTTGACTTTTGTCAAAAAAGTCACAAATTTTCAAATTCTTTGCGACGTGTTAAAAAAAATAACGCCAATAGTATTATTACTTTACTGGAGTTCCTGTGTTTCGGCTCCCGAATGATGTAAAAGTAACCGTGTAAATACAATATTCACTTAATCGGTTGTCGGAAACGAAAATAGTTAGGATGACCTAGCTTTCAATATTTATCTAACTAAGCACGGGTGCTACTATGACTGTGGTACATTCTAAAGGTGATGACCAAGTAAGATCCGATAAGCTAGTGCTTATCGGATCTCAGTATAGGAAATAGTTGTGCTCATACATAATACATTCTGAAAGTTTGGTAAGCAAATTTTTTTTTTTTAAATCACCTAAATCTATGTTCTTCGTCAAACGAAATTCTTAAGGCTAGGAACAATAAAAAAAATAAACACCGAAGAAATAATGTATCTACTCAAAGAGTAGGTATTTTGTTTTACCAATGTCACCAATAATCTTGGAGAGCTCGGACAAGCATTTGTTTTTATACATAGGCATAGTAGTCAGGCTTACTCTATGATAGATTCTAAAACTAAACGAAATTACAAATTTCTTTTTATTTATTTACGAACTTAATTTCAATTCTTATTTTGCTAAATATTTATATTTGTACTATTTACTATATTGCTTCATTCATAAATTATAAAAAAATGAAGTTTTGGTTTTTATTTTGGAAAAAATAACATGCGTGTAGTTCACCCTTGACAACAGCCATCAAGGCACTGAAGTTTGGCGTCGCAGGCATAGCGGGGGTGCCTCGTGGGGGGAATTGATGAAATTTCGAGTTTTTAGTTATTATTACAAATTCTTAACAGAAACAAGAAAAAGTAAACAATGCGAATTGTTTGATATGTCATTACATGTCTTTAGGTATAAAATTCATGCCGAACTATTCGGCCGTTTTGCCAACAATTTGCAATTTAAATTGAAAAATGACCTGTTTAAAATATTTTTTTCCGAAATTTGGGCAAGTTTATTACAATTCTAATCAATGCGATCTGTTGAGGATGACTTTAAGTATAACATATATTTTTTATATGGAAAACGTACGGAAGGATTCCTCAACAAATATCTTTAAACATAAGGTGTTTTTAGGACTTGAGCGATGTAATACCCTTAACTCTGGCATTAAACAAAACTGGCAATATGAGATTGTATTTAAATACAATACGCTTGTGTACCCTTTAAAACTGAAAACTGCTTGAATGTTATTTTTAAATAAAACAGACTCAAACCGAGTAGACCTGGACTACGTTACGATAAATTGTAAAAATCTAATACAATTACGTATTATTTTATAAAGTAAAGCCCACTATTGTATTGTGGGCGAAAGGTTACACTTTCATGACATTTCTAAGCTAAATAATAGGTAATAATATTGTTCTGTGTGTTTTCAATTTAGAATTGTTTTGTTTTGAATTGTGTTGTCACACTAAACAAAGGTTGAAGGCACTCCCGTTTCAACATTGTGAAGGCAAAGTTAAAGTTCAATCATTTAATTCTATTAGGCAATCTTAACCACTCTGCTCGACAAGATTTTGACATTTGACACATCCGTTGGCTCGGAGGGTTGTAACGGATCATGTCATGAAATTCAAGAAATTACATGAACTTTCAGCATTCAAATTTACACGATAAAAAAATGTTCGCAGCTATTTAATAGAATAAGTTGGTGGCAAATATCTTTAATTACGACTTGAGGTCAGTCAAACCGCTTCAAATCTCCGCCAAATTTGTGTAAATTAGGTAGGGTAGTTTAGCCGGTTTGCCGGCCACCTCTGGTTTTCGGCCAGTACGTTGTTATATTAATATAATAAGGACACTTTAACCTACCCATTTAAAAAAACAACGCCTACTTAATGTATTGGTATAAACCCTACAACTTTTGAATTTTGTAGAATTTTAATGATCCAACTGTGTCGTCTGTGACCCTCCGAAAGTCTTACGGTGCACGCGTGTGTCGAAATTAGTGAAAAAAATAGTGCGCGCATAATTTTTGCAAGCTAAGTTACAAAGTTGTTTATCGGTTTTATAAATATAATTATTGTTCTGTGCACGGGAGATAAGTTTAATTAGTGTTATTTTAATTAAAATGGAAGAAAGATAATGTTATTTACGTTTAAATTTGATGGCCGGTAAATTAGATAATGATTTGGGGGACTATTTACTTCTCGGCCGGCCGGCCGAAAACTAGAAGAAGACCGTTTATATTTAATTGATTCTTTTGATTATTAAATAAGGAATTCTTTAAAAAGAAATGCTTTATACACAAAGTAGAACCGCTTCTCATTTGTGTAGTCAGATGTCGGCCGCATGTTTTGAGCTAATTATGTGGTAATAACACTTAATAGTTATTGAATATTTGACGGCCGAAAATTAGAATTTTAATATTTACCTTTCGGCCTAAGCTAATCGATAGGGTCGAAAACTAATAATTTACTAACTGATTCTCGGCCAATAAAAGCTAATGATAATAAATCAACTAACTGAATCGAAATCATCACTCACACGAACAATACAGACGTAAAGGGACTTCCCCAAAATTTTTCTTATTAGCTAGTTAGAAAATTAAGCAAGTTGATCAACGGCCGGAAACTAATTAATTTAAATTTGTTTTTCGGCCGTGTTTGAAGGGATGGTCGAAAATCAGTTTAAAAAATCGTATTTTCGGCCAGTCAAAAAGCAGATTTTTTCCATAATCTCAATTATTTTTGCTATGCCATATTATCCTTTTTCCTTTTTGACCAATGTTCCTACTATTATGTTTAAAATATTTCTATATGCTTAATATTTTAATTAAAATCGTTGATTCATACGTATTTTTTGCTTTTAATCCATTATAGAACCTACTAGTTAGCAAATATAGATCATTTTTCAAATAGCAGATTAGTGGCCGAGAACTAGCAAAATAATGGCCGGAAACTGAAACAGGTGGCCGAAAACCGGTGAAATCGCTATTTTCAGACATTTTAATTTTCAGTAATTTTAATTTAACGCTGACGAGTAAAAGGTCTACAAATATCAAAACTACATTATATTTCGAGTTCAAAAATATTTAAGAAACTAGTCTGCGACTTTAATGTCATGGAGAAAAATCGTCACAAAGTCACACGTTCGCTTAAGTGGCCGAAAACCGGCTAAGTTACCCTATTACTACACCCTATCGAAAAGGTAGGCCACTTAGATTAGCTGAAATTAAGTACAAAAACAACATTCTTGCTTGCTAGAAAGATGCAAAAGGACAAAATAAAGATATTTTCATTCCAACTGCATTATTATTTTAGGCATTATCCATACTTAGGTACTTAAAAACTAAAAGCAAATCTTGACAAAATTTACACAAAATTGTGTTGCAATGTGACACTTCTTAGTGTTAACCGTCTACCTAAGTTTCTTATTTCGATTTGAAAGTTGCGTTCAGCCTAATCGATACTCGGAATAAAATCGAGGTTGGCAAAAAAGAGTAGGAACTGAATAAAAACTCTTTGGTTAATCAGGATTTATAATTCAAAATTTTAATAAACGTAAATATAGTCCGGAGATTTAATTTACTTAGATAATATTAACCGACTTTAAAAAGGAGGATGTATATAATTAAAAAAATACATAATTATACATATATCTGCCAAAATTTCAACAGAACCTTTTTTTCGTTTTACTTAGTCCTACGAGTAACTTTTAAAATTTCCTCATGAAAATCTGTTTGTCTGTCTGTCTCAACTAGTCATTTCTAGTTTAAGCTAATTTGGACCAGCTACGTTAGTGAGTGAACACGAAATTTGTAGGTAGGGAATTCGTACAGAAGCTGAGACGGATAGCAGCACGGAGTTTACGTGACAAGCTGCTGTACTGCAGCTTGGGATATTTAATTGCAAGGCCTGTCACTTTTTTGGGTTCCGTACCCAAAGGGTAAAACGGGACCCTATTACTAAGACTTCGTTGTCTGTCTGTCACCAGGCTGTATCTCATGAACTGTGATAGTTAGACAGCTGACATTTACACAGATGATATAAGTATGTTGCTGCTATAACAACGAATACTAAAAAGCAGAATAAAATAAATAATTAAGGGAGCTCCCATACAACAAACGTGACTTATAGCTTGTTTTTGCTCGATATTGATATCGGCAACAGCTAGACGCTTGATATATTTACAGAATATTTAGTAATATATTCACTTTAAAATTAAATATTTAATTAAATTAAATAAATATTTTCTGTTTTTTTCGTTTTCATAGATAATGGTACGGAACCCTTCGTGCGCGAGTCCGACTCGCACTTGGCCGGTTTTTTCAAACTAGCTAAATAACGAGTATTCACTTGAACGAAGTCGCTGGCTTAACCGCGACTTCGTTCGCGCGAAGGTTCGTTATCTGCGAGGTTTTATTTAATAGCGCGGAACCCTATTTGTATTCTAAAATAAAGGTAGCCCAAGTTATTGCTTCTAACAACAGATATTTGCAAATCCAAGATATGTATTTCCCATCAAAATCATTTCAGACGTTTTGGAGATCGGCACAAACGGATAAATAAACAGACAGACAAAAAAAAGTTTTGTCTATGTACCGTGTATCAAACTTTCTCAAAGTAGGTAATGCATCAAAATTAAAATTCGCAATAAAACGTTACAATATTGAACAATCCACGCTAATGAAAAATTTTAAAAATAAAAAAATACTATGTGGTCTTACCACAGTCTAACGTCATTGGTCCAGTCCGCTGCGCCGTGTATAAATAATAAATAATTGCAATGGCTAACATATATAATACTTATACTAATATACTAATATTAATTAATAATGTGTTTTAAGCTTAAAATATAATTTATTAATTTTTTTAAGAATAGATTTCTAATATTCGTAATTATCAGTACCTACTCGAGTCGAACCAAAAACAAAAAATCGATTGGCATAATTACAGTTGCACATCACTGCAATTTAAAAAAAAACAACAATGGTCAACATTTCGACAATTTCTAACATAAATGAGTTGTGGTGAATGAATATTCCGTATAATTAGACCCGTGTTTGTAAATAACGTTAAAACCTGGGCATTTTCTTGTTGTTTACTATATTTTGAATGACATTTGTCATGTTTTTAATATTTTAAACTAAATGTTTTTATGTGATATTTGTGTAAAATAAAAAGTAAACACGCGCGAATGGCGCGAAGTTTCGACTTTGTGTATCAAAAACTTTGTTACCATTACTGATTTATGTTGAAATACGGATGAAATCGACGTACAATTAAATGATGAGTTATTTACTTCTCCTGTAGAGGAGAATGGATGACAGAAATCAGTCTTTTTTATGTTTTT
Source organism: Caradrina clavipalpis (assembly GCA_932526535.1). Lineage (NCBI taxonomy): Eukaryota > Metazoa > Arthropoda > Insecta > Lepidoptera > Noctuidae > Caradrina > Caradrina clavipalpis. Next base: position 13,184,736 of record OW052109.1, on the reverse strand, counting down.
TAGCCTCGACTTCCACAGTCATCAAAATGGCGGTAACTGTGTTTTCACACATGTATTTTTAAGAGGTAAATTTATATAATCGCATGCTGAAACGAAAAGATTGAATGCCGCTATCATGTAGGCTTTTTATCAAACCGTCTTAATTAATGCTAACTCGTGAGATTCGACGACTAGCATGATCAATATTTACACTAATTGACTAGGATGGCGATACATCAATTCTCGGGTCCAAGTGGACGCGTTACCGAGCCGGCGGAGGTTTCTGTTTTCGGGTCCAATCGGATGCGCTCCCGAACTATACGGTTAAACATCAACATTTATAAGAAAAAATAATTGAATCTAATTGCCCCTTGTATCTCGCAGTTTCATATGAAGAAGAATGGACTAAAACTTTTACTTAGTAATTAAGCTAAAAGACTGATTTTTTATACAAATAAGCTTTCCTGGCTGTAATTTTTGCTCAAAATTACTCAGTTTGATGAGAGGAGAGCGTAGTTAACACCTATGTACTGTGTCTGGTTACAACCTATGCATTCAGAGCATGACAAAAACAGTTTCCCATTTTCCAAAACTTAAAAAAAAACACACACAAAACACATCTAAAAACCCCCATCTCCACGTGCAGCGCACTATAAAACATTTCCAAAGCCCTGAGCGCCATCTGCCGGTAACGCGAGCACTTAATTGTACCTGCCCGAAACATGTAACCCCCGACGTGTTTATGGCCGGTGTAAAAAAATTGGGAACGTGACCAGCCTGTATATGATGCACAAGGATACATGTGTAGGTAGTGAGTTCAAAATGTGGGGTAGGTTTGATACTGAAGTAGAAACCGGACAAGTGCAGGGTTCCGTAACACCAACATTAAAGACATTCATATATATAAACTCACGCCTTTTTCCATGAGGGTAGGCAGAAACCACAGAACGCCACCTGCTATGATCTTTACAAACTCATTTCGCCTCGTCCACATTCATATATATCTGCCCCCCTAGCCAAGTCACAAACGATAAACGCAAACGCTTAGTAGGCTTTAATAGATCTTAACTTTATGTGCTTGGTTTTAAGTTGAAGATCTAATGAAGATTGCATAGCGTTTTCGTTCGTTCCAGTCGCTAACGCTTAGAAATCTTTAATAGATTTTCAACTTAAGGCAAGAGCCTTAAGTTGAAAATCTACACCTAAGAAGATACGATAAGATAAGAGAAGATAAGAGATCTATACCTAAGAAGGTATTAAGTTGAAAATCTATTGGTACCTACCGAGCGTTTACGATTATCGTTTGTGACTTGGCTAGGGGGGCTGGTCATACAAGCAGGCTGATTACGAGTACGCACCTGACCTTTCTGAAAAATTTCACCAATGAGGTCAGGGTAGGTCTTTCTAGGGCGCCCCCTCCCGGCATTGCCACTCACATCTGCCATATAAATCCCTCTTGTTAGTCGCCTTTCACTCATTCTCTTAACATGACCAAACCATCTTAGCATAGTACTACTATAATATAAACTGGTTATAATAGAGTTCATAAAGAGATGCTAAGTCTAGAAACTGTTAAAAAAAACTAATTGGCTTTAATTGGCATTTATTAACTTAAATAACCGCGGTCCATTCTTCATTCGAGGGGGCCAAATTTGGGGAAGCATCTGTCGTTGAATCAGTACTAGAGATGGTAGTAGTAGTGGTGGTGGTGCTGGTGGTGGTATTCGTGGTGGTGGTGACCGGTGTAGTAGTTGTACTCGCCAATACTTCTTGTTTTTCTTTCCAAATTTCATCAATCGCCGCAGTCCATTCGTTGTCATTGTTTGTTCTGAGCATGTCTTTATTAGTCTGCTTTGTGGTCGGTGTAGTAGCGTTCCTTGTGCTCAGTGTAGTGACTACAGCAGGCGACGTGTCCGTTTCTTCGCTCGCCTCGGAGAGTATCACGGGCGTGTACCGCGGCACGGTGGGAGAGCCTATCTTCACGGCTCTGTGGTACGTTGCCATGATGTCATAGATCGAAGGCTGCGTGGTTGTGGAAGTGCGGGCGTTGGCGACGTAGTTGGAGCCCATCTGTGGATCCAATTCAAGGAATTAATTTATACATGTCTTTATTCCCCGAAGGGTTAAGCAGAGGTGTACCAATGTACTCCCACAGTTCGCCAGTAGGTTTAGGTCCCATGTAATAAGGGGCGAGCCTATTGCCATTAATCGGCCCCATATCCTCACTCCGAGCTGCTATTGAGAATTTAATAGAAAAACCTAATAACACTTTGCTCGACCTGGGAATCGAACCCAAGGCCTCTAGCGTAGCAGTCGCGTTTAGGACCACTAGGAAATTAAGGAATTCATTAATTGAATGACTGACAGGAAGGAATTGATTCGTAAGGAAAATAATATAATGTGTGAATCCTAACTGCCGCAAAGCTAGCTGTTACGCATTGGTTATAATTAATTGGTGATAATGAGGCATCGTTACAGCTTCTGTGGCACAGCAATGATGCCAGTGAAACAGTGGCGCCATCTATTTGGCATTTGCCGTCAGACTACAATACAAGTAAGTGAGTGCATTCTTAGTACCCACGACAATATAGGTTCCATCGATAGAGTCCATCGACCATATGATGTTATTTACCACTGTGACCTGAGATTAAACTACCACAAGACGTAGAGATCAGCAACGTTAAGTGAACAGAGCAAAAAGCAAGATAGTTTTGGCCGCTCAATTGGAATATCAATGGAAACTTCACCTTGTATAGTACAGAACATGAAGCAGTCGCCAAACAGCTAATAGGTACATAATGATACTAACGGTCTCGTTGATAGTTTCTATCCAGTCCGTGAAGCTGCCGACCTTAGTGAACACTGTGGGGGTATCCGCGAACCCGCAGATGGTGGGGCCGAAGGAGATGATGCCGACGAGCCGGCCGGAGAGCACCGCCGGGCCGCCCGCGTCATGCTGGAGGATAGGGATGATAGATGGATACATACATAAAATCACACATAAGACATAGCACAACACACAAACACACAATTTAAAGATAAACATAACATATATATAAAAACAAGGTGCCAACATAAAAAAAGAACTTTATTCCTTTCATAGTGGTAAGGGGTAAGGTTACAAGAAATTATTATATTAATATCATCCGACTGTGTTTCCGTAAATTATTATACTCATTTATTTATTAATTATACATATTGATTGCATTTTTAAATATTAATATACAAAAAATATAAGAACATTTAAAAATATAAAAAATAGTAGCCCACCGGCGTTGGGAACAGGGTCCAAGCCACCGGTGGTCAGGGCTCCTGAGAAAGGAATCTCCTAACTATACGCGCCGTGTCTAGGAGGACCGCTTTCTGAATCAAGCCCTTGATCCAGCTGCCCAACGAGAGCCTCCTAAGATGTTGGTCGAGGCTCTTGGCAATTAAGCCATTGGCTGAGACGACTATCGGCACAATGATCGCTGAGTCCACTGCAGCCCACATGTCGACAACCTCGCGAGCCAAGTCAATAAAGTCAGTCAGTAAATTAATTGTTATGGTTTTAAATAGAAAGTAAAGTCATAAAGGTGTTTTTTTTTTGTAGGGACAATACTTACATCACACGCGCCTTCTCCGGTCGTGAGAGTTCCGGCGCAAAACATGGTCTCCGGATCAAATTTGCTGCAAAAAATACGTTCAAGTATAACATTAATTAGTGGAAAGAACCTCTTCATCATCAGCTGACAGCAGTCCACTGCTGGAGATAAGACTACCCCATTCCACACTCCAGTTTACTGGACCTCGGTTATTTCCGCCCAAGCGCTGCTACTCGTTCAAAGCAAGCTGAACTTGGGAAATTAGCCGTAGAACAGTAGACCGATGGGTGCTGGGATGGATGTGCTCTAGAATATAAACTTTAGTGTTTTATTAATTTATTTTGTTCTACTACCACTAAAATCAAATTGGAAAGAGTGTCCGTGGAGTTTTTTGCTTGTTCTTCTCTATAGAGATCTACGTTTTGGAACGGTCAACCAGGTTCAACTTTCTGTCTAACTTGATTGCAGTCAAAAAGTGCCTGTATATGGTCTAATTGAAGTAAATACTTTGCCTTTGACTACTGGGTAATGGCCTCCGCTATTACATTACCACACATCACATCAGTTCCCTAAGAGCATATTGCAAGCTTAATCTTCAGGATTCATTTATCTCTTTTTCAATGAGCATTGGGCATTGTTCGAAGTTTTCATAGCAATGGTGCTTACCCGCTGTATACTTCTTTACACAATGTGTTCGGAAATATGGGCAGCACCTTCCTCTGCAGGAATATCGGCTCGAACGATACCTTCTGAGATAACTGAAACAGAATGAGTAGCGAGTTATGAACGTACGCGATATGATACTGCTATGAGTACCGGACATATCTATACTATAAGGTAGATAATTTTTTGTTTCTTTAAAACGCCTATATTACGAGCTACTACTTCCAACTTCGAACAAATACATACCATCACGCCTCCATTCTCCGAAGGGTTTGACACAGGTATACCAATATTCACCCACAGTTCGCCGGTATGTTTAGGTCCCATGTAATAGGGGGCGAGCCTATTGCCATTAACCGGGCACAAATCCAAACTCCGAGCTGCTACTGAGAATTTCATATAAAAACCCAATAACACTTTTTGCTCGACCTGGGAATCGGACCCGGGACCCCTTGCACAGCAGTCGCACTTGCGACCACGAGACCAACGGGGCAGTTAAAAACTAACCGTAACTTAAAAAAATATTAACCGTTTAAAAGTTCACGTGGACAAAGTCGTGATCAAAAGATTGTAATTAATATACAGGGTGTTTGGTGCATCGTGTGCCAAATTGAAATGGTCGACTGAAGGGGTCATCTGCTATCCTTTCAGACTCCTAAACACTTCTCATGCCCTGTGTATTATTTTTCATCGACTTTTTAAAGTTTTATAAAAAAAATACCGAAATTTTACATTCAAGTACATTTTTTTTTAAAAGTACACGTCGTAGACTCTATATTTTAATTTTATTTAGATGTGCATTGTACTACAGTACTTTTAAATTCAAAATTAGTGACATTAGCCATCTAGTTTTCTATTTATTTACTCGCAAAGTTTTGGACTTCAATTAAAGCTGTCCATGTTACAGCTGCTTATTTCTAGTACCCCCTCCCCCAAAAAAGAGAGGTACGAGACAGATTTTATCTTATAAGAGTGAGATAATATATTTAATACGTTTTTCAGGTGTTATTTAAGCAAAACCAAATTTTGAAACCATAATTTGGAATTTTGTATTTTGTGACTCGATTCACAATTCTAGCGAATTCACGAAGTTGTAAAAAGATTTTTATGGCATGTGGCACATCACTAGCAAGGGGATAGACTAGAGAACTTTTGACGAAGTTCTTAGATCCCGGTCTCATTTGGTTTTTTTTTTTATAGCCATGTAAATAGCTGTAACATGGACAGCTTTAATTGAAGTCCAAAACTTTGCGAGTAAATAAATAGAAAACTAGATGGCTAATGTCACTAATTTTGAATTTAAAAGTACTGTAGTACAATGCACATCTAAATAAAATTAAAATATAGAGTCTACGACGTGTACTTTAAAAAAAAATGTACTTGAATGTAGAATTTCGGTATTTTTTTTATAAAACTTTAAAAAGTCGATGAAAAATAATACACAGGGCATGAGAAGTGTTTAGGGGTCTGAAAGGATAGCAGATGACCCCTTCAGTCGACCATTTCAATTTGGCACACGATGCACCAAACACCTTGTATTATGGTTTTGCTGCTTATATCAATAACAGTATCTTTCTTTCACACACATTTGAGCACTGTGTGTATACAGAATTATAATGAAAATTTTACGACTAAAATATTTTAATGCAAAGCAAATAAATAAACCTCATAAAATTGTTTATTCGGCAGAAAGAACATGCTCCAACCCAATGTTTAGCGACTTGCTTCATCAAGGAGGTAATCAACAGGTTTACACATTTATTTTTAAATCTCTTCAGAAACGTTTTAAGGGCAAAGCAACAAGTCGCCTCCCCTGCCTCTGACTATTAACCCACATTCTTGGACGGCTGCCGCTAGCATCGCACCGATTACACCACCGTAACGACTAGCTGACTGCTAATGTTAACAACTTGTGCCAGTAACCGCACCGATACGCTGTCTAATGGTTCTTTCTGCCATTACTTTTGTTAAAATGACTGCTTTTATTAACCTCTAGCGTGAAAATAGGTGGAGGGTAGGTATTACTGAATAAACACTATTAGGAATTCCTCAGAAGCAGTCCGGATTTTAAGCTAATGCTCCATTTGTGGCTACAAATCTATTTCATGGGTGCCTGTACTATCTCACAAAGTTCTCGAATGAGCACCACGCGCCGGCAAACGCAGCGTAGGACGTCCACCGACAAGGTGGACAGACGATCTGATTAATACCGCAGGAAAATGCTGGATGCAGGCCGCTTTACACCGGTCCTTTTAGAAACCTATGGGAGAGATCTATGTCCAGCAGTTTCATCGATGATGATGATGATGATGTACTATGTTGCACTTTTACCTACCGCGCGGTAGGCAGGGGGGCTAGAGGCGTGATGTTACGAATACTACCTTAGTAACTCCCCAGCCAAGTAGCAACACTTTAGAGGTGGAGGGCAGAGCGTCCCCCTGGAGGTGGATAGGGAGGTACCTAATCCACGTCCTGTCTGTAAAGGCCAGGTGGCGACGGAAACGCATCAGTGCCAGGTTGTTCTTCAGAGTCTTCGGGTTGTAGCTAGGGTGGAAGAAGACCTGGGGATGAGAAATGAGCATGATTATCAGATAAAAGAGCAGATTATGAATTTAGAGGTTTGATGTTTTTAATGACACCCACTAGGTATTTCACTGAAGCTCTAGCGTGAAAAGAGTACCTACGAGTATGTACTATATCATTATTTTTATAGTCTGCACTATATACACATATTTACGACTTGGTATAATAATAGCTATAGAATGTAGTATTCGCACGATATCAAACAATTACAAACCTAGTCACTTTTAATACTGCCTTGCTGTTTCAACAGTAACATCTCCTTGTGACAGATTTAATTAATAAGAAAGATTATAATATTTAATTTTAGAATATTTAAATACATAAGTTGAGTATTCAAGAATATTAATCAATCTTTGCATTCGTATTTAAATATCTTGCGATATTGGTATTAATTATACTCGTACCAACATCTGTTGATAAATAATTGAAATAATTGAATAGACACAGATATTATAGATTAAACGTTAGCTGCTGTTTATCGGTCATTTGTTTCATTTTTTTTTCTCAAAGACTTGTTTTGGAATCGCCCAGAATCTCAGCAATATGTTCAAAAATAACAGAATAATATTTTCTCCGCTGCCATACACCATAATGATTTTGCTGTACAAGGTTTAAAAACATCGATATCTTCATCCCCACAACAAAATATCCCAACCCATTTTTTATTCAGATCTTGATTTATTAACTGATTAAAAGTTAAAAGTGTCACCGATATGTGCGCGATAGGTTCCTCGCCCTGATGGCATCGAGATCAATCAGAAAATACCTACATTACTACAGTAGACAGTCTGTTGGCCACTCACCTCCAGCACTTCTATCAATTCGCCTCCAAGCCTGCTGTGGTTGCTGCCTATCCTCACTTGCAGTACCCGAGGGTTCTCACGGAAGAAGCGGTTATTATGTATGCTGGGAATTAAAAAAGTGAAGATACGAAGAAGATGTAGAGGCAACATTATTTCAATTTGTATTTCGATCCTCCAAAGGAGAATTCCTTTACAAATTAAAATTGATTGAATTGATTGGGAGCGTTAGTTTCTTCCGCAAACTTACAGCTGTAAACAAGAAGCAGACGTGATGGAAAGGTCTGAACCCAACAGTACCGCCCCGCACCAGAACTTGCCCATCAGGTGGACGGACGCCATGAAGGGGTAGTTCTTGATCACGGTGCGCTCGCCCTTGAAGATGCGGCGCCCACTCCTCTTGCTGCCGTGGTAAGCCTTCATCTCATCTAGTTCAGTTTGTGGATCTGAGGGGAGAGTGACAAACAATTTCACGAGATTCTGATGTACTTGTTATTCAATTACAATAATTACTTAACCAATTATTTGACGATAAACGTAATTCAACTTCAAAGCAGTTACGACAACAATAATTTCAGAATACGTTACTACTAAGCAGCCTGTTGTCTTCGCTGTATAAATTAATAAGTAAATAGTTAAAAAATATTATTTTAGTCTTTAGCAAACGTGATTGCTTCATAAAGCAGTAGAATATTTATATGAATAGCCTCCGCGAGTAAACTAATGTATGTCGACGTACAGTCAGCCTCGCTACCGCCTCCTGCCTGGCTGATCTTCATATTACGGCAGGAACTATTCTCAAAGCTCTTGGAAGTGTATTATTAGTAAATCAGTGCAACGTACCCCAATTCATACTTTCTTTAGCTTTCGCTTGATGCTGGTCGACGGGCACTTGTGCTAGTATTTTGTCAACTATTTCACTAATCTTCTCATCGTTTTCGTCTTTCGGACGGGTGTCTTGCATCATTCTCCGAGCTGACTTCACCAATTTACTCCTCGAACCTCTCTCTGCTATTATCTTTAAAATATCGTCACGATTCATCTTTTCCTTCAACTTGAGATACAAATTCTTCGATTCATTCGTAGTCAAGTAAGTGAAGTGATCACTTTCATTGAGTGCTTCAAAGAAATTTGTTTCATTCAGTTTGGTTTCCATGGTCAAGTTGGTGAGGACGTCTGCCACTAAGTGATGGTCGACAACATAGTGGTTGATCAGTTTGAGTTTCTTGTTCAGTTCGTCGAGTTTCTTGTTGTTATCATGAACGTCGAATAGAGTTAATAATCTGTTTGAGATGTCGTGCACTGTCATGTTGTTAGATTCATTGAGTTCATCTTTGACGTCATCTGCTGTGGCGGCAGCGGTTGCATATAGTAACAATATAAAATTTAATAAGAAACACATCACATTGCTCTGCATTCGTACTGTTGAACTTATCGCGCGCTGCGTTTTATTGATATTCAATAATGTTACGAGTGCTGAATATTTTATCGCTTGCATATTGACTGTTGAGTGTATGTAATCACATAAATGTCAATCACACTTTTTTACGAGTGCCTTAACGCTTGTGTACTAGATGGTACGGGCAGGATGGCATGTGAGCTAAAAGTTACTTGACGGTTTATCTTATAACCAGCTTTGCTTTTTTTACTTTTGGTTTATATATGCTAAGAAAAATAAATACATATTTATTTAATGTATCATGAAATGATACCTGGAGGCGCGACGTGACAGAATTAGCTTGAAATTCGTTACAAAGAACCTTTTTTATTAAAACTAAAAAAAACGAAGTTTCAAGTGTGCGAACTAAACTGTTTGAACAGTAAAAAAGCTTTAGCGATTAAATTTTATTACAACAATGAAGCCTTTGATGAGAGTCTTCAAGTATTTTGGTTTGTTCCAATTTAAAGGTAATGTTTAACGAAACGTCTAGAATCGATTTTGGAAACAAAATAATATATTATAGGAGCGCTGTGATTAGTGTGGCAAATAAAGCGCACCACTATAGTAACAATATTTGACAATGATAGCGCTAGTGCGCTCTTATGTTATGAATGAAAAGTCCCTAGTTAACTCCTAGACGTCGTGATGTCTCAAGGGTCAAAGAGCCCGCTTCTCATTAATGGAGTTTGTAGGTTCGATACCGACCAAATTGGTATCAATGTGATATTATTATTTCATATACTTTCTAGTTTATCTTTGACATAGGTGAAGGAAAATATCGTAAAGAAAATTGAAATAAGTCTGAAATCGCCAATCTACCTTGAGCAAGTGTGATAATGAGTGCTCGTGTCATATTTGTATGAGAACATGACTTTACCTTTGGAACATGGCAATAGGCTCGCCCCCTATTACATGGGACCTAAAACATACCGGCGAAATTGGTACATCTCTGCCTAATTCTTCGGGGAATACAGGTGTGATTGTATGTATGTATGTATGGAACATTATTTAGTCCTATATTCGGTTCCCGATAGATCTACGTCTAATTAAACTACTGTCCATTACCGTACAAAAACGAAACACATTATACCCTCCCACACAAACCTCGCGTTGTACTCCGCACACACAACACTGGCTACTATCTGTAATTGGGAACCTATGCCAATAATAAGGCTGTCGTAACGTCGGCCCCGAGTCATCAATCAGGCCAGATAGCGCCAAAGAAATACCTAAACAGGGAATCGAATTACGACCCGCAGGAAATCGAGTCACTTCAGTTGGGTAGACGGGATGATTATTTTTATTTGGGGTAATGGTTGTACGGGAAGTTACGTGTAGATACTTTACTGTTATATTGTAAGTAAGTACTTTTGTGATTCAGTCACAGATTTTTAGTAAGATTTCTTTTTGCTGTCTCTCCTTGCAATATTATTTCAAGACTCAAATGTCTCTCAAAAAACTCAAATCTCTAGGTCGTGCGTTAATTTTGTGTAAAGAATCAAACATGCAGACCGTAGCACTTCCAAAAAACCAAAGGAAATTCGCAAATACCGTTGGGATGAACTCGAATATTGTAGCCAATTGTCTGCGGACCCCACAATCCGCCACAACAACAAAAAATCTCAAGAAATCCCTCATTTTATCCCGTCTAAACCCTAAACCAGTAGAAACACCCTTCACAATAAATCTATGTCATGAAGTAGCAACGATTCCATCTCTCCTCCTGGGGGAAATCAACCCAGACCGCGCCACACTGAACGGGTAAAGGGATTTAGTACAAATACACTTGGATCCTAGAAATGTATTCGATTTACTTAATTTTGTATTGGCCCTCTCGAAGTCTTCTTACTGGCTTCGCTTCCTATCGGAAAAGGTCTTATTGGATTTGTGCTGGAACAATTCTTAGCACTTAATAGCCCTGAGACGAAATATGAGACTATTGGGACTGTGTCGTAGGGGTTTCGGCTTTCTACTATTTATTGCTAGAGAAACTCTTAAAAGCACTTTCTTCGTTTGATAACATGAGTTTTGCCTATTACAGAAAGCAAACTTAGATATTGTTTGAAGTTTGATGTATGGAATCCACAGTAATTCTGAAAAAAAAAAACATACAATCTGGCACGATCGCTTAAGGTTGCCAGTGCCATCTAGTGGCGAGTAGCATAACTAAATGTCTCCGAATGAAATTTGCAACTTCCATTGTTTCGAGTTGTTTGCAAATAGCGCCATCTAGTGACAACTAGCGGAATCCACAGCCAGCTACGTTTTGTAAGTTCTTTCCCAGTTAGCAAAATTGTCTACAGATAGCACTGTAGCGAAAACTTAAAATATAAATTTGTTTCCACATCCTATACTAGTTATAATTTTTCTACACGATGTATGTAGTAATCATAATTTATGTAGCTTTTAATTTCCAACCAAAAAACAGAAAGGACCATCATTATTAGACTAGCTAGGTACCTCTATAGTTTTTTTTTAGTTACTAAAAAGCTAGTATATAAGTAGAAGTTAGCATATTCGTTCACAAATTGAAATCGCAACGACTTTTCTTATCTCAGTTGTATAAAACTGTAGTGTTGTATTTTATATCCTATTGTATCGTTATTGTAGGTACCCATACCACCACAACGTAAACTTAGTGACTTAGAACAGTAGATAGGTACTTACGCAAACAATTAAACAATTTCTATAAAATACAATTACCGAAAAGACTCCCTTATTTACCTTTCGCTAAAACCGAAATTCTTCGCATAAATTCCACAATTAAACTCAGAAGCCCGGTCTCCTCGGATCAGCGTCTCGCGACAGAGTTAGCTACGAGGACGTTCTAAATGAAATCGCCGGTAATTTGATTCTATCGTATAATTTAGTTGGGGCTCCTAAACGGGCGGGGCGAGCTAGTAATTGATTAACGTCGTTGTCGGCGGCTACGTGCTGTCACGTTCGGGAGTAAAGGTGACATTAAATGGTTTATGGAGACGACGGGAGATGGCGTTGGGTCAACTATTTGTTTGTTAAGAAATTGTAGGTAAACTTTTGTGGTGAAAATGCTTGAGAGAATAAGCTTTTTTTTTTAAACTGTGCCCTACACTAGGAATTGCTCCTGTATGGTTGGTGCGTTTACAAACACATGAACTCGCACAAAGAGTGAGAGAAATATACATATTATTATATTGATCCGTTCGGGTATCGAAACCACGATACGCAACGCAGCAGCCAATCGCTCAGTTACTACGCCAACCCTGCTGACAGTTACTTAACAGGTGATCTCCAAACCGCGTAACGTCCTCACTTCGTGGCCTCGCTACGTGTTCATTAAGGGTGGGAATTAAACAGTTTGCGCCGACACAACTCAGCCGGCGCCGCGGGGGCCTGGCTAAGCCATTCCTTATTAAAATAACGTTTAATTCCAATGTCTCATCAACTGCCATTATGAAGACTTTGACAAACTTTCACAAAATGTCAAGTTTTCATTAAATGTAATTTTCCCGGCTCATTTCTTTAACTGTGTAGGCGATGTTAATGTTTGATTATCATCGGCATATGACTTTATGTTCTTGTGTAGATGATATAAACACATTTACTTGTTTGATTGATTTGCTAACGTATCACTTACCTACATGAGCTAAAGTAAACAATGTTTTAATGGAAACATGCTAGGGTATATTTTCATTTGAAACTTCGTTATACTTTTAGTTAGGCCTAAGAAATCAATTCTGTGTTACCATAGGACTCGAGCGGTTCCGTTCATGGAACAGTAACCCTTTTACCCTGAGGGTATCAATAGCAACTAAAAGGTTATATTGTGAGGATGGGCAGTTGGGTACCCGGACTTTCAGTTACCTACAAAATAGAAAGCTTTGTTAGTCCGTCAGACCGTTTCCTATTTAATTGGCGTAGTGGAAGTTATGAGTTGATTACTTGTAGAAGTTTTTTGTGTTTTTTTTTGTGTTTTAGTTTTTGTGTAGAATAACTCTTGATAAATGTTAAAAGTTCTTAATACCAACTTATAATGCCACTGTAGGACACAGGCCTCCTATCATAATATAGAGAACACGTTTTCATGTAAAGAAGCATTGAGCAAAATGACCAAAGCTTGCTCTAGGTGGATAAGATGAAAAAGCCTGTTCTTTAACAAGAAATCCAGGTTCCCTCACAATGTTTACCTTCGAAGATGTCCAAAATAAACTTAGAAAGTCGGTATGAAAAAGTCACATTTGTACTTGCCCGGTGTCGAGCCCGCACAAGTGGCGAGCGCCTTAACCACTGGGCCATTACGACAAAAGTTAAAGTTTCTGCTTCTTCCATAATTTTTCTTTTTACTTGCCATACTTAAGGTTGGATATGAACAGCTAGTTAATTTATGTGGCTTGTTCGTGTCGCCCCAGCCCTTGAGCTGCAGTACATTAGCAGAGCTCGTGGTAATAAATAACGCAAGTGTAACACACTTTGAGTAAAAAATAACTGGCGGTACAAAATAAATGGCTACTGTTTACGTACAACTGAATATATTACATGTTTAGTTACAGGAAAGTGCTTTGTTATGTTTCCCTTAAATGTATTGTTTTTAACATCTGCTTAATGTGGCACGAGTATTATAATAGACAAACAATGAAAACACCACGCACAAAAACATTTAATAACATGATCCCAATTATAAATCATTTCTAAAATATAAATATTAATTCATTTAAAAAAATGATCTCAGTATATACTATAACTGTTGTTGTAAGTAATTTATAACTGACTAATATTCAATTTATATTAGAATAAAATAAACAGTTTAATAAAACTACTTTTCGAAATTTTTCGAACACAAAACTTAGTTAAATAATAGTAATTAAATTAAAAACTATGTACAGTTAAAAAAAAACAAAAAGAAAGGAAGGTCATAGGGCATCAAAAAACTCATCCGCATCGCTGTCAATGGGGCATGTGCCCAGAAGGCTGGCAGTATTGCCACGTTGTATGGCAATGCTGATTCTTTGGCCCAAGAAAAGTCCAGCCCTCTGGTCACGTGAAGAATCGACCAGTCGCTTGGCTATATTGCGAAACACTAGGTGAGCGCTCGGTCCCCATTAGAATTATTTAAATGTAAAGATAATCCTATATTGGCGTGCCCTAACAACATAAGGGTTAAAGCCTTATCATCATCAACTTACCATATTTATACACATTATTCAAATAAATGAATATGAAAACGTAATATAATAAAAGTAATTAGATATTGTAATCAGTGAATGAATCAAAAATTAACATAAAGAAAGAAATAATTAAAATTCCGTAAACGTAATTACAAAAAGATAAAAACTACCAAACTAATTCAAAGCGCGGGTAGCCGGTGTAGCTACAGGTGTTTTAGACATTATAGTTTTTCTATAACGATGCATTTTAAATGTGATGCAGGGTTCAGTCCCCCATCTCAATTATCATCCATTTACTTTTAATTTATTCAGTAACACAACGAGATACACATAAACAACAGTTTAAAATATAAATTGCGAACATGTCCAAAAATATTGTTTACCTTGCGTTTGTGCTGAACATAGCAAAACATGTTCACAGTAAATTATTCACCTGTGCTGTAAATGCTGTAATGCGTATAATTTAAATGTTAGCTGGTGCCGTAACTCAGTGGAGTGCCGAGCTCGGTGTTATCTCCGTGTTATGAAGGGCGTTAAACAAAGAAATGGGCTGTAACATTCCGCTGTAAAGCGCTTCAACTCCGAAACTGTTAAAAAGTTTCATTTTAATCGCGTAGAAGGGAATCTAGATCGCGGAGTTAGATGCGCAATGTGCGACATAACTTGAAAGCTTCATCTATTGACGCCCCTGATCTGCATACAGCGCTGGCTTGCTTTTTTGTCCCGAGCAATTACTGCCGCAGCAGAAAGCACAAGCTATTTGCTGTGCCTTCTTGTCGCACCGTTGTGCGCTAAGTCCCCAGTACCTCGCAACTCTGTCTGCACATAATGATCTCTTGAATTCTAATCCAACAAACGATCTGTTTGCGGATAAATGAACAAAGATTTGATTGGTATGTCAGAAGTACTGTGAAAAGAATTTATGAAAGGGATGGCATTATATTGATTTAAATGTCTATTTGTGTTTACTTTTCAATATTTTTTTTATTCGACATGGGTAAGCTCTTGACTCTAGTCTTAGTCAAAGGTGCCATACACAAAGTCTACGTTGGAGTGAGCTTACCCAGAAGAAGCCGGTTCACTCTAACTTTCAAGAGATAAGCCAGTGATAAGCTCAGTTTTAAGTGTTATATCTTTAATAACTGTAAGTACAAACAACAGTAACCATTATTATTAAAGAATAAATAATTAAATGTAGCCATTTGTGGTACCTACTAGTAAAACAGATTTGTAAGAACTAGCTAGAAAGTACTGGCGGGTCTCCCGCAGACTTGGTATCAGCATACACGCCCGACTGGGCGCCACTGTAGCGAGCTACACATTTGTGACAACACAAGCGGCGCCGCGCGATGTGTTTATGTACTGTATGTACTCGTTGCTTTATGGAGAGGAGTTTTCAAACCATTTGGCTTAAGGTCCTTTAAAAATTGCTTGGTTTTTAACATGAAACCAGAACATGAGTACCTCTACCTAAACATGAGTATCTACATTTTTTTTTACTCAAGTTAATAATAATAATACCGCCTATTCCTGTCCCACTTCAGAGTAAAAGTCTCTCTTCTCGTACAGAAAAGGCACGAGAGTAACAAGTTAATAACTGATCACTACGTTTATTCAAGGTGGTTTGACAATTTTGGATTATAAATCAGCTATAAGTCCAGGTTTCCTCACGATGTATTCCTTCACCGATGTCAATGATGTCAAAGATAAACTTGGAAACTATCTACATATCATCATCATATTAGCCGCAGGACGTTCACTGCTGGAAAAGGCCTCCGCATAGATTTCCAAAAGAACAGGTTGAAAGCGGCGCTTATGTAAAAAAAAAAATACCATCACGCCTGTATTCCCCGAAGGGTTAGGCAGAGGTGTACCAATGTATACGCACAGTTCGCCGGTATATTTAGGTCCCATGTAATAGGGGGCGAGCCTATTGCCATTAACCGGGCTCAAATCCAAACTCTGAGCTGCTACTGAGAATTTCATAGCGCTTATGTAAATACATATGAATTAAGAAATCACGTGGCACTTACCCGGTATCAAACCCGAAGCCTCAAGCATGAGAGGCGGAGTTTAGCTAAACCAACAAATAAATGCTCTTTCACTGTTTACACAAAGAGAATTTAAAGCGGTGGGGATAAAGCGAGCACTCACTTCGTTAACTCTTAATAAACCTTTAAAAAAGTTTCCTTTTATTTCTCTTTGAGAGGAGGGAAATAAAGAAATGACTTCTTTAAGAAATCTCAACTCGGAGTTAGTCCCATGATAAGGTTTTTACATTCATTGGTACCTACATTTATGTCTGGTAAATTCAAAATGGCCGAGAGCATGAACTAATATGTATTACAGTTTACACCATAATAGATATTAGTTCAATCT
This sequence comes from Caradrina clavipalpis, assembly GCA_932526535.1. Lineage (NCBI taxonomy): Eukaryota > Metazoa > Arthropoda > Insecta > Lepidoptera > Noctuidae > Caradrina > Caradrina clavipalpis. The sequence continues at coordinate 13,168,163 of OW052109.1, read as the reverse complement.
CCTATGTAAAAGTGACTACACACTTACACTTTTACATAGGAGATTACTGATGTCTGTCGATGTTAGAAGATTTAGGAACGATTGTTCACGATATCTGAAGTCCAATTCTACTAATTATAAACAACGTCAAAAAATGTAGGTAACTCAGAGGCATTTTTACAGATTGAAATTCGATTTCGATCGGCCCTTGAAGTTTGTAGAGGTCCCTCTGGTACAAGTATTATAAATACGAAATTAACTTTGTCTGTCTGTTACGCTTTCACGACTATACCACTAAACAGATTTTGATTAAATTTGGTCCTTGGGGGTAAGTTTGAACCCCAAGATAAGCATAGGCTAGTTCTTTACTCTGCGATAAGTCGCAGAGTAAAGAATAGCCTATATCTGCGTTCGCGATAACTGACATTTATGCAAACGAAATCGCGGGGTAAAGCTAGTGCTTTATAAATGTAAATGAGCAAAATGTGTGTTCTGTTTATTTCCTATTTTTTTTTCTGTATGTATTTGGTATTAAACTCTTAAAGCGTGCAACAGCCTATTACGGGCGATGTGCCTCGCTCGATCACATCTATCCCGCGGGACGAGGCTGATAGCGACACGCTGCAGATAAGGGGCAGAGAGTACACGGACTATTTGGGACCGAATTACTGAATTATAGGAAGAAATTGAATGGAACCTTGTTAGGCGAGAAAATATAGTTTTGCCCCTGAATCTAGATCTGCTTATCAGTTACAACGACCAGTCATAATGTCACCAATAGTATCAATGATCCAAGCTTTTCGATTATATTTACACAATGACGTCACTTTAAATTACCACCCGTCGGTGCAAGCGCTATTGTCGAGCGTGGGGTCCAGAGTTCGATTCCCAGGTCGGGCAAAAAGCGTTATTGGGTTTTCTATTTCGACTTTCTCAGTAGCAGCCCGGAGTTTAGAAGCTGGTTATGTGACATCACCGTGTCTCGGAAAGCGTAAAGCCGTTGGTCCTGCGCCTGATCGCTCTCCGGTCGTGTCGGATTGCAGTCCATTGAGATTAGCCGCTGTGATCTAATTCGATCTGAAAGATATTATTATTCACCTAACTTCTCCAAATTCCCAGAGTTACATAAAACCTTTCTCTAACAGTTTGTCACGTCTACATATGCATATAGTGGAAAACTTTAGGAGTGAATCTTCTGAAGCTACACATCCAGTGTACCGAGGTAAAGCCGTCTGCGAGATAGCAAGTGATTGACGAGATCGTTACAAGCTGACGCAAAAAGTGTGACGCAATTTGTACGAGAATTGCGGGATGATGGCGGATTACACTGCTGTTTATTTTACCAAATACGCTACGGTTTTTGTTACATTACTCGAATAAAAGAAACACAAGTGTTCGTATTTACATTTATGCGATATCAACCTACATTCTGCTAAGGCAAGCTGAATAACCCAATTTTTGTTTTTTTTAAGAATTTGATAATTTCACAAATGTTTCAATGGCCATTCATGACAATGAGACAGTATGTTTTCAACACTCAATTTACTATGTTTGCGTCTAACCTTGATTTTGAGACCTAAGTTTACTGCAACAAAGATCAATATTATTTATTTTTTAAGTACAACAATTTGTAAGGTGTAACAAATAGTAAGATAGTAAATTGACACATTTTTTTGTAATTTTACGGTTATATAAGACACTGGTCTCATTTAAATTATTTTATAGAATATATGAATGAAATAAATGGGTGGCCCCATATATTGTTTGCAAAAATATATTTCCGGAATAAATATGTTTACCTGGGAGGACGAAAGCGCTGCCAGGGCCGCTGTCATTTTTCGTTAAATTTAAGTGGCATGAATTAATGACATGTCATGTTTTTTCTTGAAACACGACATTTTTTTCATATTACTTCCTTATACAATTTATCAGTGAGACAGATTATATTCTTAGCTTACACAAGTATTTTTGAGCACAAGAGATTTTAGAAAAAAGATCTCTGTAACTCTTATCTTTTCAATTATCGCGTAGGTTCTGTAGCCTTGATTTCAAGATATCAAAGATCTAGAAACGGGGTTTTAAGATATTCCAAGATATTATTATATCAACACATGGAAAAAGGCCTGCCTCGCCACTGCTTCTTTATTTTAGTGGTCCTAAGCACGACTGTTATGCTAGAGGTTTTACTCAGTAGCAGCTCGGAGTTAGAATTCGTGCCCAGTGAATGGCAATAGGCTCGCCCCTTATTACATAGGACCTAAATATACCGGCGGACTGTGGGTGTACATCGGTACACCTCTGTCTAACCCTTCGGGGAATACACGCATGGTGGTATGTTGTTACGAGTATACAAGTATTTTTAAGCAAAAGAGGTTTTAGAAAAAAGGTCTTTGTTACTCATATCTTTTCAATCATCGCGTAGGTACTTTATGAACTAGTATTTATGACTAAAAATTGGGGTTAAAGAAATTTCAAATATTAAAATCATTATCATCATATCAGCCGCCGGACGTCCACTGCTGGACATAGGCCTCCCCATAGATTTCCAAAAGGAGAGGTTGGAAGCGGCCTGCATCCAGCGTCTTCCTGCGGTCTTAATCAGGTTACAAGTACTGGACCTTGTACTGGACGTCCTATGCGTCATAATAAAAAAAAGAAAAGTATCTAATTGGGCATTATTTCCTTTCCCATAACGTAAACCTAAACATGTTCGCAACTAACTTACGAGTACATACCTAGCTCTGCGTCCACACGTGCCCTACACCCCGGAGGTGCGACGTAATGACTGCAAACACCGCGGCTGAAAGAACCCCGCCATTGTGGCTCACCGGTAATGACGTATTTCCGTCACCGTCGGACCCGCGCGGGGGGGGGGGGGGGGCGACGCAGCGCTTTTAGCATGCTCAGTTGTCATAGTTGGTGACGAGTTATAGCTTGCTATATTTTTGTGTGTAACGAAATGATTAAATCTTTGCGTAACACATTTTGAATTGTAAATGATTGTCAGTACAACTGGTATGTATGTAACAAACGTGACACTTTTTTTTGTCAGGGATGGAAAACCCATGAGAAAATAACTGGAAGCTTATTTTATTGGCCTTATTTGTATAATTATTGTTGTTAGATTTCGTATAACATACTATGACGCCTGTATTCCCCGAAGGGATAGGCAGAAGTTCACCGATGGTGGATTTCGTATAACGAGTAAAAAAATTGCTTGCTGAAATAATGATTATTACTTATCGGTTTCAAAAGTATAAACTAAAACAAATCTAAAAACTTGCTTAACTAAAGTGTCTGCAAACTTTACGTAAAAGGCAGTAAGAGTACCTCGAAGATCATTTTAAATAGATACACCTACCCGTTGTGAGATGTGTGCCGTGTGGAATGAAAAGGTTTAAATTATTTAAATTATATTTAAAAACAAACAAACAACTATTGTGCTTGTTGAATGTTAAGAATAAATTACTTTGACTAACAAGCAAAACAATAACAATAATAAAACAATATCAGAGCCCTCTCCAAACTTACGACAATATCAACGAGTAACAGTCGAGCTGTTGGGGATTAGCCAAAGTTTGCTAACCCCTGTCCGATGGTATTAGAAGAATGCCTGTCGAACTTAAGAATTTTCATTAATTTGTAATTGTTCAAGCGTTGTAATTGGGATACAAAGGTCAAGCCTCTGTTTTGGGTTGCTATCTATATTATAAGTGAAATGTTTTGCGCATCAGCTGGTATAATAACAACAGATTTATAAAACATGAAAATAAGTATATAAGTATAAGTATATAGTTTTTTTTACTAAAGTTAAAAAAGAAAACACGATGAAGATTTTTTTTGAACGTTAGTAAAATTAAAAGTAACAGATGTATTATTCGTCATTATTTTTCGTGCTTACTTACCTATATTTCCGATTAATTACATAAATATTTATGTTTTACTATAAAGGTAGAGGGCACGAGAGAGGTGGTATAGCTTTTGTTTTTTTGGTTGTTTGTTTATTTTTTCTATTTTAGTTTTTTGTTAAGATGGTAAAATACCTTTTCATCCTAAAAATACGCAAAATAAAACTTTTTGATTCAACAAAATCTCCCGTCTATAGGTACGATCGTACCCAAACTCCGCGGGTTGTAACAACAACCAACCATAATTAGGTTTAATAAGATAATGAGATTTGTTCCAGCTTAATTAAGATTTCTCTCTTATTTTAAGATATTAAAATTTCCTTATTTTGCGAAGTTTCCTGACTGAAAGAACGAATTAAAACAAAATGGAGGAAAAAGTGAATGATTAAAAGATAAAAAGATTTCTTATTCACTCAGTAAAACTCCTTCCTTGTACACAATTTACTTAGTACTTATTAAAAAAAACAACAATCTGTTTTCATCCTATGCCGGAAAAAAACAACTCACAAAGAGTTGAAAGCAATGATTGGCAGCCATTGACATCGGTAAATGTAGGGTTTGCCCCCCTTGTCACAACACACGACTTCAAAACCACTTCACTTGTGAAATGTTCCTTTACTGTCTATAAAATATATACCATCACGCCTGTATTCCCCGAAGGGTTAGGCAGAGGTGTACTAATGTACACCCACAGTTCACCGGTATATTTAGGTCCCACGTAATAGGGGGCGAGACTGTTGCCATTAACCGGGCACAAATCCAAACTCCGAGCTGCTATTGAGAATTCCATAGAAAAACCCAATAACATTTTTCTTGACCTGGGAATCGAACCCTGGACCTCTAGCATAGCAGTCCTGCTTAGGACCACTAGGCTGACGAGGCAGTGACTTACTAGTAAGTTAAGCGAGTTAGTTTACTGTCTATTTTTCCCTCAAATCACAGTCAGGAGCACGTGAGCTTATCTTTGCGTGTACTTGAATAGAAGGAGGGGAATCAATCGCCCGCGACCAGCGTAATGGCCCATTTCCATGGGATGCGATACGCTTGGGCAATGTTAGACGACGTTCAGAAGGTCTGGTTTTATCGAACAAAGCTGTGGTTTTAATGTTAACTAGGTACTATCCTTTCTTACCTTTGAATATGATTATTTAATTGTATTTCTCCATCTCTCCATGTTCACACGCTGACCAGGCTTCGAGCCCACAACTTACAACTTGTTTGCCGTCTTTACCACTGGGCCACTACTGCTTATTATTTTCCTTTACTTCGCGTATAAAAACATACATCACCTAGCCAAGTGGCTAGGTGATGTATGTTTTTATACGCGATTTGTTTCTATCCAATTTAGGAACAATGAAGATTTTTTTTTTCTGTTAGAGAAACGTCTTTTAATTTAGGTGTGAAAAATCATTATGTGCGTGAAGTAAAGCACATAAAACATTGTAGAGCAATAATCATAAAAAGTAGATATCCAGGTACAGTTTAAGAACAAAAACATATTATCGCAATAGTAATAATAAACATGTAACTTTCGGCTTTTTTAAGTGTCTTTTTGGGACGGGCCTGTTGGTCTAGTGGTTAGCGGCCCTGACTGCTAAGCCGGAGGCCGTGGGTTCGATTCCCACCCAGGACAAACTTTGTGTGATGAGCATGATTGTTAGTTCTGTGTCTGGGTGTGATTTGTCTATAATATGTATGTATTTATAAATTATAATTATAAGTATGTATATCAGTTGTCTGGTTACCATAACACAAGCTCTGCTTAGCTTGGGATCAGATAGCCGTGTGTGAGTTGTCCCAAGATATTTATTATTTATTTATATTTTATTTTATTTACAACTATTATTTCTAAATCTATGAACTCAATAGAGAGACGAAGTGGTCCTTCTGTCCCCCACCTGCCGTGTGCCTCTCGTCCCACAATTTGTCACTTACTGCACCTCATAATTCTTTCTCTTCCCCTTTAGATAAGCGTGTAAGTGAAACCCCAAGTTTATATCTACGCCTATACAATCTCCTTGCGGTTCTTTACAAAGAGAATGATGTCATGCAAACAGGCTGTTCAGTTTTATGAGGGGTTTTTGTAAAACAGCTGCTCTTAAATATGGTGTAGAACTAAGCTGAGGGAGGGTTTAGTGAACATTTAACGATGTACTACAACTAACAACTGATCTATACAAATATATTAAACCTTAGGAGATTTTTTTTTGTTAGTTTGTTTGTGTAACCCTAAAAGTAACAGTAAGTCCGTTTAAGTCCGTCTAAAGTAACAGTTGGATTGGAAAAAAAATGTTTATATATCAAAGCCAGATTTATCAGAAGGAGGCTAATAAGATCAAGCAGTAGCAAAAAAGTAAAAAAATCTGGGAAGCGGGTAAAAGTTGTGCATACTTATGAATACAAGGACCCCTTTTTAGGTGGTAAACAAAAAGTAAGGTTGTATGATAGTACAATTAAAGTGTTTAATTTAAATCGTTCTGTCAATAATAACAACATAATCTTCACCAATTGCGTTCATTTAATATGGCAAAAAGCGGCCATTGAACCACTTTAATTTCTTAACAGATCCAAGAACAAAAACAGAAATAAAATATTCGAATAATATACAAATCGTCCTGCAGATTCCTGAAAAAAGGACCAATGACCGTTATCGTCACCTTGAATTATTTGCAACAACTATGTACGGACAGACCAATCTACGTGATGGCCAATATATTGCTGACCAGTCCGTTTGCAATACCAATTTCGAAATTGAATTTGGTAAAAAAAAACAAAAGACAATCCGGTCAGATTATTTCGGGACACAGAGGAACATTGTTGGAGCCAGTGTCCGGGCTATGTACAGAGGTGCATTAGTTTATTAAAAACTAGCTTTCTGCACGCGACTTCGCCCGCGTGGCTTTTACTACCCGTGTTAAGTTACGTTTTCGGTTACTGCTCCGCTCCCGTGGGACATAGCGTGATGTTATAAAGGCTATGTTACTCAGGAATAATGTAGCTATCTATTGGAGAAAAAATGGTAGTTTCGGAGCCTATTCATTACAAACAAAAAAGCAAAAAACAAACCTTTTTAGAATACTCGTATTAATATAGTATTAACGAATTACAATTGCATGTGGAGTAACCGTTCTATTTAAGAGACTTTTCCTACAACAATGTTGTTTGTTTGTGAGCTTGAAAAGGCTAGCATTACCCATAATGGTCGAACAGAAACCTGTTTTAATCCATCAACCTTCGTTGAATAAATATTCGCCGATTTGAATTAAGCTTAAGAAGTTAGGTAATTCCTTTGTCATTCGTCACAAAGCTACATAGTTTCATGCCATTCTAAGAAACAAATAAATAATGCCAACAGAATTTTTCACTACATGTTTCGCTTAGACTAAGTACATTGGTAATATTTCACATGTCGTCGAGTTAAAAAAAGCAAAAGTAATTCAGTTTTCTTTTTCTTGTTTCAAGTGACGCGGTCGTACGTGTGGGTACTGAAATGTCACTAATGTATTAAACGTACAACGAGTGAACCAAATCGTTGGCTTTTCATTGTGCGATTAGTTTTCCAACATGTTCTACATCTTCTTCTTTTATTAAACGTTGCACCACATTAGGTATTTCTCCTGTGTCGTCGGTGCATTTACAAACATATAAACTACATACAAAAATAGCCGATAGAACTATCTGTAGGTCAAACAAATATTCGTTCCTTGCGGGAATCGAACCCCGACACGCAACGCAGTATTATTCCCTCAGCCACTGCGCCAACTTTGCCGCACAGATACAGATTGTCAGTAACATCAGATGAGGCGGATTAAAATGATCTACGTACGCAATACACGCGCTTAGACGTGAAGCTGCAGGCACAATCCCAATATACATACACTACAATACAAGGATTAGGCTTCTTCTTGTTCTTAGAGTATCGATGAGTTTAAATACCAAATAATATACGTAAATGTATTTTATTTTTTTTTAGTTGTCCCTGAATTTTGCCACGACAACACCATCTGCTAAAGCAGTCATTAGGTACTCACGCAAGATAAAAAGTAGGCTATGATCGAATGATTATTCTATTGGTTTGGAAAATCAAGTACCTTCAAGTACATCACATGTATCTAAGGCAGCGGCAACAACACGCCGGCGGCGGTAAACAATTCCCATTAGAAACTTTTGACACACCAAAATAAACACACAAGCATAAACACATATTAACATTCACTAGCACAGTACAAACACACCATGGCTTGTCTAATTAACTCGCTGTGTATAACTAGGTATCGCCCCGTGTTTGTCTGCAGTACTTGCGAACGACTCTTGTTGTTCTTCTCTGTTACATGATGCTGTTGTCGGTAATTTGTTGTACCGGTGACGCGGAACGAAAGGTTAATTAGATTTTTGGTAGATAAGATGGAGGCTATGACTGTATATAATAATATTATCTAGTCACTGCCTCGTGATCCGGTGGTCTCGTAGTCACAAGCGTGATTGTTGAGCGTGGGGTTCTGGTATCATTACCAGGTCTGGCAAAGGGTTTTTTAAATAAGGAATATAGAGAAATTGATATAACTCTAATTTAAACACTTTATTTAATTCACCGGAAGGGCTGCTCCGAGGAGGTGCAAAAAAAAAAATGGAAGGGCATGGGAGTGGCTTTTGCCCGGCAGTGGGACATTAAAGGCTAGACAAAATAATTACATAGTTGTTACATTTTTATAATAATAGTAGATAGGTATTATAATTGATTTGCAAAAAATTAAATTAAAAATTTAAAAAACCCCCGACACAAAATCCTAAGTTCCCTTTAAAAAGTAAAAAAATAAAATACGTCGCGTTGGGGGACCGCTTGGGACGGTCGTACCCTAAATGCAACATCGGTCCCCCAACGCGACGTATTTTATTTTTTTACTTTTTAAAGGGAACTTAGGATTTTGTGTCGGGGGTTTTTTAAATTTTTAATTTAATTTTTATTTTATACTTTTTATAGGTACATACTTATTATAATTTCGATTTTGTTAAGCTGTAAGTACATACGTTCCTAATAATTTAATAACCACATGACAAATCATTTTTTAGTTTTTCTTCCCCACTTTCACACCCATAACTTTTAAACGGCTCCACCGATTTTCATCAAACATGTCTAAGAACACTCGTACGTAAGTCACCTTTCATACAAAAAAAAACTAAATTGAATCGCTTCATCCGTTCGGGAGCTATGATGCCACAGACAGACACACAGACAGACAGACAGACACGTGAAACTTATAACACCCCTCTTTTTGCGTCGGGGGTTAATAATAATATAATTAGGCAGGTACAAATTATCACAAAATTTGGTGTTGCAGTAAACCTGAGCATTGTAAAGGCGTTCCGCACACTGACAGATCAGCTTAAACTGGAAACGTAGGCATACCTTATAGTTATGTCCTCCTTCGTACCAATAAACAAGGAACCCTTAACCCAATATTAAATAGCGATAATGTATCAACATCAGCATTATTATGTTACATACATTTAAAGGAATTACTTTAATATTAAGCTACTCGTACTAACATTATTTTACGTGTCATTACCAAAACCCATTCCGGTAGAATAAATTAATAAAAGATCTGAAGCCCTCAAAATTATCGCCGTTTCATTCAAATGTAAGTGTGTGAAAGAGACAGGTTAGATTTACGATCTCAAGTTTGTAAGAGGCGATCATTCTTCTGTGAAGCTCTAAAGTTAAATCGTAGCTTTTAAATCGGTGTTTAAATGTGAACAATGGAAGATATTCTCGAACGAAAGGTTGGTTGAAAAGGGTAAAATGTCCTAATTTGTGTTGAGATACAATATAAAGCCCTATAGTCTAAGCTTGACAGTCTGAAATGCATTACACAAGAAATATGTACAATCAGTGAAAAATAAAGAATACAAAACGCTTCCTTACCTCTGCAACCAAGTTAATACTAGATACTAAAGGATTTACTCTCGATTACATGGGACTTGCAAAATGTGGTAGTATACGTATTGTACCTCGTTAACCAACAACAACAACATACCATCACACCTGTATTCCCTGACGGGTTAGGCAAAGGTGTACCAATATACACCTACAGTTCCCTGGTATGTTTAGGTCCCATGTAATAGGGGATGAGCATATTGCCATTAACCCGGCATTAATCCTAAGTCCGAGCTGATACTGAGAATTTTATAGAAAAACGCAATAACACTTTTTGCACGACCTCGGAATCGAACTCAAACCTCTAGCGTAGCAGTCGCGCTTAGGACCACTAGGCTAACGAGGCAGTCTCTGCTAATCCTAGTTAAATATTCTGTCTGCCTTTGACAATGGTAATAATTAGTCACAACTATTTGTAACTATTGTCAAAGGAATTCTTTTGACAACTATGCTAACAGCTAAACATGCTGGTACTGTACTTTAGAAATCATTTGTACCTCTGCGGTCGCTTTACCTCTAAACCAGGGGTAGCCAACTTAATTAGACTCAAGATCTACTGTCTACTGACTAAACTCTGAAAACCTTTGTTCGATCTACCAATTACATAATCAGTACTTCTTCATAAACTTAACATGGAATCATACTTCACAGAATTAAAAAATACCTCCCTCCATTAAATGCTAACTGGAAACATTAACAATAGATATATTTCAATTTTCTTGTTTTTTAGTACGAGGAAGCACAAAAGTTTGAGTTTATTTTTAGAACATACCTAACTACTTATGTTTGTCCGAGCGTTGCATGTTGCATCTGGGATCGACTCGACTAATAACCGCGGTCGGCTGCTTGGCTACCCCTACTCTTAACACAGCGTTGTGTTGCTCGAGAGCCTTTCATGCTCAAAGCAGTACGTTTAGGAGCTGGTGCGGACGGCTCTGTTTCTATCTCCCGTCTGAAAGCCTGTCATCACCAGTCTTTGTGGGTTTATACTGGAGAGCTTCTGTGAGATCAAAGGGGTAAGGAAGACTTTTATAAGTCGTTTTAATATTTTAAATTATGAGAGACTTAACGAAAAATACTGTCTACAGCAAGCCGCGTCCAACCGGTCCTTTTGGAAATGTATGGCGGAGGCCTCTATGTCCAGCTGTAGACGTCCTGCGGTTGATATGATGATGATGATGATGACTATCTACTACCTACAGGTGGTTATAGTCCCGGCTTCAGAGTATTAACAAACTTCTGATTGTTTGAGACTGAGAAGGACTGTGTTTGCGTCAGTAGGTGTGTACTGGGCAGAGTTCGGTATAAAGATTATAAATCATGATACATAGACCGGTGACAGAATACAACTCATTTTAACTTGATGGAATGTAATCAATCAACTGATAGCAATCTTTTAACAAGATGGTGGTTCCGTACCCACAAAAATGCCGCTCTATTTTCATTCAAATTCATTACGAAGATGTTTAAATACAGAATTAGGGACTATGGCAAGATAAAAAATTGTGTGCTCCTTTTAGTTAAAGCGATAATAAATTTATTCTATAAATTGTTTTCCTTAGAAAACTGTTTCATCGTTGGTACATGCATAACATCACGCCTATATTTCCCGAAGGGTTAGGCAGAGGTGTACCAATGCACACCTACAGTTCGCCGGTATGTTTGCGAGCTTATTGCCATTAACCGGGCACGATCCCAACGAAGAGCTGCTACTGAGAATTTCATTAAAAAAACCCACTAGGCTTGTTACTTTAATATTTTAAGAGTACCCTCTCAAATTCAAAAGTCGAGGGAAAATTATTTATTTCAATTAGACCATTAAAAGGCAGATTTGAAAGTCATCCTACTACTATTATAAAGGCGAAAGTTTGTATGTATGGATGTATGGATGTATGGATGTTTGTTACTCTTTCACGCTTAAACGGCTGAATGGATCTGGATGAAATTTGGCACAAAGATAGATTATAGTCTGGAATAACACATAGGCTACTTTTTATCCCGGGAAAATGTACGGTACCCGTAGGATAACACATCAACTGTGACGCGGACGAAGTCGCGGGCAGAAGCTAGTTTAAAAATATTATATTTAGTTGCCATTCCAAAAGGTAGTTTCTCTGAATGTAAATAAAAATGTATTTTCTATGACGTTGCGTTGTAATTCTTCAAAGAGAAATACATTAGTGAGGCGCAATGTAATGTAACAAGAGTGTCATTAGTAGGTACACGGCGCGTCGCATCGCCCGCGCGCCCGGGGCGATACAACAGCGCAACTAAATAACTACTACAAATATTATAATACGTTTCGTTTCGATATTACAAATTACAGAGCTTCTTGAGAACAAGAAAATTTCTTGAGAAATAAGAGATGCCTGCACTTATCTTATATTTCACCGCCTTTGGTTAATTGGTAGGAATAACAAAGGCATTTTAGTCCGCCATTGTACTTTTTTGTTGCATTAAGTTTAAAAAAAAATAAGAAAAAAGAAACCATCACGCCTGTATTCCCCGAAAGGTTAGGCAGAGGTGTACCAATGTACACCCACAGTTCGCCGGTATATTTAGGTCCCATGTAATAGGAGGCGAGCCTATTGCCATTAATCGTGCACAAATCCAAACTCCGAGCTGCTATTGAGAATTTCATAGAAAAACCCAATAACACCTTTTGCTCGACCTGGGAATCGAACCCGGGACCCCTTGCACAGCAGTCGCACTTGCGACCACGAGACCAACGGGGCAGTTAGTTGAATTGTCTCATGTTATGTGCCTCAAACATATCATTTACCTGACTATCGAGACCCTATTACTAAGCCCGCGCTGTCTGTCATATCAGCAGGCTGTATCTCATGAACCGAAATAGGTAGACTCGGAATTCCCACTGAGTGCCGAGTTGGTGAGTGTATTGCCGCTGCACAAAAAATAATAAAACTAAAGTAAAAATTAAGGTGGGTCCCATAAAAGAAAAAAATATTTTTGTATGTAAACATGATACGGTTTTTCGATTTCATGCCTAATTGCGTTCAAAACCTAGGTACTCAAAATGAAATACATTAACAAAATATTTCAAAGTACGTACGTACGTTCACAATTAGTCTCCGCCGCATAGCTCGGAGCGAGCGAGGCCGCGGGGCAGCATTATAATAAACAACGTGTAATTTATTTGTTTAACTTTTGTATCGTTATTTGTTTTTATTGTCTTTTTTAGAGCTTTATCTTTGTTTTAGTATCTAGTTATTTGCGCTCGCGTTTGTTTCACAAAACGAATAAAAAGTTAGTTATTATGCGAGATACAGATGCTTAATTGGACGCATTTTTATAAATACCAGTCTAGATTCAGTTCTGGAGTCTTTTTTATCTAAATTGCGTAGACTGTGATATCTCTACGATGGTTTATTATTGTTTGATATTATCATAAACAATTTAGTTATGACGTCGTTTAAAAAAACATTGTTAAAACAAGTCAAATAATAAATGCCACAAAATATAACAAAATATTATCTTCAACGAAATAATAAAGGGTGGCACAGTGGCTGAGAGATTCACTGCCACGTTGTGTGTCGTGGGTTCCATTCCCGCACGGAACAAATATTTGTATGACCTACAGATAGTTGTTCAGGGTCTGGCCGTTTGTGAATGTGAGTTTATATGTTTGTACATCACCCACGGTACAGGGGCAATTCCTAGTACCTCTCGTGCATATTTGCAATTAAAATCACTTATTAAAACGAATAGGCACATTTTCAGCAAACAACCTCGCTTCCTCTCATTTTAATTCTTTTCCCTCCCCTCCCACTACTCACAAGGGCACAATAACAGAGAAACCAATTTATGTACTTTTTAAAACAAAATTTATTTGATCATAAATCGTGAGAATTACAAATGCGTACTTAACTTGTGAGTCGCTTCTACGTTGTGTCGCGCTCAGTGTTTTATGAGAATTCCAAACTGGTTATTAGAGGTCCGTAGGAAATAAGGAATGGCTGTGGACATTGTAATATTATATTTTAACGGTAATTAATAGGAGTGAGTTATATATGTATAATTCAGATCGTTTATTCAAATAAATTCTATGATTATTTTCTTTGTGATCGGACAGATACTTTTGTTTGTTTACTTAATGGCTTATAATTGTAAAATCAACAACTAAAATAATGTAACGCCTTTGGAGTGGAAACCCTCGGTCCGTAGCGTTCGTTTGTCTATAGTCTTTATAAGGAATTGTACAAACGGTTGCTTGACACTTACCGTGACTCAAGGGCTGGCTTTCACCTTGGCCAAAGGCTTAGGATTGCCATCCAATGTGGCAACGTTGCCTGTACTTTGGGCACATTTCCCGTTAACGGGGATGCTGAGATTTTTTTTGATGTTTTAGTTTCTTTATTTATCTAAAGTCTGTAGGTAAATATTGTACATTTAAATAACAATAAAGTAATCAAAATTATCGCCTGTATCCTCCAAAGGATTCTGAAAAATAAAATCAATAAAAACATAAATAAACTTTTCACGCAAGTACAGAACTCTCTCCTCGCGTACCACTCAGACTTGCCACATTTTTTTTCAGTAGCAATGAATATGTAACATAATGAGAACTGTCTGTTTTGTTTAACAAATTACCTTGTAAGGGTGTAAGGCCGTAAGCTCCAGTTTAAAATGTTTAATGTTATTCTATTTTATTTGCTGCTCTCGCGTTGTTCCTGTTTATTTCATCCGAGGAGCCAATTATACGGACCGTGGGGATGATGCGAACTCGCCTTTGTTTTACTCTTGTTGCAGTGCAACGATGAAATATTACGAACATGATAAGTGACTGTAGGTAGCGGAGTTATGTCCGTGAGTAATGGAAAATTGTTGTTATTTTTCGTATCATAAGTTTTAATAACAGCACGTCTATATTTATTAACGCCTAGGCAGATATAGGTTTTGTTAAAGACTGTACCTAATAGCGAGTTAGAGTTTGATGTTACTTAGTTTCAATTCAAATCTATAACATTACAGATTCCTATTTTGATATTAATCAATAAATAATGCAACATTGTTACAGTGTGTTTATTTACTTGTTCCGTACTTTCGCAAGCTTTATTAGAAAAGTTATTAAAAGTTTATTACGAGTATGCGTTACTCGAGAATTAGCTGGATTTTTTCTTTTAACATAATGTTACCCCACTCTAGGAATTTCTCGTGTATCGTGATTGCGTTTAAAACATATAAACAGACACACATAAACAGCCCGACCCGAAGATGTATACTTATTTTAGAATAATGAAACATACTTTACCTACGACTTCTGTCAATCACGTGTACAAGATATGAATACAGTACCTTGATACTTACTTATACCAGCCCTTAATTTACCCTTCAGAAAGCGATAAATTCAATCGTGGTAGAAAACCAAACAAGTGCTAAGTAAAGGAAACAATGAAATATATCGTGACGGAAGGTTACACAAATTCCATTTTGGCTTCCATACAGAGTCACAAAAATCGGTTGACAAACAGTCTTACCAAGAGGTATCGTGTTGCCCAGTTACTGGGTTGTGGAGGTCAGATAGGCAGTCGCTCCATGTAAAACACTGGTATTCAGCTGCATCCAGTTAGACTGGAAGCTGACTCCAACATGGTTGGCCAAAAAGATGGCCCCAAAAATGTCGTATACCCAAAAAAATATTTTAAAACGTTCACTAAATACTGTAGCGTGCAATCAATCACTGTTAGATGGCTTCAGATTGATGGATGAGTGCCCCTAAGGCTATCCGGCATGGCAATATGTGGATGAATTTACTGTTTGCCTAATTGATTGGTACCTAGGTACTCAGGCTACGGGTATCTAGTAAAATGACGGCTCAATGAACACGTTACGTGGGAAATATTGTGGCTATCATCGTTCTCTAAATAAAGTGAGAGATTGACCGCAACGCTGTGTGTTGCGGGTTTGATTCTCGCATGTAATATAATTTGTATGGCTTACAGACAGGTGTTCTCGGTCTGGCTGTTTGTGTATGTGAGTTTATATGTTTGTTAACGCACCCATGATACAGGGGTAATTCGTAGTGTGAAGCAACGTTAATAATATGAATTACCTAATGAATAACGCTGACTAAATTTTTTTTGATGGAGTAAAAGATACTCTTGGATTTGGACTTTTGATATTTAGTTAATAATGAAGAATTAGCAAAAGTATCTGTTTACATTAGATCGCATAATCAGGCCAACAAGCATGTCCAAAACTTACCTAAATAATACTTTGAAAAATAAACAAAACTAATGACTCTAAAAAACAAAAACAAAAAGAATAAGACAAATTAATGACAAACACAAACAACGCCTATTACTTCGCAGTCAACTTGTTACCCAGTCTGTCCGACTAGCCAGGATGTTTGCACAGCTTAGTGTTGTCTTACACTAAGAGGTGTTTCGCAGAAAACGGTGGAGGTGAAGCGAAATACTTCTTGCAAATTGAGGGCAGTGTCGGCGAACGAAATATGTACCTATAGTCTACACAGAGGGAAAAGAAATAACAGAAAGAAAAGGATATATAGCCTATAAAATGTGTGTGGAAAGGAAATAAAACAAAAAGGATTTTCTGCTAGTAAAATGGTGGAGAAAATAAAGTAGAAATTATTCGCAGACATGCTTTGCTTGACCTTCAATTGGGTAATAAAGTATGCGAAGCAGAAATCACTGTCCTTTGCACTTATAAGAGGAGGGCAGACAAACAGACTACCCTTTAGATTGAACATCTGGGGGTATCGTATAAAGAATGAGCTACAGAATGCCCGAAATATTATATTGTCACAACAATTTACCTACTTAAAACAATTTTTTACTTAAATTATTAGATAATTATGTTTATTTATTTCGCCTAGTTAAATTTTTAGCTCGATTTTACATATAAAATTACGGTGATAGCAGTGATAGTTCCGTATACAGGGTGGAAATTTATTATGCTACCTGGAGGGAAAGTACTCTAAATACTTGCGTTAGCAAATTTTACTGAAAGGAAACATTCCTTTATTTTTAAAAAGAAACAAAACTGCATTTAAATAATTTTGAAAATATTCTTGCCACACCCAGGAATGGAACCGACTGAAATTCGAAAAAATTGCATCCTGTACTTTTATGGCACTAATCGATAGGGTCAATCATAAGGATCAAATCCCTGCAAACATGGTAAATTAAAATAAAATAAAAACATGCAATTTTATTGTAAATTTATTTTATTCGGACGAAACAAACGAGTAAATTCACTAAGTAGTTGCTGGAAATGAGCTTCATTTCTTGGATGCACGAATTTATTCCTTTAAAAAAAATCATTTAAGTAACTTTTGGTAGCGTAGTAAAATTTTCAATATTCACCACAACACCCTTCTAAAAGTTATTCAAAATGAATTTCTTCAAATAATGAATGTGTGCATCGAAGAAAGTGAAGCTCATTTCCAGCATGCAATTAGTTACGGTACTCGTTTTTTTTCGTCCGAATAAAATAAGTTTAGATTGAAATTTCATGGTTTTGTTAAATTCAGTTTACCAGGTTTGTAGAGATTTGATCCTTGTGATTGACCTTATCAATAAGTGCTATAAAAGTACAGGATGCTATTTTTTCCGATTTTAGTCTGTTCGATTCCCGGGTGTGGCAAGCGTATTTTCAAAATTATTTAAATGCAGCTTTGTTTCTTTTTAAAAATAAAGGAATGTTTCCTTTCAGTAAAATTTGCTAACTCAAGTATTTGGAGTACTTTCCCTCCAGGTAGCATAATAAATTTCCACCCTGTATATGGGAAGTATGACAACCCTACCTATATCTGACCAATTTTCAACCAATATTTCGTTCAGTCCAAATTGCTGCTCTTTTCACACATGCTTCAAAAAAAGAACAATACGTTACGCCACTACGATTGATGACACGTCGTCGCATCGCCAAAAAACACGCGACCCATTTGCAGCCGGCTAATGGACAGGCAAAGTGAAGCGCTGTGAGAACTATGACGCCATTGTCGTGACGTAACACCATTGTGGAGTTGTGACGTCATCCACAATGGCAACCAGATGGAGAATTAGTTTGAAACTCTTTATTTGTACAATTCTTGGGATGTGAGAAAGTTATTCTTGGAGGCGATAGGCTAATAGCTAAAGTGTTGGATAACTTTGAGGATAGTAGAAAAGTTTTAACGTCAGGTCTTGTAGAATACAGTCAGTAAAAGAATAAATGTATAGTTTTTATACTTTTACTGACTATGCCTCGCGGTTTCAGCTGCGTTCAGTTATTTCTTTGAGTTATTGCTCCGTGTTGTATAGCTTATAGCATTCCTCATGAATCTGGCTATCATTTATAAAAATATCCAATCGGACTGGCAGTTACAGAGAGTAGCGAATTTAGACAAACAAACAAATGAGATATATTCTTCAGCTTTATGAGGCTTGTATCTAAGGTAATTTACACACGACCAGACGTCGTTGCACACAGCGAAAGAAAAATGCATTTATTTCCATTTCGGATTGCACTCATGGATGCAGTGCGCAAACAATCTTATCTTATGCTGTATCCTTTAGCGAATTTGTGACGTCATCACGGAATCAAAAGCCATTGGGTGCACTGTTGTTGTTGTTTCTGTTAGTCCATTTTAAAGTGTGCTGACGTCATGCCCCCAAATATATAAAATGAGGATGTATAGTTCTGTTAAAGCCTGTAGTGTAGCCAATTTAAAGTTTTGGTGTACTAGGTATTGGTTCGTCGCTAAATTAGCACAACGAGGAACATGCAATATTGGTGTCTGGTTTTCCATGATGCTGGAAGCATATTTTAGGCACAAGATGTACGATTTGTAGCACAAAACATGTAGTAGACATGAATTTTATGAGAACATAATTATGTAAGTTGCGTAGGTATAAAATGTATATGGTATGAATAATATAGGGAGTGAGGGCTGTTACTGAAATATAGCTAACTAGCATTGACCCGCGACGTCCTCTGCGAGGTGAAAGATACCAAGAAACATCCCATGACACTTAGCAATAGTATGGCTGCAGCAATTTTTTTTTTTACAGAAAGCAATCAGGGAAATGAAATTTGGCTCTTTATAATAATAACACATAAAAAAAAGGAACATCTTGTTCGACTCTGATATCGAACCCCGATCCGTACGCTTGCAACCATACACTAATGAAGTAGTCAAGTTGCTACCTCTATATTATCTAAACTATTCCGGTACCTTGATTTAATATGTAACGCGAGGAAATTAATGGTAATGATACTTACAGAACTCATTAAGTGTAGTGTTTACCTCCTAATGTGCACATGCTCGCATTAATATCCGCCGTTATCTCTTTAATTGTCTTAATGTCGGCTGCAAGAGGACGAACAGAATACTTTGTCGCCATTTCGAGTGAATAAAGTAAAGGACTATCTTTCTACTGCCTTATGTTAGACAAAAGAAACATGAATTTTGTAAAATTAATTTATAGTGCACCTCTGCCTTACCCTTCGGGGAATACAGGCGTGATGGAATGTATGTGATTCAAAGTGTAGAAAATGATTAAAATATCTTGCCCGTTCGGTGTCACATACATTTTGTGAATTTTAGGCAGATACATTTAATAATTTTGATCTTTATGTCTGATTAAAGGTCCTGGTTTACGGCAAGTCCCTGGCAATGTATGCTGGTTTTTAACAATCCTCTATAAAACGTTATATAAAATCCAGTTGTCACTCTTGAACGTATGTGAATAGGGCACTTTCAGTATTATACCTGAAAATGGCACAGCTGATTTCAGTATGCAGTAACTTTGTAACTACATACTGAGTAGGTATGCTCAAAACTTTACCTACGCTAACATAACATAGGTTTGGCGGTTATGCGATCTTACTCCATAAGTTCAAACGCCAAAAGCCATTCTCCAACTTTTCATTCTTTTATAAAAATCTATTCACTGTTCATTCCTAAATTGTAGATGTTAGAGTAGGAAACGTTTCGTCCTCCTCCGCTCGCTTTCAGCTCCCGGCACTCGTCCTCAATACCTACCTGCTTAATACCTTTTCAATATTAAACGCAGTCATTACCGAGGGACTCGAATATCGCGAATATATTAATAATTTACATTGATGGCGTTTTCGTGTTCGCCTTCTTCTCCTTACTGTTGATTCTCGGAGGTGATTGTGGGCCACCTCAAATAAACCACCTTAAATAACTCAATCTTTCTTTATCGTGTGATCTAAACTTTCGGAAAATAAAGGAACCTCACTACATAGTTTCAGTGCGCTAATTAAATCCTTTACAATACTCGCTATAGGTACAGTTGTAACTTCTAGACATTTGTGTAGTGACCGATGGGAATTAAATACCAGTTTCCACCAATGATATTTGTGCAAACACCATCGCGAGGCTATGACCTTTAAGGACTGGGCCACGAGAACAGCGGATACCTTACAATACACTCGTAACAACCTATTTGTCAAGCGGGAATAGTATTCTTTCTGAACCGCTTTTTGTTGTTACCACTAAGTTATTTGCATTAGAAGTAGGGAATTGAGATTTGCGTGCGGACAATGTGCTAGTAGTGTAGGTAGTCACGCATTGTTCCATATCTCTGCTTACCGCTTTAGAGAATTAAGTCGTAATGATAGTACCATGTTATCTTACAGAGAAAAGTTAATATTCCCTACGTACATTGCTGTAAATGATGAAGTAAAGCTAAAGACCTCGCACTATGCTTTATCTAAAGTTGGCCAAAACTGTGACTAGAATTGTAAAGTAGGTTCAATCTTTGTTTCCGTGGGAGCACGTACAGAAGTGATAGTTTCTTTGACAATCAGGGAATTGTTTACAATAGTATATGAAACAAAAGAAAGTTTGGATCTGTTAATATTTGAACTTATTTTTCGGTTCGTTACCGGATTAAAGGTTTTATTTCATATTGATTTTCTATACGTACCATCACGCATGTATTCGTCTAAAGGTTAGGCAGACGAGTACCCAAGTACACCCATAATTCATATTATTTTACATTATTTAAAAAAATTCGCCGGTATGTTTTTAGGTCCCATGTAATAGGAGGCGAGCCCGGCGAGCCTTTTGCCATTATCTGCGCACAAATCCAAACTCCGAGCTACTGAAAATTTCATAAAAAAATCCAATAACACTTTTTTCTCGACTTGGGAATCGAACCCAAGAACTCTAGCGTAGCAGTCGCGCTTAGGACCACTAGGCTAACGAGGCAGTTAATGATTAAGTTAAGAGTGACTGATTTTATATCTATTCCCAAAAAGTAACATGTCATAAAATTTGCTAACCCGCCCCCTCTCTGGCCACCCTCACAAAATGCTTAGCGGAATGATACAACAGAGCTTCGTGAAAGCCTCACCTACCATTCATCTATATCTGTACATAGGTATACTTACCTATGAATGATGATCCATTTATTTTTACCGCACACTTATTACAGATTTGCTTCCCGAGCGAGTTTTTCAATTTACCTGCTAGCGAGCCAAGCCGCGGTAAATGTGAGTTAATATTGTGGGTAATGGTGGGGCGGCAATAAAACGAAATGTATTAGCGTTTAGACAGCCTACGAATCGGCCATATTTGGTTAAATAAGTGAGTGGACTGGTATAAATATGGGCCACCTGACGGTAAACTCTAACACTGAAATTTTATGACAGTTTGATCCATCTAGAATATTACTTTTCATGCTTTTTTTAACGTTGCCCCACACTAGGAATTGGCCTGTATCGTGTGTGCGTTTACAAATATATAAAATCACTCATGTCTGTGTAATGTTATCACTTATTTTTTGTAAATGTTGGTTAACCAGTAATTGGCAACTATGTGAGCCCAGACTTATTAACCAATACTTATATATGTAACACATAGAAGCTGTTGGTGGACCTTTTTTAATAAATAAATAAATAACATATAAACTCACATACACAAGCCAGACTCGGAACAACGGTGGGCTATACAAATATTTTTTCCATGCGGGAATCGAACCCGCGACATGCAGCACAGCAGCGCTCAGCCACTGCGCCAACCGTACCGTCAACTTGCATCTTACAAAGTAAGAAAAAGAATTCTTCGTGAAAAATGTTGCCCGAAGCAGCACTAATCAGGTACCTGTTTCTACCATTAGGTAACATTGTTGTGTTACGATTTGATAGAGATATGAAACTCCAACTCTTTATTGCATACAATTACATTGTTGTTACATTTAAAACAAGTTTCTACATGAATTACGGGACATGATAATAATAATAGGTAGGTATTACAATTTAATTCGGTTACATAATTAGTTATAAACATATCTTGCCAAATGGTAAAAATCAGTAGTCAGGTCAATCTATCGTGAGTAGGTACTAACAATACAAAGACTATGAAGGGATGAAGGAGTAGACACGATAAACCATTCGATATTTTACAAGAAAGCACATTTAGTGAAACATTGTGGCGATTTTGAAAGTTTTACTAATCTGTGGTTTTATACCGATTAGCACGAAATTTTCCATAATGCACAAACATGACTATCTATATTATCTCTTAATTATATAAAAGAGTGAAATGATTTTAAAAGAAACTCGTGCTTAGAGTAGATTGTAAGCTCATGTTTATTTAAAAAAAATACAGATCTACTTTTCTGTTATCAATTTAATTTTGTGCTTGACTGAGGAGCGTACTTAATCTTTTATTGTATCGATACTAACTATGGCTAATGAGAAAAATCTTGCCATGGTCAAAATATTAACCAGTTAGAAAAGAACAGATTTTAGGGGCTATTTTATAAAGGCCGATATGCAAAATAAAATCTGTTGTAATTGGCGCAACCTTGACCTGCCAGTGGGAAGCCATGCGACTACACAGCGACGTCCTAAAGGTCACCTACCGGATAATCTGCCGCCGTGGATTTAGCGGTCGTCAGCACCTACCTATCTGGTCACGGGGGATATACATTAATCCATACTATCTAAATATATATAACTCAAAGGTGACTGACTGACTGACATAGTGATCTATCGATGCACAGCCCAAACCACTGGACGGATCGGGCTGAAATTTGGCATGCAGGTAGATGTTATGACGTAGGCATCCGCTAAGAAAGGATTTTGATCAATTCTACCCCCAAGGGGATAAAATAGGGGATGAAAGTTTGTATAAATCTTCTCTATATCTAATTAATAATAATATTTCTTAACGCGAGCGAAGCCGCGGGCAAAAGCTAGTAATATTATAAATACGAAAGTAACTCTGTCTGTTTGTTTGTTACGCCTTCACGAATAAACCTCTGATCCGATTTAAATGAAATTTTGTATAGGATAAGTTTGAACCCCAAAAAAAGACATAAGCTACGTTTTATTCAGCAACGGCAATAACTGGCGGACCAAGTAGCGGATAAAAGCTAGTTGAAAATAATGATCTATTTGTAAACAATTATAGATTCGAAACAAATGGTACTAAGTTGATTTTGTTAACTGCATCGTTAGCCTAATGGCAATAAACTCGCCCTCTATTTCATGGGACCAAAAACATAACTGGAAACTAGGGGTGTACATTGGTATACCTCTGCCTAACCCTTCAGGGAATACAGGCGTGATGGTATGTGTTATTTCAACAGTCCTTAATGCTTGTGCACCGTGTCTTAGCAAAGGTCGACCTCGCCCACACAACCATAGATAAAAGAAGTTTTCCAAAACAAGAGATGGCTTGTTTACATATTTATGGTAAACTCAGTCAATTTAACTGAGACATTGGGAGCGATTGTATTTCCCTCTGGACTCAGTTACCCCAAGTTTCGTGAATATACAGAAATACTTCGGTTCGGTATCACAATAACCGAAGATTCGGTTCGTTGAGTCAGCAGTATTGCATTAGAGTATTCTTCGATACAGTCGTTGGGTTCCAGCTTTCGGGGTCAAGTGTGTGCTCTGCCCCTAATATTAAGAGAAAAGAGGTTAGATAACATTTTCTTTTTCAAATTTTTTTTTATGAATGTAATGGAACGAGATATTTGAAAGTCGTATAAGCGTTTGAAATAAATCAATTATTGTGTTGCATAAATGTAACTAATGGTTTTTTTTTCTTTTGTTTTCAGGTAAGGATTTCAATTTATTAAACACTACTTTTGCTGGTCAATCCTCCTGTCTACTAATGAAGTAAGAATAATTATTAATGTAATTTAACATAAACATATTTTTTTATTTACGTAAAAACATGGAATACAATCGTGTTAGATGAAATAAGAATGGTTCAAACATGTTTTGCTAAGATAAAACATAGCATGCACAATTTTAGAGTTTAGTAAAAAATAAAACATATCAAGGAATCAACATCAAATGAAAATAGAATGCAAAATGGAATGTAGATAAAAATGTGATGTGTGATGTTAAATGTAGAAATTGTTAGATTAGATGAACTAATCCTCCAGCTGCAAAGCTGATAAAAAAGTTACTGCATCTATGATGTTGGTGACACAAGGTAGAATAATCATTTGATTTTAATGTTATGAATTGTTATATTTTCATTGTTATCACATTATATAAAAGCAACAAGAATAATGTTACTAAAATTCTATAAAAAAATAATTGAAAAGTTTCGTTTCTGGCTCGTTCTTCTCCATAGAGACCTACCTTTGTTATGAAACGAACAACTAGCTTCAAGTTTTTTGCCTAACTGACCAACTCCTTGGCAATTAAAAAGTGCCTGTAAATAGTTTCTTTATAATAAATGCTTTGACTTTAATTTGAATAATAATGACCTTTGAGTATTACTAAAACCAACTACTTTTACATAAAAAAAAAAAAATATACCATCACGCTTGCATTCCCCAAAGGGTTAGGCAGAGGTGTACCATGTACACCCACAATTCGCCGGTATATTTAGGTCCCATGTAATAGGGGGTAAGCCTATTGCCATTAACCGGGCACAAATCCAAACTCCGAGCTGCTACTGAGAATTTCATAGAAAAACCCAATAACATTTTTTGCTTGACCTGGGAATCGAACCCAAGACCTCTGGCGTTGCAGTCGCGCTTGGGACTACTAGGTTAACGAGGCAGTTAGTATGTTTTTATCAATTAACTATATTTTTGTCTGATTACAAGAGGTTTGTGTCCTTACAAGATAATCTTCTCTTAATAAATTAGCTTGATGAGCAATCTTCTGTAATCTCGTGGAGATTAGGCGATAATAGCGTCGTTTGTAATCACAATCTCTCGCCGCCAGAGAAAAATAGCTTCTCGATCTCTTAATGAAAGCGATTTCTTGCTCAAATTGAGTTCTATATTTAAAATATCATACATCTACATTTTAGAACCATTAAAGTAAATTGGAAGCAATATTTTACAGTTATCTTGTGTAATAAATTCAGTTTAGCAAATGTGAGACGTAGATCTTAGTCTAAACGGTCTATATTGGTATACCTAGCTGTTATTAAATTTAACTTTATGTGGGAAATTGCCTTAGAACTTGTAGTAGCAAGGTACCTCTAGAGACATCGCTCAAAAGAGAAAAATATATTATTTCACGAAAAATAATGTAAGGTGCGACGATTATTTTTCTTTAAAAAAGTCTTAAAGCTAAAAACGCTTGCGTCTACTGAAAACAGATTTCAATACACTTACAGGCAAATATTTGCAGGAAAATCAAACGAATACCTCCTGGTACGCATTTGGTGAAATCAGATACGGGTAAAAGGATTCCTAATCAAGATAATTCTCACTAAAAAGATTTTGCCTAAAAATGCTTAGAAACTTTGGCCAAAACAAAAACACTTACTCCGCCTCGAACACAAGGTATCGATGGCAACCCATATGTATAAAAAGTACCTATACTTATCTCCTAATAAAAAACCTCCCGAGTCAACAATGGAGATCTTATTATCTTATTTAGGATGAGTAAAAGGATCTCCATCGTAGACTTTGTTTATGTCACCTTTGGCCAAGACTAGAGTCAAGAGCTTACCCATCTCGAATAAAAAAATTTAAAGTAGCCAACAACTCCAAATATGTTTGAAGCACTAGACTCCCATATACTGTCTGAATACGAAACATCGCCTGAATCGTATAACACTCCTAATAAACTGTCTAAAAGCGTTGATGGGACAATATCTGAAACTTTAACTATCCTAGAGATGAGAGACGCAATAAAAGAACTTACACAAAAACTCGATAGCACCGAAAATGAACTAGAAAATACAATATTGGAAAATAACAATCTTCGTCAACAATTAAATAAGCTAACTGCAGAAATAAAAATGCTAAAAACACTCTGCCATTCTCCTACAAACAACAACGCAGATATTATTATCAGAGGCAAAAAACAATCCCTACTACAACAGACTTTTTCTACGCCCTCTACTCCACTTACTAGCAAAAGTAATGTAAGTGATAGCAAAAGCATCAAAATTATGTTGCTAGAACAGAAAATTATAGGCTTACAACAAGAATTGGAACACGCACAGCAGCAGCTCATAACTTTCAGGAAGCAAATAGACGCACTCGAATACAATAACAACAACAACCATCAACAATCAAACATTGAGCATGTATCACTTGAGCGAGGACGACTACACGCAGACAACGATACATTGGCCCTAGAGCACGCCATGGAATCGCCGACTCAACAGAAACCAATACTGGAAGAGACATATGTGAGTAAAGTATGTATAAATGGAATTTCGAGCAATGTTGTCAAACCTCATCTAAAGCAGTCACCTATAAAGCCTAAAATATGCATCCTTAGTAGTGAAAATAACAGTAGAATATGTAAAATAGTGGGTAGCACTAACTTACCAAATAGTCATGAAATCTGTCACTATCGTAAGCCAAATTGTAATTTAGAACTAATACTGGACAATATAGAAGGTAAAGTTCAGAACTTTACAAAATTGGATTTTTGTATTATCTATATAGGAGAAGAAGATTTTAAAAGAACGCAAAACTATAAAGAACTTGTTACACTTATTCGTAAAAAAATATTACCTCTTAATCACACTAATTTTATTTTATGCTTACCAACGTATAAATATATGACTAATGTAAATTTTATATTCAACAGTAGAGTTGAGACCTTTAATAAGCTACTCTTTATGGATGCACAAACAAATAATTATGCATTTATTTTAGATTCTAACCTTAATCTACCATACACTTATAATTCATACAGCCCACATTACGGGAATCTTAATAAAAGAGGTTTACTAATTATTATTTTAGATTTAATTGACTTGATATCATACTGCGGTACGGTAACGTCTACTGTTAGCTCCGAAGTTGATTGTCCCCAAACTCTCCAAACACAAAAAGACTTAGCATGTGCAGACTCCCAAAATAATCTGCAGTTTTTTCTGTAAGTATGTAAATATTCTTCATCAAAATATAGCGGGACTGATGAACAAATCAGATACCCTGACAGTTAAAATAGACGAGCTTCACAATGCAGGAACTAACGTTGATGTGATTTGTATCACGGAACATTTTATCGAGACAGGTTACGAAGATTTGTTACATTTACCTAACTTTTTGCAAGCAGCATTCTTTTCTAGAAAGGCTAAGCGCGGTGGTACGTGTATTCTCGTTAGAGCCGGACTTCAATTTAGAGAAATATCTGACGTAGCAAAACAGTCAGTGTCAGGTGTCTTTGAATCATGTGCCATAGAACTAACACACTATAACATTATTATTATTTGTATATATCGAATACCCAAACACAATTACAATATATTTTATGAAAAATTAGAGGATATATTAAGAAAATACTGTTCACTCACTAATAAAAAAGTAATTCTAGCAGGCGACTTTAACATCGACATCTTAAAACGAAATAGAATAACTATAGA
The DNA here is from genome assembly GCA_932526535.1 of Caradrina clavipalpis. Lineage (NCBI taxonomy): Eukaryota > Metazoa > Arthropoda > Insecta > Lepidoptera > Noctuidae > Caradrina > Caradrina clavipalpis. The sequence continues at coordinate 13,140,529 of OW052109.1, read as the reverse complement.
ATTTGAAAATTTTCTTGCCCAATTTAATCTTTACTTAGCCCTTCATAAACCTACTAGACTAAGCAGTAACTCCTGTATAGATAACTTTGCACACACATATAGAAGAGACTGTAAAGCACAAATAATAGACCTAATTCTATCAGATCATACATCGCAAATACTAAGTGTACCTATTAATAAATCATGTAACCTTAAATATTGGAAAACTCTGAAGCAGGATATATGCCCAGAAAATATAACAAAGTTTAAAAATTATTTGAACAATTTAGCTTTTACACGAGTTTATAGTTCTGATGATGTAAATGATTCGTATGACTGCTTTGCAGATGACTTTCTGTTGTTGTATAAACTATGTTTTCCAATAAAATATGTAACGATAAAAACAAACACCAAATCTAAATGGATTTCCCGTGGAATAAAAATCTGTAGTCAAAAACAAAGAAAATTACTTTGGTCGTATCGATTAAAACCAAACCATAAAAATAAACAAGATTTTAAAAATTATACTAAGATTTACAAAAAGATTATACGACTAACACAGACAACTCAAAATAACCATTTCATAAACACTTCTCAAAATAAGTCAAAAGCTGCATGGCAAATAATTAACAAATCCAAATTTCGCCTACCACAACATCTTATACCATCTATATTGAAAGGTGATTCCATTATCACACATCCCACGGATATCGCAAACGAATTCAATAACTTTTTTGTAGATGTTATTGAAAAAAATATAATTAGTAACGTTATTTCGAATAGTAACAATACTTTTAACAATTTAACTACACAATCTTTATATATGCAACCAATTTCACCTGTTGATATAATAAAAATTATTAATAGTCTTAAAAATACAAATACTGTTGGCTATGATGGAGTAAATACTAAAGTTGTGAAATGTGTCAAAGAAGTTATTGCACCACCACTAGCGCACATTATTAATTTATGTATAGCAAATGGTGTTTTCCCCAATAATCTAAAAAAAGTAATTATTAAGCCCTTATTCAAAAAAGATGATAAATCAGATGTAAAAAATTATAGGCCCATTGCTAAAATTCCAATTTTTTCAAAAATAATCGAGAAAGTAATTTATAATTCCATATATAGTTATTTTGAAAAGAATAAGTTATTTTGTAACGAACAGAAAGGATTTCGGAAAAACATTAATATAAATATGGCATTGTTCGACCTCCTTTCTTATATTATGATGTCTATCGATGAAAGATCGCCGGTATGTGCGTTATATACAGATATGACAAAAGCATTTGACTATGTAGATCATAACATTTTGCTAAAAAAACTGTATGGATATGGAATTCGAGGAAATATTCTAAAACTTTTAGAGTCATATCTTGATAACAGATCACAGTGCACTGAAATCTCTCAACTATGCCAAAAAACTAAATTAGTAACAGTTCATAAATCTCAGCAAAGAACTATAAAATACGGGGTACCACAAGGTAGCGTGCTAGGGCCGCTACTTTTCTTAATATATATAAACGATCTCCCAATACTCATAACTCAAAATATGGTTCTCTTTGCTGATGATAGTACAGCCATTGTAAAATGTAATAACCCTGACTATTACGAGAAAGATATAAATGACTGCCTCAATAAAATTATTAAGTGGCTTATTAGCAATAACCTAGTAATTAATTTAAACAAAACGAGAGTAATGCACTTTCGTCAAAGATGTGAAAAACCCCCAGTTCATGTCATATATGACGAATGCCAAATAGAAGATACAGACAAAGCAAAATTTTTAGGTATAACGATTGATAGTAAGCTAACATGGAAACCCCAAATCGAAGAAATTTGTTTAAAACTAAATAAATCTGCATATGCCCTGTTCCAGCTATCGAAAAAAGTTAATACACAAACACTTTTATTGGCGTATCACGGATTGGTTGCATCTGTTCTGAGGTTTGGAATCATTTTTTGGGGGCAATCTTCTGAAAGAGAGTCGGTTTTTAAAGCGCAAAAACGATGTATTCGGTCCATGTGTGGCTTAAAAACTACTGAAACTTGTGAACCTCACTTTAAATCACTAAAATTACTAACATTTCCATCTTTGTACATTTACGAAACTGCTTTGTTTGTGAAAATCAATTTAAATCTGTTTCAAAAACTTTCTGATGTTAAAAAAACTCCAATGCGTTCTCAATATGCAAACAAACTGTGCGACAAAAAATGTAAAACGGCTTTAGTGAAAAAGAGTTTTTTTGGCATGGCTCCGAAAATTTACAATAAAATACCTGATGACATTAAAAATTTGCCCTTAATTAAATTTAAAAAGCTTCTCTACTCACTTTTAATGCAAAAATGTTATTATACTGTAGAAGATTTTATAAATGATAATAATTTTTAATTTTTTTAAATTTTTTAAACGATAAACACTTATAATGTACATAAGTAATTTTAAAGACTGTTTCGAGATTTTAAGACTGTTTGTTATTAAGTTCCTTTTAATTATAAATTTTATAAAGTTATTTTAAAATTGTTCCTTTATGTTAGTAGTTTAATTATTATTTTGTTTTTTATTTCAATATTTGTACGCCTTCACGGCAAAACATAGCGCACATTTATAATAACCTAAGATCTTTATGTAAATACCTATGTTTCACAAATAAATATTCTGATTCTGATTCTGATTCTGATTCTAATAATTGTCCACGCATCCTTCAAAGAAGGACGTTCGCCGCACCGGCCCGGACCGGCGACGGCCACGGATCCGCATACCATCCGCCGCAGTCGCCGTTGCCGGGCAGACCTCAGTACACAACCCGCCGGGGCCCGGGCCGGACGCACCCCGCCACATCTTCCACTTAACTAACCTATCCTACCCCTTAAACACTCATGTTCGTCTACCTGTATCATCATCTTAAACTAGGACTTAAAAAACAAACGTAATAAAAAAAAAACAATTATTAATAACAACTAAATCTACAGGTGGATTGTTTAGATTACTCGATTTTAAACCTTTCCCTAAAGTAAATAGAGTTTCAATTTCCTCGCTCTCTTTGTCTTATCGTAATTCGTGTTTTATCTTAAAATAAGTGATCTAGTGTTTGTTCTTCGAATTTGTAAATAAATTTAAACTTTGATAAGATTAACAAAATAAATCGAGTTCCAATTTTAAATGTTTTTAAAAGTTTAATCATTATTAAATAACGGTTCTTCGGAATTAATGTTATTGGTGTGAAAAAACAGTGTTCTGTGTTATTTGATAACATAACAGTGGCTTATTATCAGTGTGCTGTGATAACGTCGCGAGTTCTTTGTGTGAAGTGAAGAGTATCAGTAGTGGAGGCTGTAGCAATAACAGAAGGTATTTTCTTATCTTCTGGAGTCATTGTAAGAGCTCTCGGACTGTTGTCTTAGGGCCGCACTAACATAGCAAGAGCTTTTGTGAGATTTTAGTTTCATATTTTTATGAAGATTTTTTTTGCGAAAATGATTTCTTTTTACTTTTGCAAGTGTACAAAACTTAATCAAAATCATTAGGTAATCTGAATAATTGCAATAATTCAGAAGCCTAAATGCTGAAAAAAAACATTTTACTTCGTCAAATATTTGTTTTTTTATAAGTTGCTAACCTTGCCGTAGCAATCTGGTAATGAAAGAAAAATACAACCTTACTATGTATGTGAAAGAAAACATTGACTAGTGTAGGACACTTCTTAATGATCTACAGTGCTATTCCGTAAACTTCCTTGGCTGAATTTAGCTGTGAAGTCTCAAGCTCAAATACAATTTTTCTTATAGAGTCACATAAACATTATTTGTGCCCTTAAATAAACATGATTTAGAAATCAATTTCTTCTGGGCTGGCAAACAAAATATGGTTGTTGTGTTAACCCTAAGCGAAGACCACCAAAAAAATATTTAAATAGTTCCAAAAATTGAATTTTGAATTTGTTTAAGATTCAATTTAATATGTCTGTAATTTTTTTTAAATTACTGATTATAATATAGATGACGCTTTACAGAACGACCTTATACTAACATTTTCATCTATCTAAAAACAATCTTAAAAAAAATTCGTTTTGCAAGTAAGCAAACATTTAAAATGTTAACATAGAAATAAAATAAAACTCGCCCACTCAACTTTGAAATAAATAAACGAAACAGTTTCTAGTACAACAACTAATGATATTACATTCATTACAATAACTTATTGATTGCCATTAATTCTCTGCAAACTTTTGCGAAATAAAAATAGCTATGATTTGGGAATGTGAGAGTATATGCTATCAGTTTATTTTTACTCACTTTTCAGGTGAAAATCAATAGATGTACAAAGCAGTATTATCGTATAATATCCTATCCTATCATTATCATCTGCTTAGCCTTTTCCCAACTGTGTTGGGGTCGGCTTCCAGTCTAACCGGATGCAGCTAAATACCAGTGTTTTACATGAAGCGACTGCCTATCTGACCTCCACAACCCAGTAACTGGGCAACACGATACCTCTTGGTTAGACTGGTTGTCAGATTTCTTGGCTTCTGACTATCCGAAATATATAAATAATAATCTATAATATCCTATCCTATATCCTACAAATATTATAAATGCGAAAGTTCAAAAGGATGCATGGATGGATCTTTTTCACCTAAACGGCTGAACGGATTTTGACAAAATTTGGCACTGAGATAGATTATAGTGTGGAATAACCTATTGTATACTTTTTAACCCGGAAAAATGTACGGTTCCCGTAGGATAATATACAAAATTTGACGCAGACTAAGTCGCAGGTACAAGCTAGGTTTAAGATATTTTTACAAATGAGTTGGTTTTGGTCCTCCACCTCATTATTTTCTACCAGGTATTGTTTCAAAAGAAACATTTCTTTGTGATCATAATGTCACACGAGCGCCACGATTTCGTCTATTTTTGACATGACATTTAATTAGGTGAGGTTTTTGGGTTAAATCACTGAAAATGTCAGGTTATTTAGGTTATTATTACGTTATCGTGTCATGTAATTATCATAACTGATCTCAGTTTAAGTATAATTTTATAATCAAGGCGACGAAAGTTCCCAATTACTGTGTTCTATAGCTATTTAAATAATATGGAATACCATGCGCCTCAATGTTGGTTCTTGTGAGCGAACAAATAAATTTAATGAAATCAACAATGATATTCGAAAATGATCTAAATAATTAAATTGATTATAATTATCAAGGTAGAATAGAATATACTAAATGTGTCTCATTGCTATTGACAGTTCAATTATAACAACAATTAAATGTACAATTGAAATATATTTAAAATTATTGAGCATTAAACACATAATCCAAAACCATTACAAAGATAACTTTACAAAATACGAGATATTATGCGATTATTGATTCAATTTAGCAAAACTAAACCCAATTCTAGAATTTGGCAGAAATTCTGAGAAAAGTTGTTATATATTTTCTGAGAACTTTCATTGTATTAAAAATCATGTCAAGGTTGCTATGTACCGAAAGATTAATTTGTAAATCAACGAATATTAAGGAATAAATTGGTAAATAAATAAATAAAACTAAAGTAACTCTCCACTACTAGACATTTTTCCTCTCCAATTACATAATACAGCTACACAATATTATCATCTTTTATTACACCAAAAATAACCCCCAAGAGTGAAACTAAACCTCTTAGATCAATACGGTCCGTCTCTAAGGACCAAAATTATTTTAATCAGTGCTTTTAATAAATATGAATGAAAGTGATTAAGTTATTACATTACAAGCAAACTAACCCGAAACGGCCCCGAAACATACTCGTATGTGATTAATTAAACCTCTCATTCTCAAGGGGAACTAATTATGGCTGCCCCAAATGTAGTCTGGCAATGTCATATAATATTATTAGTTTACCACTTTGATAAATTAATTGAAAATATGTTATGCAATTACCGAACTATGTTTGTGTTTACAAAAAATGATTTAATTGAGAAAGTGCCAGACTTGTAAAAAAACAAAATTCAGTTATTACATTTGCAATATTTTTTTGCAAATATTATTATACAATGCTATCGTTAATTTCATTTAGAATCACATCTAAAATACAGTAACATCAACACTGAAAATCCTAGACAGTCAAGTGCGCGACCTTCACAAACCAACCCAAATAAACAAAAACAAGGCATCATTACGATACTATAAATACACCACCTGTAAGAATAAATAACAAGCAACAAATCCAATTAGTTTTCTCTCAATCCGTACAGTCAACCGCACATTATTGATAACACACGAGCTGCGAGAACCGCTTTTATTGCTACGACATGAAGGCGCTGTCGATGCTGAATTGTTGTCATGTACACGCTGTTGACTGTACCAAAGGACCAATATTATGTATGTCGCGGATGTGAGCCACGGGAATTTGTTATCGTTTATCATGATTGGAATCTCAATAGAGATAGAGAAATCTTTTCGCCTCAGCAGAGTCCGGCATTATGGATCACTGTGCACGATGTGCTGATTTAATGCCGCTTTTTGAAATACAATATGGTCTTTATACATTTTGATCGAATACGACTGCCGTTAGCCTAATGGCCCTAAACGGGACTGCTACGATTCCCCGGTCGAGCAAAAAGTGTTATTGGGTTTTTCTATGAAAATCTCAGTAGCAGTTTGGAGGATTTGTGCCCGGTTAATGGAAATAGGCTCGCCCCTTATTACATGGGATATAAATATACCGGAAATACAGGCGTGATGGTATATTTATATAAATCGGTCAGAGACCATCGGAATAGCGCTCTAAAGGACCACCAAAACTAAGTAATATGGTTTTTCTTTATTTTGCGGCAACTGAAAAGGAATTTTGGTTATAAAGATACAGACAGCCCTGTGACAGATAGTTGTATAGATAAATAGACATACATAGGCACGTCGTCGTCTAAAAGTGGTCTCGTTGCTACCGTTTGGTTAGAGAACCTTTTAACAGGATCTAGGTAAAAGCATACAATATACACACGGCACCAATTTAGCTAGAAAGTCCCGAGTCCTCAAGGATTTGGTTTGACATCGTCCAAACACACGGCCGGGCACGAGACTCCGTCCTGTAATGCCTTGTTACCATATTCTACAAAGATTGGCTTTGATTCGGTTAAAGCATTCCGACTACCTTATTCCTGCATTATTTCTTTCCTACGTTTATCCACTTAGGTCACAGTCCGCAGTCTACCTAAGCCTTTATGTGTGGGTAAGGCGCGAAACACACGGCGTGGCGGGTCGGGCCGGTCAATTTGACCGCGAACGATATTGCAAATTAAATCCTATAGTACCAACCACAGAAATATAAAATATATCTGTGGTACCAACGCACATGAGGGCAAAAAGACCGCATCGGTGGGTACTTGCGGCGCGGCATATCTTCGAGTTATATTTGTGGTGAGGACAGCCACGGGCATCGACGGTCAGACGCGGTACTTACTGTTTCGCGGTGAAAAGGACCGCCCCGCCCCGTCGTGTGCAAAGCGCCTAAGTCGGGAACGAATACAACTTCATTCACAATACTCCGAGTGATCTAGGACACCTAACTAACTAGACTACAACTTAGTGACGTGTGCCGTTATGAACGATGACAGCTAGACGTGTGTTCTCATTGCGAGGCGTTGTTAGTCGATACTCACCTTTCAATGTAGTGCTGATGGGTCTATTGAGAAGCATAATATTAAAAAAAAAGATGGAAAGAAAAATTGTTATAACAGAAATACGACAAGAAATTTAGCTAAATTATTTTAGATTTCAAGGAATGTACAATTTATTTAAAAAAAACCAAGCTCATAGGCATAGGGCATCAAAAAATATTTGTAATTTAATTATGATTTCTAAGTTTTGTGTTTAGATTATTTATTTTTTACCTTTAGTACCTCGTAACAAAAAACGAATACTCAATCTCATGTCGTGTTTCAATGACCATTTTTCATGTTTTCTATTTTTCATTCTTTATATTTAATTTCAAAACAAACCAGTCTTTACCTACATTGAAAAGTTTTAGAAATACAATTGTTATAAATCTATGTACCTATAATGCGTATCAAACAGTGGGTCAACCCTTATCTTCATGTAAAGAGATTTATGAACATCCGCCTGTCAAACAACATGTTTAAGGAACGGCAATTAAATCTCAACTGGTATTTTTACAAGCTAAAGGGATTTATTTTTTAAATTCATGATTTCTTGCCAGCAAAATATTTTAATGTTGGAAAGAGTTTTACCTAAAAATAAAAATAAAATATCGAAATTGTATTTAAACTAACATTAACTTCTTTCATAAAGATTTGGCAAAAGTAATGTGTGTGCATGGATGGAGAGGAAGAGGGAGGCAAAAGAAAAGCTGGATGAATTTAGGAAAGAATGATACATACATACATAAACTCACGCCTTTTTCCCATAGGGGTAGGCAGAAACCACAGAACGCCAACCTGCTACGATCCTTACATACTACTTTCGTCTCATCCTCGTTCAACTGGAAGAATGATATGAAAGAGAAGGGAGTCAGTGATATCTTGATTGTTGATAGGATGGCATGAAAAAAGAAAACGAGTTGCGCCGACCCAAAATAACATAAGACAAAGGCAGATGATGATGTGTTAAACAGACAAAAGAAGTCACAATTCACTGAAAAAGACCTTCGTCTCTTACGCTTCATTATACCCTTCATCCACTATAGTGGGTTAGATCATTATAATATTTTACGCTGGATCCCGCGGGACCTAACTATGCCGTAACGAAAGTGTCCGGTGTCCTTGTGTAATATAAGAGCCCTTTGTTCCAAGCTTGGTTTATGCTCCACTGGAAGGAGATAGTCACATTTTATTTTGATATCGTGAAGATTATTATTTATGAAGTTAGCAGGTGTGAAGTATTAAGGTGTTAAGTATTTTGTTGGAAATCTAGACTTTGATAACTTCGCTATCGTATTTAGGGTCTAACTTGGAATAACATACGATTGGTATTTTTAAGACTGGTTTTACGCAGCGGTTTTCACCAGCAATGCGTAAATACTTACTTAAATCAACGATCAAAGAAATATATACTATAAATAAATAAGATCGAAGTGTGAGGGTGTGTTTGTAAAGTCAAAATACCACCTTTTATATATGTATATGAATATTTATAAACTGCTTATACCAAAACACATTCTTTTAATATTTTTCTTGCATGTCTCGTTGTTCCAACTAATCTTCAAAACGTCAGGACCGATTTCGACCACACTTTTACTGGCATATAGCTGATGTTATAAAGAGTAACTAAAGCTACTATTATTTTAGAGAAATAGTTAGAGTTCCACGCAATAAAAATAAAACCCAGCAGGCAACGGTGGGCATAAGATAATTTATAATAGTAATTATCTCCAGGAATCAAAAGATGAACGCAGGCTTTAATTTTCTCAGCTAAACCACAGAGGTTGAACACCACACGAGCCAAACTGTTAATTAGCGGGAACAATGGTTTATCCGCCACAGCTCCCGAGAAAACTGTCTGAAGATAATGAACGAACAGTTATTTATTTAGCTTTTGTTAGAGCTGTGAGGAGAAAGGGGAAAGAAAACGCGGTGGAGAGGGGGGGGGGCTTCTTGCCGTTTAGACGAAATCAAAGTCAAATGAAAAATTATATAAAGAACTCGCTGTAAAAGCAAATTACAACTTTAAAAATGTGTGAACAAAGTTGAATTTAACATGAGAAATTCTCATCACTGTAATTTCTTTAGATATATATTTCCTTCTCGTTAAGGAAACACCAGACCACTTTCATAATTAACCATTTAGTCAACATTATATCTGTATAATGTTGATATGACACAAACACACAATTATTTTAGTAAGTGTTTTGGTAGAACTGCGTGGTTCACAAAAATATATGTAGATGTCCTTTTATGAGAAAACCCGAATTACTTTATTCTAGTTAACGAGCTGATATTGTTCGTTGGACCGCAAGCCATAAAGTGAGGTCGAAATAGTGTCATTGTCAAGATTATTATAACTAAACTTATATATGTAATTTGATGATGGTACTCTCGACTATATATAATTGTAATTTTTTTAAATATCATTAATCAAAATATCCGAATAAAAAATTGCTACGATTTAAAGATGAAGGAGTAATCTATCTGTGGTAATTATTAGTAACATTTGGTTTTGTTTCGTTTTACATCAAAATATACTGAAAAACAACTTATTTTTATCATATTTGCAAATACGTCCTTAAATTAAACGTTAGGCTAGGTCCATGGCATGATGGCCTTCAGTGTGTTCACTATTGCCTACTTTACAAAGACGAAGTGGTTTTTCAGACGCTAGTTTTTCAAATTTTGCCACAAAAACAAAAATAAAGTATAGTTATTTACTGTTAAAGAAAGTGTTTTCCTGTAGAACGTCATAGTCGGTAGGTAGCTCGTACCAAATCTAGTTGCACTTCACTTTATACTTTATATTTCATTCTTTCTCCCGAAGGAGTTTTTGTCCGACAGAGAAATTGTACTGCGTCCATGATGTAAGGGGAAAGAGATTGCGTTCAGAGGAAGTTCGTTTTTTATTCTGACTGTTATGGATTTATGTACTTTGGTTTTAATCTTGTTATTTTTTATGTAATGGTGTTTTTTTGGAAAATATGTGCAGTCAGACAGTCATTATAAATGTAAGTTTTTTTTCATATCATGAGATGGCAAACAACTCGACGACAACGGCCCACCTGATGTTAAGCGGTCACCGCTGCCAATTGACACCTGCAATATCACAGGCCTTGCAAATGTGTTGCCATTTCAGAGACATGGTTGGAATGTCTCATGTGCGTGTAATTACAATCGAAAGTTATTATAATCACAAATCACTCATGTTTTAACTAAATCAAATACCAAAGTGAAAAAGAAATCCTCTTAACTGATTCTGTGACCTCTCAAATACATTACAGACCACCAAATATTAAATCCCAAGTGTAAGTATAAGTCATAGTATTCATTCCACAATCCAAAGGAATTCCGGTTCGATCTAAAAGGTGACAAAAAGCATCCCATATTTCTTGACCATAGAGTGCGTAAAACGATAGAATTGGAAAAGAAACATAGTTGAACGGCGCGTGTAGATCAGAAGCAATTATATATATATACCATCACGCCTGTATTCCCCGAAGGGTTAGGCAGAGGTGTACCAATGTACACCTACAGTTCACCGGTATATTTAGGTCCCATGTAATAGGGGGCGAGCCTATTGCCATTAAGCCGGGCGCAAATCCAAACTCCGAGCTGCTACTGAGAATTTCATAGAAAAACCCAATAACACTTTTTGCTCGACCCGGAAATCGAACCTGGGACCCCTTGCACAGCAGTTGCACTTGCGACCACGAGACTATCGGGGCAGTTCAGAAGGAATTTTACAATTAAAAGCGTTCAAAATCTAGTCTTAATCTTATCACAGCGACAATTAATGTCATAAAATGAAGGTATATTACAGATTATTTTAATACACTGAGACTGAGATAAGATTGCGATCGTTTCTTAAAGTTAATCGAATTGCCCCCCTGGTTACTTCAGCAAACAGTTTTAGAGGAGTGGGTTGTGATAAATTTAACAAAACCTCAGATTTACCTTGTTGCTATTCCTTCAATACCCACTAAGCGTTTCCAAACGACTTTTTTAATGCGCACTGCAAAGGAGAGGAACTCTCTACCTACGTCTGTATTTCCGAACGCATTCAACCCTTCTAAGGAAAGAAAGATGAAAGAGAGAGAGATGGATGAGTGAAAGGCGACTAACAAAAGGGATTTACATGGCAGATGTGAGGGGCAATGCCGGGAGGGGACGCCCTAGAAAGACCTACCTTGACCTTATCGGTGAGGTTCTTCAGAAAGGTCAGGTGCGCAGTACTCGTAACCGGCGTGCTTGTATGACCAGATGTATGAATGTGGACGAGGCGAAAGGAGTGTGTAAGGATCCTAGCAGGTGGCGGTCCGTGGTATCTGCCTACCCCCATGGGAAAAAGGCGTGAGTTTATGTATGTATGTATGTATGTCAACCCTTCTAACTCTTCAAAGTTAGAGTGAACAGGCTCCTTCTGGGTAATCTCACTCAATCTTCAACTTTGTTTCTGTCACCTGACCTTGACTAGAGTCAAGAGCTTACCCATCCTGAATCAAAAAATCAATATGGCATAAATATGTATTGTAAAAAAAACAATGAGTGGGCTGGCCTTACCTTTTTGACAGAACATGTCTTAAGGTTTCTAATCTATTCTATAGCGCGTGTGTCCGGCTGCTTTGCTTCGCGTTCCGTTGCATAAGTCCCAATGTTGTGACACACAAAGACACTGAGATAAACAAACCAAATTAACTTTAAAACCCTGGCAAAAGCGATGACTTTGCACCAAATAATTATACCATAATAAGGATCAATGAAGATTTCTATTGAATTTTTCTTAGAATTCACGAAATCAACAACAGTTTCAATTATTATTATGGTCGGTATCAGCTACAGTAGGTATCATGACCGGTTATTAAAAACGAGTATTTAAAGGATCATTTTAATTTGATGGTTAAAGTAGATTTGCTGTGATAGCAGCTATGAAAACTTGATAACATTCGCAGAATACAGATTTTATAAAAGTAAGTACACAAGTAATTGCTATTTTATACGATTCGAAGAAACAACAATTTTAAAGATAAAAGAAAGTCACTAAGACCTCTCTAACTTTCTATCGCTCTGTGTTACCCCAAAGTCGTCCCTTCAAACCTTATCGTTACCCTTTACCCTGTAAAGACGTGCTTCAGGGAAATAATATCTCATGGCATCCTTTGGGGATTCCTACTACGAATATAAAGTAGGTAGCGTCCTGTTTCATCATATTTGTCTCCCAATATTGGATTTTTAAAAGATTCCTTTTATTTACTAGCGAGAGAGGTAAAGGATATGACGTTAGGAATATTTGATGACATGTTATGTACGTTTCTGGAGGGTTCAAAATAATCCATTTACATATATACAAACATACGTAAATTTACGCTTTATTTCTATGGGGGGTAGGCAGAAACCACGGAACACCGCCTGCTACTCCTTTCGCTTTAACCTTTTGACCGCCAGAGCGTAAACACATCGGCGCCACTGCTACGCCAAGCTACCAATTCAGCATTTCGATTAGCAATTTTTGATTATTGTTTTTTCTAGTGAAATGTAAGAAATCAATATATCTTTGTGCTATTTTACAATATTTCATTAATGTAGTTTTAAATAATAGGAAAGAGAAACACAAAAAACTTAATTTAGGACATTTTTAAGTAGAAAATAAGTACTTAAAAATTTCGTTTTCTTGACGTCTATAGACGTCGGTGGCGTGTTTGGCACGATTTCGTTAGACGTCTATAAACGTCCGTGGCGTTCAAAAGGTTAACCACGTGCATACATCTAATCATACAAGCACGCCGGTTACGAGTACTACGCAATGCTTAAGCCTTTCGGGGTATGAGAAGAGGCTTTTGCCCAACAGTATGACGATAACCGGCTTTTTTTTAAGGATAGAAAATTATCAAATGACTTATTTTGCTCTGGACGGAGCGGTAAGGAGTGTCAGACTCTTACTGACTAAAACCCATCTGTGTTGCTCCAAATGCCCTTTGCATTCCAGAGACGCGGTGACGCTTTCAAACAAATTCCGCAACCCTGGACAAAAATAGGTTAGCATTATTACTATACCATACAGCTCCAATGACTGCAATCAAATCTACGTAGTCTGTTTTGACCTTTAGACACTCGTTAACTTCAATTTCCAAGCTGTCTATACGCCACAGCAATGGCAGCCGTCAGCAATAAAGTGTCATTACGTCATCATACCTGGATAATGCCGCGGCATTGCCTGCCCGCCATTGTTTAGCGCTGGTATTAAAATTTCAAGTAGCAGTTTTCAGCGGTGAGTGATAAGTGATGGGCGGTGATAAAAAATGATATTGTGCTGTGAATATTTTAATGCGGTATTGTACAGCTAATATCAGACTGTATTTTGTTTGTACGGGTTTAAAGTGGGTGGCTTATCTTATACCGAGAAGTAACGATTTATTGATCATTAGGATTGTTGGTTCTGTGCTTGATATTAAAGATAAGTAATAATATAAAAGGATAATAGAAAACAAACCAACCTTGTTTGTTTTATGTTATTTTGTTTGTAAGAGGTAAGGCCGAAAAAGTATTATTATAGGATTAAGAATTTTACATGGGACCTAAATATACCGGCGAACTGTGGGTGTACATTTGTACACCACTGCCTAACCCTTCGGGGAATACAGGCGTGATAGTATAGTTTAATAAGAATTTTACAATATGGCACTAATGCCTCATTGTAAAATATATTGGACTTTCAGGTACCTAAGTACCTGAAAGTCCAATATTTTTTTTTAATTTTTTTTATTTAGCCCGTACTGTCCCATTTTTGGGTAAAGGCCTCCCCCAATTCCTTCCATTTGCTCTTTTCCTGAGCCACCAGTATATTAGAAAAATTAAAACAAACAATTGTCATTTAAACGTTCTATGTATTCTAGTTTAATAATCACGAACTCATCTAATCGTGTGACTCGCCTAATTCGGTGATATTTGGTTTGAGCGCTATATATATAGGCTGTACGAGTGAAATCAATTACTTGAAATACAACCATAATAATATGATTTGATTACATTGTGCCTATATTCCTCATAAAATACTGATTAAAACTCATGCTTAGTCTGAATTAAAGTAATTAATAATTTATTGGTATTTTATTACTCAAATGCTTTTGTCACGAAATTAGATGAGTTCGCCCTATCATTCGTAATACTATATTCTCTTCCTACCTTTCGCCTGTATGTTACACTCGGTACAGGATCTGCTGTGATGCTCACAGCTTCACAGTTAGTACTTAGCTTTAAATCCTCTAAGCTCCGTTTAAAGTGCACCGTTTTAAATTGGTTTAAATCTCTGTACAGTGGAGCTGACGGGAGGTCGACGCGAGCTAGAGGTTGCGTTTGACGAATGATTTATATGTATGTGTTGGGTCCGAGCCAAGGCATACTCATGCAAACATTTTAAATGCATATTCAGTGCAATGCCTTGTTAAAGTGGTGGTTGTATGTAATGTCTAGTTCAAGGCTAAAGTAACTCTCATCGTTTAGGGGACTCAAATTCGTGTGCGTGTAAAATGTCGATTACCTGAGAAGTTTTATTATTTGGCGCGAAACCGTTATTCTATACATCAGCGATATGCCAGTGAATGTCCCGACGAAATCGGTCCAGTCGTTTCGGAAATTAGTTCGAACATTAGTGACAGTCAGACAGACAAAAATTATAAAAATTGAGTGTTTTATATAAATACCATTCAAACATTGATATGCATTTTGTGAAAAAAAACCTGTATAATTAACATTGCTTTACATACGTTGTTTTTAACTACAGGATAAACTTAAAAAGAAATCCAAGTTTCTAATCTATGCAAAGACTTTCAGAACCTTTACTCTATAGAAAAACTACCCGAACAGTAACGACCTTTAGGTAATTTTCCAAATGAAGTCTCGTACACAGTTGTTCAAGGAGGTCGGATTTGGAAACCGTTGGGGTGCCGTAGTCGACTCTTGTTTCGTGTTAATATTCATAAAGTATCCTAGACATCTTAGTTTCGAAAGCAGACTTCTTGTTGTGGTCATTTTAAAAGCTGCTAAATGTCAGCGTGGAGAGGTATTCTGCTAGAGTAGAGATTATTTTTATTCATACCATCACGCCTATATTCCTCGAAGGGTAAGGCAGAGGTGCACCAATATATATCTTATATCTTGGGACAACTCACACACGGCTATCTGATCCCAAGCTAAGCAGAGCTTGTGTTATGGTAACCAGACAACTGATATATATACTTATATAATTTTATAAATACATACATATTATAGATAAATCAAACCCAGACACAGAACAAACAATCTTGCTCATCACACAAAGTTTGTCCTGGGTGGGAATCGAACCCATGACCTCCGGCTTAGCAGTCAGGGCCGCTAAACACTAGACCAACAGGCCCGTCATGTACATCCATGTACATACATTAGGGTGTCCCTTATATGGGTGAAAAATTTTTTTTTTGAGATATCGAAATGCATACCTTCTATTTCTTTTTAGACTACCCAGACTTACTTTAATACAAAATTTCATCTTCCTACATCAACGTTAACCCGTGCCGACAGAACTCTGAAGATTTTGAAAATTTATGTTTAAACCCTTCAGATACATCACAGATAAATCAATTGAAATATTATTTTTTTATGAAATATTTATTAAAAGAATATAAAATTACAGATCAGGCAGGACTTTTCTTTTAAGGTTCTCTTTTTTACAGTCTAGATACAGATTTATATGCTCTTGAACACAGCGTAACACACGCTGATGCTTCGGAACGGATGAAAATTTAAGAATCTATTTTTTTTTACAAAAACAAAGAGAAGCAGGGCGTCCCAGGTGTTTAGCGGGTG
Source organism: Caradrina clavipalpis (assembly GCA_932526535.1). Lineage (NCBI taxonomy): Eukaryota > Metazoa > Arthropoda > Insecta > Lepidoptera > Noctuidae > Caradrina > Caradrina clavipalpis. Next base: position 13,124,055 of record OW052109.1, on the reverse strand, counting down.
TAGGCAAAACGTTAGCCGAAAAAGAAGACAGCTAAAGACAAAGTAAATGAAATGAAGAGAAAAAATTATGTGAGCAAATGAGTTTAGGAGGTTTAACGTCATCTGTTACTACGCAAGATTCTATTCAAACGCAAGGACATCACGATCAACTTACCAGCTCTGGTGGAAGTCTTAAGGAACCCTTGGCATCCACCTCTCAATTGGTAAGTTCTGAAGCTACTAAAAAAGAGGAAGGAAATACTTTATCACGCCTAAGTTAGTTGCCGCTTTGGATAGATGTTAATTAAGCATAAGGGATTCTGTCTATATACTTCAGGCTGTAGTAGAAGCACTAGATCTTTACTGTGATGATTTTCCGATAAACAAATCGTCGAATATAAAACTGTTGACAAATTGATCTCCAAAGCAGCCCTGAGCAAGTTTAGTCAACATCTTTGGTACTTGTTAGAAGAAATTGCCGTTTTAAAAGTTTCATATTCGACGATTTGTTTATCGGAAAATAATCACAGTAAAGATCTAGTGCTTCTACTACAGCCTGAAGTATATAGACAGAATCCTTTATGTTTTATTAACATCTATCTGAAGCTGCAACTAACTTAGGCGTAATAAAATCTTTCCTTCCTCTTTTTTAGTAGCTTCAGGACTTACCAATTGAGAGGTGGTTGCCAAGGGTTCCTTAAGGCTTCCATCAGAGCAGGTAAGTTGATCGTGATGTCCTTGCGTTTGAATAGAATCTTGCGTAGTAACAGATGACGATAAACCTCCGAAACACATTTGCTCACATAATTTTTCTCTTCATTTTATTTACTTTGTCTTTCCCTTTCTTCTTTTTCGGCTAACGTTTTGCCTACACCCGCTAAACACCCGGGACGCCCTGCTTCTCTTTTTTTTTTGTAAAAATATTTAGATTCTTTAATTTTCACCGGTTCCAAAGAATCAGCGTGTGCTATATGAAACAAATTATCTAAATTGTTTCTTAAGTACTTCTCACAGCGCTTGTAAATATTTTGTATTTTTTTTTTCATCTCCCTCCTGGCATGTTGATGATCCACAAGTTTTTTTACACAGTTAGGTATAGCTCTGGTAGGGATTCTAGCTATTTCCCAAAATATAATACATTCCCGAATAACAACATTAGCGTTTTCACTAACAGTCATTTAACTTAGCGCATGTTAAAAAAAATACTGAAAGAACTTGACGACTAGACGATAACTTTGCGCCTGTTATTAGATAATTTACGTCATAAACTAAGAAAACACATTTTGGATTGCTTCTTAATTTCTCTGCCATCTTTTAAATGTAAAACAATACGTGTTAATCGCGGGAATAATTGAGAACAAATAACAAATGCCGTGAATACGCACCGCTACTGCCGCGCAAATGTATGAAACATGATTCGATGCAACTCGGCACGGGTTATCGTACTCCAAATAAGGTAAAAATTTATTTCCGAGTGTTTTAGAGGCAAATGAACAAAACTAAGACCTATGCGTTAGAAATTAAAAACGTTGAAAAATAAGGGACACCCTAACATACATACATACATAAACTCACGCCTTTTTCCCATGGAGGTAGGCAGAAACCACAGAACGCCACCTGCTACGATCCTTACATACTACTTACCCATGTACATATTTTTTTCTAATCTATACTAATATCATAATGGGAAAAAGTTTATTTGTTTTATGTTACTTGAGGTAATCTCAAGAAGCAAAAACAATATCACAGATATAAACAACTTTACTGGGCACTAGTGATGCGGACAAAGTCGCGGGCGCAAGCTAGTCTTCAATAACATGAATTGTTGTTAACAAAAAACAAGCTATTACATACCATCACGCCTATATTCCCCGAAGGCTTAAGCAGAGGTGTACCAATGTAGTACACCCACAGTTCGCCGGTAAAAACAAACAAGCTAAAAACAAAACAAGCTATTATTTAATGTTAAAAGGAGTAATAGTCCTGTGATCAGTCAACCTAAATTGTTTGACAAACACCAAAGAAGAGTAAACAGATTACATCAATATAATTTCCATTAACTCATCGAAGAATTCCCAACACCCACTATATAGGCAATCCTACTCTAAACGCCTCATCAACAAACCCACACAAAACATAACAATATTATTATTCACAAGAAACGAAACACAAACAAAATATAAACAAACATCGATCAACTCCCTTCTATATTGACTCTAGATATTCACTTAAGTTCATCCCACAACATAATGGCATATTCAGGGGCCCTATTACACTTTCTATGAGCCTTATTTATCTTCGAAGAGCCTCTTAATATGGGGCTCTTAATACGAGGCTCTTAGGAGAGCGATTATGTGATGAAGTGTCAATGAGGTTATGATGTTGCTTAATACATTTAAGGGGACGCGCGGTGTTAGGGATATTGATAGTTTGGTTTTATTAATGTATGGGTTAAATGTAGATCAATTAGTGTTTCAGGTATGTGTGTGCTTATGTTGTCATGAATTACCGGTAATAGTCTTTACTATAATATATATAATACAAACACGAAAGATTTTCATGTTTATTTGTTTGTATCGAATAGGCTCCGAAACTCCTGGACTGATTTTCACCATTTTTCACCAAACATTATTCCTGATTAACATAGGCTATATAACATCACGCTACGACTCACGGGAGCTTAGTAGTAACCAAAGACGTAACTTAACGTGGATGAAATAAGCCCTGCGGACGATGCCACCGATTCTTCGCTAGTGTGTAATATGTTGAGATTCATCAATGTCACAAAGAGTACATAAAGAATTCATGACCCTAACGGACATTAAAAAGATCAGAAACTACGATCGTGTAGTTTTGTATCACATAGTAATTTATTTCAGGTTAGACTGCCCTGTTGGTCTCGTGGTCGCAAGCGCGACTGCCAAGCGAGGGGTCGCGGGTTCGATTCCCAGGTCGGGCAAAAAGTGTTATTGGGTTTTTCCATTAGGAATTTCTCAGTAACAGCCCGGAGTTTGGAAGTTGGTGGTGTGACACCCCGTGCCTCGGAAAGCACGTAAAGCTGTTGGTCCCGGCTGTCATTCGCAGATCTTTGGCAGTCGTTACGGATAGTCAGAAGCCAAGAAGTCTGACAACCAGTTTAACCAAGAGGTACCGTGTTTCCCAGTTACTGGGTTGTGGAGGTCCGATAGGCAGTCGCTCCATGTCAAACACTGGTATTCAGCTGCATCAGGTTAGACTGGAAACCGACCCCGACATAGTTGGGAAAAGGTTAAGCAGATGATGATGATGATGATGAGTAATTTAATTCAGAACAGTCAGAAGGTAGTATCGACACGACACGGCAGAACGCAGTTCACATTCCCCCGTGCATCTCGTAACTTAGAATTCAACAACAGTTCCAATTGCTACTATCTTCAGTTTTAAGTTTAAATTGTTAAGAACAAAATATAAGAGGAAATTCACAAAATAAATGTTTATTATTGTTCTTGAGTAATTCCTGACTTTACAACCCAATCCGGACACTCGTTTATCTGAAGCAAATCACCAAAGTTTAGAAAGAATCATCTAACACGTAGCAGATTAGTATTCAGCTACGACTGCGTAGCAATCGTAGCCGGCTGCTACGCCGTAGCAACCTCGTAGCTCCAAATAGGCATAATAAAAAGTGGTTTATTTAGTGTTGTCTACCTCGTGTCGTGGTGGGTCTGGTTGTGTATTCACGGTGCAAGCCGCCCATTCACCGAACTACTCTATAAGGAACCGGGCGGGCTGTCGATTTCCATCGAGTTTATTTTAATGTTAGACTGTCGACTGGTTAGACTGGAAGAGGAATTCTGGGAAATGGATTACATGCGACTGTTTCCATTATTTAGAGTAGCATTTGCAACTGTATTTGGAGTTACCAAATATGTGTAATGTTTGTAGTTATGTTAAATCATGGTCATTTCATTTTGGGCCACATTAAATCGGGAAATTGGTGATTTTAATAATTTCACATTCTTATGTGAATATTTCGTTTCTTTCTCTTTCTGTCTGCTGTCCCGTACAATGAGCCCCTTCATTTTAGAGCCATTTTAGTAAACGTTGTACTTCTTGCTGTATTGAGTTAGTCTATCAACTTAATTTTATTATTTCATACTACCCGCGCTCCCAACTTGCTCACGTGACCGTAAGTGTAATCTCAAATTTTGTTGTTTTATATATACCATCACGCCTGTATTCCCCGAAGGGTTAGGCAGAGGTGCACCAAAATTAGGTACACCCACAGTTCGCCGGTATATTTAGGTCCCATGTAATAGGGGGCGAGCCTATTGCCATTAACCGGGCACAAATCCAAACTCCGGGCTGCTACTGAGAAATTCCTAATGGAAAAACCCAATAACACTTTTTGCCCGACCTGGGAATCGAACCCGGGACCCGGGGTTGTTTTACTGTCACTAATTTACACCTGTTATCTCTTCACCACCTTTGGTTGACAGGTAAAGAATGCCTAAGGTATTAAGTCCACCTTTAGTACTTGTTGGTGCATAAAGTTTAAATAAATTCATTATTTTTTAAACTTTGCTCACACTAGGAATCTCTCGGGTGCGTTAACAAACATATAAACACACATACACAAACAGGCAGACCTGGAAAGACTATCCGTAGCTCATTCAAATATTTGTTCCGTGTGGAAATTGAACCCGCGACACGCAGCGCAGCACTCGATCGCTCAGCCACTGTGGCAACAGTGTCGTATTAATTAAACTAGAAACCCTTAAAAGTAGCAGGTTTTCGTTCATAAGGAACCTAAAACCGCCCACGCGTGGTGCAACAGTGTCGCCACAGTCGCCATATTGCCCCACCGTTTGCCGGCATTAGAAGCTCGCGTGACTGGCCGCAAATTGGTTTATGCAAATCTTACGGATGAGGCCTCGAACGGGGACGCCCCCACCTCCCCCCCCCCCCCGCGTCCCGCGTCTTTTATATTTCTATTGAGACACAGAATTGGGTCAGTCGGAAAGAATGTACAGGTCTCTATCATCATAATCTTTATTATAAACTAGTGAACTATCCACGACTTCGTCTGCGTGGCTTATTTCACTCGTGTTAAGTTACGCCTTTGGTTACACCTTCCCGTGTGTCGTAGCGTGATGTTATATAGCCTATGTTACTCAGTGATCATATTGATTTCTAACGACAAACCATTTTTTCAAATCATACAACAGTTTTTAAATTTATTCGTTACATAAAAAATACAAATATTTCCTCTTTATAACATTTGTGTAGATTTAGTAGTAGTACCTACAGCTCTTTGTGGAGGAGCTCAGGAAGTAGTACCACCATACCTATTTCTGCCGCAAAGCAACATTGTTGTATTCCGGTTTGAAGGGTATAGGTGCTGGTGTAATTACAGGCACATGAGACATTTCAACTTAGTCTCTATGATGGCAATGCATATGCAAGGCCTCTGGTATTGCAGATATACTCTACAGGTAGCGGTGACCACTTAACATCACGTGGGCCGTCAGCTTGTTTGCCATCCTTAACAAAAGAAAAAAAAACTTAAGAAAAAAAGAATCAGAATAATTCCAAATACAAACCAGTTCCTACAAAACAGATTTAAAAATAAATATAATTTACAAAAAAGCTCCGAAGTTCGCAACATGTAGGTCAACACGTTATTAACATTATTTCTTTCATTACCAGACTCTCTTTCCTCATTCAAGTTAATCCGATTGCAGACGCGTTATTATTTTTTTTATTTTTCTGCTTCTTATTATTTCTGTACAATCTACGAAAAATTACAAAAAATAAACGAGAAATTTCAGCAAAAATCCTTCAGAATATACAAAAGATCTTAAAGAAGAAAATATAAAGATGAAATCGTGCTGTGAACGTAATGACTTGACCAGTGCCTGAACTAGTGCGTATAGTGTAAACTGTCCATTTTGAAAGTAGTTGGTTTACCCGGTAGTGTTGTTATGTGTTAGCGATGAATACGGTACAGAGCACGGGCGGGGGCCATGGGGGCTCCATGAAGAAGGACCACAAGCATGAGCAGGTGAGAGTTACCAGCATATTACTTATTTGGGTATGTGATACCATTAATAAATATTTCCAGGACACCACTACTTTAAAAATACACTTTATTTTAGCCCTAAAACCCGATTAATTTTCAATTAAAAGTAAAATTTTATTTAAACTAAAAAAATAATAATTAATTTAAATTTTATTTTTTATTGGAAAATCTATAAATAGCTAAGTAGCTTGAAAATCAATAAATAGTTAATCAATTGAGTTGGCAAAAATCTGACGTCACAGTTTACTTTTGTGGTACAAAATCTATGGGGGAATCGCGTTTTGACCGCTCATAAAGAGTACGACAATTGACAAAGTTACTAATACTTCCAAGACAAAACACACTTTGTTTTCAATCAACACTAAAATTAATTATTAATTGCTTTGAGATTACTTATTTGACATCTCAATAAAAAAGCGACGTCACAGTTTATTATTACCATACAAAACCGATGGGGGAATCACGTTTTGACATCTAATAAATAGTATGTCAATTGCTTGATAGTGTGAAGTACCCAATTTAGCCGTAATTTCTTAAGATCCCGGAGTGGACAGGTATAAGAGGTATCTTACGTTCAAGTGAGACTATTAAAGCCATTATTCCTTATTATCAGGCACTTTCCGTAAGCCATAATACTTTAAAGTTCCGACCCTTCAACCGTCTCACTGAAATTATGGCCGGATACCTTAAAAAGGGCCCAGCAGTAAAGCTGTACGCATACCTTCTTAACGACAATATTCCTTTACCTATCAATAAACCTGTCGAGGTTGCAGATTTGGTTTGAAAGTGTCACCGCGGCCCTGGAACGCAAAGGGCATTAGGAGGATCACGGATGGGTTTTAGTCAGTAAGAGTTTGTTACTCCCTTTGCGATCCCATAGCGGAAGAAGTCATTCAATGATTTCCCATCACTAAAAAAACCATAAATAAAACAGCTATGCTAAAGAGACGTGGGGTTATTTTGGCTACCATTTTATTTTATTTTGTAACGATGGGATATCATCACACGACTTTTTCCGCCCTGCGCAGAGCAGAAGGGAGTGTCAGACTCTTACTGACTAAAACCCATCTCTGTTCCTCCAATGCCCTTTGCGTGTCAGTGCCGCGGTGGCTCTTTCTAATGAATTACGCAATTCCTGGCAACACAGATCTCATAATACTGTGAGTGTAATTCTTATTGGAAACAAAACAAATGAGGGTAAATAAATTGTAATTAAATCACAGTACAGACTTTGTACATTAACAAACCTGCCAGAAAGCCAGCTTTAATTAGCGGAGAGCTTGTAAACGTTGGACCAGACTCGTTACACACAAATTATTAAGTAATCGTTCAGACCGAATCCCAAGAAACATCGTACCTATTGCCTACTTAATCTTTTTACTTTACTGTTTTTCGTTTATTTAATGTCAAGTAAATACCTGTAAAAAAAAATCATAAGCTATTCTTTGAAACGATTTGTGATTACATTTTTCATTTTGTTTAGAAACGTTTATGTGTATTGTTAAAACATGATGATTTATGTGTCTTTGTGGTTACAAGTAAAATACGCTAGCTAGGTTTATAAAGGAACTAGCTTTTGCTTGCGACTTCGTCCGCATGTCAGTTACATTTAAAATTCAAACATGATTCAAAAGACACGTGGCGCCATCTATTATCGAACGTAACGTTATTGTTGTATTCCTCAGGAGCAGTACTTTTTTTCGGGATGAAAGTTACCCTTTATCTGTTTCTGTACACCTGACAATGTATGTGCAAAATTTCAGGATGATCGGTTCAGTGGTTTAGGCATGAAAAGGTAACAAACAAACAAACTTACTTTCGCAATGGTTTTTGTGAGGCAAGAATCCCACCCTCCCGGGTCTTATCCTCAAAGACCGGGCGGCCTTTTGAAGGTTGCCCTCGAAAACAATAAAAAGAAAGGTTTATAAAATCTTGTACATACATACATACCATCACGCATGTATTCCCTAAAGGGTTAGGCAGAACTCTGCCTAACCGAACTGTGGGTGTAGGACATTGGTATAACTATACCAATGTACACCCACAGTTCGCCGGTATGTTTTTAGGTCCCATGTAATAGGGAACGAGCCTATTGTCATTAACCGGGCACAAATCCAAACTCCGAGCTGCTACTGAAATTTCATAGAAAAATCCAAGAACACTTTTTGCTCGACCTAGGAATCGAACCCATGACCTCTAGCGTAGCTGTCGCACTTAGGACCACTAGGCCAACGAGGCAGTAAAAATCATGTAGTTTAACATGTTTGAATTGCGATTTAAGGTAAAGAACTCGCCGTAGAGGTATAAGACAAGGTTTGTAACGACTTCTCTTTTATCGACAAATTATCGTAATCCTCCGGATCCGAGAGCCGGCGCGACGGATACGACTGACAGTCACTAACGAGCGATCCATTCATCCTCTTTTTTTACCTAAAGCCTTCTTTTAAAACAATACGGGCGAGCTTAGAACTTCTAAACGTCTGTCTTTTGTTTTTACAAGGTGTACAGCTTTTGAGGCCGTGCCAACAAAACTTTGAAATGTTGTGAATATGAAAATATTTTAAAAAGAGAACATATTTTCGATTATTACTGCTAACGTAGATTTAGAGACAATTATTACCTACGGAGGAAGACCATTTGAAAAGTAATAAATCCAATGAATGTGGAAATGTGCCAATACTGTCATCGCTCGAGAGATTTAATGTGAACTGTCATATTTAAAAGTCAGCTGCCCTTTATACGTTTCTATTATATAATGGCAGTTAGTTTGAAACTTATGATGCGCTGCTAACTATAGCTCAAGCCAGATTTTTTTAAATTTACAAACATTAAAAATCTCACAAACACAAACAGCCAAATACTTGTTCCGTGCGAGAATCAAACCCGCGACATGCAGCAGTCAATTGCTCAGCCACTACGCCAACAACGCCGTCCGATTTTAGAACGTGACCAAATTGGTGCAGAGTTCCTGCTGTATGAACTCCTCTAATATTACTATTAACGTGGACACCTCTAGGGTCCTAGCTCGTATAAAATAATTAGATGATGGAACTGCTAACAGTACCTAAACATATCTACTACTGACTGTACCGTTGTCTCACTTCCTGGCATAACATTATGTGTAATAACAAAGGCCATACCTCATGGGGCTATTATCACATGTGACCGTGTAATTTAGCTGCTTTAAGGCAATTAAGCCAACCAGTCGCCTGCATAGAATGTTAGGATCCGTCCACATTGGCGACAAAATCTGTAGTACCTATGCATGTTAGATGTGACAAAAAAAACCTGTTTTCTGAAGAAGGTAATACATAGATAATGTAGTAAAAGAGGATAGTATATATTTGATACCAAGACTGAAATTATAATTGGCTAAATAGCTCATTCAAAACTTAAACTGTTCAGCCCAATGCCTTATAATTTCTGAACAACCTATTCTGATCGACGACCCATTAAACTTTAGCTGACTGTGTCGCAACATGCGCAATTTCATAACCTTACTTAGATAAATAAAACTTAAATTTCTAAACCTACCAAAAAATATTTCCCATAAATATCTTCACGATAAGCACCAAACTAATAAACGTTATCATAAATCACTATAATATCACAGCTTAGCACGTCTTAAACGCTAAACAAATATGGCCGCCAAACGCCGAGCGGCACTACAGCACTAGGGATGTGACACTAGTACCAAAACTAATTACTAATGCAAATACCGACATAGCCAACACTTAATTTAGATTGGAATTGGTACTGGTGATATGGTAATGTGGTGCATTCCGGGGAGTTATGTGAGGCGGTTGGTTTGCCACGAATTGGCTGGCAGTCAAAGGGAATGCTCGCAATGAGCTGGATTGACAAAGAGACGGCGAAATGAGAATGTTTGGGTCTCCGGGTGCTGTTGTTTCAGCGTTGTATGCTTTTGTGTCCAAAAATTCGGTACCTTCGGCTTTGAACAAAGGGAATGGGTTAGATGAAAAGAAATATTTTGAATTTTGGAGTTGTTGCTTGCTGGCGACCTCACTCGTGGATGTTTTGTTATTGAGAATATGGAGCAATTTGTTAGAAAGGGTCACAAATAAATTTTTAGAAAAATAATCTGACGCAAAATAACACGAATTAAAGAGAGGCCAAATCCTTTTCTATTTGTGCATCTCCATAATGTTGTCCCATTTGAATTACTTACATTTTTATTAAATCGGTATCCTTTATGAACCAATGTCCGATTTCCATTCTGGGAAATGAACATTTTGCCACCATCGGACATTTTGGGAATTGGATATTCTGAACCTACAGAATCAAACCTAACCGCAATATTTCGCTCACCGTCCGTACGTTATTAACTAACGACAGACCGTGTCGACGGCGCGTCCATGTTCCGCGCACAGAGGTGTCAGCCATTGGAAGGGGCCACTAAGGGCCAAATGCCTGCCGGGGCTGCGGGTTGTTCGAAAGAGATACCGCGCCCCCGGAACGCAAAGGGCACATGAAGGAACATAGATGGTTTTTAGTCAGTAAAAGTCTGACACTCCCTCCCGCCCCGCCCAGGACGGGGGGGACATTTGATGATTTTACCATCTTAAAAAAAAAAAAAAACCGCAATATTTACGCACACCTATATAAAGTCGTGTTAAAAGCGTTACATAAATTTTTACGTTCCAGAGAAAATTGCACTGAATAGTCTTGCCAAAGCAAAATTTCCACAGTATTTGGAACATGTGCAGAGTACGCACAGCTATAATTTCTCGAATTATTCCCGGAAGCTATCTATGGCAATTTGAAGTTTGAAATTTCAGTCATGTAGCGCGCATGAATACGGGCTGCGTATAAAGTATTGCAGCGCTGAAACTGGTTATTTCCTTAGATTCCCAGTACGTGTGCTGTGTGAGAAGTTCGGTAAACGTACCGTTTTATTCTTTTAGTTTTAAAACTGCGGGACTGGTGACTTGAGAAAATATTGGAATTTTAAAACTTATTTTTTTTGCATTATTATTATATATTTCCTGTGAGTATAGCATAAGTACTCTTTTATGTAAAATGTGGCCTTCTGTGACCGTGGTTCTTTCTTGGGTTTCAAGTTCATGAAAATCGGTTCAGTGGTTTAGTTGTAAAAGCGTAACAGACAGTGCTACTTTCGCATTTATAATAAAAGTATGGACTGTTGCATTGGATTGCAATAAGCGTTACTGCATTTAAGTTACATAATAAAGACTCTTTTCTACTCTTTAGTTTTTATTGCGGGAACTTTACCTGCTAAAGCCATATTGATATTTGCATAAAAAATGCATAAATTGCTAATTCAAAATATACCGATGATTGCTAGATAGTTGCAAGCTCATCTATTTCAAACACGCTTCGCCCATCACTAGCGCATATGAATATGTCGTAATGCCACAGCGTAAGGAAATACAGTAGGCCTGCTTATGTGTTACTACTGCGATATAAGTTTATTTATTTTGATGTCAATTTTGTTACACTATGCAATACTGCTCAATATACGAGGACGAATCAAAAAGTAATGAGAATGAAGATAAAACGCGGTAATTAAAGTTAAAATAATAATTTATTCTTCTACATAGTCTCCTTACAAATCAATACATTTATTCCATCTTTTTTGTAAACCCAGGATTCCCTTTGAAAAAAATATTTTTCTTGACCCTCCCAAAACGCCTCAAAAGTGACCATCACTTCGCTATCGTCTTCAAATTTCTTACCTCGGAGGTGTTCCTTGAGCCGAGGAAAGAGGTAGAAGTCACTAGGAGCGAGATCTAGCGAATAGGGAGGGTGTTCGAGCAGTTCGAATCCCGTTTCTTGAATGGCAGCCATCGCAACTGCGGCTTTGTGAACCGCTGCTTTTGCTCGTCGGTTAACATCCTGGGTACCCAACGCGCGGAGACCTTTTTCATATGCAACTCGTTCGCAAGGATTTTTTGAATGCTGCCATATGAGATCCCTGTGACCTCAGCTACATGCCTGATGGTCACTCTTCGATCTGGCAACACAACATCTTCGACTTTTTTCACGTTGTCTTCAGTGAGGGACATGGATGGGCGTCCTTCGCGATGTTCATCTTCAGTGGATGCTCTGCCCAGTTTAAATTCCTTGGTCCAGCGTGCAACTGTAGAATATGGAGGAGCAGAGTCCCCCAATTTTCCCACTAAGTCACTGTGTATGTCTATTGTAGAATCTTTTTTCAAACAGAGGTACTTGATGACTGCTCTAATTTCGTTTTTCTCCAAGTTGGTGTTATCTCTTCGACAGTTCGTATTCAAATGAATATAACTCCCGGAAATCGTGATATATGTATATGATTTTTTTAGGCTGAAGTAGTGAGTACATAAGCAAGCAAAAAAAACTTTTTTTGCGTTTTTATGCGGACCTGAAGTAACCGATTCTCATTACTTTTTGATCTCCCCTCGTATTTTATGGAATAAATCTTTATACAAATACTCCATGTGCTTTTACTTCATGCGCTGTACTGACTGGATATTCTGCTTCTGTCTACGCATCTACATCGCGTGTCTCCACCAAAATAAATCAGTGTATTTGCATTTGTTACTTAACTATACGACCATCGTTTGTATGCGAATACTAAGGGTCTGCGCCCACGACCGATAATCGGCCCGATTATCGGGCCGTTTTTTTGACAGATTTCTTCGCCGGCTAGAAGAAACAGCCGAGAATCGGCCCGATAATCGGGCCGATTATCGGGCCGATTCTCGGTCGTGGGCGCAGGCCCTAATAATGGTCCGCCTGCCTACTGTCTACAGACTGAGTAGAAAACTGAGGTGACATAACGACATATTGTATTAATAATATCAGCCTGTTATTGTCCTACTGCAGGACAAAAGCCACTTCTTATACAGAGAAGACACGATCTTCCTTGCCAACGCTTGCTCAAGGAGTATTGGAAATTCCAGACTAATATATTAATAAAGAGTCCAGATTTTCTCACGATGTTTTTTTTTTTCACCGATTAGAGTCATGGCCAAAGCTTAGAAAGTAAAGTACATATGAGTCGAAAAAGTCACATTAGTTTTTGCCAAAAACGAGAGGCTGGCGCCTTAACCATAAGCCTATTATGAAATTTTGTGTCTGAATATTATTTAGAAAAAGGTATTCCGACTGACATTTAAATTCTTTACATGAAGACATTTGAACTTAACTTCAAGTATGTAAAAATGTTGACGCGAAAATCCGTGATTTTCATACAGTTTCTTTGTAAGTGAACACATACAGTACTCGTATAAAAGATTTATTGTAAGCGCAAGTCGTTGCTGACGATAATGTCGCGGGAAGTTCGCGGCTTTTTATGTTCTTCTTAGTTTATTAGTATGCGTGGAAGAGGTTTCGTTTTAGCATGCCATGTTATGTTAGTTTTTATAAATATATGTACAAGAGAAGGTGAAGTCTTGAAGTTTAGAGCACATTTAGTAGTACATTTATGAAGGACCTCGTCCGGGGAAGTACAATAAGTATTTCTACCGCAAAGCGGCGTAGCTGTGTTCCGGTTTGAAGGGTTGAAAGGTAAAATTACAGACACACGAAACATTTGAACTTTGTCTTTGGGATGGCAACGCATTTGTCTATATGCAAAGGCGACCACTAAACATTAGGTGGGCCATCGGCTTGTTTGCCTTCCAAGGATGTTCAAAAAATCAAAAATATTTCGGACATCTTTTTCTATATTTAATATCAATATTCCTAATTTTTTGAAGTGAAAACTTCTTTAGCGGCGTTGTACACTTTTTTTGTAATGGGTAAAAAAATTTAAACTCGCGCCAGGACACGTGACCTGATCGAAAATTCGTAAGACGGATGCAGAGTAGACAGCCAGCGCGGCGTAGGAGAGGAAGTATCCTCCTCTCTTTCTACGCGGCGAAAACGTAGTAAATTTTAAAATTAATATTTAAAAATTTACTACATTTAAATTTAAATATTAATTATAATTGTAATTATTTTTTAATAATAAATTATTATAATTATTAAAAATTATTATGTTTTATTCCAAAATGTCAAAAATGCACAACGTTAATATTCAAGTTTTCACTTCTGCCGGCACTCCTGGAGTGCAACCCGTCGTTTTTTGTTCTTGGTATGCTTTGTCGAGGTTTTTATTATTTTTTTATATTGGCAGAGTTAGTAACTACAAAATGTGTATTTAAAAAAGAAAGAAAGGATTTTTTTCAAACAAAAGGTATTCCACATTACAATCTGCGTAACCGGGTCGTTTGTCGTAATGTCCCACATATTTGTTCTTTCCTACAAAAAACGGGTGCGCCCTTACAAAGAGTGAGTAATGGGAGGTCTCGGATTCAAGACAGGAGGCGTTTGACTCCCACACGTTATCAGGGGATGATACCGCTTATCAGTATACGGGTTAACAAGCCTTGACTACCCGAAAAACGACCTTAAGGGAAATAAACAGATTGAAATATAATATTACAGCTTCTTTCTTCTTTATCGTTTGACCAGTAAGGTCTATGAACCCCACACACCTTAGTATCAGAATTTCTAAACCGCCTCAAGGGCCTCTGACATGGCTACCAATGTCAGTAATGTGCAAGATAAACGTAGAAAGTACATATGAATTAGAAAATATAACATTGGACCTGCCCGTACCTGGTTGCGAATCCGCAACCTCGTGCATGAGAGGCGGGCGCCTTAATCACTGGGCCATCACGACACAAATTACAACACGAGACACAATTTACAGCTGATATCTTTATAGAGATGGGCAGAAGTGTATTTTGCCAAACCCCGATAATTATATTTTCTATTTAATTACAGCACATGAGACATTTTAACTTTGTCTCTGGGATAGCAACGCATTTGCAAGGTCTCTGGTATAGGCAGTGGTGACCACTTAATACTTATCAGGTGCGCCTTTGCCATCTAATGATACTTAAAAAGAAAACCTGGTTAAAGAAAATGATTGTCATAATTGAAGGGATACGATGGTAATGTATAACAAACATTTGCTCTACCCAAATACAACTTGTACAGCCAGCAACAAAAGTAGACAAACATTTCAGATTTTAAATCCTTATTATTGAGCACAATATCAAAGGAAATGCGAAATGGATCTAAAATTAAGATAAAATGAACTCTTAGGTATTTCCTGAAATTCTGAATCCGGTGAAGTGTTATTTTGTGGGACCTAAAAACATACCGGCGATCCATGGATGTACATTGGTACACCTCTGCCTAACTCTTTGGGTAATAAAGGTATGATGGTATATATCTATATAATAAATGATAATAATATGTAAAAGTAAAATTGTTAATCGACTTGCTGACTGTACATAGTACCATTGCTTAGTAATTGACCCGACCTTCGAACCCGGGACCTTGCCGACCATGGCCACTAACGTGCTAAAATATACCTGTTCTAAACATGCACCCGTTTTTATATAAAAGTAGGAACATTCGTGTTCATTCCTTGCATGCACGTAATACATTCAAGGTCACAGGAAATATCGTGAAAGAATTATATAACTTGCATAATAAACAGGTAAACATCTGTAGTCTAACAACATTGCGATAAGGATGCCTAATGGTTGGTGTACACCGAGGTGTAAGTGTTTTTTTTTCAGTTTTTTTAGATCGCCAAGAAATAAATTTAACGACTTGTGCTTCAATAAGTGGTGATATTTTAGTATATTACTAGTCTCCTGCAACATCTAAAAATTATTTCCCTATAAAATTAAAATAAAAAATATCCAAAATGTCTATTCGAAAACAAAATGCTTCAGCAAATAGAAACTGTACTTTAATTAGTACCGCCTTAAGCAGTTGACTTCAAAGTTTACATAAAATAATGTTATTTTATTTGTATTTCTATTAAATACCCTTTTCATTATTATTGTGTACCACATTCATGACCTGTACAAACAAAAATAAATTCTCTCTTTCTAATTATTTCTAACATTAGATTTTATATGTTTGCACATTATTCAATATAGGTAATATAGATATTCTACGTGCACAAAATGTCTCTGAATTATTGAGCCAAAACAATCCTTATAGTATGGGTAATAGATATTATAATGTAGGCTTAAACTACGTTTCAAAATATTATAGCTTGGTTCAGCCACTTAATATTAAGCGAAACTATCAAGTTTCATCATTACCACGATAACATACTATACTTACTTCCCCCGCTACATTGTGCTGCCCCCCGGGGGTACAGTATCAGTTGTCGCTTACCTTTATATTTCATTGAATATTCAGCTGTAGTGATCTTTTGAAAACAACTGGTTGCTTGCTTCACTGGGAGTGCTTTCCCGTTTTATGGTTTATTTTTATAGATGCTGTGTTGAGTTTTGCATGAAACAGTAAGGCCAGTAGATAGTGGACCCCGTTTACTAGTAATAGTGGTCGTAAGTGCGATTGCGAAGTGTGAGGTCCTTGGTTTGATTCCCAAGTCAGGGAAAAGTGTTATTGGGTTTTTATAGTTTTTTTTTTTTATGTAACGGTCTGGAGGTTGAATATTTGACGTTGGAAGGCAATTGGCTTTCCAGGGAATTCAAAATAACAATAACTATAAAAATACATCTGCTTAACTCGTTCGGCGAAGATAATTTTCATTTGTTTCGTAAACATAAAACATAAAAATATCACAACTCACTTGTTTTAATATTTTTGAAACGTCAAATGTACTAAAAGTTCACATTGTTGGCGTAAACATAACTCGAAGCGTTTTTCTTCCACAAAAACATTACCATAATATGTTTAATCGGCGACTCGCCTTATCGGATCAATGTCAAAACACATGGCCAACTGCCAAATCATTTAAATATTTAAATCGGGATTTCTGAGTATTCCACGCAGAAATAATACGTAATGTTCTTATTTGATACATAGATTTATATATAGGGGTTAATAGGAACATAGCAAATGGGGGTTTATCAGAACAATTTTTTTAAAAGAGTTTTTAACATTGGAATAATATACTTTGTTGCCAAAAAGGGAAACTAAATCGTTAATTAATAATAATTATAATTCAGTAAAACTGCCTCATTAGTCATTCGTCCTGAGCGCGACTGCTACGCTAGAGGTCTTGGGTTCGATTCCCAGGTCGAGCAAAGTGTAATTGGGTTTTTCTATGAAATTCTCAGTAGCAGCTCGGAGTTGGGATTTGTGCCCAGTTAATGGCAATAGGCTCGCCCCCTATTACATGGGGCCTAAACATACCGGCGCGCTGTTGGTGTACATCGGTATACCTCTGCCTAACTCTTCCGGGAATACAAGCGTCATGGTATGTGTGTATGTAACTCAGTAAAAATAAATTGAGTGATTTTTGGCAACAAACTATATATTTTGTGGACATTGAAAACTTTCGTAAAGTTTCGTTCTGATTCACCCCGTTTTATATTATACAGATCAGTTCAATGACCAATCTATACACCCCGCATTATTATACGTGTACAGTCACACACACTTGGCAAAATATAATAGTGATTTTCTCATAAACGGAGGATTGCATCGGTAAGATAAAACAGATTTAATAATAGTATATAATCCAGAATATGATATTCGTAAAACCATTCCATTTCAATTAATCCTTTGGGAGGAAATCGATTAGAATTCTACTAGGTGTATACATGTTCATGCTCGGGACCGTACAACCTCAAATTGCACAATTAAAAGCAGTACGTCAATTGGGTATGTATACCGCAACCGCTCTCCAATTGTTCACGCTCGAGACAGAGCTCGATCTGCATCCACGTGATACCACTTTGTCTATACCTCTAACGACTTGGATAGAAACATACTGGGAGGAAATTGCGGCGGGAGCGTTCAGTCGTCATCGCAGCAGATTCGGTTATGACGTCAGCAGTTTTTTTTTTAATGGGGAAATCCTCATTTTCTGCCTCTAGACAGAGGGGTGTGTCGGACTCCTACCGACTAAAACCCCACGGTGTTCCTCGAACTACTAGTAGCCGGGCCATGAGTATCAATCTAAGCATTCTTCCACACCTTAGCAGACAGAGAGAGTTAACAACTGTTAGGTAGCCTAATCGTCACTATTTCCTCTGGCGTATGTAAAGACGTGCTTAATAATATTCATGATAACAATGTCTATGTTTCCATATTGTGGCACAATGAACAGTTCTTGGCTGATGTCCAACTATCTGCTATTACCCTTAATTGGGTCTTAGAGACAATGACAATAGTCTAGTCTGGCTTTAGGTCGTACATAATATTTTATAGTCTTTGTCTCCTAAAGCGGAGGTTTTAACTTTAATAGTTATGATTATTGCATCGTAACATTTAATATTCCAAACGACCTTTGATTTTTCAATATTGTTCTTTTGTTAAAGTTCAGTAAAATTCAACGCTCGGCTTAGCGCTGAGAGTCGAAAATCTAACAACTGAAATTACAAAGTAATATTATAAATGGTGGTGGATGGTGGTCATACAAAAGATTAGCAAAGTTAAACATCGGCTAAATATGTACATATAATTGATTGGTATATGTAGTGTGTACAAAGAGTACGTTTTTTGACTTACTTCTTCTGTTTTTCAAAAGGAAAAACATTTTTTATTTTTTTAATAAATCGATGCCCTACACTGAGAATTTCTCCTGTATCGTGGGTCTATACATATAAACTAACATACACAAATTGTTGTTTATACATTATTCCGAACAGGAATCGAGCTTAGGACCCGCAGCACAGAAGCGAATTACTTAGCCACTGCGCCAACCTTGCCGTCAATTACTATAACATATTGTCAAGCGCTCGTGAGTTGTCGTGATTATCTGTATCATCAACAATCAATCAGGTCACTTGTATCTGCAATTTGTCACATTTTTTTTGCATCCATTTTTCGTTCCATTAACCAATGATTACTCTCCACTTATCTGCCGAACGTCTCGCACCCGCTCCAACTGTTACCCCGTATGTAAACCGAGCTCAGAAACACCCGGTCCAGCGACGCTCAATTGCAGCAATTTGCCGCCATCCACCGAAACCTCTATCGCCTCCACTCAGTACCGCTCCAATTATAGTCCCGTATATTCCAACAATCCTGCTGATTACTGATTGATGAACAGACGTCTGGTAATGACCACAATTAGCTATCACTGCGCTATTAATCGCTTCACAGACATTTGTTAGACGCCAGCCAGTGTTAATGGCAAGTGATCAGGATGGGAACGGTCCCATTAGTTGGTTACTACGTGTTATAGGCATACATAACACGTAGTAACCAACTAATGGGAAACGTAGTAAACAATATTGCACGTAGACGGTTGTAAGGAAAATTCTACAGGTCGTGGGCCCAATTTTTGCACGAACTATTTTCTTAGATTGCCTGCATTATCTACATCTGCACTTATATTATAAAAACAGACCGGTTTCAAAAATTCTTTTGCCATTAGAAAGCTACATTATTACTGAATAACATAGGCTATATAACATCACCCTACAACCCACGGGACCGGAGTAGTAACTAAAGACATAACTTAATGGGGGTGGAATAAGCCACGCGGATGTAGTCGCGAATAGTTTGTTAGTAATTAATAAAATTAAAATTATTAAGCAACCCCCGACAGGAAAATGGGCCTCCACAGCTAACACGTGATTTTATATAGCGTAAGTTACTCAGACATAATGTAGGTAGCTATCTATCGGTGAATAAATAGCTAAAAACGGTCCTATAGTTTTGGAGCCTATTCGGTACAAACAAACGTACAAAAATCCTTCCTCTTTATAATATTAGTATAGAAATTACACTAACAGCATAATTATAACAAAAGTGCTATTTTCTGTGAATAGTCGTCATAACTGCCAATTTCCTGACACAACCCGATGTGGTTGCTAACCAATGATTAATTGCCTTCTGCCTGCAATATCGCTTACTGATTAATAGATCCCTTCATCTGCTAATTACCACCGCCTACATCTTGCTGTTATAACATACTAATCATTATAATTGATTAATTTGTGCAAGCATTTGTTACTAATGTCACTTTAAGTTATATTACTGACTAGTATTTGTGCCCAGTTAATGGCAATAGGCTCGTCCCCTATTACATGGGACCTATCTATACCGGCAAACTGTGGGTGAACATTAGTACACCTTTGCCTAACCCTTCGGGGAATACAGGCGTGATGGTAGTATTTAATTATTTATTTAGGATCTTCATCAAAAGATATACGTAAATCATGTCATAAAAACAATATTAAACACAGGTATTATTAAGTCGAACTGCCTCGTTAAGCTTGTGGTCCTAACCGCTAGAGGTCTTAAATTCGATTCCCAGGTCGAGCAAAGTGTTATAGGGGTTTTAAAAAAAAATCTCAATAAGCTGCTGCTTACCGGGCACAAATCCTAATTCCTATGGGATCTAAACATGTCTGCGAACTGTGAGTGTACCTACATTGGTACACCTCTGCCCAACTCTTCGGGAATACAGGCGTGATGGTATGTGTGTTGGATAGTAGGAAAAGAACAATTTGATTAACAGTCATTTAATTTTAAAAGAGATTCATGTCTATCGTTGAAGTAAATGCAGAAATTTTGTCCCGTGTTTGTCTAGTCTTTGGTTTGGTTTAAATACTCGTACTACTGCCACATGCTCCTTTGTGTGCCACCTTGACTCCGGCGCAGCTCGCTCTGAAAATGATAAAAAAAAAACAATAATATAATTACACTTCTTATTTAACTAATAATATTCTGCCGACTGAATTTCGGTACCCTATTACATGAGACCTAAACATACCGGCGAACTGTGGCTGTACATTGGTACACCTCTGCCTAACCCTTCGTGAAATACAGAGTTGATGGCGTTACAAGCGTTGCTCCAAAGACATGAGCGTTACAGCAACGCACAGCATTGTGCTACATCCCTAATTAACCGCAACTATCTCAAACTTCTATGAGTCTATCATATGAACATACAGCGTCTCAGAACTTCCGAACAACTTACTAAGTAGAGATGAAAGGCATACCACGAACATACACGAACATTGTTTGAGATTAACACACACATACAATACACACACTACTAAAACATTACGTTATAACAGCGTCATTGTGGCGTCTACTGAGCGTGGGATCCAAAGTTCAATTCTCTGTTTGTACAAAAAGTTGTTGGGTTTTTCCACAAGGAAATTAGCTTCTAAATACTCAGTAGCAGGCGGGGAAGCCCGGTAATGTGTGCCTCTATAATTATCACATAACTAAAATGTAAGTGTCTTGTGTACTTTTTAGTACATCTTCTTAGTAGTAGTAGAGCTCTTTTTGAAGGAGCTCGTCCGGGGTAGTACTATCTCCATACTTATTTTCGCCGCAAAGCAGCGTTGCTGTGTTTTGGTTCGAAAGGTATGGGTGCCGGTTAAATTACAGGCACATGAGATATTTCAACTTTGCCTCTGGGATGGCAACGCATTTGCAAAGCTAATGGTATTGCAGATGTCTTTGGGGAGATGTGACCACTTGACATCAGGTGGACCGCAGACTTGCTTATCATCCAAAAAAAATAATAATAGAATACTAATCTTCGGAGAATATGAAAATTATGTTTCGATGACGAGTCATTTTAATCATTAGCAAAATGTGGTCCCTCGTCAATTATAAATATTATATTATTATGTATAAACAATACTTACTGACAAGAATTACCGTAAGTGACTCCATTTGTGCCACATACGGGGTCGAAGACTGCGGGGCAGATGCAGCCCCGAGCGTTGGTCATCATGGCGCCCATCAGCACCAGGAATAGGGTGAATACTGGGGTAGACATATGTATGTGTGTTATGATTGCCTCGTTCAAATAATACCAGCCTATTATTATCCCACTGCAGGGCAAACGCCTCTTCTCATCATAGTGGTGGTCGTTGATCACCACGCTTGCTTAAAGCGGATTGGTAATTTCACATGAATGAATGTAACACAATGTAATCCTTTTTTCAAAAGAGTATACAGTATGGTCGTGGTCGCAAGTGCGACTGCTGTGCAAGGGGTCCCGGGTTCGATTCCCAGGTCGAGCAAAAAGTGTTATTGGGTTTTTCTATGAAATTCTCAGTTTCGGCTCGGAGTTTGGATTTGTGCCCGGTTACTGGCAATAGGCTTGCCCCCTATGACATGGGACCTAAATATACCGGCGAATTGTAGGTGTACATTGGTACACCTCTGTCTAACCCTTGGGGGAATACAGGCGTGATGGTATATATTTTTATATACAGTATGGAGTTTCTAGCCCGTTCTACCGAACTACCTTTTGGAATGGGCAACTAGATTATTTTTTTTTTAATTAATTGACATTCAAAAGTGCCTTCTAATGGTCTAATTGGAATAAATGATTTGACTTTGACTTTAACTTTGACTTTGAGTTAGACATATCTAAAAAAACTTTAAAAGTACATTATGAATTAATAAAGATTCATTGTAAGTTGCTCGAAATCGAACTCACAACCTCATGCATAAGAGGCAAGCGCCTTAACCACCGGGCCATCGCGACATTCAATTCTAAAGAAAGGGTTTATGTATTAATTTACAAAAAAATATATACAATGCATTAAAACTGGCTTACCCAGAGTAAGTTTCATCTTGTCCTTGCGAAGTCACAATTTTCTCACGACTAATGAATAACTTGAGTTCGAGTGACTTTTATACAAAGCAGTGACGATAAGTCACGTTCGGTTGGCGCCAATGTTGGTCGAGTAATTTCCCAAGACTGTTGGCCAAGTGACTCACCAATGTTGGCGCCAAATGTTTTATGTATGTTGGTCGCGTATTTAAGGAAATTGGTATCGGATGCGTTGCAATTTATATGTGCATTATCATTTGGATCACGAATATAAACGCTATTAAGATTGTTTTTAATCCTGAGCTTAATTAAATAATAAACTAAAAGATGGTGTTCATTCTTGTTGATCTATATTTGTATATTAACAAATGTGTGTATATTTGAAATACTTAGTAGAAGCACGTCCTAGGTTTAGTTTTCAAGTATAGAAATACGTTATTCCCCAATTATTTTTGTATGTGTCACTAAGTGTGAATAAGTACTAAAAGAAAAATAGTTAGTATAAAAATAATGTATTCAACATTTATTTACTAAAAAATAATAAAGTACTTCAGTAATAACGTTGAGATGAATGCTTCATATTGTGTTTCTCTTATCCATGATTTCGTCGCTTTAGTTATTGAATTGCTTCGGCCACTCCTGCGCATGTCATACTGAAAAGAAAATGAACATGATATTACAATTATTATTGGTATTTTCACCCTACTCTACGCATTTCTCCTGTATCGTTCACAAACATATAAACTCACATACACCAACAACCGCGATCGTACAAATATTTGCTCCGTGCGGGAATCGAACCCGCGTAGCGCAGCGACCTGCCGCCAACCATTCAGTGACTGCGCCAACCGGATCGTCAAAATCACTTACAACAATGTCAAAACTACGAGATAATTATTTATGTTATTGTACCTCTCAGTTGATCTTCAACACGTTGTAAACTAGTCAAATCCAATATTGCTTTGCTATTATTAAGAAGTTCATACTTGTACAATTTTTAATCGACTAATAGATGTGTTATTATAGGCACATGATACATTTCAACTTTGTTTCTGGGATAACAACGCAGTTGCAAGGTCCTCTCGTATTGCAAATGTCTTAAAGCAGAGGTGATCACTTAACATCAGGTGGGCGCGGCTTGTTTGCCATCCAACGATGTTTAAATAGAAAAAGTAACACTTACAAGCACCGGTTGCTGTACAGCTGTCCGTCCTGTCCGTACACGGGGTCATAGATGGCGGCGCAGACGCAGTCCGCGTTGGTCAGCATGGCTCCCATCAGCACCAGGAACAGGGCGAACACTGAGAAGAGAGGGACGACAGTGATCAAGGAAACTGAACCTAATGGCCAGTGGAACAATTACATTCCTAACTGCTTTTTGCGTCAGACACACATCTTAGGATAACTACTGGGTTTATAAGGATCTTATATGTTATTCAACACTCCAAACTATCTCTGTGCCAAGTTTCATCGAGATCCGTTCAGCCGTTTAAGCGCGAAAGAGTAACAAACATCCATACATCCATCCTCACTTTTCGCATTTATAATACGAGTGTTAGTAGTAGGATTGAAGATGCTGGTGGTTTAGCTTTAAGATCATCACTTTTTTTGTCTAACTTAGGCAAACTTATACCTTGGGTTCAGTACATGATACTATCCTCACTCGCAACAAATGGTTGCGTCGGTTTTTAAAATAAAAATCAAATCTTCCATCACATATAACATTTCTAACAGACTTACCAAAAGCGAATAATTTCATCTTGTCAACGCGAAGTAACAATTTTATCACAACTAAGTATCGATCTATTTTCGAGTGTATTTTATACAAAACATTGTGATAAGCTAAGATTACAATAGATAGTAGAATTTCGTGACGATGTTGCCATGTCATAAAAGTATAAATATTATGGGATTACTAATACACTTCGGACTACATTCGGTAGTAACATCAGTAGGCCTACTTGACTTGGAAACACTCACTTGCACATTATATTTATTGTCTTTTCATATCGATCAATTATATTAATGAAGTAGTGGAAGAACTCTTTGTGAAGGAACTCGTCTGTAGATGTACTTACTACCTCCATAAATATTTCTGCCGCAAAGCAGCGTTGCTAAGTTCCGGTTTGAAGGGTATGGGTGCCGGCGAAATTACAGGCACATGAAACATTTCATCTTTGTCTTGTGTATTTGCAGGGCATATATTATTGCAGATATCTATAGGCAACGGCGAGCCCTTAAGATCAGGTGGGCCGTCGGCTTGTTTGACATACAAATATATTTTACAAAAAAGAAAAAATAATTATTGTATTTTCAAAATTAGATACAAAAGTTTTATTTTTGACTCAAAATGTTCATTAACGGGTGTTGTCAGTTGGAATTGGTCATCTCTTATCTGCCGTAGCTTACATATTTATTATTTTATTGTTTTATAATCCCATGACTGATACGCTGGAGGTCCTGGGTTCGATTCCCAGGTCGAGCAAAAAGTGTTATTGGGTTTTTCTATGAAATTCTCAGTTGGTCAGAGTTAGGATCTGTGCCCGGGTAATGGACATAGGCTCGGCCCCTATTACATGGGAACTAAATATACCGGCGAACTGTGGGTGTACATTGGTACACCTCTGCCTAAGTCTTCGGGGAATACAGGCGTGAAGGTTAATCACCTTCATTGTTTTCACACATAGAAGCAACAAAAATATTGTAACCTAGATTTTATAAAATTCAAATTTTAGGAAAAGAGTCCATGGAGTTTCTTGCTCGTTCTTCTCCATAGAGACCTACGTATTGGAACGAGCAACTAGCTTCAATATTAAACTGTAACTTCTTAACAATTCAAAAGTGCCTGTAAATGGCCTAATTGAAATAAAGGCTTTGGACTATGACTCTGACTTCTCTAAATAAACTATATACAATACCTATCTTGTGACTTTGGCCCATTCCATTTGTTTTGTCATGTTTATAATTTTAAACGCAATAAAGATTGAATAATCTTTATAGCATTTAAACTTATGCCAATATAACGTAGTGATCTAAACAGATCTCCTTAACCCCCCTCCTCTGATATTATTAATCTAATCTATAAAATAATCCCGCTGTACAATCCTTTTGATCCATTTGTTTTCTACGTTAGTTATCCAGTGACATACGTCATAATACTATTATTTAATTCTTTTGCTTAGTTTTATATACCAACACGCCTATATTCCCTGAAGGGTTAGGCAGAGGTGTACCAATGTACACCCACAGTTCGCTGATATGTTTTGGGTCACAGGTATAATGGAGGGCGAAACTCTTGTTAACCGGACACAAATCCTAACTCCGAGCTGCTACTGCGAATTTCATAGAAAACCAAATAACACTTTTTACTCGACTTGGAAACCAAATCCAAGACCTTTAGCGTAGCAGTTGCGCTTAGTCGTATTTATTACTTAAAAAAAAAATATCTTGTCTTGCCTAGAAATATATTATTATATCATTTGAAGATCATGTCATAATTATTGTCTCGGTTGCGGTTTTGCACCGCATCTGTTGAACGCAGGAGAACACTGCACCAGACGTTACCTGACGGCGTGACGTCACATATGAAAGGGCGCGTAGTGCCATTGTCAATTACAAAGTCGCTATTATTAATGTAAAACACTATTACGTGAAATATGACAACATCGCATTTTGTTAGCTTTAAATTATAAATGAGGTCCAGGTCGAGCAAAAAGTGTTATTGGGTTTTTTCTATGTAATTCTCAGTAGCAGCTCGGAGTTTGTGTATATGTGCCCGGTTAATGGCAATAGGCTCGCCCCTTATTACATGGGACCTAAATATACCAGCGAACTGCGGGTGTACATTGGTACACCTCTGCCTAACCCTTCGGGGAATACAGGCGTGATGGTATAATTCAACAGAGTCGCTATTATTACTGTAAAACACCCTCACGTAAAATATGACAACATTGCATTTTGTTAGTTTTTTATTATAATTGATTAACAGATGACAATCTGCACTATCCCGCTACTTTCTTTACTAAGCAAAAGTAAAGAGTCTGACAATTCTTGACCCAATTATGATTAATGATAATTATCTTCGAAACTGCAGTTTTGGGCCAAATATTCTAGGACTTTTTATATTATTTTTACAAACCTTTGAGTTATGGGATATAAAAATCCAAGTTGTATCTTATTTTGTAATATTTAACTAGGAATGTGCCTATACTAATAATCGAGAGAGGTTTAAACATTTAATACAAAGAAACCTGCAGGCAGTTACTTGTCAAATCGTCAAACAATATCAACAAGGCAGAGTCATTACGCTTATCATTAGTGAACCAATATCAAGTAAATGAGGTAACGTAATTTCCCGTATTATTGACTAATTAAACAATGAAACATCTGTATGCTAATGTGTGCTCGACTAATTAGTTGGAACTGCTTCAGGATGTCAGAATGTTTGCAACTTTATCACACGCAGAGATATACCTCGTATGTTACATACCTAATTTGTGTGTACAATACCAGTTCTATGTTATCTTAATAACTTCTGAAATTAAGGAGGTACTCAGTTTAATAAAAATATGTATCTAGGGTATACAAATAAAAAATACACATAATTATATCGTATATGTACACGCCTGTTTTTCCCGAAGAGTTAGGTAGATGTGTACTAATGTATACCCACAGTTTGCCGGTATGTTTAGATCCATGTAATAAGAGGCGAGCCTATTGCCATTAACCGGCCACAAATCCTAACTCTGAGCTGCTGCTGAGAATTTCACAGAAAAACTCAGTAACGCTTTGCTCGACCTGGGAATCGAACCCAAGACCTCTAGCGTAGCAGTCGCGCTTAGGACCACTAGGCTAACGAGGCAGTTCGATTTAAATTAAATAGACTATTAATAACAAACATAACACAATCTCAGCATAATCAAATAGGTCAACCATTGGCCAACATTGGGCCAACCTCATATCACCGAACTAAACGTGCCAAACACAATGAACACAGCTGTACCCACATCTTAATGGTCAATTTACCTTTATCAAGCAAAATATAACTGGCTCTGATTGGTTGATCATTGCGACGTAATAAAATAGTGGAGTGTGATTGGTAGGTCAGTAATACCGTGATGACAAGTTTTGATCTTAGGTTTAACCATACAGGAAAATCTTAAAGGATTCCCCGGGGAGTTGTCTGTAAATTATATTATAATTGTTTTCCTTATACCTGCGTATTGTGTTTAAGTAACATTTAAATATTATTTCCTCAACTTTATTGGTGCATTTAATGCAACGATGTTTGCATAGTTACCAAGACAGCTAAGTGTTAAACAAATGAGATTCAAAGTTATGTGCAAGAGTTTGCAAAAAATATTCAAACCGCCAGAGTTAGTAATAATGTGGTATAAATATGATAATGTTATACACATTTACCATCATCACGCCTGTATTCTCCGAAGGGTTAGGCAGAGGTGTACGCATGTACACCCACACAAAATATTTCGCCGGATAAACACGCGAACAGTGACTTTTGGAATTCCTTTTTTTCGACAAACTTAACTTCTACATTTCTTTGTATAGTAGGTATGTATTTTAGTAAATACTGCTATTGTTTATTTTTCAAACATAAAACTTTAAATAATAATTAAATTACAAACCATGTACTATTAATTTAAATGAAATGTGGTTTTAGTTTTAAATTAACCAATTTATGGTTATTTAAAAGATGATTAAAAATATGACTTCATTAAAGAATAAAGTATACTACCCATATTTGTATATGTAAAAAATAAAATATTGCTTGTATTGTAAAAAATAATCATTGTAAGGTATTTTATTTCATTATTTTTTATAAAAAGATATATCTTGAACAATTCACTAAACACAAACAGAATCATGAAACCTGCTACATACTCGTATAATATCAATATCACATACTTGGTATAGTTATTTGCTTAATTATTGATTATAATAATATTGGCACATAAACAGTACTCGTATATTTTTATCCTCAACACTTAAGGCCTATTCAGACCTAAGCGGTATTCGCTGCCGCTGTGGGTAGAGGTACATACCGCGCGGGTTTCGCTCAGGTATTTAGTATCAAGTACCGCGGCTAGAGCGACCTGAGCGATATTCGCTGCCGCTGTGGGTAGAGGTACATACCACGCGGGTTACGAACGGTAGCGAATACCGCTTAGGTGTGAACAGTGATATTACCGCATACCCACTGGGTTTTCTCTGCCGCAGGCGGCAGCGAATACCGCTTAGGTCTGAATAGGCCTTTAAGATTCTGTGAGGCTTGCACTTGACGCAAGATAATTGAAGTAAGTGATAATTCGAAGATAAAAGCGTACGAGTGTAAACCCTAAATATAATATATCGTAGTACGTCATGTTATTGTTATCATACAGACAGGTACCTTTAGGTGTCTAAGGCGCTTTGCTCATGGAGCAACTTAACTTGAGGCAACTAACAACCCTTTAAAAGTTTCCTGTTAAAAGTTGATAGTTGCTATAACGTTTACGGTTGCCGCAACTTTATGGCAATCTGCTACTTTCATAGCCGAGTTGCTCAATCTACGCAGCGCTCTTCAAAAACCTAACTTAATCATCGATTACAGCAACTTAAAACTGTTGACGATCACCTGAACTCGAAACTCGAGTTGCTATGTATGCGCAGTCCAATTGAAATATATGTAAACAGCTAGTTACCAGTGGTCTTCAGTTGCCAGTTGCTGCAATAGTTGCACTATGTGCGAAGCGCCTTATATAGTAAGTAGTACTTAAAAGGTTATAACAAACATACAGAAACATGTCACTTACTACTTTCAATACTTCATCATACAGTTGACAAAAGAGATAGGTAACCAGGGTTCTCAGATATAGTTGAAATTTCCTTTCGAACTGATGGATGTCTGCGAATTTAATTTAATTTTAATTAATTATCTGTTTGTTATTTTTTATACCACGATGGTGGCGTACGGCCCGCCTGATAATGAGCAGTTTCCGTAGCCAAGCAAGCAACAAGTAGCAACAAGCGCGTCGCCGACACTAATCATTAAAACCATCAACCATCTTCGAAACCATCCTTCAGCGTCTAAAGTTCTGCGGGTTGTTCGAAAGAGATACCGCGCCCCCGGAACGCAAAGGGCACATGAAGGAACATAGATGGTTTTTAGTCAGTAAAAGTCTGACACTCCCTCCCGCCCCGCCCTGGACGGGGCGGGTCATTTGATGATTTTACCATCTCTAAAAAAAAAAAAAAGCGTCTAAAGTTACATAATTATAATGTGACAGCATGGTTACTCATCTCTTTTATTCACTGTACATAGCCAGTAAGACTCATAACCCTTCGCCCCCCACCCTCAACCGACTATATACAGGACCCATTAATCGGACCGATTCAATAAATCCATACTTTTGTCCGGACCAACTTTCTGAAGGACATGTGTGTTGGTCCATTAGAATTCATATGTTCCATTCTCGCCGATAACGAAATCGGTCAAAAAGTCGGTCGTTGGCGAAGAGTGTTCTTCTGTGCCACTGGTGGGAGAAACCATGTCAACAGTAGATGCTTCTTGCGAAACAGAATCATTTATAATCGCTGTTCCGAGTATTGTCCAAGGCTGACTTACACCTCAATTCTATTCCCTATACACACTAGAAGCCTATGATTGCTGTGGTTGTTAGTTGGGGTCTCATTGTCGAATGCAGCGCCCGTCGTAAGCCTTGCCTTTCTTGGCACACTTCAAGCTGCAAACATATAAAAGAATTTTAGACAGAGTATATAAGATTCGGTCATGTTGAGAGGATAAGTGAAAGGCGACTAACAAAAGGGATTTTTATATGGCAGATGCAGGTGGCAACCCCGGTATGGGACGCCCTAGAAAGACCTACCCTAACCTTTTTGGTGCGGTTCTTCAGAAATGTCGAGTGCGCAGTACTCATAACCGGCGTGCTTGTATGACCAGATGTATGAACGTGAACGAGACGAAAGGAGTATGTAAGGATCGTAGCAGGTGGCGTTCTGTGGTTTCATAACCAGGTATCCTAATAGTAAGCAAACTTGATTTTAATGATCGCGTTTTTGAGCAACGAACTCTTTCTATAAGCTAATGTTACTCGGCAATGACGTCTCAGTAACACCAAGCAATGTATTGCTGTGTCAAGTTGACGGCACGGTTGGCTTATCGATTGGCTGCTGGGCTGCGTATCGCGGATTCGATTTCCGCACGGATCAAATACTTGTATGGCCTACAGATAGTTGTTTCGGGTCTGGCTGTTTGTCTATAAACGCACCCACGGTACGGGAGAAACTCCAAAAATGGGGCAACGATGTCAGAATAAACGGTAACTCACGTGCATTCATTAGGGTAGGTCCTGAAGTCTTTGCCGCACACTGGCTCCAGCTCATCCGGACACTTGCAGTGCTCCGCAGCCACCGGCAACATGTATGCCATCATCAGTGCCAATGCCGCAAGTACTGAAATCATTACGTATAGTAAGCTGAAGGATACTTACTCAAACTTATATTCATAATATATACCTAATGGTTTAATGCTAGGCATTATCGTGGGCCCGTAGGGCACAGCTGCAATTATATTATATTGAAAAAAAAACGACGGGTTGCACTCCGGGAGTGCCGGCAGAAGTGAAAACGCTAAAGACGTACACAAATATGATCATATTTGTGTACGATAAATTCGTAAGATTTTCGATCAGGTCACGTGTCCTGACGCGAGTTTAACATTTTTTACCCATTCCAAAACAAGTGCACAACGCCGCTAAAGAAGTTCAAAAAAAGAACAAATATATTAAATATGCAATATATTTGATACTTATTAAAAAAACTAGGGAAATTATTCGCACAACCGTAAAAATAAATTTAAAAATTAACATTCATACTTCCACACTAATATTATAAATGTGATGATTTTATATTATGCGCAGAGCCCTAATTATTTTACTGTTAACCCTAATTCTATTACTCCTTATAACATCAGCTCTTTGTCTGTGAACCCGTCTAAATCGGTCCAGCTATTGAGGAGATTAGTCAGAACAAACAAACAGACAGACAAAAATTTATAAGTATCGCGTACACATTGAATTGCATTTAGTAAAAAGCTGTTATTTTGAAACAACAAACAGACATTTCATTTTTTTATGTATAATATAGAAAACACTTACCTAGTAGGCACCTCATGTTTCCCCACAGTCCACTGTCTTATACCGCTACTGATGTCATGTCCGATTGTTTCCAGGTTTTATACGCACTGCTTTTAGATATTATCAACAATTTACATTTGAGTAATGACAATATTTAGATTAACAGTTACTTCAGAGATCCTAGATTACACTAACATGGTTTCCAATCACTATTGATATCGTATTGCCTTATTTGAAAACATTGGACGGTTTGAAGGACTAGTCTTTTTTTTTTTTTTTATAGACGGGAAATCATCAAATAACTTCCCCCGCCCTGGGCGGGGCGGGAGGGAGTGTCAGACTTTTACTGACTAAAACCCGTCTATGTTCCTTCATGTGCCCTTTGCGTTCCGGGGGCGCGGTATCTCTTTCGAACAACCCGCAGAAGGACTAGTCGTGGATTCATAGTATATGTACCTGCTTAGACTTTTCCCAACTATGTTGGGGTCGGCATCTAGTCTTACCGGTTGCAGCTTAATACCAGTGTTTTAGGTGGAGCGACTGCCTATCTGACCTCCACAACCTGGTTACTGGGCAACTTGGTACCTCTTGGTAAGACTGGTTGTCAGATTTCCCGGATTCTAGCTCTTCGTAACGAATAGTCAGAATCTACGAATAACAGCTGGGACCAACGGCTTTACATGGTTTTCGAGACACGGGGTTGTCACATACCAACTGAAACTATGGGTTGCCTCTGAGAAATTCTTAATAGATAAACCCAATAATACTTTTTGCCCAACCAGCTTTGATTGATAGTAATGATTATCTTTTTCATAGCGCGACTCGAAAAATACGATAAGCTTGGCTGTTTTTCGTGGATCTTTGGGAGTCATTACTGCCATTGCAGCCCAAAAGTCTAACAACCACTCTTCCCAAGGAGATATCTTGTTACTTATTGACTAGGTTATGATGGACAGGTAAACCATCGCTCCTGAAAGACGACCCCAACGAGTAAAGAAAAGGCTAGACATGTGATGGTTCTAATTCCAAAAATTAAATAGCTATGCTGTATCATGATGATGATGATGATGACTACATAGATCAGAAGTTCCACCCCGTAGCATTTATTTAAATGGGTGTATATGCAATCCTGTGATAGATAGATGAACGGTCAGGTCGCACAGGACACATAGACTCAAATGCCTAAACAGCCATTTGCCCGTGAAGTTTCTTGCTAGTTCTTCTCCATAGAGACCTATATTTTGGGACGAGCTGGGAGAACTTTCTATTTAACTCTTTAACAATTCAAAAGTGCCTGCACATGGTTTAATTGAAATAAATGCTTTGACTTTGACCTCGGGTCGGACTCAAATGAAGGACGGTCGAAAACAATGTCACAAGATGTGCCTACTTTTATAAAACTATTTTGGCAAGTATTCAGTCGGCCTCGTTTTTAGTTTCTTTGTGAAGAGTTATGGTAGGTAACTACTCTATACAACGCTGTTTAGAATGGTGATGGCATACTACGCAAACTCTGGCAATACTGTTTTATTTTCAAGCTTTTTTTGGCCATTATTCAGGCATTGGGTTCCATGCCGAGAGTGGAATTAAAAAATCTGTTACCAGGAATAAATGAAACCTCATTACTGCAGTTTAACAGTCGTTAGTTAGACTATCACAGTTAGTTCTCAGTAGCAGCTCGGAGTTTGGATTTGTGCCCGGTTAATGGCAATAGGCTCGCCCCCTATTACATGGGACCTAAATATACCGGCGAACTGTGGGTGTACATTGGTACACCTCTGCCTAACTCTTCGGGGAATACAGGCGTGATGGTATGATGGTATAGTTAGATTATAATAATAATACCAGCATATTATTGTCCCACGGCAAGGTAAAGGTCTCGTCTCATACAGATAGGGCACGAGCATTGATCGCCAGGCTTGCTCACGACGCGACGGTTTGGCTATTTCAGACTAATATTAACTACTTATAAGATTTTTTTTCCTGATTGTTTTAGGTTGTCTTTAAATCTATGCTAAACTTTTGTATTGGCATTTTATTATACAGCGTGTAACGGAAAGGGTATATCCATACAAATGGGGTTAAGAATGTATCCGGTACTGAGTCTCTATACAAAATTTCAGCTCAAAAGCAATAACTTTGAAAATGCATAATATTTTTTTTAATTTCGGCAGTTTAAGCCATAAACAAACTTGTCAGGAGAAACAAGTCTTTTACGGAGTTGTTTCTTAGTGTGTAGTGTGTAGTTCATTGACGCCGATCAGCTGACTTAGTGTAATGATATGTAGAATCTAATTCGAAACATTTTGTTTTTTGCTTAAATGTTGCTTAACTTTATAATTTTGTGAGTATAGGTATTAAAAAAATGTTGCTATGTGGTTTGTTAACACCAAAAGAATCCGTACCTTTGATATGTATATACCCTTTCCATAACACGTTGTATAATTCTGACGTTGAACTGTAAATTACCAACCTAATCCTATAAATCTAAAGGATAAGGATGAATATACAAGAAAACGCCACACATCCCTAGAGACACAGTTAACAAGCGCATGGTATTGTTCACAACAGACCACATCTCCCCTCTGCGGATCCCTTCAAAGCGCTAAGTGGGCAATTATTACGTCTACAGTAGGCAGTACTTAACATAAGTTGCCCACGAGATCAGACGGTAGCCCATAAGTGGGTAAATATGCTAATGCGTGGACTGGCAGGCCGCCAGGGTAGCTCCACATTAGCAGTAGATCAAGTCTAGATGTTATCGCGTTTTGAGGTACTTTAGTTTAAGTCAGCGTTTTAGAGCCGCTAGATCGTATCGCAATGAATTTGTATCTACCTATGTATATTGAAATGTTAAGATTTTTTTCTCTTTATTGTTTTTAGGGACTTTTATCCTTATAAGGCCATGTCAGCCTCATCATAACTTAACCTAAAGAAAATACGAATATGAAACTGTATCTTACATAAAATAATTTGTACGAGTATATTATGTTTAAAACTAATAGAGTTTTTTTCCGTATATTTTTACGATACGTATAAATACGTGATGTGTGTGCGTTTTTGTTTGAATTACGTGCTGGCACATTTTTATTTTGTAGCTAAAATAAATATTTTCTTTTTTGTTTAAATACAATAAACTCATAAGTTAAGGCCTATTCAGACCTAAGCGGTATTCGCTACCGCCTGCGGCAGAGAAAACCCAGTGGGTATGCGGTAATATTAGTGTTCAGACCTAAGCGGTATTCACTACCGTTCGTAACCCGCGTGGTATGTACCTCTACCCACAGCGGCAGCGAATATCGCTCAGGTCGCTCTAGCCGCGGTACTTGATACTAAATACCTGAGCGAAACCCGCGCGGTATGTACCTCTACCCACAGCGGCAGCGAATATCGCTCAGGTTTGAATAGGCCTTTATGCTACTGATATATCATGCACTACGTTGTCAGCAGATGGATGTAACGAGGCCTGACGACAGACCAGACGAGGATCGCGAGGGCAAAGTTGAGGCCCGTTTGATATTTATTGGCCAGCCGAGGACAACGGCTTTAAATACCTATTGGCGATACAAATGTTAATGGCGGGATACATGTTTGAATAACGAACAACGTGCTGAGTAGGAATATTTGTATGGAATGTTATGGATGTGTAAACAGCAGAATATGAAATATGTTTAGATTTCTCGTATAAATTATTTTTTTCTGGCTGTTCGGACAACAGCCAGCAAAATTTAATTTATGTTATTGATAAAAACTGTGACATGTTTTCTGATACATTATTTAAAAAAAAAAGGTAGAAAGGTAGGCAGAGGTGTACCAATGTACACCCGCAGTTCGCCGGTATATTTAGGTCCCATGTAATAGGGGGCGAGCCTATTGCAATAACCGGGCACAAATCCAAACTCCGAGCTGCTACTGAGAATTTCATAGAAAAACCCAATAACACTTTTTGCTCGACCTGGGAATCGAACCCGGGACCCTAACCCTTCCCCTCCTTGTATTCCCTTCAAGGAATACAGGCGTGATGAATGGTAGAAAGGTACTCTATATCTGTTACTGTACACCTGACAATGTACATTATGTAAAATTGCGGGATGATTGGCCCAGACAGTGTTTTTTTTTTAGAAACTTTGATCCTCGCTAGGAGTTTCTCCTGTATCGTGGGTGTGTTTACAAACATATAAACTCACATACACAAACAGCCAGACGCGGAACAACTATCTGTAGGTCATACAAATATTTGTTCCGTGCGGGAATCAAACCCGCGACACGCAGCGCAGCAGTTGAGAAATTGAAAATCGTAACAAAAAACCGTTCTATTCTATAATTTATTTACATAAGTAGCTGGTGGGTCCTGATAGCCTTTCATAGGTACATGAGGTTGTGGTTTTAAATCCGGGCATGGCTCAATGTGACTTTTTCAAAGTCCAAGTCAAAGTCAAATCATTTATTTCAATTGAACCATTAAAAGTCACTTTTGAACGTCAAAAAAATTATATAAAACTAATGAATCTAGTTGCCCATTCCAAAAGGTAGTTTTCAATTCATTACATAGTTTCCATCCACAACCATTGTTAGACATGCTCACTCTAACGTAAAATGATTTTTTATTTTAAACCGTTAGATAGTAGGTACTTGTACATCGCAAAGTTAACCCTCAACTAAGAAATATACAAGTTCTTGAAGCTCCGCACTAAAACCTCCACGGTGAAGTTTACAGACTGAAAGTTGCCAGCGGAAATATTAAAAGTTCCTTTTAGAAATACTTTCATACATTTTGATTAGGATTGCTGTTTCTTCCTATCTAGTTTGCTAGAAGAAAATATATTTTCTCACCGACAAAAGTTACCCAAAATGACTTAAAGGTTTTTAGTTTTTTTTTTTCTTAGATCTAACATTTAAACCAATATTATAAAGAGGAAAATCTTATGTGTGTTGGTAATCTCTAAATATTGGTCCGATTTCGGATTGAAAGCAATACTATTGCCGAGCGCCATAGCTTATGTTTTTTGGTATACTTGACCTCTATGCAAAAAAAGTAACTATCGGGGATAAAATTTAATAATCTTCTCGCAGAATTAACCTTACTTTTTTCCTTTCTTTAAAAAAAAAACGTTGCCCCACACTAGGTATTTCTCCTGTATCGTGTGTGCGTTTACAAACATATAAACTCACATACCCCAACAGCCAGACCCTACTATACTTTTCATGTTTGCTGTTTCGTGATAAGTTGACAGAGAGACATGGAAAACAAACTATTTCTCGGGTTTCTGTAAAACGGGTTTTTTGTTATTGGCTGGCAAAGTAGTCAAAATGCCACCTGATGTTAAGTGGTCACCAGTGCATCTGCAATACCAGAGGTCTTGCAGATACGCTGCCATCCCAGAGACAAAGTTGAGATTTCTTATGTGCCTGTAACTACACCGGCACTCGTTCCTTTCAAACCGGAACACAGCAACCCTGCTATGCGGCAGATTTGGTGGTAGTCCTTCCTCGGACGAACTCCTTCACAAAGATCTCTATTCTCAGCAACCTTTACCTTTGAAAGGATAAATTGGGTCTCGCGTACAGCTACCGAACACATTGCACGAATGAACATCTATCAACAGCCAAAATTCATAACTCAACGTCTTCGTCTATTTGAACTATCTCAAATTCTACGAGGTACTTACGTATTCAAACCTCTAGTATTTGCTCAAACAATTGCGTCCTACCAGCCGCGTCAACACCGAAGGGTGTTGTATTAACATATTCCTTCAATACTGTGTCAGCAAGGGCTAAGAGTTAGGGCCACGGACACTTTGCACACGGAATACTGAAACTAAACCAACTGTTTACGCAAATCACGCCTTTTAAGTTATAGACGAATGTTCTCTTTTATTCACTTTAAGAATTTATTGAGAATGGCACTGTGTACGCTTAGGCACTCGCACTTGGCAAAAAAACAAAGGTTAATTTACCGTGAACTTGGATGGGGCCACTGAGGGCCGATGCCTGCCGGGGCTGCGGGTTGTTCGAAAGAGATACCGCGCCCCCGGAACGCAAAGGGCACATGAAAGGAACATAGACGGGTTTTAGTCAGTAAAAGTCTGACACTCCCTCCCGCCCCGCCCAGGGCGGGGGAAGTAATTTGATGATTTCCCGTCTGAAAAGAAAAACCGTGAACTGCCTCGCTAGCCTAGTGGTTCTAAGCGCGACTGCTATCGGCCATCGTTCCTCGACATATACAAGGTGTTGTTTTGCATCCTCGTCACATTTTAAAAGAAAGAAGTAATCAAGTATAATTACGATACCTGATCATTTAATAAATACTTGTTTTTTTAGTTGTCACTATCAAATAACAGTATTCCAGAATACACCTCTTGCAAAAATCCCAGTTGTGTATGCGGTAGGCAGAGTCGTCGCGCGGCTATATCAATGTGTGCATAGCGCCTAAACCCTCTGGCAAGATAGCTAGTTCGAATTCGAAAATCACGTCAAAAAATATAAATTTCAAAACCAATTTATTTTATTATAGATTCGTGCTAAGAATCACGTGAATAGTTAACTCCTTGAATTTGTCGAGGATGCAAAACTGAATCTTGTATAGACGACTACAAAGTTTTTGTGGAGGGTACATAAAGTTGATCTGTCAGAAAAAATCGTCTTAAGTGGCTTGTGAACTTTCACAGCATAATATCGGCGAAAAAGGTTAACGAGCTATATCTGTGTATCGTCCTCCGAACGGTTATTACATAATTCGCTTCAACTCCCGACGCGTCGTCTGCGTAAACATCAGAATTAAGCTACAGTCTTAAAACATCCCACGGGAATACAAAAAACGGGTTGAAAATTATACTGTAATGTCTAAACATGTAGGTACCACAGCTAATTCCATTCAGCCGTGAGTAACAAATATCCATCAATCCTCACAAACTTACACTTTTTCATAGCCGATATTAGGAAGTGGAATAAGATGGATTTTAAGCCATTATCTACCTCGCCTATGGCTGCCTCAGTAGCCTAGTGGTCCTAAGCGCGACTGCTACGCTAGAGGTCTTGGGTTCGATTCCCAGGTCGAGCAAAAAGTGTTATTGGGTATTTCTATAAAATTCTCAGTAGCAGGTCGGGGTCTCAGGATTTGTGCCCGGTTACTGGCAATAGGCTCGCCCCCTATTACATGGGACCTAAACATACCGGCGAACTGTGGGTGTATATTGGTACACCTCTGCCTAGCCCTTCAGGGAATACAGGCGTGACTGTATGATTTTTTATGATTGTTAGCCATTATCTTACTAGGAAAAACGATAAACACAGAAAGTTGCATACTTAGATAAAATTGAATTTTCATTATTTCGGAAAATTCACGCTGGCAAAATAATCTGAACCGTAATAATGTTCCAAAAATACGTTATTCCATTTAGCTATAAATATAATGTTACAATATCGGAACACGATATCGTTATCCATCATTGTCGAGTCGGCTCATCTATCCACCATTACGGGTTCAGTAACAATTTATTAATTTATCATCAATATTACAAGATATTCATCATGTTCAAATTATGTATTTTGCCGAATTTTATTGATCCCTAATTCGTACTTTAAGTGTAAATGATGGATAAATACTTCATGTTTGTTTTTATTTTGTGCAAATTAATATTGCTGAACCTTTCTGTCACTTCTCTCTGTTACCTAAGTATTTTTTTTTATTGAACCTAAATAATGTTACAATAAGTAAAATGTCTTACTCGTGTGCAATTTTTTGGGTCAACAAATAGCATACAATCATGATTGATTAATTACGCAATAGAAATATAATTTAAAATTACGTTTTTCTATTTTAATATGCTGTATATGTATACTTAAAGTTCAATTTCAAATAATTATCAACGAAAACTACTTGACTCCATACCCTTATTGTTGATATTTTAGATCGGGCAACTTTACGTAAAAAACCTTCAAAATCTGTTTGTATTCAATGAGATACTTGTAAAGTTTTTTGCCCTCTAGTCTTCGTATTTATTTTCCAACAGTCCTAAATAGAAACTCTTAGAAAGTAATAATAAACAGAGATTCATGCAAATCTTATTGCGATCTGTCAGCAGAGTGACGCGTCTCGTGTCTGATGTGAGGAGGTCACTGCTCCACAACCTTCGGCAAAGTCACAGTTTTGCACGTTTAGTAGAACTTATTTATTCTGATATTATAAAGCTAAAGAGTTTAGTTTTGTTTGTGTGTATCTCAGAGGGCATACTTTAAAAAAATCTGCGTTATACAACGTGTTACGGAAAGAGTATATATGTTGCAGTTAAAACTCTTAACCAGTCAAAAGTACTATTGACTAGCAAAATCAGTCAAAAGTACTTTTGACCGTATGCTTTGGTCAATAATACTTTTGACTAAAATAACAGTTAAAAGTACTTTTGCCCAATGGAGCTGGTTAAAAGTAGTTTTGACTAAGTGATTCCGTCAAAAGTGGTTTTGACTGCCCGAATCAGTCAAAACTCTTAAAAATCAGTCACTAATCTGCAATAATAATTAATAATATCTATTCTTTATAAAAGTAAATTATAGGATGAAAGAGCGAGCGAAGCGAGCTCGGGACTTGGGGCACCCCGACTCGGACAGGTTAGGTTAGAAGGGGATGGCGGGGTCTAGAGAGCGAGCGAAGCGAGCGAACAGACCCCGCCATCCACTTCGTGGTTATTTTTTTTGTAAACCCTTGAGCCCCGCGAAGCGGGGCTCCTCGACTATGCTTTTTAAGCATTATTCACATCTGACAAGTTAATAGTGCTTTTGACTGATGCTTTATTGCAGTTAAAACTACTTTTGACGAAGAGCGTTAGTCAAAAGTACTTTTAACCGCAAATTTGCAGTCAAAAGTACTAATAACCAATATTTTTCAGTCAAAACCACTTTTGACCAACCTGTTCAGTCAAAAGTAGTTTTGACTGATTTTGCTAGTCAATAGTACTTTTGACTGGTTAAGAGTTTTGACTGCAACATATACATATCAAAGGTACGGATTCTTTTGGTGTTAACAAACCACATAGCAACATTTTTTTAATACCTATACTCACAAAATTATAAAGTTAAGCAACATTTAATAAAAAACCAAATGTTTCGAATTGGATTTTACACATCATTACACTAAGTCAGCTGATCGGTGTCAATGAACTACACACTACACACCAAGAAACAACTCCGTAAAAGACTTGTTTCTCCTGACAAGTTTGTTTATGGCTTAAACTGCCGAAATTAAAAAAATATTATGCATTTTCAAAGTTATTGCTTTTGAGCTGAAATTTTGTATAGAGACTCAGTACCGGATACACTCTTAACCCCGTTTGTATGGATATACCCTTTCCGTTACACGCTGTATAAGTTGAGTTGTTAGAAAATTAACCTATCAAAATTTAAAAAGTATTTAGGTCATCGAACTGAGTACCTTTTACTAAAGGACCAATTTTGAAATCTCGAAAAAAAAAACCGCAAGTCCATACTAAAGTTTAAAACATACCGTTCTAAACTATAAAGGACAGTTGCTTTCTTTTTGGTTATTTCGAAGTTGGTTCCATAGTGAAATTATTCAGTTTGATGGTTTAAAGCACTTCCTAAAGATTGGTAGGTTAATATTTCTGACACCTTATGTAGCTTTTTTATTAAGGAAGCTTATATGCTATATAGCATGACGCTATAACGCATTGGAGCGGAGCAGTAACCAAAGAAGTAACTTAAGATAATGCAAGGTATACATACCATCACGCCTGTATTCCCCGAAGGGTTACGCAGAGGTGTAAAAACGTACGTTTAGGGCCCATGTAATAGGGGGCGTGTCTATTGCCATAAACCGGGCACAAATCCTAAATTCGAGCTGCTACTGAGAATTTTATAGAAAATCCCAATAACATTTTGCTTGACCACTTGGCAAACGTGGCAGTCAAGCATAAACAAAAGCATTTTACAAAATACTATATAATATTTTCTCTGTCGAATTATAGTATTACAACCCGCTCTAACTTACCGCCGGCCGGACAGCGGATATACCTCACTCCGGTTATGCTCGTTATCACTCTGCCAACTTTGAAAGTATCTGTTCACAATCAAGTTACGAAGCTCTGAATATTCAAAGTTCTCAGAATCTCATCCATCACACAGTTTCTTAATAAACTTGTTCATGATAATGTAGATTATGCTCCATATTTTATCTTCACAGGCTGTAGGAAGCGTCCAGTCTCTCTTAAGGATACTTAGGCTGTCTCTTTGTTAAGAAATATCTTCGTGAGCTACTGAGGTCATTAGTTTTAGTCTAAGGCTGTTCTAAGGTTATGAGATATGTGTGTTTATTCTTATAATTCTAAGGGCGAATTTCGCGAAACTTTATTTTCTGTAAATGTTAGTTAAATTGACGTACAGTATTTCGAAGAAATGTCAATTTTATTCCACGGTTTTATGACTTATTCTAGATGTTATAGTTTTGTGCAATTCGTTCTTTGTTTCGGTTAAGTAGTTAAAAAAAATAGAACATCGTGATTTTGTTTTTCAACATTTATGTTATTTTTTATATTATGATAAATTAATTTAATTTAAAATTTAAGTTGTATAGGTTGGATTAAGAGTAATAAACATCTTAATCTCTTTTAAACATTGTACCTACATATTTTTTTATACAAAATATTATCTAAATACCAACTTATCTTTCATTTCGTACATCATTACCCCCGGCACGGTTAAAGGTACGTGAAGTGAGTAAAGTGCCAATCACGGCCCATTTCACTACATGCATGAATGGCTGACTTGGTACATGGGAGCACGTAGGATACATCTCGTCCTAGGTATGAAGCGAATTTCATTGAATTCATTAAGGCAGCTTCGTTAATTACGCGTGAAAGTAGAAGATAACGTTTTTGATGTTAATTACCTTTAAACGTCAGTCGCAAAAAGAGGTATTTTAGAAGCTTATGTATCTATTTTTGATGGCAAATAAGCCGATGGCGTACCTGATGTTAAGTGATCAGCTGTGCCTATAGACATCTGCAATACTAGAGGCCTTGCAAATGCGTTGCCGTTCCAGAGACAAATTTGAACTGTCTCATGTGATTGTAATTACACCGGCACCCATAACCTTCAAACCGGAACACAGCAATGGAGCTGTACGGCTGAAATATGCACGGTGGTGAGACTACCCCCGGACGAGCTCCTTCACAAAGAGCTCTACTACTACTTAATGATTTAATACTAAAGTGGAGTTTACTTAGTTTACAGAAATAGGTATGATGGTAGTACTTTCTCGGACAAGCTTCTTCAAAGAGTTCTGCTGCTACTACAACCTATTTATCTGTATCTCCTAAACGAAATAAATAATTTCAGTGCAGTTTGACTTTTAAAAATGCATTTAAATTAGTGACATGTAAAAATAATTTAAATTAACTACGGACGATAGCGTTGACTATACTGCAGATTACTTAAAATGAAGTTTTAAGAAACTGGTTTATTTTTAGAAAGGTAAGAATGTCTACGTATAGTCTCTATGAAGTGTAGCGGAATATTTGAAAAACATCCTATACGTACCCACCATTGTGTCGTAATACATAGATGTGCAATGACAGACCCCGTACTAGTGACAATAGGTACCTAGTAACGTTTCAGTATGACCGACGCACCCCCACAGTCAGACAGCTCATCCATCCTCACTGGATTATCTTTGTAACCTCGTTTAGCTCGTACCACAATACAAGAGGTTATACTATGATGAATAGGATTATAAAGATGCAACTAGAGATCAATCAAACCCATTAACAGTTCAATAGAAGGCCAAGTCTAATAATTCATAATGTTCAAAATGAATTCGCAATCTCATCTCAGCGACATTCAAGGTCAAACAATTTAGATATCCTTACTAATATTATAAACTAGCTTCTGCCCGCGACTTCGTCCGCGTCACAGTTGATGTGTTATCCTACGGGTACCGTACATTTTCCCGGGAAAAAAAGTAGCCTATGTGTTATTCCAGACTATAATCTATCTTTGTGCCAAATTTCATCCAGATCCATTCAGCCGTTTAAGCGTGAAAGAGTAACAAACATCCATACATACATACAAACTTTCGCCTTTATAATAGTAGTAGGAAGTAGGATGCGAAAGTAACTCTGTCTGTCTGTCTCTTCTTCACGCCTAAACCACTGAACCGATTTCAATGAAATTTGGTACAGATATAGTCTGGGACCCGAGAAAGGACATAGGATAGTTTTTATCCCGGAAATCCCTCGGGAACGGGAACTGTTAATCCACGCGGACGAAGTCGCGGGCAAAAGCTAGTTATACTTATACAAGTTATACATATTTTTGGCAGATACAGACTGGGATTAAATTGCAATCGTTCCTAAAAGTATAATTGCCTCCGAGATCGATTCAAAACGGCGAATGACCATGGATTACTTTCGATCGATAGTGTAGTATTGATCATTGCGTGCTACACCGACGGATGATATTCTATCTCTTAAGGCTTCCTCGGAGAGATCAGATCTCTTTGGCTTCTATCATAACCACCGTTATGTTAATTGTATAATTTTGTATTGTGTTGCCTCCGAAAATAATTGAATTAACAAATTATTGTGAAATAGCTTCTGCCCTCCACTTTGTCCGCGTCGAATTTTATATATTATCCCACGGGCACCGTACAATTTTCCGAGATAAAAAGTAGTCTTTGTGATATTCTAGACTACAATCTATCTCTTTGCCAAAGGAGATGGTCCAAAAAAAACCCAGAGTCGATTCAGACAAATTAGGTATCAATAGCTTTATTAAAATGCACAATTTACCCCACCGAAAAAAAATTGCCCATATCCATGGGGTATATGAGTTATAGACGAACAAAGTATATATGGAAAAATCGTAAATAACTTGTTATTTTTACCAGTTTTTTCAACAGCATTATATTAATAATAATAATCATAGTACAATAATAAATATAACTAGCGATTA
Source organism: Caradrina clavipalpis (assembly GCA_932526535.1). Lineage (NCBI taxonomy): Eukaryota > Metazoa > Arthropoda > Insecta > Lepidoptera > Noctuidae > Caradrina > Caradrina clavipalpis. The sequence goes on along the minus strand of OW052109.1, from coordinate 13,079,354 downwards.
TATGCAACTATCAAGTTCAAAGTCCTTTATTAATGAGATTACGTCTATTTTTTAAGTTCTCTAGCATAATTACCTACCTATCTTTGTTATTCATTATTTTGTTTTCGCTAAACAAATACACACAAATACTTCAGAATATGATGCGTTCATCTTACCACATCTTGCAACCTGCTGGGTTCTTAGATGATATATTAATAGACATTGAAAATAATTGAAATAAATATTTTTTCCACAGTAAGTATTTGTTTTTTTTTTAAATAAGCGACTGAAAAAATAAATAGTCTGAGTCAAAATAGGCACATTCAACTGTAAAAAGATTTCACGACAAAAGTATCTTGACATATGATTTACAAGCTGTGAAATATAAGATTTAATACTTGATAGGTTCATATAATCGCTACTTATATTTATTATTGTCCTATGATTATTATTATTAATATATTGCTGTTGAAAAAACTGATAAAAATAACAAGTTTTTCATTATTAATATATTGCTGTTGCAAAAACTGGTAAAAATAATCAGTTATTCATGATTTTTCCAATATACTTTGTTAGCCTATAACTTTTATATCCCATGGATATGGGCATCATTTTTTCGGTGGGGTAAATTGTGCATTTTAATAAAGCTATTGATACCAGATTTGTCTAAATCGACTCTGGGTTTTTGGTCCATACATTTTTGGACCATCTCCTTTCATCCAGATCCGTTCAGCCGAGTATGAAAGACTAATAAACAAACGTCTATCCATCTGTCCGTTCATCTTCAAACTTTTGCATTTATTATATTAAGTAGGATTGGATTTGCGGGGTGAAAGCATATATTTTACTTCGCTCCGTTGAATGAAATTACTATTGATTAACCGTTGTATATCGACCGCTATCTAGTTCACAACTTATGTAACCAGAACTTTTAACACACAATCATAATAAAACTTCTTACGTAAGAATCTCAGACCAGTTAACTCTCGACTCGAGAAACCCTTGATTCCCAATTTCCACTTAAAGTCTAAAGAGATTCTAAGATATTCCTACAGCACCAGTTGAGACTATGACTTCATCTTAGGATCAGTTCACACCGAGACGCAATGCGACGCGACGTGCGCGCACGTTTTAATAGAGCTACTCAAAATATAACTGTATTTACTACACGAAAAGATTCACATTTCATTGTTTGAATTCAGAATCTGTTTCACCTTCCCACAATGAAATTGCCACAATTGGGTAGATGACACCACAAATCAATTGACGTACTTTTTATGAGCTCTCAAAACGCCATTCCCCCATAGATTTTGTATGACAATACTCAACTATGACGTCACTTTTTTGTCATCTCAATTCACTAATTATTTATTGATTTCAAAGCAACTAAAAATCGATTTTTATAGTTATTTAAAAAATCATCGGGTTTTTAGTGCTAAAATTAAATGTTTTTTTTGTGAAGTTGTTTCTTGAAATTATTGGTTAGTGGTGTCATCTACCCAATTGTCACATTTTGAGTCGCTTCATTAAAAGGTGCGCGCAGCGTCGCGTCGTAGGGCACGCCTCGATTGAGGCGGTAAGTCCCCTCTTTGAGGAGTGGCTAGAGCGGCGCCACGGCGCCCTCACCTACCGCCTGACGCAGGTCCTCACCGGACACGGATGTTTCGGGAGGTTCCTGCACCTCATCGGGCGGGAGGAAACGCCCGGGTGTCACCATTGTGAGGATCGCCCCGAGGACACGGTGGAGCATACTTTGGCGGTGTGCCCTGCTTGGGCTGAGCACCGCCGAGACCTCGAGGCGGCCATCGGCGGCGACGCCCTCTTGCGTCCGGCACTGGTTCAGGCCATGGTCCGGAGCGAGGGGGAATGGGAAGCAGTCGCCTCCTTCTGCGAAGCTGTAATGCTAGAGAAGGAGGCGGCGGTACGGGAGAGGGAGAGGACAATCCCCCGTCCCAGCGGCCGCCGCGGTAGACGCTCCGGGCGTCGGGAGCCGCGAGACGACTCCCGGCCACCGTAGACGCGTGTCTGTGGACGGTGAGCAATGGGTAGCTCACCGTCCGTACGTTCACTAACGACAGACCGTGTCGACGGCGCGTTCGTGTTCCACGCGCGCCTCAAAGAGATGTCAGCAAACTTGGATGGGGCCACTGAGGGCCGATGCCTGCCGGGGCTGCGGGTTGTTCGAAAGAGATACCGCGCCCCCGGAACGCAAAGGGCACATGAAAGGAACATAGACGGGTTTTAGTCAGTAAAAGTCTGACACTCCCTCCCGCCCCGCCCAGGGCGGGGGAAGTTATTTGATGATTTCCCGTCTATAAAAAATAAAAAAAAAAAAAGCGTCGCGTCGTGTCTCGGTGTGAACTGACCCTTAGATAGCTGTTCAGTTAATTGTTGAACAAATTGGATGAGGAATTGGGAACTAGTCCTCCAAAATCCAATTTGCTACAGATTTCTTTAAGTCTCTCTAGGTTTTTATTGTATACTAGGTTCCGTCCGCGACTTCGTCCGTGTGACATATTTTAGCCGCATTAAGTTACGTGTTTGGTTACTGGGTCGTAGCGTTATGTTATATAGCCTATGTTGCTCAGGAATAATGTTGCTATCTATTGGTGAAAAAACAATACTAGGGACCCGCCCGCGAATACTACCGCGTTGCTTATTTTACTCGTGCTTTATTACTGTTCCGCTTCCGTGTGTTGTAGCGTGATGTTATATTTCTATGTTACTTAGGTATAATGTAGCTAACTATTGGTGAAAAAATGGTTAATATTGGTCCAGTAGCTTCTGTGCTTATTCAGTACAAACCGTCTTTGTACTTTTTCCTACTAATATTATAAATCCAAATGTTTCCGAGGATGGATGGTTAATTGTTACTCAATCAGGCCAAAACGGCTGAAGGGATCTACATAAAATTTAACACAGAAATAGATTATAATCTAGAGTAGCAGACGTGTTACTTTTTATCCCCGAAAAATTTAAGATTCCCGTGGGATAATATATCAAATTTCTCAGAAGCTAGTTTTGCATAAAGAAAAAATATTTCCTATTTATATTACTACTATAGAAACCCTTTACCGTCGAGAACCAGAAAGTTTTTGAAAAAAGAACACTTTTAAAAGAAAAATATAAAGTTAACATTTTACTTTTATACCGAAGAGGCTCTTATGTGTTGCCAGGATAATAAAGAGGTGAGACAAAGGAGAAGAAAACATTGTTCGCTGAAACAATAGGGAACCTAGTTTTATGCTCGTGAAGTTGCAAAGTGCGTACTTGAGAATATACCTTCAGGTTTCAGTATCTGTTGTTACATAACCGTATCAAAGACTGTGGGTGGGAGAATGTTTTACAAATATTCGTTCTGAATGCTATTTTCTTCAAGAGATTTAAAATTTAAGGTATTTAATTTACAACTGTCAATCAAAATTCTCTTTTTTATAGTACTTGGCCCAGTTGGTGACCACGTAGGTATATAGCGGCCTCAGTGGCGTTTTTAATGACCTCCAAATTGCAACTGTAGGTAAACCTAGGGCACTGCAGCAGTTGGGCTATAAGCCATATAGGCCTGTTACGCTACGATATTTTATTTTTCGGGGACAAGCGCGTCACCCTATCCCAAACTACTGCAACTCCTATAAGCCAGAATCAACAGTGGCGACCACCAGAAAAGCAATGAGTCATTGAAGCTCTACGAGTCCCGGAGAAACGATTCAATTGTCTTGGATCCCGCAACGGAATCAGAAAAGATTAGCGAAGGAGTAAGAAAAACATAATTTCCACTTCCTTCCAAACAATCAGGAGACAGAACAGAATTAGGCCAATAGGCACAAAGGAATGTTTAGAACTGGGAGAAGCCCAGACTGCCAAACACCACGGAGTGCAATTATCATTAACTTAATAGGTGCCAATGTGAGCTGTTACATTTGATTCCAGTAATAGGTATGGCAAAAACGCTTGAACGCACGGAAATTTGTTCTAGTTTCTACAAGCTCCGCGTAATAAACAACTCCGTATTCAACCTGTACACTATCTAACATAATATTTCGCCGCTACGTTATCTTTGCAGTAGCCTACTTGGTTGCGCAATCTATTGAGCGCTTTTCAATATACTATCAAAACACGAAATCCAATAAGAACTAACAGACCCGGGAGACGAAACCTATTCTCTAATCCAACGTCCTATATCTCTTAATACGTTGAGCATTAGTCCAGCACATATCTACATCGATTCCAGTTGGAAGCGTTAGAGTTAGATCCGACTCACTGTTTGATCACATTGCAATTACTTTTTATTTGACGTTGGGATTGGAAATATACTATACTCTTAGGAATGGCTTCCTGAGATATGTTTGTTTAAGATCATGAGTTTTCATTTTAAACCGACTTAGAAAAGAAGGGTTTTGAATCACTTGAGACCTACGATTTGGAACGATCTTCAACTTACTGTATAACTTCTTGAAAATTCAACAGTGCCTGTAAATGGTATATTATTGGCCATGGCCGGTAATTTAAATAAATGCTTTGACTTTGACTTGGTACCATGTCTTTTTCTATTTTACCTTAGACAGTTGACAATTCTGTTTGTAGTCTTTAAATACAATATTCTGATATTCAGGAAGACGCTGGATGCAAGCCGTTTAAACCGGTCGTTTTGGAAATCTTTGAGTGAACATCCTGCGGCTGATAGGATGCTGATGATTCTGATAATTGGATATTTATATAGAAGTATCAAGAAGTCATTAACTACAGAAAGACTTGTATCGTGGGTGCAATTGCAAACATATAAACTCACATACAAAAATAGCTAGATCTGATACAACTATCTGTAGGACATACAAATATTTGCTCTGTGCGGGAATCCAACCCACGATACTCGCAGCAGACAATCGCTCAACCACTGCGCCAACCGTGTCCTCAAATGAGAAAGATGTAAAGAAAGTGTTTTTGAAGCAAGTATAAGAAAAAAATCGAATTTATCGAAGCAAGCAATGAAGGTTATCCTTGACGGTCAGAAATGAAAATGAAAAGCTACAGTCTACACTACGTCAGTGATCCTCAAATTATACATCACGAAATATAGCTAGAACTACCCTCAAATACCCACTACAAAGTATTCCTACTCAAACAGCAGCGAAGAACGGTCCAGCAGTACAAATGAGAGCTATCTCAAAGGGAATTACATTTTAATCACAAGGAAGCACTGATTAAAGGCCAGAGCTCGCCCGAACAAGCGAGAAAACTATAAAATGATATAGCTCTGTCCCGCTTTAACTTATAATTAAAGTGTTGCAATATAAGAGTTTTCGTTCACTAGTTGGTGGAGTTTAATTTCGGATATTTTTGACCAAATTCCGCCGGCGAAGTGTTAAGCCTTTATTTATTTGGGAACAGTTCGCGTGGGCGGGGATGGGGTTAAATTGAAATATGTAGGTACGTGTTTATTGCAATTTTTAATCTTTGTTTATGCTCTTATATTTGGTTTCATTTTTGGGGTTCCGTATCAAAATGGTAGGAAAAGACTTGTGTAATTAGCATTTAAGTAGTTAACAGGATCTCTATAATATATTTGCATATCATGTTCGCCCCACTTCATCTTTGTTCGTATCCGAGACAATACACAATTGACTAGAAGTTAGCATTTTTGGAGTTTTCTTGAAGAGTCCCTAAAATTCTCGCACAGTGGGTGTCCACTTATATCGTTATTTAAATAGAAACAGGAGTTGTTACAATTTCAAAGTTACTAGGTCAAGTGGGGTATTATAAAAGTGCTTCTATTGCACTTTATGCAACTTCAGAAAAAATATCATTTCCCTTTATCTCCGAAGCTTGCTAAGAGAAAAATCGTAAGTAGGTAAATAAAGTAATGGAGGTTTATTTATCTAAATATTACACGCAAAATAAATTGATTTCTCTATCCGTCAGAATTCTTCAAAATTCTGCAAAAGCCTTTAACAAAGGAGCTTAGTGCAGTTCCAAATAATGAAAATCTACTGAAAATGCACATTTTTTTTCTTCCTAGGCTTGGGAACCCTCGATGCGCGGGCCCACCTACATCTGCCGAGATTTTTGTTGTTTTAAAAGTAGAAGATCTTTGACTGAAATTGGGAAAATTTTAGGCTGATATGAGATTCACTATAAAATATAATTTTAGTCTCATGGAATGTAAATAATTACGTCCAGTCACATAAAAAACTAACTTAACAATGTTAATATTGAGCTCACAACTATTTAATTATGATTCGATACCAGAAACGTCCGCAATTTAACGGATCATGTCACAATCAATTAAAACCGGCCTGTTGACACACCAAGCACTGCAGGCTGTTTGATGACACTGTCAATAAATTGCACAATACTTGTAATTTCTGTTCGAGTTCAATAGTAAGCAATTAATTCATTTATTTTGTTTACTGATTCCATAAAAAGTTCATGGAATTTTAATGAGAATTATTTGGTGGTTTGTCGGTTTATATATCGTGTAGTAGTAGAGCTTTCTGTGAAGGAGCTTGTCCGGGGAAGAACTACCAGCATAACTATTTTTGCCACAAAGCAGCACTGCTGTGTTCCAGTTTGAAGGGTATGGGTGCCGTTGTAATTATAGGCACAGGAGACATTTTAACTTTGTCTCTGGGGTGGCAACGAAAATAGATCTGGATGAAATTTAACACTGAGATAATATTGTAGTCTGGAATAGCACATAGGCTACTTTTTATCCCGGAAAATTTACGGTTCCCGTGGAGAATTTATTAATATATTATCGACTTTAATGCGAACGTTGAGGGCAAAAGCCAGTTTAAAATAATGGAAAAGTAAGGTGACAGTGAAACAGATCAATAAAAGTATTTCAAGAAATCCTTTGTCCTGTATCGCTAGTGACTTTCTGACCGACAACCTGTTTAAGACCACCGGGGCGCGCTGGATGCAGGCCGCTTCCAATCGGTCCGTTTGGAAAGCTGTGGGAGAGGTCTATGTCCAACAGTGGACGCCCAGCGGTTAATATGATGATGATGATAGAGACTTCAGAAGTTCCTTTGTCAGATCGGGTAACAAACAAATATACTTACTAATGTTTTTTTTTTCTCTTTCAGGTAAGTCATTGAAGTTACGGCTGGATGAATTCGTAAGTCTTAAAGTTATTTGTACGATCGAGCATTTGAATGAACCGCCTCGGTAGCCTAGTGGTTCTAAGCGCGACTGCTACGCTGGAGGTCTTGGGTTTAATTCCCAGGTCGAGCAGTGTTATTTCGTTTTTCTATGAATTTCTTAGAAGCAGCACGGGGTTGGCATTTTTGGCCGGTTAACGGCAATAGGCTCGCAATGGGACCTTAACATACCGGTGAACAGTGCATTTACATTGGTACACCTCTGCCTAACCCTTCGGAGAATACAGGCGTGATGGTATGTTAATATATTAAATTACGAATGAGTCAGAAAGTGTCCCATTCATTCAGATGTTAAACAAAATAATACGTTCTTTTAAGAACACTGTGTACTTTTATACGGTCGGTCGTAAAAGCAGACTTTAATGAAATGTCGGGATTTATTAGGTATTTACAAAAGTTTTATACCTATGGTGCGCTCGTGAAAGTTGACAATAAGATCTCACGTGAAATGTGTTTACGTGTAGCATGTTATCGTTTTAAAACGGCCAAGTTGCACATTATTGTGTTTATTTTACTTTACCTGGAAATAATCTGGTTAGACTGGCACAGGAAGGTTGAAGATGGGCAGAAACGAAGAGAGGACTCGGACACGAAGTGGATAGAGTCAGGTCTATAGGATTTACTAGTCGTAAATAATGTCCAATACTTGCCTGTGAGCTGCGACCTTGGAGCAGTCCGTACCTCGACCAGTTATATACCTGGCAAATAATAAATAATGAAACAGGTAGGAAGAAACAGTGTAATAATAAATTTAGTTTGGAGACTTCACATGGGATTGTAAACTCTGATGTAGAAGTAGCTCAGGCATTTGAAAACTTTTTTGTTAATATTCCCCTAGTCACAACGGAATCATTAAATTTATCTCCTGCACTTTCCGTTGCCCTTCTTAGAAATAATGTAAAGGCATGCCCCTCGGAGTTTAGATTTCAACATACGAATCCCCAGGCTGTTATAAAAACTTTTAAAGATCTTAAAATGAAATCAACAGAAGATCTTTGGGGAATGTCAGTAAAAGTCTGTACATCTATAATAGAAACTATTGCGCCTTATTTAGCTTTCATTTTTAATATAAGCGTAGATCAGGGAGTCTTTCCGGATCTCATGAAACTCAGTAAAGTAGTTCCATTATTTAAATCCGGTGAAAGTAAGGAACTTAACAACTATAGACCTGTTTCAATACTGCCAGTTTTCAGTAAGGTGTTTGAAAAGCTATTACTCAATCAAATGTTGCGTCACTTTAATAAAAATTCCATCTTTCATGACCAACAGTACGGTTTCACCAAAGGGCGTTGTACAACTGACGCCGGTGTCTCCTTAATTAAAAACATTTTTAATGCCTGTGAGGAAGCACAAGATGCCATTGGAATCTTTTGCGACCTCTCCAAAGCGTTCGATTGTGTGGACCATGAGACACTATTATTGAAACTGGAGCACTATGGGATTAGAAACACATCTCTTGATTTAATAAGATCATACCTGGAAAACAGACAGGTTAAAGTTCAGGTGAACGGCGTGAACACATTGGGGTCTGAAATGACAATGGGCGTTCCTCAAGGTTCGATTTTGGGTCCATTTCTCTTTTTAGCATATATAAATGATTTGCCACAATTACTGCAAAAGCAACCTAATATGGTGTTATTTGCAGATGATACGTCATTAATTTTTAAGATAGACAGACGTTCTAGAAGTTTTGACGAAGTTAATAACTCAATTCTTCAGGTTCAAATTTGGTTCACGGTAAACAATTTGGTACTAAATGAAAAGAAAACCAAATGTATTAGATTTTCTTTACCAAATGTTAAAAATACCGCATGTGACCTTATACTGAATGGCAAAAAACTGGCTTTTGTTAATAAAACGGTTTTCTTAGGAATCACGCTAGATGAAAAATTACAATGGGGACCACATATAACATCTCTTGCAGGGCGGCTAAGCTCAGCAGCTTTTGCTGTTAGGAAGATTAGACAGTTAACAGATGTCGATACTGCGCGTCTGGTCTATTTTAGCTACTTTCACAGCATTATGTCGTATGGCATTCTACTGTGGGGTCGGGCTGCTGACATTGAATCCATATTTATTTTACAAAAGAGAGCTGTCAGAGCCATTTATAATCTCCGTCGCTGCGAATCTCTTAGGGAACTATTTAAAAAGATTAATATTATGACAGTGCCTTGTCAATACATTTACGAAAATATTATGTATGTAAGAAAAAATTTACATCTTTTTGATAAAATAAGTGATAGACATAATTTTAATACTAGAAATAAGGACAAATTAGCTCAACCATTTTTTAGATTGTCCAAAGTGCACTTATCTTTCATGGGGTACTGTGTTAAATGTTACAATAAAATACCTAGTGATATATTAAAATTAAATGAAAGAAAATTTAAAAATTGTATTAAAAGCACACTTTGTAAACAAGCATACTACAAGTTAGAGGATTATATTCAAGATAATAATGCTTGGAAACATGCTGGTCTTGCTCCATAGGACAATTTCAAGTCTTGACAAAATCAACTGGTTGCTTATTTAATCATAAAACCAATTTGTTTTGACCAATAATTGTTTTACTCCTCGACATTAATTCTACATTTGAGTTTGACTCACACACTGATTCGTTGTCTTTGAAATGTTAGAAGTAATCATCTACGATCACAATATTGGCGTTAAATATTATAATTAATTTAGCTTTCATCTCTAATTTGTAGCACTGAGTACGTATTGTAGTACTTTGAGTGACTTTTTATTTTTGATAGATCGTTTTGACATTTATATATCTTTTTATGGAATGAATGTAACTATACAACTTATTGTAATACATTGTTATTTAAAAGAGTATGTATGGAGTTTCTTGCCCGTTCTTCTCCATACGAAACTACCTTTTGGAATGGGCAACTAGATTCAATATTAATGATTTTTTATGTAATGACGTTCAAAAGTGCCTTTTAATGGCCTAATTGAAATAAATGATTTGACTTTGACTTTGACTTTGACTATAGGCCTGGAACGGTGGCGCGCAGTGTTCCGTGCGCGTCCCTCTAGTGGAATGTGTGGTCGCAGGACAAGCCGCATATGGTAAAGGAGCACGCCAATGGTGGTCCAATACCAGTCGGGGGCGCGGATCATGCGTCAGGCGAATACCGCGCCCTCGACTCATGGTAACAGGAGCACTGTGGGGGTTTAGTCGATAAAACTCCTTCATAACCCTCCGTTCTCACCAGACTTAGGGAATCCATGAGGAGTTTCCCACGAACAAAATAAATAAAACAAGTTGAATAAGTATCTACTCACATTTGTCCAAATATGTTCAAAGGAAACCCTTAATTACTTCTTTATAAATAAAAAAAAAACACGTACGTACCTCATTATACGTAACTACCAACTGCGTGTATTAAGATATTGCTTGCTCTCCGTCTTAACGTAAAACACTTATAACTCATTAGGTATTTCTTTAGAATAATAATGGTAAGAAAAAGAAAATAATATTTATGATATCACTACGTCAGAAAGTCCATTAAAGTAAAATATTTTCATTAAAAATCTTCCACATTACCTGCAGTAGTATATAAATTATGATTGGAGATGAAAACAGCTGCATTGGATCGCGGAACCGCTCGCGGTGCGCAAGCGTGCCGACCGATGTTCCTGCCTGTACCATATCAGTAGAGGGCCTGGTGTTGCTGTGTTGTTTCTTCTGGTAATTATCTTGGTCTTGTGGAAACTGGAGTCGGATGTCATGAAGCTGTTTCATGGTAAGTGAGTGATCTTATTTTATTTTTTACTGTGTTGTATGGGGAATACAGTCTTTCCTCTGTTGGAAGAAGTACACCATACACCCTTTACGGGTAGCTTTATTTAGTCAAGTTAAAAAAAAAAAAATATCTTGGGACAACCCACACACGGCTATCTGATCCCAAGCTAAGCAGAGCTTGTGTTATGGTAACTAGACAACTGATATACATAGTTATATAATTTATAAATACATACATATTATAGATAAATCACATCCAGACACAGAACAAACAATCATGCTCATCACACAAAGTTTGTCCTGGGTGGGAATCGAACCCACGACCTCCGGTTTAGCAGTCAGGGCCACTAACCACTAGACTAACAGGCCCGTCAAAGTTATGGAGTGAATAAACATAGTTTATGTTTATCTCAATATATAACAAAACAAAGTCGCATCACGCCGTCCGTCCCTCCCTCCGTTTCGTTCTAACTACGAAACGGATTTTATTTAACTGTGTTGAGCAGAGTGATTCAAGAAAAGGAAGGAAGGTTTATACGTATAGACAATCATGGCACAGGAGTGGAGCAGTAACCAAAGATGTAACTGAACGCGACACCGCGGGGTATAGGTACATACATAGCTGGTGATTTATACGAGTATATCTCGTACAAGGTTTTATTGATTTCGCTGTCGGTCAACAAATATATTAGGTTTAAAGAAACTTACATACACATACATAAACTCACGCCTTTTTCCCATGGGGGTAGGCAGAAACCACAGAACGCCACCTGCTACGATCCTTACATACTACTTTCGCCTCGTTCACGTTCATACATCTGGTCATACAAGCACGCCGGTTACGAGTACTGCACACCCGACCTTTCTGAAGAACCTCACCAATAAGGTCAGGGTAGGTCTTTCTAGGGCGTCCCCTCCCGGCGTTGCCACTCACATCTGCCACATAAATACCTTTAAAGAAACTTTATTCTCAATAAAACATAACAAATGTCACTTACTTGAGAACAATAAATTAATGTTAACAATATAAAAAGAAACAAATATTTATTATTAAACAAATATTTTTATAGCTAGGTCTTGATTTTATCTACGTTTAACGTAAACTTGTAGTATTTTTTTCTTTTAAGTTCTAACAATACTGCTGGCTGTACTGCTGGCAGTGCTACCGCGGTCGAGCGCAGTGTTCTGTACAGTCGGTCGCGCATGCTTCTGTAATGACGACTACGCGCCAGTGTGTGCCACCAACGGATGTACCTATTTTAATAAATGCAGGTACATGTATCATAGCCGATTATCTATACTGTAGATACATTCAAACATGCTAGTACCTTTACAGGCAAAACTATGAACTACGAAAAATACTCCAATTGATTGTGTGCGTAATAACTTTTAAAATTTACAGCACACAATGTTTAGACTCTAGGCTAATGCACTTAAGAAGTAAAATTGTAAAAAAATATTTCACTGATAGAAATCTACACTATTGCTGAGTCTCATAGGACATGTTTTATGACGAAACACACAAGCCAATAGTTTATAATTAGAATTAGTTAGAAGTTGCCTGTATAGCAAAAAGTTTGTTTAACTGTACATGTCTTTATTATATTTCAGATTAGTTTGTGCTGAAGCTACATTTTTGATGAACGGGGAATGTTTGACTACGCAGAAAAAAAAGATTAAGTTAGGAAAAATCAGCATGCAATGAGATCTGTGGGTTAATTACGTAACACACTTGCAATCAATATCCAGAAAGTTTTATAGAAATGAATAATCCATTGCTTCATTTGTTAGGAACGTTTACCAGAACAGCAACGTAAATGACGCAATGAATAGGTACTTTTAGTTGTCAAAATGATGATTATTGAGATGATAATGTGTTATGAAATTAGGCTTATGATTCCACTGTCTCCATATCTTTAAACTGGATCTAGTACATTAAATTAAGATGTGTAAGATTTTAAAAAATGTTATGAATAAAAATAGAAAGGTTTTACGGCAAGACGAATACTGTATTAGATTGGTAAGAAAATAAATTAAAGAAGTACTATCTACAATCCCGTTTTCTTTATTGTATTTTTTTTTCTATATAATTAACAGTAGCTGTAAAAAAGCTTATGTTTCGTGGAAATGCTCAATTTATATTAATTAAAGACTAGATTATAATAATCATAATGGCCTGTCTTCGAGGGTTCGGAACCGGGCAAGTACCAATGTGACTTTTTCAATTCAAATAAGGCGCCCGCCTCTCTTGCACGAGGTTGTGGGTTCGCAACTGGGCACGGGCAAGTACCAATGTGACTTTTTCTAATTCATAAGTACTTTCTAAGTTTATCTTGGACATCACTGACATCGGTAACCATGTCAGAGGCCCTTGAGGCGATTTAGAAAGTCGGACACTAGGGTGTGTGGGGTCGCAAGACCTTACTGCCCACACGATAAAGAAGAAGAATTCAAATATGTACTTTCCAAGTTTATCTTGAACATCATTGACATCGGTGAGGGAAAACATCGTCAGAAAACCTGAATTTTTAATTAATATAAGTCTGAAATGGCCAACCCGCGTTAAGCAACCGTGATTAATGCTCGTGCTTCTCTGTATAAGAAGAGGCCTTTACCCTGCAGTGGGACAGTAGAGAAGGCATATTTTTTTTAAATCGCTTTTATTGACAAAATATCAAAATACCTTATTAGAGATGAAAAAAATAAAATTGGTCAAGAAATACGACACATATAAGCATTTTAAACTATTAATTAAGCACCGGTTAGACAGAGAGATCCGACATGGACTGTGACGTCACATAACACTGCGGCCATATAAACTCCGTGTTAAATTTCGTTTTGTTAGAAAGAGTTCGAAACAAATCTTCGATAGCTTATATATTTTTTAATTTTAATTAGTCAAAAAATAGTTTTGCTAATCTGTTAGGCGGGTAATATAATATAAAGACTACAAATGTATTCACGTGCCCAAAGTAATTTCGTCGAAATAGTGAAGTAGATAAGGTTCCAACTCGATTGGTAAGCTCAACATCAAATATATAGAAGTGGTCCAGTGTTTCAATTCCTCGAATTGAGATCTTTTTTCTACAAATTGGGTAGCTCGATCACCTTCCATAAGTGTCGTGCGAGATTACTCCGAGAGACTCGCGTATGAATGGGTTCGTTTGTGGAATATATTTGGGAAAAAAACATGGCTTTTATAATATATTTTTTATATGTCATTGGATGGCAATCAAAGCCGACGGCCCACCTGATGATTAACATTGATGGTCACCGCTGCCTATAGACATCTGCAATACTAAAGGCCTTGCAAATAAGTTGCCATCCCAGAGACAAAGCTTAAATATGTCATGTGACTGTAGTGACACCGGCACCCTACAAACCGGAACACAGAAATAGGTATGGTGGTAGTACTTCCCCGGTCAAGCTTCTTCATGTTTGTATTGTATGGAGTATGTATGGGGTTTCTAGCCCATTCTTCTCCATATGAAACTACCTTTTGGAATGGACAACAAGATTCAATATTTATATTTCTTTCTCTTGAAATTGACTTCCAAATTGTGTTTTTAATGCTCTAATTGAAATAAATGATTTGACTAACTTTGAACGTATATAAACATAACAAACCAGTTTGCATACAATAAATGAATTCAACCAAGTTTTTCCGGCGCCATTTTTAATTTCCGCGCGAGTGACGTCATTGAAGGCAACCGGAAGTGCCCTCGGTATGTTTCATTATGTCCAACGACTAAACAGGTACACGCGGTTTTATTACATATATAGGATAGGGGTAAATGTTCGGCAAGGCATTTTAGATTGAATATTTATTCTGATGGTTATTTCCAGGGAGATTACAGGCGGTTTACGGTAACATATTGCGTTATCTCATGGATGGTTGATCATAATGTCACTATCAGCCTATCACTGTATTGCGGCCGCCGCGGGAGACGCTCCGGGCGTCGGGAGCCACGAGACGACTCCCGGCCACCGTAGACGCGGGTCTGTGGACGGCGAGCAATGGGTAGCTCACCGTCAGCACGTTTACTAACGACAGACCGTATCCACGGCACGTTTATGTTCCACGCACGCCTCAAAGAGATGTCAGCAAACTTGGAAGGGGCCACTAAGGGCCGATGCCTGTTGGGGCTGCGGGTTGTTCGAAAGAGATACCGCGCCCCCGGAACGCAAAGGGCACATGGAGGAACATGGATGGGTTTTAGCCAGTAAAAGTCTGACACTAAGGGCGGGGGAAGATATTTGATGATTTCCCATCTATAAAAAAAAGCCTGTATTCACCGAAGGGTTAAAAAACATGTGTGTTATTTTAAAATCTATGAACGCGGACGAGGCGAAAGGAGCATGTAAGGATCGTAGCTGGTGGCGTTCTGTAGTTTCTGCCTACCCCCATGGGAAAAGAGCTTGAGTTTATCTGTTTTATGTATAATAGTTACAGAATAATTTTCCATTATCACTAAAAGCAGAGCTTGCGCTCTGATATTACATTAAAACTTGCCAGAATCTGTTAAGTAAAGTGTTCATAAGTAATAAGCTAGATTCGGTCGTAAGCCGCCTTGTCGTCGACTTGCAAACTCGCTTACTGTGCGACTTAGTTCACTAGCGAGAGACTCGGGATTGGACCGAATAGGTATCTGTATGTAATTACGTACCTCTTCCAACTTCGTCTCAGCACTCGGGAGATGTTTCTGCTAAATGTTATGCGTTATAGTGATATGGGAACGTTTGACTAGTAGTAGAGATCTTTGTGAAGGAGCTCGTTCAGAGAAGTACCACCACCATACCTATTTCTGTCACAACGCAGCGTTGTTGTGTTCTGGTTTGAAGGGTATGTGTAATTACAGACACGTTGGACATTAAAATTTTGTTTCTGGTATGGCAACGCATTTGCAAGGCCTCTGGTATTATATATGTCTTTATACAGCGGTGACCACTTAACATTAAGTGGGATTTCGGCTTGTTTGCCATTGAATGATATAAAAAAACGGGTCGTTAACAGTTTGGGACATTAGTTTAAGGCGCTGTGAAACTGTGTTGCAGCCTTTAGCGCCTATCTCGAGACACATACGTCGGCATTCGAACATTTGTTACAATTAATAAAACATTCAAATTACCCTACGGTGTTTCAGCTCTAGTAATGTGTAAAATGTATGTTTATATGTATGTGCGCGATATTTATTTATTATTTATTTATTTAACGCTTTATGCACACAAAATGTACAGCGGCGGACTTAATGCCAATGGCATTCTCTACCAGTCAACCTTAGGGTGATGCAGAGACAAATTGCGTGTATATGCGTCTAATTGTAAAAGTACATTAAGTCCATTTTCATAAATAACTACCTGACTACTATCTAGATATGCATTGACTTACAGACTATTCAAAACCAACCGAAGATAACAGAACAGTCATAGAGAAATATTAAAATACTATGTATAAAATAATCTCAAAACCCTAAATCCAAGGTAGCCATTTACTGGCACTTCTAAAATCTCAGAAAGTCGGTCTGTCACTAAGTTAAAGCCAGTTGCCATTACAAAGAGTAATAGATTATAGAGATTTTCTGGATGAGATGAATGATATGAAAGAGGAAGGAGTCAGTGATATCATGACGGTTGACAGGACGGAATGGAAGAAAAAAACGTGTTGCGCCGACCAAAGTAATATGGAATAAGGACAGGAAGATGACGATGATAAAAGCTGCTGCTAATCTTAAAGCCACCTTCACCACGGTACCTAATCATCATCTGCCTAGCCTTTTCCCAACTATGTCGGGGTCGGCTTCCAGTCTAACCGGATGCAGCTGAATATCAGTATTTTACATGGAGCGACTGCCTATCAGACCTTCACAACCCAGTATTGGGTAATACGATACTCTTGGTAAGACTGGTTGTCAGACTTTCGGGCTTCTGACTAACAGTAACGACTGTCAAAGATCTACAAATGACAGCCGGCACCACGGTACCTAATATCAACTAACAAACTACTTTAGTGGGTGTACATTGATACACCTCTGCCTAACCCTTCGGGGAATACAGGCGTGATGGTATATAAACTACTTTAGTGAAAAATTCAGTGTTAAAAGATTTAATAACACACGAAGTACCTCCTAGAAACTGTTTGTAGTTCGTATAATCCGTCACACTTGTCACGCTGCTATTGCCTTCTCTGTTACACGGGAAAGGCGGGCTGTCCGCACAAATTGGATCCCGATTGATAAAAATGAATTTCTGCAGTTTTACACTTTTAGTTTTATTTTCTGCTGAAGTATTGTTGGTGACGTGTGTTGGGGCTGTAATAGGTTCTTCAAATGATTATATCTTTCGTAATTGGGTAGATAGAGGTCGTACCTTATTAATATAGCTACTTCATTTTTCATAAGGCAATTCTACAAACTTTAAGAAAATATGGCAATTTAATCTTAGTCTGTAAAAATTTTTCAGTAGGTATACGGCGACTCAATCTACATAATTTAAACATATGTTTTATTTATTTATTATATCATAATTTATAATATAACATACATACATACATACCATCAGGCCTGTATTCCCCGAAGAGTTAGGCAGAGGTATACCAATGTACACCCACAGTTCGCCAGTATGTTTAGGTCCCATGTAATACTAGGGGCGAGCCTATTGCCATTAACCAGGCACAAATCCTAACTCGGAGCTGCTACTAAGAATTTCTTAGAAAATTCCAATAACACTTTTTGCTCGACCTGGGAATCAAACTCAAAATTAGTAGTAGTAATCGCGCTAAGGACCACTCGGCACAAATTATTACATTTTTTTTTTCATATAGCTAAATACGCTTATCAGCCTTTGTGGCGGAATGTCAAGTCCTTCTAATTTGATGCAGAGTTTATCTCAAAGATTATATTAATAAAATAAAGTTAAAATGGCAAAACCAGGCGTCTCTAAACCACTAAAATATTATTAATACAAATTGCCATAAATTACCATGTTTATGACAGAAGCAATGTCTTCCGTCCTCCAGCCGTTATGTCATGATGTACATGTCCCCAGCCTCTGTCGTGGCATACAGCCAGGACATCGGTCATTGGAACACACTTTTATGAAACAATGCCAGATTTTTTGGAACAGATGTGACATTGAATTATATCGTTTTTCAGCTTTCAGAATTTCTATATCTCTGAAATGACAATTCGTAGGAAAAAAGTATAAGAGCAATATTATATAAACTTATCTATAATTTTTGTCTGACCTATTTTAACGATAAAACTGACCTTGAATTTAGTTTTGCGCTCATGAGATCGATGGCGATTTTTCACATAACATTTATGAAGGTTAGAATGTTTCAATTCACTGTACTTTAAGAGACAAGCAAACACAATTTGTCTTTTAATTAATAATATTAGTGATAGGTTAGCAATAACTTTTTCATACTTACGGATATCACTTTTAAAACTTTAGACTTACCTTCACATATTCGCCTCCTTAATAAGAGTAAAATTCAAATGAATGACAAACCTCAGCCAATGCTCGTCACTCAAAGTGTGGCAAAATCTACAAAATATCTCAAGCACGTCAAGTCGAGGGTATTTCAAAATGTCAGTGAGAGGCTGACACCTCTCGGTCAACGGCTCTTGTGTGGAGATCGAGGCGTTCGGACGAGGCCTCATTGTCAAGTCGTTGGCACGGAACGCAGAGATATTCTAATTGTGGACGAACTTTACACTTTGAGTGGACTGACGACTTTGTGCAAGTTTAGAGTTTATATCTGGGGTGTTTTGGTTTTAGCTTGTTATTTAGATACTAATATAATACACATTTGTACATACCATCACGCCTATATTCTCCGAAGAGTTAGGCAGAGGTGTTCCATCCAAAGTTCACCGGCATGTTTTAGGACCCAAGACCTCACTACACAAATAATATACTAGCTAAATGACTAATAAAATTATTTTTCTATTTTCCGTTTCAATATTACAGTTATACCTAATAATGTATAGTAATTGTCTAAATCTTGAATATCAAATCTCAGTGGTGACTGCCCATTCATAATATCTATTCTATATAACTGGAGCAGCTCCGGTCTATGTGCACGACGTTACAGATAATAGAATGCCAGTCACAGACTCTATACATGAAAAGGTGACCCTCTACGCATTGATGCACAAGGTGCAACTAAATTTATAGCTAACCTTAATATTTTTTTGTGATATGATAGACAGCTAAAAGACAACTTTTTTGCTCTATGCTACGAATATATCGTGGGGGTTTTAAAATTCTCATACATAAAAAATAGCCAGACCCGGAACAAATATTTGTTAGCCTCTCCGCCCACGACCGATTTTTTAGTTCTTTTTTGACAGCGAGAATAGAGCTTAATGAATTCTAACATACCAACGCACACGGCCGACAAAAAAACGGTCAATAAATCGGTCGTGGACCGACAGTCTTTATGTTTGCAAATGTATTGTCTTGTTTTATGTTATGTTCTGTACCCATAACATTTGTTTCATGAACCATTTCTATCGTAACGTTATCTAACTACACATCGGCGGGTAATATTCGGGCTCCACCCGACCAAGGCGTCCAATTCACAGCGTCAGTGCGGTGAGTCCTCGCACGGAGAGTATCCAAGCGTTCTGCACCACACGGTACTGCTAAATGGCGGCATGGCGTGACCTACCAGATGAATTCGATCGTGTACCGTGTTGGGAAATTGGAAATTGTAATTTATAATAATGGTTTATCATAGATTATTTGTAAATGTAGGTTTTTGTTTACAGAAGAACTTCAAAATAGTATTTTTGCGTAAACAAGCTTTAGATTACACAAATATTACTATGTCCTTTTATTTCTTGATGGTATCCTAAAAATAAATGAAGGAGATAAATTACGGGCATTTTTGAAAGACAGAGACCTATTAGATCGCGATCGATCCTAAATATTTGTAGAATTACCCTTTGTTTCACCAAAATATGAATAATGAATCGAAAAGCAAATGCACACGGAGTAAGTTTGACAATATAGTAGAAAATATCTCCACTTCGGACGAAGTTTTTCACAACAAAGCTGGCCGGTTGCCATTTACGATAAAATGCACAGTATTGAGTTCCATATTTAAATTGTTGCGAGTTCCGAATAGAGATGTATCGAAACGTCGGTACTGAAGACTCTCTGAAGGATTTGTTGAAGGCACTAAAAGATATTGTTGCCAAACACGGTTGGAATATTCACACATACCATCACGCTTGTATTCCCCGAAAGATTAGGTAGATACCAATATACACCCACAATTTGCCGGTATGTTTTTGGTCCCATGTAATATGGAGCGAGCCTATTGTCATTAAGTGAGCACAAATCCTAACTCCGAGCTTTTACTGAGAATTTCATAGGAAACCTAATAACGCTTTGCTCAATTGGAATATTCTTAGTAACAAAACCAATCTATATCTATATTTCGGTAATTCTAGTTTTCTGGAAAATGCTAATATTATGCTGAAACCGTACTTATTTTGATTAATACTAATAAATACCCTGCCCCGTTGGTCTCGTGATCGCAAGTGCGACTGCTGCGGAAGGAGTCCCGGGTTCGATTACCAGGTCAAAAAGTGATATTGGGTTTTTCTACGAAATTCTCAGTAGCAGCTCGGAGTTTGGATTTGTGCCCGGTTAATGGCTATTAGGCTCGCCCCCTATTACATGGCACCTAAATATACCGGCGAACTGTGGGTGTACATTGGTACACCTCTGCCTAACCCTTCGGGGAATACAGGCGTGATGGTATATAAATACAGTCGACATAAATCGAGGACGCTTTTATTTTTATTTAGAGGGTTCAAATAAACAGTCCTAGATTCAATTCACAGACGTGTATTGTTGAAATCAGTGCCATTGTCAATATTAAACCTAAATTCAAAAACTTCCCGACTTACCCCCAGTTCCACGTGTTAATCAAAACCTACACTAGGAGCTCATCCAAGTTTAAAGCAAATTGGCCTAAAGCTGACGGACCGGCTGATTGGAAGTTAGTTCGTAAAGCCTAAAGTAAAATGTTCCAAATATTCGCAAGAAACTTGCTGAGAGTTATGGGAGCCTAGTACAAGTTTGGTGATAGCCCAAGTCAAAGTGCGATTCGGATTTTAGGATTAGGACCCCTGAATGGAATTCTGTGGTCCTGAAATAAGATTTGGGGGCTGAAATAGTGGGTGACAGGGGGTTGTATGAATTTTCTGAACGTGATTTACTTTTGATAGTTTTTGGGGTTCACTGATAAACGGCCGAATTTGAATGTGAATTTCGGGTGTTCATGTAAAGCTAGAATTTATTTGAATTTTCAAAGAGTTGTAAGGTAGTTTTTTTTCATGGCGACAATTAATACTTATATTATAAAGAGGAAAGATTGTACCGAATAAGCTCTGAAACTACAAAACCGAATTTAACCATTTTTCACCAATTGATAGCTACATTATCAGGGAGTAACGTAGTCTATATAACATCACGCTAAAACCCACGAGAGCGGAGCAATAACCTAAGACGTAATTTGGGTAAAAAAAGCCACGCGAACAAAGTCACAGACATAAGCTAGTATCTTATAATTTAGAATGAATTGTCAAGCAATTAAACGTATATTACTGTTTATAAAAGTCAAAGAGACCAACGTACAGCGTTGAGTTTAATTAAAAGCAATTACTCAGTAAGCACAACATAATTAAATGAGCTTATACTTGGAACGAGATTGCTATTCCGTTTATGTTTCTCGTTTGCTAGGTAGTTGCCAGCCCACATATTATATGAATATGCAAACGTTACAGTTCCAAGAATATAGTTCGCATTACCTATTGGCTTTAGCAATTTGCATGAACACACATACAGAACAAATACTAGTAAGTATCTCTGATTTTTGAATAAATAAAATGTATCAAATAATTCTTAGAAACGTATGTGAAAACAATTGGTTTAAACCTATGACCCTACGATCAGCGTGGCGGACGAGTGGGGTCGTGCGTTCGATTCCTAGGTCAGGCAAAAAGTGTTTTTGAGTTTTTTCAGTAGGAATTTCTCAATAGCAGCCCGGTGTTGGGAAATTGGGGGTATGACACCCTCGTGCCTCAAAGCCGTATCATTCGTAAATCTTTGACAGTCGTTATGGAAAGTCTGACAACCAGTTTTGCCAAGAGATTTCGCGTTGCCCAGTAACTGGGTTGTGGAGGTCAGATAGGTAGTCGCTCCATGTAAAATACTGATATTCAGCCGCATGCGGTTAGACTGGAAACCGACCCCAACATAGCTGGGAAAAGACTAACCAGATATATAAATTAGTTTGCATAATAAAATGGTTTTAATTCCAATTAAAAGCCTATTGTATGTGTAAATAAGGCTGCCTATACATGAGACAATTTATTGTTATGGCCTCAAATATAGAATGAGGTTGATGTTCTTTTGTGGTACCTTTTAAAATAAACATTTGAATAAACAATACAAAAAAACATAAAATACAAAACCTCCACAGTACCCAGGGTTTATCTACTTGCTTTTGTATTTACATCTCAAAATCTAAGTATATAAAGCCCCTTTTTTATTGTTCTAAATCCAAGGCAGTCGTAAAAATAACCTAGGTTTATTATGTTTAAATAAACATGTAACCAAAATTCGGGTATTGTTGATTCTTACTTCTAAATCTGGTACCTATAAAAAGGAGTTAGGTACTTTTGACTGCCCGATGTGTTCTCTATAATAACTAGCTTTTACCCACGACTTCGTCTGTGTGGAAGACAAAAATTAAGACACTAATAATTTAGCTTTCTATCAGTAAAACATTTTTGTGATCCAGAGAACTTTTACAAACAAACAAACAATTATTCCTAGTTTTGTCGCAACGCAGCGTTGCTGTGTTCCGGTTTGAAGGCCGGTGTAATTACAGGCATATGAGACATTTCAACTTTGTCTCTGGGATAGCTTTCAATGGACAGAAGTGATCACTGTACATCAGGTGGGCTGTCGACTTGTTTGTCAGATAAAAACTTAAAAAAGAAACTATGATCATCATAGCTAACGAAAGACAAAGTGCATGAACAATCTACATATTTCATAGTACTATTAAAGTCAGCTATCGATAAATTAATTTCAAGTGAAGTGAGAGGGAAGTTCCACAAAAACTTAACGGTTGTTTTTCTTCTGAAACTGGCGGGAAATTGAGCGCAGAAAGAAACACTAATCACTACGGAGTTGGAAGAGATAGTGTGATTACACATCGTTGGTTACGGGAGATCTGACAGAGAGTAATTACGTGTCTTAATGGGCATGGCTTATGGGTAATTAGTAGATAAGGGTCATCGAATTAGACTAAGGTGGAAATCTAGATAAAGGGGGATTACTAATGTTCACCCACAGTTCGCCGGTCTATTTAGGTCCCAAGTAATGGGGAAAAGAAAATTGAAAAAACAGTACAATAATTTTATGGAAGTAGTAAAAAATTATAAAATGGGTAAAAGTTGATAAAACGTTTATTTTTTTATACCACTGTAGTTGGCAAACATGCTAACAGCCCGCCTGATGTTTAGCGGTCACCGCTGCCTATGGACACTTGCAACACCAGAAGCATCACTCGTGTGTTGCCGACCCCGTAAAAACCTCAAAACTCTTTTTTGCCCTTAGTCGTGGTTCTTTCTATGGTCGGGAGCGAGAGAGCCTCTGTAAGGAGATGATGATGATTTTTCGCATTCAACCCTTTTCCCTTTAAAGTTAGAGTGATAGATTACGACCTAGATTCAAGAGCTAGAATTAAAAAAAAAAAAAAAAATCTCAGCTTGGGGATCAAACCCAAGACCACACGAGCAGTCGCGTTTGCAACCGGTAGAAAAACGATATTCAGCAGCGAAAAATACATAGCTCACGCTACTAAATCATTTGCCAATTTTCCCGAATCCTTTTCCCTAGTTCGCGGAACATAAACCCATATCAAAACTTGGCGAACTGATTCTATAATATATCTATTGCTCCCAAAGCTATCATTACATTGGAAATATATTTCATGTACGTTGTTAACATACCATCACGCCTGTATTCCCCGAAGGGTTAGGCAGAGGTGTACCACTGTACACCCACAGTCCGCCGGTACGTTTAGGTCCCATGTAATAGAGGGCGAACATATTGCCATTATCGGGCACAAATCCTAACTCTGAGCTGCTACCGAGAATTTTATAGAAAAACCCAATAACACTTTCCTTGACCTGGAAATCGAACCCAAGACCTCTAGCGTGGCAGACGCGCTTAGGACCACTGGGCTAGCGAGGCAGTTGTCCTGAAGGAGTATTTTTATACCGTTTTATTCTCTAATGTATTCAAGTGGCGACCTCGTGCAAATATCCGATAGATAGGAAGCTTTGAAAGCTTTGACAATTTTGTAAAAATATAGTCTAGTTTCCTTTAGCTAATCTAAAACAAAGACTTGAATTTTCCCGAACAATGTGGAGACGCTATAAAAAAAAAGTAATAGTAAGTTAAAGTCAAGATAAAGTAATTTATTTCAATTAAACCAATATAAGGCACTTTTGAACGTCAATTACCATCACGCCTGTATTCCCCGATGGGACAGGCAGAGGTGTACCAATGTACACCCACAGTTCGCAGCTATATTTAGGTCCCATATAATAGGGAGCAACCCTATTACCATTAACCGGGCACGAATCCAAACTCCGACCCCCAAAAACACTTTGCTCAACCTGGGAATCGAACCCAAGACCTGTAGCGTAGCAGTCGCACTTAGGACCAGAAGGCTAACAATGCAGTGGAAACTTTCCTCACGACAGATTATAATACAAAATCGTGCTTAGAAAATAGTGGCGTATAATCCGCTTGGCAAGTATCGCCAGTTGAGATAAGTAGATTGCCATCATCTTCAGAGGCGGAGTTTGATACAGATTATGTCTGCATAAAAGTTTCATCTCGGCTTTAAAAAGTTGTATACACCTGATGCATTTAAAATGTTCCTCTAAAAAAGGTGTGTAAAGATATATTATGTGTTGTTGGCACGTTTTTGAGACACATTTGGGTCAAAATTCATCCCATTTTTGAAGTTATTACAATGACTGTAGAATGTAACACTGATTAATTTAAAGTATATTGTAAGCGTAAGTTTGGGATGTAGGTACATTAAACTGTTATTGCTGGTAATGTATGCATTTGATATTTTGAAATACAATTGTTTGTCGTGCAGGAAATAATTGTAATTGGCGTTATCATTGATTTGTGTTATGTATGTATTCGTGCACTTTAGCGTGATGTAATTAATTTTATTACTGAAAGACGACGACTTACATGGCCTAACTGGGACTATTCAATTTTAATTATTGTTTAAAACATTTTAAATAATTAAGAAGCAAGTGGTTATAACTGGTTACAATTTTGAGGTCTGCAGTTTGATCCCACAGTACAATCCTTCTTTATGCGAGCAAGAAGGTAATGTGAAACTCACATTGAACAAACATCTAATAAAAATAGCTAAGAATACATCTTCCAAGATCGAAAGCAATTGCAATAATAATAGTAATCAATTCAACATCTAAAGCCCCCAGCAACAAATCAACTGAAACAATCTATAAGCTGCAATCAGTACCGGTATCGTATCGGGACGTAATTTGCGTAAATAACGTTCCATTATTCACAATATCTTGACATCTGTAGTCGGTATCGATAACCCGGTATCGATAACCCGGTATCGGTATTCCCGTGAGCGGCGGTATCGGCACACGTGTACGCGATGATATGCATAACGATGTTTATTCTGCTGATTGAGGTCCCGAGGTGGCTTTGATCTGGATGTAGTTTGGAATATGTATAGTAACAGTGTACATATTGAGAGAATTTGTATATTTAACTAGCTTTCTGCCTGTGGTTTTATCCGTGTTCAGTTACATCTTTTGTGACTACCCCGCTCTCGTGTGTCGTAACGTGATATTACATAGCCTATTACTTCTTAATTATTGAAAAGAAAAGAAAGAAAAACCATTTATTCATTGCGAAAGCGGCGCACAACACAAAAATAAAAAATAAAAAATAACAATAACGGCAAAATAGCAATAGCTATCTATTGGAGGAAAAATAGTTAAAATCGGTCCAGTAGTTTCGGAATTTATTCGATACAAACAAAAATCTTTTTTCTTGTAATATTAGTATCGATAGATGGTATAGTTACTACTGTTATATTTATTTAATTCGGAAAAATGTAACGCATAATCGAACTCAAAGTCAAATCATTTAATTGAACTATAAAACAAAAATAAGTTGTACAACTACATTGATTCAATAAATTATACGAAGGTGCAGACGCTGTACATAAAATAAAACTTTAATTATTAACAGCAGTGTTAATTAATTTAGAGCACTGCAATACATAGAACGAAAATTACGTACGTAGGGCATAAAATACTTTCCATATCAAATAATTATTTCAACAAAACTACCTACTACAATATTCAAATAAGCAGGCTGACAGAACCCCTCGTGTTATCACGAAGCACAAGTCTTAGTTCGTCTTACACCAGCCGCTGAAGTTGGCTCACAAACTTGCAGCAAGTCGGAAAACTGAATTTCATTAAACAGAACTTCGGCTTGTTCACAAATCATTTTAAGTGGTACTTAGACTGTATATTTTATGCTTATACTTGTTTTACTGTGCAGCTGGTTGGGTCGTTTTATCATTTCTGAGCTGTGCAGAAGTGAATAAAGGATTAAGTGCAGCTTGTACGTATAAACTTATAGTATTATGGTGTAGAGGTGTGACAGGGTGTAAAGTTTCTCATCCTCCATTGAACAGGGAGAATCCTCCGAGCAGACGGGTGTTGTGTCTGGTGGGCTCCTGCCCGACCGTTGTTGTCGGGACTTTGTATATATGCTAACGTCGCTGAGAACTTTGATAGCGCCATGAAGAAAATGTCAGTGTAATTCGCATGTTGCGCGATAGATATCGTTAAAGTGCTATCAACAAAAAGGCTTTTAAAGTTCTTGGGTATCCGAATAGCCATACTTCAGTGCACTGAAATGATTACAAGTTGCCCGAATCATCCACAAATTTTAAATCTAATCTTTAAGAACCCTATACGGTAAAAGGTAAAAACATTCAAAAGCATAATGTCTGTGTCTCGCAAGCGTTACAATGCGCGTTACCAATCATGATCGTTAAAAATCAGTTTATGATTTTTCACATAAAACATGTAAGTCATTTCCCAGCAAAAATATGTGCTTTATGTTATTTAGTATGATGGGTAGTTTACATAGTTAACTACTTTGTAATGTATTCTTTTACAACCCATATTTTAATCGTGTAGTCCCTTTTTTTTAAGGATGGGAAATCATCAAACAGCAACAGTCAGAATCTTACTAGCTAAAATCTATCCGTGCTCCTCCTAATGCCCTTTGCGTTCCAGGGCTTTTTTTTATGACTGGTAACCATCAAATAACTTCCCCCGCCCTGTTCGGGGCGGGAGGGAGTGTCAGACTTTTACTGACAAAAACCCGTCTATGTTCCTTCATGTGCCCTTTGCATTCAGGGGGCGCAGTATCTCTTTCGAACAACCCGAAGCCCCGTCAGGCATCGGCCCTCAGTGGCCCCATCCTAGTTTGCTGACATCTCTTTGAGGCGCGCGTGGAGCGGTGACTCTTTCGGCCAAATTCCGCAACTCTGGTAGGCACTGGCACATTATGCTGACATCTTTTTAGCCCGTGTAGTACCTAGTGCTTTATTGCATCGAAAGGACAGTATGGCCTTATATGTTTTGTTCATATTTCAGGGTTGGTCCCATATAAAAACTTGTTCCTATTCTTGAATACTATCTCCCTAAAAGATGTTCAGTGAATGAAGTCAGACATGTTCATGGCATCCTGTTCAGAGGCACGCGCCCACCGAGCCACCGTACCGTTAATATCCGGAGTCACGGCGACATCCGTAGCGCCCCACGGAACCCACTCGTAATAACAGCCTACCCTACATAATGTAGCGTGTTATTACTTCACAACCACCTATATAAATACCCAGTCGGGTCATAAGTTCTGTTAAAACCTTATTATTTTAATTTTCGAATACTGGCTAGATAAACGTCGACTATTTTTAAAAGTAGATCATTTGCGCTTGCCGAAAATAAAAAAAGAAATTAAATTTTATTCATTTTTAAATATGGAGTGGTCGAAGAAGGAAGATAGAGTCGCTGTTATCGCGTTGCACCGCTGTGGTTACGCGCCAAAAGAGATTTTCAACATTCTACAAAAATTGAAAATAACACTACAGTTTGTGTATCGCACTATCAAACGATACACTGAAGATTCAAGCTTCGAAGATCGTGAGAGGAGTGGCCGACCTCGTACAGTTAGGACACCAGCGGTCATCAAAGCAGTAAAGGCGCGAATTCAACGAAATCCCGTGCGTAAGCAAAAAATCTTAGCCCTTCAGATGGGGTTAAGCAGAACCACGGTCAAAAGAGTGTTAAATGAAGACCTGGGACTGCGAGCTTATCGTAAAAAGACCGGACATTTTTTAAACGAGCGTTTGAAAAAAATTAGACTGGAAAGATCCCGCGCTTTGTTACGGCGGTACGCGGGAAAAAAATACCGCGAAATTTTATTTTCAGATGAAAAAATTTTTACCATCGAAGAAAGTTACAACAAACAAAATGATAAGGTGTATGCCCACAGCAGTGAAGAAGCAAGCGCGCGTATTCCAAGGGTCCAGCGAGGGCATTATCCTTCCTCACTCATGGTTTGGCTTGGAGTCTCATTTTCAGGCTTAACTGAGGTGTTTTTCTGTGAAAAAGGTGTGAAAACCAGTGCTGTGGTGTACCAAAATACCGTCCTAACGAACATAGTGGAACCTCTTTCTCAAACAATGTTCAAAAACAGACATTGGATATTCCAGCAGGATTCTGCACCAGCTCACAAGGCACGAAGCACGCAAAACTGGTTGACCGCCCATGAAATTGACTTCATCGAGCATGAAGACTGGCCCTCTTCTAGTCCAGATTTAAACCCGCTGGACTACAAGATATGGCAACATTTGGAGGAGAAAGTCTGCGCTAAACCTCATCAGAATTTGGAGTCTCTCCGAGCATCTCTGGTTAAAGCAGCGGCTGAAATAGATATGAATGTGGTGCGTACTGCGATCGATGATTGGCCGCGCCGATTAAGGGCATGTATTCAAAATGGAGGGGGGCATTTCGAATAATGTAAATAAAATTTTATTGTACAGTCGGTTGTCAGCATTATCTGACCCACCCTAAACACAATCGAAATTGGACCTTCTGCCTATGATAATAAGGTTTAATTTCAATTTATATGAGGTTATCAGTCAAGTGCTCGAGAACTGAGAAGGAATAAATACAATAAAAATACACACACGCAAATTTGATCTTTATCACGTTAGCATTGGGTTAAATCTTATAACAACTTGTTATAATATAATAAGTGTAATAGCTTATTTTAATGAGTTCGGTCAAGTAACTCTGGTCTCGTGGTCTGTGTGTAAGACTGAGAGTGACAAGTTGCGAGATCAAATCCCGCGACGAAGATATTGTTTTGCTTTCAATTTAGAATTTATTCTAAAAGTATTTCTTGTATTATTGTAAAGAACTATAGACGGATAATCTTCAAATATAAAGTTTCTAAAATGGTAATATTTTGGCATAACTTGTATTAAGTGGGTAGTTGAAAAATAAATATTTGTATTCATTGTAAAACTGGTATTCAAATGCTACTAACTAAGGGTATGCAGTGACAACGCGCAAACATATTTTTCCTTGCCTTACTAAATTGCAAAAACAACTTCTCTTTACAATTTATTTTTGTCTATTTTATAGGTAGTTTTTTTATTATCATGTCTTAATGGAGTGATTAAATAATAATGAAGGGATAAAATACAAAATAATCTATTTGCACTAGGATAAGGTTGGCTGCTTGTGCTGTGCAAGAATAAACTTTATTAAAGTATATATATGGTTTAAATTCTTTAGTCTTGTGGTCACTAATCGTTGTTTACGTTCGAAATCAAGTTTAACCTAAATATAGCTTCTGCTCAGGTGTTTCTTTTTTAATTATTTTATTATACTTTTTTTACAGTTCTTTAATGGACAACGCATAGAAATAAAACTAAACAATTGCAAATTTAAAATGTTTATTATTTCATTAAAACACTTAGGTAAATAAAGTAAGTAAATGCTCACATATTTCCAAATTAATATACAATATATTATGAGGATGCCATAATCAAATCTAACCATTTATAAACATTAAAAAAGGCATGTTTTCTTGAAAGTTTGTTATCGAGAAAATTTATTTTATCTGTGAAATGCTTTAAAGAT
Source organism: Caradrina clavipalpis (assembly GCA_932526535.1). Taxonomy (NCBI): domain Eukaryota; kingdom Metazoa; phylum Arthropoda; class Insecta; order Lepidoptera; family Noctuidae; genus Caradrina; species Caradrina clavipalpis. The sequence goes on along the minus strand of OW052109.1, from coordinate 13,049,130 downwards.
TTATAGCTGCCTATTATACGTAGTGAATAAACATGTCATTTAAATAGAAAAAAAACTATTTATGACAATAACATCACCACGTAATTGGCAACATTTTAATGGTTTAACAATCTATCCATTGAGCATTTACTTACATGGTGTGTTTAAAAATATCCTAGATTAATTAGTAGCGGAGTGATGGCGCACCGTTCCTTGTTACGTTCATCTTTGTTCGATTTAAATGTTTTTTTTTTCATCAGTGAAGATCACAACATTTTCTTCTCAATTAAAATTTAAATATTCCTGGGCAAAACGGACCCCTCTTCAGCAGGTGTCAATGCTATTTTCTGTGCCGGTTTATAATTCCTTATTCCAGCAGCGTGTAAATGCCTTCTCACTGTTTCCACTGAAATATGGTGTTTTATTGCGGTTACATTAATGGGCAATCGCATTCGGGACTATACTTGATGTTTTTTGCCCCTGGACGAATCCGCTGAATATTTACTTTGTCTCCATAACGTCTCAGCTACAGTCGTATTTCTCTAAAACAAAAAAAAAAACTTTTTTGGAACCGTTTATGTAACTTGTAAGGAGTGAATGTAATAGTAAAATAGCCAACTACGCGTTCATTAATCACAATCAATTAAATAAAATAGGTATAAAAAAAAACACTTACTGCTATATTAAGACGACGACCAATCTCTCTAATTCCAACATTCTGCTCATGTAAAAATATGATTTTATGTTTGGTATAGTCATTAAGCTGCGACATGATGCTTTTTTACACCAAATTGCTTAAAAATACTTAACGAGTTATGCGAAACGATTTACAAATGTGTGTGCACAGTCAATGCTAATAGGCGTAGTGTAACTTTTGTCACTTAAGTAGACGAATTTATTATCTACCTCACGAAGCAAATATATGTGAACTTAAACTTTTTTAATTTACCCACCTGTTTACAAGATAAGTTATTAGGCGTAAATTATATTGGCCGTTCTTTAATAATGCAAACAATTTTGTAGAAATGAAATCAAATTAAAAAAGAAACTGATAACAGGTGGACTGTGTTTTCGAACCCACATGTTGTTCCTCGCCAATCCAACATCAAACCGCCAAGCCACAAGAACTTGTTAAGACTTCACGAAATTCAAGATTGGGTTCTAATTATGTAAGGTGACTTAAAAGGTGTTTAACTTTAATGTCAACGAGATAATGATTAAAATAGCTTAACAAAATGATAATTATAATGCCGGTGGCTCCGACAACGTTGGGTGGGTTTATGCGTGTCTGTATTCATCGATAAATTGAAATTAAACCTTATTATCATAGGCAGAGGGTCCAATTTTGGTTGTGTTTAGGGTGGGTCAGATAATGTTGACAACAGACTGTACATTTAATTATCTTTCATTTCATATATAATTTTTAAATCATTCTCAAAAAGTATATCATTAATTACATTGAAAGTTTTTGACAGAATTTATAACCTGACCATGTATATTAAATAAAACCAATAATAAAAGGTACTTAAGTACCTGTTATTATTGGTTTTATTTTGTTGGTTCTTATTAGTGTTTTCTTTACATCATTAGATGGCAAGTTAACGGCCCACCTGATGTTAATTGGTCACCGCTGCGTATAGATATCTGCATTACTATCATCATCATATCAGCCGCAGGAACTCCACTGCTGGACATAGGCCTCCCCCATAAATTTCCAAAAAGACCAGTTGGAAGTGGTCTGCATTTTGCAATACCAGTGCAGAGCAAATTATTGTACTAGTGTAAAACAACAAAATTAGAGATTACAGAGTCTAGATCATTCTGTGATCATGATTCAGTGTTCGCAGGTCTTCAGATCCTCCAAGTCTTCTTCAGAACGCAGATGAAATCCTGGGAAGGAACTAGTTTTTATTATAACTAAGAAGTTTTTGTAGGTCAAAAAGTAAGCTCACTGACCTAAACAAACTTCCCAATATGACAAAATATCGCCCCCTATTCATTCCATTCTACGCCCATTAACAAACCACAAAAAGCTAAACAAAAACAGCACTTTAAAAGAATAACAACACAAAGCGCACCCGTACAATTCGGACGAGCATCCCGTCTGGTTCGGATCCGGGCCGGAACATTCAATATATCACTGGCTGAAAGGAAATTCTTCAGCAACTTTTACGATCTATCTTCGCAGGTTGTCATTCGTGGTGATACATTTTACACACCCTGTACTGAGCTGCATTGTTGTAGACTTACTGCACCATTAGGTATTTAATTGATAGGTTTTCATCGCCTGGATTGTATGGGACGAGTATTTATGTACGGAATGTTAGCCTAGTGCTCCTAAGTGCGACTAATACTCTAGCTCACATGGGTTGGCTTCCCAAGTCGAGCAAAGAGTGTTATTGGGTTTTTCTGTAAAATTTCAGTAGCAGCTCAGAGTTAGGAATTGTGCCCGGTTAATGACAATGGGCTCGCTTTCTATTAATTATATGGGACCTAAAACATACCGGTGAACTGATGATGTATATCGGTACAGCTCGGTCTAAGCCTTCAGGGAATAAATGATATGATGATGATATATAATATAATAGAGTTCAAATTCCCATGCATTAGACACACGACAGCCACGCCACACTGTATAAAATCCAGCCTCACCTAGATTGTAAGTTGGAATAAGAAGAACAAAATACTAACAAATTACACGTGAGCCAATAAAAATTCATATCAGGAACTGGAATTAGCATAAATATTGTGAAGAGGGCAGGTGGACGCGTCCTTTGTGCTCAGACGAAGGACCAGCTGTAACACCAGTCAATGTCACAATGTGAAGGGACTTGCGTTAAACATTTATCGGTAGGTATGCCCTTTTAGGGATCCAGAAGGATGCTAACGGGACGCTTGTACATACTAAGCCTCCGCTGTCCGTCTGAATGTCAGTGAGCTGTATCTCTTGAATTGTAATAGGCATAGGTAAAATTTTCATACAGTTCTTGAAACAACAGTTGAAATTTTCATACATGCAATTTACATACTACTATACCATACCATCACTCTTGTATTTCCCGATGGGTTAGGCAGAGGTGTGCCAATGTACACCCACAGCTCACCGGTGCGTTTAGGTCCTATGTAATAAGGGGCGAGCTTATTGTGTATTACTATTACCGCTATAATCATCATCATCATATCAGCCGCAGGACGTCCACTGCTGGACATAGGCCTCCCCCATAGATTTCCAAATTATTATTTGCCACTTAATAACGAATAAAAATTAAAATAAATTACAAAATCGAGAACGTCCCCATACCGGAAACGTATTTTTTTCGGCGTTTTTACTCGCTATTAATATTGTACGGGGGTACGGAACCCTTCATAAGCGAGTCCGGCTCGCACTTGTCCGGTTTTGATTATCATACTTTTACTGTTGTATTTGTATGTTTTGTGCTCGAACCTAGCCTTTATTTATGAGATCATGACCCGCGTACAAAAAGCGTAGACTAAAATTATGTAAACATAAGAAATTCGAAATAAACTTTTAAAAGTGCTAGTTCAGTCAACTCACAGCCTCTATAACATTACTTGCCAGCAAAAAAACAGTTTAATTTACATCCAAAACATTAGTTTTGGATGTAAAAATCTGTTTATTTATGATTTTTATTTATTAAGCGTTAAATACTTAAAATCGTCGTGATTTTGAATAATTAACACTGATTAATTAATTACTTTCAAAAATATAAGAGTAAGTTGGTTTATTTTGTTATTATTTTATTTATTTATTTATTTATTACTCATACAAATATTTTATACTTGAAGTAGGAATTGTCTCCCAAAACCGTCTAGACGGTTTGACTGGGGGATCGTACAGTCTCACTCTCCTTAGTTATATATTCTATGTATATATATACACACACACATATATATGTATATATATACACACATATATCTACATACATGTATATACCCATATCTTTCTTACTAACAGCTATTAATATCACAATCTTTTAACAATTTTAGCTTAACTATTAATATATCAATTTTTACTCTTTTAAGTTTGTACTCTAAATTTTTGTTAGCAGATGCTTTTTAAGCATCTTCTTAAATTTTAACAAGTTTGGCTCCTGCCTGATAACCTCGGGCAAACTATTAAGTAAATAGGGTAGGCGCTTCCTGAGTGTTCTGTCGCCATAATAATTGATGACCCTAGGTACTTCATACCTACCCGCGGTTACTGACCTTGTGCTGTGACTGTGACTTGCTAACGATAGGCTATGCTCCCGATTGCCATGTTGGTTTGTTAATAATAAATATTTGTGTTTTAGGCCTGCCGGTAGTACTTTGCATATAGTGAATAATTTCCTGTAATTATCTTTGCACTTAGCTATTGTTTTTTTATTTACTAGTAATTTTAGAAATCCAATTTGGAATGTCTCTAATTTATCTATATTTGTTTTAAAAGTCAATCCATAGCAATCAAGAGCATAGCCTATGATGGAGTCAACCAACGACAGATACAGACACTTTAATGTGCTTTTAGGTACTTTATAAATGATAAAATTTCGCTAACAATACTCTTAATTTGCCACATACATAATCAACATGTGTGGTCCAAGAAAAGTTTTTATCTATTTTAATTCCTAGATATGTGACATTATAGATATTCCTAGATATGTGACGTTAGAAATATATTTGGATTAAGTTTTGCCAAAACAAGTAAACATAAATATGGAATTATATTAAACGCTTATTGCTGAGTTATGTAACGTGTTTAGCTTATTTAATTAGTTTGATTTAGAAATTGTGGATTGGGTATTTTATTTGTAGCCCTTATCTTATAACAAAACGTTTTAATTAAGAGCAAGTCAAGTACATAAATATTGTATCAAGTATCAATATTTATGAGGCTCGCTCTACGCGTTTATATTGAAGCTCATATTTTTCGCAAAATTTGTAAAATGTTCACTTTGTACTCAATAATTTATGATTCTTTCATGCAGCACAATATTATGGCAAAATCGTAAATAACAAAATAACAAAAAATAAATTGAAGTTCGAGTATAAAATATGTGAGAGCAAAGCCGGGGGAATAAAATTACTAAAGAAGAATGGAAGCATACATTTTACACATAAAGTACAAAAATGTGGATCTGTCAGTCTGCTCTAAGTAGTTTATTAAAATATAATATGTTTTCATTTTCCAATGGCTGTCATTCTTTGTCTGTCTGTCTGTCAGTTCTTTGACAGTCGTTATGGATATTCTGAAACCGGGAAGTCTGCTAAACAGTCTTACCAAGAGGTATCTTGTAGCACAGTGACTGGGTTGTGGAGGTCGGATAGGCAGTAGACTGAAAGCCGACCCCAACATAGTTGGGAAAAGGCTAATCAGATATTCCAATGCGCATATTGTACAAAGTAAAACAAAAAAAGAAGATCTCTCTTCTCTCCTCTCTCTCTATCTCTCTTCTTCATTTTATTCCAATGCGCATATTGTACAAAGTAAAATAAATAAATATTTTAATAAAATGCCCAAACATTAAATTCATTTACCCACTATTAAATAAGCTACAAGAAACCTAACCTAACCTAAAAGAAATTTGCTCTAGTTTAAAGTTTTCTAATATTTAAACCACTTATTTTCTAAATTACGTTCCATTTTCTTTCCCCTTTAATAGCTTCTATACTTTCATGAGGAAAGCTGAAAACTTTAATTTTATTGCAAACTTTTTAACCTTTATGTCTGACTACTTTAAGACCACATTTTCTCAGCAAAAATCCTTAAGGAATTCCCTCGCCGCATCGTAAAAAATCTGTAATATTAAAAATGTTTGTCGCGAGTAAACCTCGGGTTTTATTAGTTTATAATGCCGTCATTGACAGCGAAAGACGCTGCTGGGGTCACAAAATTGGCAACATTACCGTTTGCAACAGGTTGTTAGCCTAATTCTCGTTCCATCAGTGACTTGGTGGTCAAGTGGTCGGAATTGCTACTGCAGGTGCGTGCGGTTCTGGGTTCGTGATACCGGGCAATGTTTCTTCTTTGCTTGCTGTTTTGTTTTGTTTTTCCATAGGGAAATTTGAGAATTTGGCTGAGGCCAAGAATCTGTTTGATTCAGTAAAAAAAACGGTAATTTAAAAAACTAAAAAACCCGACTGCTTTTCTAAGTATTTATGAAAAAGCCCTAAAACAAGAAATTCGTTGTACCCGATTGCACTTAAAATTGTAGCAGTCGGGACCCATTCTGGACCATCTGCAATGTAATATAGGTATGTGCTCTCAATATACTAAGCCTCCATTTCTAGAATGGGTCCCGACTGCTACAATTTTAAGTGCAATCGGGTACAACGAATTTCTTGTTTTAGGGCTTTTTCATAAATACTTAGAAAAGCAGTCGGGTTTTTTAGTTTTTTAAATTACCGTTTTTTATTTTTTCCTTTTTTTATTTTTTATTTACCCATTGTCACTTTCACAGTAAATACGAATCTAATGACACCTCTCAAGCTAAAATCCATCGAGCCGTTCAGGCGGCAGAGCGATCCAAACATTTGACTTTGGCGCCAAAAATCCGCCATTTTGTTTTTTTTATTTTGATATACCCAGTGTCACTCTCACAGTAAATACGAATCTAACGACACCTCTCAAGCTAAAATCCATTGAGCCGTTCAGGCTGCAGAGCGTGCCAAACAATTATACATACATACATACATACATACATACATACTTACATACATACATACATACTCTCGAAAAACATAACCCTCCTTCTGTCGCAGTCGGGTAAAAAAGAGATGTAGAAAACTTGAGTAACAGGATGCATATACCTAATGATGATTATTACGTGTATTCTACTAATTAAAAACGTTCAAAATAAAGTCACATTGTCACCTCAGCGACAATCAATGTCAAAATAATTTAGGTAAATTAGGGGCATTTTTTATAGATTGAGACTGACATTTGATTGCAATCGTTTCTACTCCGTGGTACAGGCTGAGATAATGTACTGTGTAGTACTGTTTACAGTTCCAATATGTAAGACTGTTGCTCGGGCTAAATCTCCCATACCGCGAACCTTCACCGTACTCAATGCTCTCCTAGACATCAGGCCTGACAGAGATATGTTTTTATGAATGGAAGGTGATCTTGTTAAAATGCATGAAGTACTGCGAGAGGAATGCGTTTTTACCTACTTTATTCCGTCGAAGCACATGCATTTCCAATGAAATGCATGTATAAATAGCTAGTAATTATATAAATTCAATAATTTATATAATTACCAGCTATTGTTCGCGACTTCGTCCACAAAAAAGTCGGTGATATTTAAAATTCAATCGTGACTCAAAAGACACGTGGCGCCATCTATTATTATGAACGTTATTGTTGTTTTCCTCAGGAACAGTACTTTTTTTCGGGATGTAAGTTACCCTGTGTCCGTTTCTGTACATCTAGCAACGTATATGCAACATTTCAGGATAATGGGTTTAGTGATAACAAACATATTAACTTACTTTCGCATTTACAATATTAGTTAGGAAGTTTTCAAATGATTTACTGTTATTGGTTTATCCGGTGTTTTAATAAAATAAACAATAAAACTTCAATTTACTGATTGCGCCACTCTGTTTACAATATTGGACAGTGTAATTAAATCAACTATACGTGTTGGCATGCGATCTCGTCGCCGACCTTCTGGACACACGTGACGTGAAAAATGCACCGGAAATGCTGTGGAAGGAATCTGAGAGAAAATAATAAGGAAAATGAATGTATTATGGTACAATAATATTTATTATTAATCGTGGTGATTTTGTTACGTATTGTTGTTGTTATGTATCTGGTATGAATCAGCTTCTTGATACACAGCAGTATTGCAGACTAGTGCTGGATTTAAGTTCTTTCAAAACTGCAAGAATTAGGTAGGTATTATCATATTTTGTAAGAAATAAAGAGAAAAATACCGTTTTTTACGTAAAAGTGACACACATATACTACAAAACAAAAACAATTTGGCATTGAATATAAAGAAACCAAAAATTGCAAACGACTCCACGGCCCACGGTCCAATAAAATGTTAAGTGATCGCCTCTGCCTTTAGACATCTGCAACATCAAAGGCTTTGCAAATGCGATGCGATGCAAAGTTCAAATGTGTCATGTGCCTGTAATTACACCGGCACTCATACCCTTCAAACCGAAACACAGCAACAATGCTTTGCGGAAAAAATAGGTATAATGGTAGTACTCGTACTTCCCCAGACGAACTCCTTCACAAAAAACTCTACCACTACTCAATGATTTAGTACTAAAATGGAGTTTACTTACCCGCTCCGCCTTAACTGTCCTGTTGGTCTCGTGGTCGCAAGTGCTAATGCTGTGCAAGGGGTCCCGGGTTCGACTCCCAGGTCGAGCAAAAAGTGTTATTGGGTTTTTCTATGTAATTCTCAGTAGCAGCTCGGAGTTTGGATTTGTGCCCGGTTAATGGCAATAGGCTCGCCCCCTATTACATGGGATCTAAATATACCGGCGAACTGTGAGTGTACATTGGTACATCTCTGCCAAACCCTTCGGGGAATACAGGCGTCATGGTATATTTATATGGAGTTTACTTACTTTAAAATTGTGCACCTTTCCACTGCTTGCTTCGTACATATTTTTCGATACAGGCAGTAAAGGCATTTTAGCGAAGAAGCCTCCATTTAAAGGCTAGACAGCCTCTCTTTCAAAGGTCTCAAGAACATGTAGGCAAGGAATCGTTTTGTAGTCTTCTAACAACAATTAACTGTTGTTGAACTTTGGCTAACCAAAAGCAATTTTCCAGGCAATTAAAAACAAAATGGAGACACGAAAATATCACATTATTTACAAAATATTATAAAACTAGCTTCTTGCCGCTAGCTAGCTTGCCCGTGTAGATGTCAAGTTTACCGTAAAATATGGCCTAAGGCACTTAGTAATAAAGTAGCTTTCTGGCGGTGAAAGAATTTTTGTAGAAACAAAGTTTACCTTTTTATAATATTAGTAAAAGTCGCGGAAAATCCGCCGGGAGCAGAGCAGCAATCCTTAGGGGAGGGCTTTCTCTAGCAGTAGGCGTCATTTGGGTGATATGATGATGATGAATATTATAGTACAGAAACCTATTTTTTTGTTTATATCACTGAATGGCAAGTAAGCTGACGGCCCAACTGATGTTAAGTGGGCGCCGCCATCTGCAATACCAGAGGCCTTGCAAATTCATTGCCATCCCAGAGACAAAATTGAAATGTTTCATAGATGAATAGATAGATTAATTTATTTGCCTCAAATTATGGTATTTTACAGATTTTATACACATAGGATATTTATTTTTATTCTACGTGTGTCGCTGAAACCCCTCATTAAAATGAAACCTTAAGTCGCAATTAATAAACGCTTTAATTGTAAGGCACGTTCCACATCGTCGATAACGATTTATTTAACCATTCCCGCGTCACGTCTCCGCAAATATTGGAAAAATGTAAATTCCATGACACTCGGGGATTGCGATTCATTTCAAGTATTCCGTCTTTGCAGTCATATTACTACCTATAGGATAGAATGGATATTTACGATTAGATTAAGATTTTTTTTTAACATTGATTTTCTTTTGGAATTTTGAATAACTCTAAAAAATAATTTGGAAATTGCTTTGAATTTCATTAGAAGTATAAGTAGCTGCACATTTTTTTCAAGCCTGGGCTATCATCACTTGACTTCTTCCGCCCTTGGCGGAGTAGAAGGAAGTGTCAGACTCTTACTGACTAAAACCCATCTGTGTTTCTTTTAATGCTCTATGCGTTCCTGTGCCGTGGTGACTCTTTCGAACAAATTCCGCAACAGTGCCAGGATTACTGTAAATTAGCACTCAAATGTCTATATCATAAAATGTTCAATTGACACGACATGAAAATAAATCTGTTTTCAATAATTTCCGAATTTATTATTTATTTTTATTTAAATCTACTTTATAGCTAAAAGCTAAGTGATATTGGATGTTTCTATGAAATTCTCAGTAGCAGCTCGGAGTTAGGATTTGTGCCCGGTTATTGCAATAGTTTCGTCCCCTATTACGCGGGACCTAAACATAACGGCGAACTGTGGGTGTACATTGGTACACCCACAGAAATACACCTCTGCCTTCACCTTCGGGGAATACAGACGTGACGGTGTGTTTCTAGCTAAACATCATTCAACTATTAAAAAGTCACAATATAACAAAGTTCTTCAACTTTGACAGGAGGTGAAAGAAGTGGAGAAAGGTGACATTCGAAATTTCACACATGAAAGTCGAAATGACACAGAACTACGTGAACGAGTTAAATAAAACAAATATTGTATTAACCAATCAACAACTACAACAATATAGAGTTTATTGTGATTTGATAATAAAAACAGTAGCCAAGTAGAAACGCTGTTAGTTTTATTGAGTAATAAAGTACCCTCGAGAGTAACTAAGTACAATAACTTATAGTCGTACGTGGGATTAACTTGTAGGTACTGGAGGGGTTTTGAGCTATATACCTATGTAATAGTCTTAACCTACTAGTACCTACCTATTATTAGGTAGTACTAGTATTTATACGTGGCATGTTTCCATGTACATCTTACTGAGGAGCTCGTGGCTAAATAATTACAGCCGCATAGACCGATCTTCCGGGTTAAGCCACGCTTGCCGAGGTTGGTCTGTGGATGGGTGACCATTTATCATAGCGAGTTTCCTCCGTGCCTCGGAAAGCACGTAAAGCCGTTGGTCCCGGCTGTCATTTGTAGATCTTTGAGTCGTTACTGTTAGTCAGAACCAGAAAGTCTGACAACCAGTCTTACCAAGAGTATCGTATTACCCATTACTGGGTTGTGGAGGTCTGATAGGCGGTCGCTCCATGTAAAATACTGATATTCAGCTGCATCCGGTTCGACTGGAAGCCGACCCCAACAAAGTTGGGAAAAGGCTAGGCAGATGTGATGTGTTTCCATGTACATCTTGTATAGAGACTTTAAAGCTCCCGGGAACTTAGAGGCACTTTTTCTACTCAAATCCGTTATCTGTGTTGGAATAATTGATTAAAATTAATCAAAGAAAATCCACCTGTCTAAAAATCTTTCACCTATGGAAAGCTACAATATCACCAAGTAACAAAGGCTATATTTAATTTTGAAAAAAAATTGTATCCATAATGAAAATCCTCGCGAACGAAGTCGCGGCTAAAAGCTAGCATAAAATAAATCCTAGGATCTATCAACAAGACTGTAAGCTTGTACACTGCAGTGAGTAACCAGCTTAATACAAGCTGTTGTGTGGAAGGCACGTGCCGAGGAAACGTCCTCCGAGTGGCGCGATGTACCGGAGGAGGGAGAGGTAAGTGTTATGAGGAGTAATCATTTATACGCGGCAACATGTTGCTGTAATTGTTTAAACTGTTTGTTGTTATTTTGTATTTATTAAACACGTCTACAACATAAACAAGAAACAAGAACTTTTACGTTTGAATGAATTCACAAACCCTATTTTTATTTATTTATTTATTTATTAAAACTTTATGCACAAATGTAAAAAAATACACCGTACAAAGGCGCACTTAATGCCTTAGGCATTTTCTACCAGTCTACCTTAGGGTGATGCAGAGACAAAACATAGGAGGTGCAAGAAAGAGGGAACAGAAACAGATAATTTTACAATATAAAATATAATAATAAATACATATATACATACATACATACATACATACAAACAAAATATACAAAGTAGAGAGAAATAAAATTACAAAGTGGAGATAGAAAACAAACTAATTGTGGGACGAGTCTGCCAACTCCTTAAGTAAGTGTTCGCGAGCTTTCACCTTAAATGTGAAGTTACACATACAGTGATATTTTTACAATTATAAGTATAGCTTTTGCCCGCGAGATCGTCTGAAATGTTGTTTATCGCGGACGCAGACGAAGTCACGTAAATAAAGTAGCATATGCTTCTTTTTCTTGGTCTTCAAAACTCTCCAACAACAACAAAAATATCAATTTTGATAAATTGGGCGCGTAACAGACAGACGAACTGACAAACATACAGACTTAGTTACTATCTCAATTATAATACTCGTATGTGTATGGAAGTATGGATTTTATGCAGAAATGAATATAATTATCCAGTTGAGACAAATCTGTGCTAGACATATTTTTTGTGGCTTTTTAAATACACTTTCATACTAAGACTTATGCCAATAGATTCATCAAATCCCTCCACCAATCTGCAAGCACAGAAAACGCACACCAGCATTAAATATGATGACGTATCCTCATGGAGCTCGGCAGCACAGCTCTTCGGAGAACATTAGTTAGTGTCAGCGTAACTCTGCGCTAACCGCGGTATATGAGACAGCTCGTGTGGTGTTCTTAGCGGTGTCAGCTGTTTATTACTTTGAGATTAGGTTGTACTTGTGATATTCTACTTGGCTTGGTATAATTTGGAAACTGAACCGTGTTTCCTAGGTGGGAAGGTTTTAATTGAAATATTATTTAGTGTTAGTGATAAACTAGGTATGACTGTCCAGGAGTGCCAAAAACGTTATGTTTTTGTAAATCGTTGTTTTACATAAAGCGACTGCTTATGTGACCTCTATAATCTAGTAACTCAACAACATGATACCATTTAGTAGAACTATAGTTGTGATACTTTCAACTAGCTGTAATGAATGTCAAAGATGGGACAACCGGGGCCGATTACCATCCGAGACATGGGATTGTTCGAAAGAGTCAGCGCGGCCCTGAAACGCAAAGGGCATTAGGAGGAACACGGATGGATTTCAGTCAGTAAGAGTCTGACACTCCTTTCCTTCAGAGCGGAAGAGTGAAGATGATCCCTTAAAAAAAAGGTCCCAACTATGTACTTTCAAATTCCTGTTGCTACTGAGCAATTGCTAATCGAAAAATACTCTAAAACTTTTCCCAACCAGGGAATTGAACCCAAGACCAAAAGTCGTGCTTATTTATTTATTTATTTAGAAAATCAACAGCGTTACAAAAAAATACATACAAAATTACATATTCCATATAGGTTAGGCCAATTATAGGTTTCCCTGAGTATCCATAAGAGTATAATAGCTTACGAACAGACAATGGCAGTTAGAAAAAGAAATGTTAAAATAAAAAAAAGTCTGCGTTCTAAATTAAATACAAGCTAAATTAAGCGTAATAGGTACGTCTGTTTAAGCCTAAAGGAGTTGTTTATTTTTTTAAATCTTTACAATTTGCTTTCTAAATGACATTTTGGATGTGCTGAAAATATCCACATCACAAAATGAAGCGTTATAGGTTATGACCATAAGATAAACAAACCACGAGATTGTAACATCTGTCCCCCAAGAATGACATTCTTCTCACAAAATCTAGACGAATTCAAGTTAAATCCGTTTACATTTGGAAGCGTACCGTAATGTTCCATTTTCGTATGTATCCATAAAGACTCAAACTTTGGTCGCCTCCCGAACGTTTCCAAAAGAATGGGCTTTAAATAATTGTAGGGAAATGGTTGAAAGTCTGGAAGAAATCGATTTAGAGCAGAGAACGGAAGATTTATTTGTACCAGCGAGTACTTTAGTGCTCGCTAAGTGCTGTAGCAGATAGTGGCGCCACTGTCCGAAAGCAAAAAAATACCGCATGAAATTTTGTGAAGGAACAACTTTGCTTTTATAAGACTTGAAAGCTTATTGTTCCTTAATATTACAACACATCATTAGGCGTTTACGAATGTTTTGATAAATTGTCTCTAATTACGCCGAAACGTTGCCTTGCACTAGAATTTCTCCTGTATCGTGGATACGTTTACAACATAAACTCATATACACAAACAGCCAGACCCGGAACAACTATCTGTAGGCAATATAAATAATTGTTTCGTGCAGGAATCGAACCCTCGACACACAAAGCAGCAGCCAATCGCTCAGCCACTGCGCCAATTGTGTCGTCAATTCAAAACCTCTTACCACAATTAATGATCACTATTAGTTTGAAATTATGTGATTTGATAAGAAACCGACTAACCACAAGACGAGACATTAGTGCCCTTAACCTATTAACAATATTGAATAAAGCTTAATTACTTACTACCCCAAATAATACATGACAAGATCACTTTTATATTGAACACACTCCCGGAAAAGTCCTTTTCGAAGTCCTTAAGTAGTAAAGACTTATAAAATCCTCATTTAAAAGAAACGATCAATAAATAAAATAAATCGTTCATTAGTTCACTGAGTACTTGTACGTAGGTACGTATAAGTACCTTCGTAACAATGTAACACACAGATCCAGGTGAAGCCGCCGTAATACCTAGTCTCATAACTCACGACGCTACTAATCTAGCTCGAACATTGCTCGTGTAGGAGCGCCATGGTTGAGGCAATGAATCGGACTTTCTTATATTAAGTTTAAGTTTAGGTTGTAAGTAAGCAAACTGCAAGTATAGGTTGGTTATCTATAAATAAATAAAGAAAAAAACAAATGTCAAAAAACTAAGATTGAAATATTTTTTGAAAAAAATTAGAATTTAATTTGTTTTGAAAAAAAAAGGGATTCCGTCCAATTGTCAGTGAGAATTATCTATACTTATTTAATACCGCTAAACAGTTTTTTTGTTGGGTTAGTTATGTGTTTGCTGAAACGCGCTAGTCTTCAGAACTTTAATGTTTATTTATAAGGATTAGCATAGGCTAAAGACGTAACTTAACGCGGATTTAAAAAAAAACACGCAAACGCAAAATAAACATTTACAAATATTTTAAACAGCAAAGTTAAAGTCAAATCATTTATTCCAATTAGACCATTAAAAGGCATTTTTGAACTTCAGTTAATTAAAACTATTGAATCTAGTTGCCAACTCCAAAAGGTAGTTTCGTGTGGAGAAGAACCACCACCACCACTACCACTTACTTCTCCATATTACCTTAATCACCATAATTTTTGTCTGTCAAATTAGTGATGACAGGTAGTAAGCATAAACCAGAACATTACCATATTCCTTCATACCCGCCAAATCCCTTTCATAAGGTGTCTCGGGCCACACGGCAGGCCTCAGGAATCTTTATGGCCTTCTCACCAGGCCCAGTCCAAAGCCAGGGCCTGCTACGCTAATACCTAACATTATAATTCACGATGTCATTAATTCACGGAGCTCAAACTGTACGCGTAAGTACGGTCGCCATGTCTTGTTCATTTGGAAGGACTGTTTCAAGTGTAATGGTGTAATATTGTAAAGTTAGAGAAAACGTTTTGTTTTATTATTTACGAAGATTTATGCTGCTTTTGTTGCTTATTGAAGTTAGCTGTATCAAGGGGACAGTTTTGCTAACTTTTAGGAAGGATGGCAATCTTATCTCAATATCAATCTGACAAAAATGAGATTTGATTGCGACTAAGTTTTTAACGAATTTTGAAAAAAAATATGTCGAGATTAAATAAAACCAAAGTAAAAGTCACAATATTCATTCGAATTAGACCATAAAAAAGGCAATTTTTTTCGTCATTTATCTCCAAAAGGTAGTTCTGTGTAGGTAAGTATAGAGAAGAAAATCTAAGCTTAGGATACCTTGAAGGATATAGCCCAAGTACCTACTACAAATTCATTAAATACAAGGAATTTATTTAAAATCGATTGTCAAAGATTTTTTAGAAGATTGGATTTATTGGAACCGAAGAGAGGACCAACAATTAAAACCACAATAAATACTACATTTTTTTTTTAACTCCCGGGTATATTTATTTCAATTGGACCGTCAAAGTTAAAAATAAATAATAATTAAATTAGAAACTATGTACAGTTAAAATAAAAAAGTAAGGTCATAGGGCGTCAAAAAACTCATCCGCATCGCTGTCAATGGGACATGTGCCCAGAAGGCTGGCAGCATTGCCACGTTGTATGGCAATGCTGATTCTTTGGCCAAAGAATAGGCCAGCCCTCTGGTCACGTGAAGAATCGACCAGTCGCAATAGAATAGGTATAAACTATAATAATTATCAGCAGTACAATGATAATGACAGCTAAATTAATTATGATGCTCACTCCTAACATTTCATTTCATTCCAAAATTCAATACGCGGTATTTACTTTTACCGTCACAGGTAATGCATTTAATGTATAAATCAAATCAGCGCCACAACTATTCGCAGCTGTTTGTATTGAACTAATCAAATTTCTGATAAATACACAACGGAATGATTAGCTTGTTCCACTGTTTATTTTACTCTGTGGTCGTTAGTTCAAACACACATAATATGTACGTTATATCTAATTATACACGTGACTGTAATATGTAGGTATTGTCTAATTACATCGGCAACACGGATTAATTAGCTCCCTAATGACATGGAAGTACAATGAATTCGATGAACTTTGCGGACGAATTTAAATCAATTTGCTTATTAATTAGTGTCGTATTCGCTCGTGAACATAGTTAATTATTTTGTGCATAAATCTGTGCAATAGTCACGTTTTGTGGACTTATGTTAGGGTCTTTTACGCCGTAGCCATACGCGTGCTACGCCCTAGTAGAAGAATGCCTACGCCATCGTAGCAAAATACACGACGGAGCCGCGGTGTAGCCCATGCTACGCGGAAGCGCAAGCTTTGCTACGAGCGACGTAAAAGTACCCATGAAGGAACCGTAAATAGTGTTGCGCGTGCTACGCCGTATCGCAAACAATTCTACTCCATAGTGAAAAAAATACTACGCCGTTGCTGAGCACGTGGTACACCCACAATGTAGGGCAACTAGACTCAATACTGTTATTTCTTTTTTCATGTAATTGGAGTTCAAAAGTGCCTTTTATTGGTTTTGTTGAAATAAATGTTTTGACTTTGTCATGCTACGCCGTAGCGCGACGTATGCTAGGCACGTAGTGTTGCGCATGGTACGCCGTAGTGCAAGTTAATTATGTTACGTCATAGCAAACTACAATCATCATAGCCTAGTACTATTGCGAATGCTCCGCCTTAGTCCAGGATGCTACACCATAGCAAATCGCGTGAGTCTCGTAGTATTGCGCATGCTACGCCGTAGCGGGCAATGCTACGACGTAGAAGTACGACGTTGAAGTTTCGAGATGCGTGACTTCAGGGCCTGTAGCCATGTAACAAAACGGTAAACGCAAACGCTGAGTAGGCTTTAATAGATCTTCAACTTTCTGTGCTTGGTTTTAAGTTGAAGATCTGATGAAGATTGCATAGCGTTTTCGTTCTTTCCAGTCGCTAACGCTTAGAAATCTTTAATAGATTTTTAACTTAAGGCTCTGGGGTATAAAGTTTAAAATCTATTGGTACCTACCAAACGTTTACGATTATCGTTTGCGACTTGGCTAGAGCTGGGCCAGGACTGTTTTTTAATCAACTTGACTTTCACCACTGTCCTTTTCATAAAAAGTCCGGTCCTGTATTTTAAACAGCCTAATTTAGTAATGGAAGTCCGGCTATTATTTAAATCGACATCTGCTTACATCTGTCGCTTGTTTTATACAAAACGTCCCTTATTTCGTTATGAAAACAGTGGAGGATCATAAATGAGGATCTGTATTTTAAATGGTCGCTCGGGGGTAGAGCTTTGTCTGAAATTGTGATGAAGTTAAAAGAAATTTAGAGCAAAAAATGTTTTTACATTATAATTATTAAAGGTTATGTTTTTAGTAGCTAAGTATAAGCCGTCAGACTAGTTAACAAGTCGTCTTAGAGCTTACAAGTGGGTGTAACATCGAATATTATAAAGATTTATTATTTATTTATTCTTGCAAAAAGACTGCCCTGTTAGATTTGTGGTTCTAAGCGCGTGTGCTACGCTAGAGGTCTTGCGTTCGATTCCCAAGCCGGGTTTGTCTATGAAATTCTCAGTAGCAGCTCGGAGTTAGGCTTTGTGTCCGGTTGATGGCAATAGTCTCGCCACCTATTGCGTGGGACCTAAATATACCGACAAACTGTGGGTCACTGGTATACCTCTGCCTAACCCTTCGGAGGTTTAAGGCCATGGTATGTCTGTGTTAGTGCTTACAAAATCAACAACATTTTGAAAATTTGCCTTAAAATATACAAACTAGTCATACAGTCAAATTCGTTCCTTCAATTTAATAGTTGTACATAATACATGCAACAGAAACCAACAAACAGGATTATGTGCTTGAACCATCTGAGCATAGCTAAGTGTGCAGTGTGGGGATTTGTAGGAATATGCATGAGGAGTTGCAGATGTATGTGGAACAGAATAAAATATAATGAACTAAGTGTCATTATTATTATTTCTTTTAGGTAACATTTTTATTTTGATATAGCACTTTATATGTTACAAACCGCCTGCACCTTAGTCCGCGTGGCTTATTTCACCTGTATTAAATGAAGTCTTTGGTTACTGCTCCGCTCCCGTGGGTCGGAGCGTAATGTTACATAGCCTATAACACTCTCAAATAACGTGGCTTTATATGGGTAAAAGAATTTTCAAAATTGGTTTATTAGATCCACTCACAAACTTTACCTTTTTATAATATTAGTATAGATTTTCTTTGCGACGAAAAGCCACATTTTACTCTAAACTTCGTTCGTCAATACAAAGCTAAAATATTCTGCTGACGAAGACCTTCTTTATATGATCGTTTAACAATATTGCCCCTCACAAGAATATTGCCCCTCACAAGAATATTGCCTATCGAATAAAATCAAACAGGCGCTCTGGGAATTGAACCCACAAACGCACCACTAGGCATTCTACTAGACAACGTTTAGGTTGTCTAAAGGCTATAAAAGTAAACCACGCTGTTAGTCCTGGGCCCCTGCGGCCCCCCGGGGGGCCGGCCGCACAAGTTTCTGTTAGCCCAATATCGCAACACTCACAACTGTCGTTTGGGGGCAGATGTAACTTTGTTCAGTGACAGTCGCACGAGTGAACAGATGTTTAAGTTTGTAATGATTTACTTGAAAATAGCTTGTAGCAAAAAAGTGTTCATTTTTTGATATTAAACAATGAAATTGTATACCTACTTACAGATTTTTTTTTTCTTTTAAAAACGTTGCCTGATCCAAGAATGTCCCCTGTAGGTGCGTTTACAAACATAAAAACTTATATTCACAAACAGCCAGACCCGGAAAAATTATCTGTACTCAATTCACAAATTTGTTCCGTGCGGGAATCGAAACCCGCGACACACAGTGTAGCAGCCGATTGCTCAACTACTACGCCAACTGTGCCGTCAGGATACAATATAATTTTGACGCTTGACTTTAATGAATTTATTTATAACAGCATGGAATACTAACAGCAAGAAACACTTTCGTCAGTTCTTTTCACCATCAACACATATTGCTAACCTCACAAATAGTCCAAAAAATAAAATTGTTGTGTGGTTAGCACAACACCAGTGTTTGTCCCGCGAATGTGCCACCAATGTCCCGCGGTGGCCACAACACATGTCCCGACCGCGTGAAAATTGTAACTTGTATAAAACAATCCCGCAATGCGATGGAAGTGGTGTCCCACCAAACATTTATGTACGGGAATTCCACTCTTGCTGTTTAACCAGAAAATTCTGTGACTATTTGGAATTGGGACAATTAATATTAAGAGTTTGCGCTTGTAAAATAACCGAGGTTCTTACTGAATTTATTAATTTATTTCTTCGAACATTCATTTCGAAGTACATTTTCATGTAATTGTATATAATACCCAGTTCTATTATTAAGCGTTAGGGCATATTTTTTATTAGCTTTTAGGGCACTAAAAAATAAGTAAACAAGTTAAAAATGTCAAGGTAAAAGGCAAGGTGGTAAGGTGTCTGCCGGGGCTGCGGGTTGTTCGAAAGAGATACCGCGCCCCCGGAACGCAAAGGGCACATGAAGGAACATAGACGGGTTTTAGCCAGTAAAAGTCTGACACTCCCTCCCGCCCCGCCCAGGGCGGGGGAAGTTATTTGATGATTTCGCGTCTTAAAAAAAAAAAAAAAAGGTGGTAAGGTGTATGTTAAGGTAAGTGTAGTAAATAAGTTTATTAAAAAAATTGTATATAATAAATAAAATTACTTGTTGAATAAATGACTTTCAAAACAGTTTGATCTTGAAAAATGTCAGTAACAAAATGTTTACAGGTTAAATACTTAACATTCCAGTGATGGTGGTTTGTAACTATTTATATAAATGAAAAGACAAAAGTCCCATTTTAAACAAAACTCAACAGAAAACCCATGCATAAAAATAAAAACCGGCAAAGTACCTACGTATGCGACACACTACGAGTACCTCGCCGCACCTACGTCTTATGCTATTCCAAGTGTCTTTTCTTCTTTTCACCTTCTGCATCTTCTTGTCGTACGGCCGACTCCGCGGTCCCGGCTCCGGAACGTTTACGAGGCGGTCCCGCGCTGCCGTTCCGTTTTATAGCCCTCCTTATAAAGCGGTGTTCCTGTCACTTGGGAATCAACTTATTTTTATTTACGTTTGAGCTTTTTAATGTAAAGGAGTCAGCAGTGAAGTGTCTCTTGGCGGAGGTTTTGAATTAATGTATTAACGAAATAATATAATAACATTACCAGTCTATTATTGTGTAGTGGCACAATAATAGACTGGTATTATTGGTATTAGACCTTTGCCTTGCCACTGCTTCTTATACAGAGATGGAACGCTTGGTGAAGGCGAATTCGAGATTTCAGAATTATTTTATTTTATTTATTTATTTTTACTTTAACATAAAAACGGCCATTAGCCAATTACATCAGTTAAAGATAATTATACAATTTTCTTATAAGAATAATAAAAAGTTATTTAAACTATAATAAATAACATAAACATAAATTATACGTATAACATAAACATAAATTACTAACAATCAATTAAATTCTAATTTCAGTTACTCTATTAAATACAATTAGTTTCACAGAAAAGCAGGCACGTCATCATTAAAACAGTAGACTTATCTGCAAATAAATCGCAATCCAGGTTGTAACCTAGACTTATAATTATAAGTCTAGGTTTCTTCATGATGACCTTCACTGCTGGCAGTGATATTAAACTTAGAAAGTACATTTAAATTGAAAGCTCACGATAATCTTGCCCGGTATCGAACCCACAACCTCAAGCACGAGTGACGGGCACCTTAGTCACTGTGCTATCACAACGGCAATAATAAAATGGTGCAAAGAAATGCGCATGTGAAGCAAAATGCGCACATATCTGACTTTATACAGAAAAGATGGAAAATAAAGATAACGCTGAAGTTACAAAATGAACATGAATTACTCAACACACAACGTTTTCGGGCACAAAGCCAAGCTTTACCAAGCAGGGAAATCTGATAAAAGCGATAAATGACTACTATTTAGAGTGCATTTATTGAACTTCTACGCGTAAAGATATATATTGTTAAAGTTAGCACGCCAGCAAACCTTAAGTATCCCATTTCAGATTCTAACTTAAATTCATCAATATTTTTTTCATCCCTAGCTTACGCTGCCCCACTGCTGGGCAAAGGCCTCCCGCAAGTTCTTCCAGGTACTCTTTTCTAGCACTACATCAAACCAACTCTTGTGGTAAGCGTTCAGATCGTCTCGCTACCTTTTTCTGGGCTGTCCTCGGCGACGCCGAACCTTCCATCTTCAAGCATCCACTGCGTGAAAACTCTTAACCAGCAGTCACTATACATGCAGCTGACGTGCCTTGGTTAATCCTATTTGACCCTGGCTGTTTTTTTGCCTTTATCTACGTCTATGAATTGACAAGGAGTCAGTCAAAAATTCAAGCTAGTTGCTCATTCCAAACAATAGGCTCCAACTGAAAAAAAAACGAGCAAGAAAGAATCGTCTAACACACATTCGACCATGAAACTCTCGACACTGAACTAATTACCCAACAGACACAATCCTGGCAAAACACGGCCAATTTACGGACACTCGTGTGCAGAAAGTAAAGCCCTGTATACATATTCAGCAGAGCAACTTGTGAGCTGCAGCGAACAACGGCGCGAATGAACAATGTAAATATTAGCGAGTACCGCAGTGCGCCAGGCGAGTGTAGTCACAGGATCGCTGATCATGTTAATTAATGGAGAAAAGGAATGAGATTATAGATTTTGGTAAACTTTTTTTTTAAACAAAATTAGGTGCCGCATTTTTTTTAATAATACTATCTAATATATAAAATTCTCGTGTCACAGTTTTCGTTGCCATACTCCTCCGAAACGGCTTGACCGATTTTGATGAAATTTTTTGTGCATATCGAGTAGGTCTGAGAATCGGCCAAAATCTATTTTTCATATCCCTAAAAAAAAAAAAATATGGCAAAACAACGTTTGCTGGGTCAGCTAGTATATTATAAAATGCAAATCAGCAGTGTTATTCTGAAAATTTTTCCTCGGTGAGTTTTAGATAAGTTGTTAATCCCAGTATAAGTGAGATAACAGCACATCTCAAGCTAACTTCACTACAATTCAACGAGGGAGATTTTAATAGAATAGACTTGGAGATGTTTTGTTATCACGATATATTATATTTCTTATACTATCATATTTAACACATAACATATATTTTTTTACTTTAATGCTTAAACTTAGGTACTTTTTTTTTTTTTTTTCTTTACATAGACATAAGCAAACGTTTACACACCAATTACAATCTTTTATAAGTTACATTAAAGTCACATTTCCTATAAGGAAATTCCAAAAAAATATCGCTTGATTGCCGTATGTGTCCCACATTGACTTAACCCAATAAAGTGACATTTTCTTTGAGTGAACACCCCTCTTCATCTACCTACTTACACAGAGGTTAAGACTCTTGTGTTCTGTGGTGGAGAGGCTGCTCGACTTGACTCACAAGAATTCAAAGGTTTATTCATAACTAGCTCACTGCCCGCGGCTTCGTCCGTGTGGCTTATATCACGTTACGTCAAGTTACGTCTTTGGTAACTGCTCCGCTCCTGTGAGGTGGAGCGTGATGTGATATAGCCTATGACACTTAAAATTATGTGACTTTCGATGAGTAAAACACCTTGCAAAATAAGTACAGCAGATCCAAAGATTACCCCCAGCAACCTCACAACTGCCGGGGCTGCGGGTTGTTCGAAAGAGATACCGCGCCCCCGGAACGCAAAGGGCACATGAAGGAACATAGACGGGTTTTAGTCAGTAAAGGTCTGACACTCCCTCCCGCCCCGCCCAGGGCGGGGGAAGTTATTTGATGATTTCCCGTCTATAAAAAAAAAAAAAAAAAGCAACCTCACAAACTTTACCTCTTTATAATATTATAGGATAGATTAGCGAACTGCCTGCGACTATTTCATTCGTCACTTCTTTGGTTACTGCTCGGCTCCCGTGTGTCATGGCGTGATGTTATATAGCTTATGTTACTCATGAATCTCATGAATCTATCTATGGCGAAATTTGGCTTAAACAAAAAAATATTTGCTCCTTAAAATATTAATATAGAAGAACGGTTTTTAGCACAGTATCAGCACCAACTGGCACGTCTAAAAATATTGGACTTTTCCAGTAACTTACAAAATTTGCATTTGGCGCATTGACCACATATGTTTTTCAAAAAAGAATGCTCAAAAAACAAATGAAAACAATATTACTTCTCTCTTCGAAACTTTTTCAAAGCGGCCCACCAACTTTGGGGTCTTGTAACTCAATGAAGCCTAAAAACTTCAGACGGAACTTATTGTACTAATTCATTCTAGCTCCAGTGTGACCAGATGTGGTCGACTCTTGTTTTACAGGAGATTCAAGATTTTTTTCGAAACTGTTTTTTTTTTTCGCAGTATTGGTTGGGGATATAAATTTTCGTTTATTTTCATGGTAGTATGTTTTTAACGGAGGCTTTTTTATGGCCACTATATTTTACAGTGCAACAATACGATACTGGTCCTGTCGACCGGCATAAAGTACAAGCAGAAAATATATTATAAATATACCATCACGCCTGTATTCCCCGAAGGGTTAGGCAGAGGTGTACCAATGTAACGAGCCCATTGCCACTAACCGGGCACAAATCCAAACTCTACTGAGAATTCCATAGAAAAACTCAATAGCATTTTTGGCTCGACCTGGGAATCGAACCCAAGACCTTACACTAGGCTAACGAGGTAGTAGGAAAACGCCTAAAGAAAATATCCCAGTGGGATCACTCCCTATTGTACAACTTCTCCGGTCTATAAAAATTATTGATAAGTTTTAAATAAGGCTCCACTCAAACTGCCTGCCACTGATATTTGACGGTATTACCAATAAGATTAATGTCCGTGTGAAAGAGGCCTTAATCGAAAAAGTTAAATCGAGTTCCAACCAGTTAGGACGAGTTCGCGGTGTGTGTCTGTTTATTTAGTTTGCTGAAGTAAAAGCCTTTGATTTTAGATAAGCAAATAAAAAAAAAACTTTTCGTATAGATAAATAGCACCGCCCACCAAACCATAAAAAAAAACAAAAAAAAACAACGTTTTGCCACACTAGGAATTTCTCCTGTATCGTGGGTGTCTTTACAAATATATGAACTCACATACACAAACAGCCAGACCGGGAACACCTATCTGTGGGCCATACAAATATGTGAACCGTGCGGGAATTGAATCCGCGACATACAGCGCAACAGCCACTGCCAACCGTGGCGACAAATCATTGCAACATAATCCGTAGTAAAACTATTAATGCTACCACAGAACTATCAACCAGCCATGCATCTAGGGCTCGCCTCGATTGAGGCGGTAAGACCCCTCTTTGAGGAGTGGCTAGAGCGGCGCCACGGCGCCCTCACCTACCGCCTGACGCAGGTCCTCACCGGACACGGAAGTTTCGGGAGGTTCCTGCACCTCATCGGGCGGGAGGAAACGCCCGGATGTCACCATTGTGAGGATCGCCCCGAGGACACGGTGGAGCATACTCTGGCGGTGTGCCCTGCTTGGGCTGAGCACCGCCGAGTCCTCGAGGCGGCCATCGGCGGCGGCGCCCTCTCGCGTCCGGCACTGGTTCAGGCCATGGTCCGGAGCGAGGGGGAATGGGAAGCAGTCGCCTCCTTCTGCGAAGCTGTAATGCTAGAGAAGGAGGCGGCGGGACGGGAGAGAGAAAGGAGGGTCCCCCGTCCCAGCGGCCGCCGCGGTAGACGATCCGGGCGTCGGGAGCCACGAGACGACTCCCGGCCACCGTAGACGCGGGTCTGTGGACGGTGAGCAATGGGTAGCTTGCCGTCCGTACGTTCACTAGCGACAGACCGTGTCGACGGCGCGTTCGTGTTCCACGCGCGCCTCAAAGAGATGTCAGCAAATTGGATGGGGCCACTGAGGGCCGATGCCTGCCGGGGCTGCGGGTTGTTCGAAAGAGATACCGCGCCCCCGGAACGCAAAGGGCACATGAAGGAACATAGACGGGTTTTAGTCAGTAAAAGTCTGACACTCCCTCCCGCCCCGGCCAGGGCGGGGGAAGTTATTTGATGATTTCCCGTCTATAAAAAAAAAAAAAAAAAAAAAAAAGCCATGCATCTAAACTTTAATATTATGATAAATGAGAAAGTGAGTATGTTTGTTACATTTTAACGAATAAAGTACTGAACCGATAAAAAAAATAG
Source organism: Caradrina clavipalpis (assembly GCA_932526535.1). Lineage (NCBI taxonomy): Eukaryota > Metazoa > Arthropoda > Insecta > Lepidoptera > Noctuidae > Caradrina > Caradrina clavipalpis. Next base: position 13,023,588 of record OW052109.1, on the reverse strand, counting down.
TACATATACTCGGCGTGAGTTTACTACGATCCTTACATACTCTTTTCGCCTCGTCCACATTCGTACATCTCGTCATACAAGGACGCCGGTTACGAGTACTGCGAATTTTATAAATTTTTGTAGTGACTAAACGTGTTCCCCAAGAAAGGGTATAGCTTACTTTTCTATCCGTGAATTCGTCTGCGTCCCCGGTCACGCGAAAGAAGTCGCATGCAAAAACTAGTAAATCATCCTTATAAGTACTACCGTCAAAGATAACCTCAAAAAAAAAACCAGGCTAATAAATTTCCCTTCCTCAATCCATATTTCATTAAAAACCCGTCTAACGAAGGTCAAAAGCCATGTGTAGTGGATAATAAATAACAGTGACGGTGGCCATCGCTCATTGGCTGACGTTGGCGGGAAAAAAACATGTCGGCCATATTGAAACTGTGTTGGCGCGAAAAATGGACGCTTGATTTGTTCGTTAGATTTTTTGTGACAAATGTTTCATATTCACTGCCATTTAACATGATGGTTTTTGCTTTTGTAGTGTTAACAGTAGGTATGACAACATTTTTAGACTAACATAATTCTACTGTGAGTCTAATAACAAGCATGTATAACCGACAAAATTTCTTTCTTCCTTTTTTTCTTCAAAAATAAGTTGCCTCGGACTATATCTTCTGTATGGTGTTTACGTAAATATATAAACTCACATACACAAACAACCAGACCCGGAAAAACTATCTGAAAGCCATACAAATATTTATTTATTCCATGTGTAATGGGAAGTGCACCCATGGCACACTGTGCGTCAACCAATCGCTTAGCCACCGTGTCGACAATTTGAATTCAACGATAAAATAATAAAGTTCCAGAAAGATTAACTAGCTACTTACATAATTCTTGAAGTCCAATTTTAATATGAAAGGTCAGACGGGCACCTGCTTTAATTAGTTAAGCCCTTCTAAAACACTTCATTTCATTCCTAACTGCCTCGTTGGCCTACTGGTCCTAAGTGCGACTGCTACGATAGAGGTCTTGAGTCCCATTTCCAGGTCGAGCAAAAAGTGTTATTACGTTTTTCTATAAGAAATTTTTAGTAGCAGCTTGGAGTTTGGATTTCTGCCTGGTAAATGGCAATAGGCTCGCCCCCTATTACATGGAACGTACTAAAAAAACATACCGGCGAACTGTGGGTGTACATTGATTCATACACCTCTGCCTTACCCTTCAGGGAATACAGGCGTGATGGTATGTATGTATTGCATTCCTAAAGGGTGCCCTATTAATGTGTAGGTTTACACCTAAAGTAATAAACAACCCTGTCTGAGAATTTTGAACAATCTGCAGCAAGCTCATGTCCAAGGCTATGGATATGGCAACAAGGTTATTTGTCAAATGGTTGACCCTTAGGGTCCCTCGGTGTGAAGGTTTTAAGTGAGGGCTACACGCAGGGATTATAACCTTAGGTGTGGCCAGGGAAATCTTGTGATGTTAATGAAGAAAGGAATCTTGTACACTAGAACGGCGGAATATTGTACACAGATAATATGCTTTCATTTATTACTCGTATAATGTAATTGTGGGGGATTATTTTATTTTTTATTTCTACACACCTTTCCTACACCTTTTATAAAATGCACCGATGAATTTTCCGCGAATCGTTTTTAATAACGTTTAAAATGTAGTCACAATCTCATATAAGCAACAATCAATGTCAAATATTTAAGTAAGATTGAGACTGACATTAAACTGCGATTGTTTCTAAAAGTTAGTAGGATTCACATCAATGTTGGTCCATATTTTAAACTTTTTCCCAACTAGCTCTGTATCCTACATTCTCACAAATAAAATTATCATTCAAAATAAAAAGCAATCCAATCCAAAACCCACAAACTTAACACAGAGACTACTCCCAGTTCTTTTCTGTTCTCAAGCAGTCCTCTCCGAATTACCAGTTCCCGTAAAACAAAAGATCGTGACGTTGCATACAAACTACAATAAGTACCACGGTACCGACAACCGCATAACAATTTGACGGTAACACCACCTTTATATCAAAGCCATAAGGCTGGTTTTTCAACCTCAAGTGGGACCACCTCACCACGGACGTGCTGTGACTGTACTTTAAGTAGTGAATGTAATTTGCATATCAAACAGATTGGCTCGCTGTAGTTTGGTTAATATAGTCGTAACGTTTTTAAAACGAGTATTGGAGGACTTTGAAGCTATTGAACCGACAAATAGGATTTGGGAATAGTTGGATAGAAAAACATTTATTTTGGACTCGAATTTGTTAGGAATTTAAACAAAGTGTTTTTGATAAAAGCTTTTTGTATGACAAGAGGATTTTCTATAGTAGTGAGACAGTAATATTATTGTTAAGGTGCTCCCTCACCGGGAGCATTCACGTGTAATGTAACATATTATATACTCGTAGATTCGACTTTGAGCTTTACATTACAATAATACCTCCCTGACTAACGAGCATTTGCGTGTAATGTAACACAAATTGATTCGACTTTGAGCATTTCATAGCAAGATGTCAGACGAAGCGGTCGTTGTGCTGAGTGCGGCAATATTAATTCGACATTGTTATTTACGTTTTTTTTTTTTTTTTTTTTTTATTTACGTAAAATTTGATGTTACAAGTTGTATCAAGATATTACACATTGTATCATTACAAGGTGCGCATTGTAATGCTCGGTTCTCCTTCTTCACTGATGTAATGCTCAAATCTGTAACGTTACATTACACGCGAATACTCCCGGTGAGGGAGCACCTTTAAGTAACTTTTATTTTTTCTGCTAAAAAAGGGATGAAGCACAGAGTCTAGGAGGAGACATGAATACTACTATGGGTCTTCATCTCGGGTAGGATTAACTTCCATGGTTTAGTCATAGAATCGGTTTTATGCGCCAGCCCTTTTACTGAAAGTCGACTTTCACATCTTCGGTTACGTTTGAAATTTTTCGGTACCGAATGAAAATGTCCCCATCACGTTTCTGTAAGCAATTGAGTAATTCCGAGACATAAATTATTTAAAAAAAATACCCTTTATTTGGCCTTAAAACCCGATTATTTTTAATTTACTGTTAAATTACCTTTTTTAGTTGCTTTGAAATCAATTTATTATTTACTCACGCCTTTTAACCATGGGGGTAGGCAGAAACTACATAACGCTACGATCCTTACATCCTTTGGCCTCGTCCGCGTTCATACATCTGACGTTAAATAAGTGACGTCACAGCTTAATATCGCAAAATCTATGAGAGAATCGCGTTTTGACAATTCACATAAAGTATATCAATTGCTTGGTAACTATCCAATTGAACCACTAGTTTTGGGATAAATGCCCGAACGAGGTAATAACATCCTATCAAGACTAAATCCAACCAATCACGCGACGCCGTCGTCTTGTAACATCCATGATGCATCAGTCATGTGCACGATATTTATGAGCAATAACCTCCTGTGTGAATTGAAGGCGCTCCAGCAGACAGCCTGATTGATGACCACAAACCATGATTTATTGAACCTGTAGCCATTCCATTTGATAATGCTGTAGCTACTGTGTGGAAGCCGTGGGAGCGTTGTTAAAGAGTGCTTGAGAGACGTACACCTGGTTTAAAATGGATAATAATTGTAATGTTGTTACTTTTAAATACGAATCCTCATCAATTTGGTGGATTTCAATACAGGAGTCATTTGTGTATGTACTTATTATTATTTAATTTGATACAAAATGATGGTTTACATTTATTTTAAAAGAGTAAGTATGGAGTTTTATGCCTATTCGGTAGCGCAAAATTTTGGAAGGAGCAATTAGATTTATTTCTATTTTCTTGTATATGACGTTCAAAAGTATTTACCATCAAAAAAATAGAAAATATACCATCACGCCTGTATTCGCAGAAGGGTTAGGCAGAGGTGTACCAATGTACACCCACAGTTCGCCGGTATATTTAGGTCCCATGTAACAGGGGGCGAGCCTATTGCCACTAACCGGGCACAAATCGAAACTCCGAGCTGCTGCTGAGAATTTCATAGAAAAACCCAGTAACACTTTTTGCTCGACCTGGGAATCGAACCCGGGACCTCTAGCGTAGCAGTCGCGCATAGGACCACTAGGCAAACGAGGCAGTTCTTTAATTGGAATAAATTATTTGACTTTCACTTTGATAAAAAAATAACCTTTTTATGTCACTGCTCACACTAGCTAAGTATATCACTGTTTATTTTGACTGTAGGTTATGGTAATCTTGAATCCCACACCTTCATAATCACACAATTGTTTTGCTTCTATAAATGTGAAACCAAATCTCTGCACTGACAAAAGCGAAACAGTCAACTACTATAATTATTTTTTCTTGTATATGACGTTTAAAAGTGCCTTTTAATGGTCTTATTGATATTTGACTTTGCCTTACACTTACAAAAGCTTAGCTTAACTTCAGTACACTTTCAGCGTTGTAACATAAAGCGCAAAACACTGCCTAGTTTTCACTGTATTCGGGAAAACATAAGTCTTTTATAATGAGCCCTCACGTGGCGACGTGACAGCCAGCCTTCACAAATTGAACACAGTTTTCCTCGTTTTGTTTCGTTTTCGACGAAATCGTTGTATCCGCAGATTATGGTCCATGTGACGATTGTACCTGTTCTAGGAAACCGGGGCGCCTATTGTGTACTACGTTTTAGGAAATATTCCAATATGAACTCAAACTCAATCCTATAAAAATGCCTCTATTTTTTATACATTGATTGTCGCTAAGATGAGATTTCGGCAACATTTTTAACGTTCGTAATTAAAGAAGAGTTGACTTTCAAGTATCCTGTTTTCTAACTTATATTATATGTAAATGCGGATGTTTGTGAAGATGGATGACTGTTTGGATGGATGTTTGTTCCCTTTTACGCTTAAACGGCTGAACGTATCTGGATGAAATTTGGTACTGAGATAAATTGTAGTCTGGAATAACACATGGGATACTTCTTATCCCGAAAAAAAAATACGGTTCCTGTGGGATAATTTATCATATTTATTATCTTGTATTTCTCATATATATAAGTGAATTGTTTTCTTTTCTGAGAAATGTCTTAACGCGAAATTTGAATTGGACGAAGTCGCGGGCAGAACCTAGTTTTTGTATAATTTAACGTAGACACTGCGGCATAAACCTTACACCGCGTTCAAAAAGACACTGCTCTGAAACTACATAAATCTAATTTATACTTTCATTGCAACTTCTACCTCGGTCTAACGAGCGAACACAAGCCACAGTCTAGAAATACTTTACTCAAGCCGGAGAATAGTATCCCAGTATTAAAAGAGTTTTTGTTACACTGTGGCAGACGCAATATTTTTCTATGAGACAATAAACTTTTCTTGGCGAAGACCCTATTCTTCTGTCGTAAAAAGAATATCAACAGGATGGCACTAGTAATCATCATCTTCCTGCCCTTATCACTATTTATTCAAGGTCGTATATTATCTACTTCCATCTCAGTAGTCATTGTCTTCCTAGCCAAATCATCTGGCACGTACCTAATCCTTCCTTTCTTTGTGCTAAAAACACAACTGATTTTAATATCTTGATAAAAGAAAAATGTCATATCTGTATAAAGACGTGTGTGTGTAAAGACGTTCAAAATCTTGCCTTAGTTATTTCAAGATGAACACACAAAAGCTGTTGACAAACCTTTATCTATCTACACTTCCACACAGGAAAGATTTGTATTTTTGTATGTAACGAATGAACTTAAAAACAACAAGACTGATTGACTGGACGGGCCTGTTGGTCTAGTGGTTAGCGGCCCTGACTGCTAAGCCGGAGGTCGTGGGTTCGATTCCCACCCAGGACAAACTTTGTGTGATGAGCATGATTGTTTGTTCTGTGTCTGGGTGTGATTTATCTATAATATGTATGTATTTATAAATTATATAAGTATGTATATCAGTTGTCTGGTTACCATAACACAAGCTCTGCTTAGCTTGGGATCAGATAGCCGTGTGTGAGTTGTCCCAAGATATTTATTTTTATTTTATTTTTTTATTTGATTTCAAAAAAAAAATCGCCGTTCGGAAGCTGTAACCAAAAACGTAACTTAACGCGGGTAAAATATGTTTAAAGAGTGATTGCATCCTCACCTAACAACAGTCAAGGTCAAAAACTTGTTAAAAATCAAGGTGAATAATTGCAGCATTAGTCCCAGTTTATCTAAATAGATAGGCTGGGACTAAGATTAGAATGAAATCTGGTTGCTCGTATTGCCCCTCAGATTACTCACGTACTTACCCATTACAGCTAATCGAAATATCGTTTGTGCCAGATTATTCTGAAACTTGGTACAAATAGGAGAGTCAGGTCTTCTGAACTACATAAATAACTTAGATAAGTAATTAGTTACTTGAACAGTATTGTTATATTAAATTATCAAGTTTCTTTTATTACATACAATTAGCCATGTTCTTTTTATTACAGCCATCTGGTGTACAGAAATTAATGCACACCACCATTTTAACATTTTCTTTTATGATAATGGAAACATTAAAATTATTTGTAAACCACATTTTTGTATAACTTAAATATTATATTTTGGTTGTAAATTAAATTTATGTAAATAGATACATTATTGTATTAACTAGAAAAAAAGAAGTCTAAACTGCTCCCGGTTTTTGCTCTGTTATTAGTTAAAGCCAATTCTTCTAAATGACGTTTAAATTCAAGTGGCAAGAATCTGTTTGTTTTCCGACACAACTGCGTGAAAACACGGACTGTAATGTCATCTAGCGGTGAATGTAAGAACTAAAGTTAATTTTGGTTTAGCGCCGTCTAGCGGAATTTTACGAATACCACCAACCAAACGCGACAGGCGCTCTAGCTCTAGCCGGCACAAGAATTTTGCTACTCGCAACCTCTACTTGCTACCTTGTTCAAAAAGCGTACTAGATGGCGCTGTACGATGTTTCACATTTTACCAAGTATTATTATAGATGGCGCTGGTTGCTGGATGTTCAAATGTGAGACTACAGAAGACTACACTTAGACAGAGATGGACTGAAAATGTAAATAAAATAGAAACAATAATAATATTACTTTTTATTCAAAAGACTATTCTGTTCAATCAGTTTGAAATACCTTTCGTAGTTCATGCGTGGTAACAGACGTGAAAGTTAACATTAAGGTTTAAGTACTACTACATATATTATATTACCAGAAGCTTATACAAAGTCTAGATCAGATCAGATCGGTTTTGGCTTTTTTTTTTTTTTTTTTTTTTTTTTTTTAAAGATGGTAAAATCATCAAATGACCCCTCCCGTCCTGGGCGGGGCGGGAGGGAGTGTCAGACTTTTACTGACTAAAAACCATCTATGTTCCTTCATGTGCCCTTTGCGTTCCGGGGGCGCGGTATTTCTTTCGAACAACCCGCAGCCCCGGCAGGCATTTGGCCCTTAGTGGCCCCTTCCGATGGCTGACACCTCTGTGCGCGGAACATGGACGCGCCGTCGGCACGGTCTGTCGTTAGTTAATAACGTGCGGACGGTGAGCTACCCATTGCTCACCGTCCACAGACCGTGCCTACTGGTATCCGCCTGCGGGAGGCGCAATGGTGCCGTTATTGGCAATCCATTGCGCCGGCGGACGCGGTGTCAGCGGCGGCCGCAGGAGCGGCGGCGGCGGTGGCCGCGGGTGCGGCGGCGGCGGCGGCAGCGGTGCGGGGCCTTACCCCGGCCCTGGCGGGCACGGCGCAGGCCTTACCCCCAGCCCGGTGATCGGCCGGCCTGTTAGCCCCCGCACATGCATCGCAGTGCGGCGGGGCATCACAAGCCGCGGCCTTGTGACCGGGCTGACCGCAGCGGAAACATAGGGCGCTGCGGTCGACCTCCGAGGCGCACCGACATGCCACGTGCTTCCCCACGTGGCAACGGTAGCACCTCAGGGGCCTGGGCTCGAGCAGGCGAACCCGCGCCGACACCCAGCCCACCAGTAAGCGGCCCCCCCCAACAATGGCTTTAGCCGCCGTCACTGGGCAGCTGACCATAATGGTCTGCATGCCCGTGCGCTCTGGGCGGATGGTGCCTGCCCTGACCTCTTCGGCACGGCATCCACCCGCCCTGGTGACGGCGGCCACCACCTCCTCCGCGGAAACTGAGTCGTCCAGACCCATGATGCGCAGATCTGCACATCTGGCGGGCCTGGACACCCGCACCTCGTCCGCGTTTAGGGACGCTCTAAGCTTTTCAGCTAGAGCGTCCGCGGACGGGCCGCTGGTGGCGCCGGGGATCTCCAGCATTCGGGCCCCAGTTGCGGTGACCCTTAGCTGGAGGCCGGTTATCCCCAACTCGCCAAGGTTGATGGCCGCCTTGGCCCTGGTGAGCACCAGCGCATATGTCACGCCCCGCTTTTCCGCCTCCGGCTGTAGCGTGACCACTACAGCCGCGGATTTCGGGGCGCGAAGCCTGGCCGCGGCTTTGCGCTCACCACGTCGCCGCCGCTCCTCCGCCCGTCTGGTGGCCGCTCTGGCCGATCTGGCCGCCCTGCGCCCCCTCTCTCTTGCCCCGGCCACCTGCCATTCGGCTTCCGCGGCCGGAGGGTTGGAGCTAGGGGGCGGAGTGGGTGGAGGCGGCTGGGATGCCGCCTTGCCCCTCCTCGTGGGCGCATTTTGCGCCGGCACCGGCCTTGCCGGGGCCGGTTTCGCAGGGGTCGGCCCCGCCCTGCTGGGGGGCTGGCTACCCGGCCTCGGCGCAGACGCGGCGGCCGCATAAGAGGCCCGCCTGTCGCCCGCGGTCGTCCCGCTCGCCGCCAGTGGGGGACGCAAAACGATGCCCTCCAGGACGGAAAACCGTGCCTGGAAGGCCGCCAGCTCCAGCTGAACCAGGTTCAGCACCTGGTCATCCACTGGCTCGACTGGCTCGGCTCTCCGGCTCCCCGCCTTGGGCGCCTGGCGGGAGCCGGTCCCGCGGAGCTCGGCCAGGTCCACCTGGAGCCTCCTGTTCTCTGCCACCAGGAGCTCCATGGTGGCCGACAGGCGGTCCACCTCCGCCCGGAGCTGCGGGACCTCCCCCGCAAAGCTGGCCTCCGCAGCCGCCGCAATGGTGGCCGAAGCCTCGTCCATTGCCCGAGACTTCGACCCCTTCATCTTTTTGCGGGCGACGCTCGCCACCGCATCCCGCACAACCTCCATGAACCTGGCCTTACGCTCCTCGGAGCCGCCAGGTTCACCCACCACCACGCGCGGTGTGTCCGGCTGGACCACACCGTCGCCGCCGGTCTCACTTAGGGAGGGGGAGGGAGACTGCCCTTCAGCGACAGACGTCGCCGGTCCCCTCCGGGCAGCAACCCTCCCTGGGCCTCGCTCCTGGGCCCCACCGCGTCTGCTGGTGGGGATCTTTCGAGCCGAGGCCAGCTCTTCCTCGGAGGACACCCGATCCTCCGGTCTGGGCCGCTTCCTGAGAAGCTTCTCCAGCCCATCTAGCTCATGGTGGGAGCCGAAAGGGCTCACAGTCACCATGCTGGATGCCGAGTCGGACTCCGACCCGGCATCCCCCTTCCCTCCTTCTGCATCATTTTGTTTAGGGTATTCCATTTTTAATCCCACGAGTACTAAAGATATCCAACCATCCAACCAATAGCAAGTGGTTCGCACTAGCGACTGATGTCCCATAGGGACGCCCGTCAGCCATACATCCCGTCACGGTGCGCCGCCGCTTGGGATTCGGGGTGACTTTTTATAGAGGGTTTCTACCTCGCGGTCCGGGCGGTTAAGCCAAGACCCTCGGTGCCAATCGAAGCCGCGAGACATGACCACGACACTCCGATATGGGGTTACGATGTACGACGGTGACAGAGAAGGACCTCTGTCTGCTCGGTGGCAGGGTGAGTGCACGCCGAGCCCGTCCTCACTCCTCCGCTGTGCCCTCTGCTGATCAGAGGGACACGCGGAGAAACGCCCTTGGTCCGTCCTCGGACCCCGCCCGTCAGAATATTGGCCACGAGCAGTGACATTCCCCAAAGAATAGGAATCTCTTCCCATTCCTCAGGGAAGATCACTACCCGCGCCCAGGGTGCACCGGCCAGCCAGCTGCCGTTCCCTCAAGACGTGTCCGGAGGGACAAGCAGCCGACGGCACACGTGGAGGTTTTCTGACCAGCACCCCATCGGTTTTGGCTACAGTGACAGTTCTAAAAAGCGGGGCCTTCAACACTACTTCATAACAAGCTTGCAATATTTAATTATCCTAACAACAGGCTGTTTTTGTACATTCTCTTGAAACCATTTTAAATGAAACTGAGCTCAAAGTAAATTCAGTCGAAGAAAATAATTCCTGTATTTCACTTTTTAGTTTCTGGAAGGTTTCCATTCTCTTTCCTCGCGAAGTCTGGATCGTGTAAACGTTTTTTGTTTATCTCAAAACCGGGTTAAGGCAGACATAAGTACCAGGAACACAGAGGCACTTAGTTGCCTTTGTATCATCGTAACTTATTGGAAGAACGGGCCACTAGAGAATTTATCGAGTTTGTCCTCCGCTCTATGTTGACTTGGTCGAGTCCTTTGATAGTTCTATCAGGATTCTTTCATTTGTTTTAAAATGTAGTTAACAGAACCTTTCGATAATATTCTTTCCTTTGTATCATATTACGTTACAATTGCCACCACTTAACTGATAATATGGATAATATTGATGTCCTGTTGGAAATCTATAGGGGAGGCCTATGTCCAGCAGTAGACGTCCGTTACTTTGTGATGTGGTGATTGGTGGTCGATGCTCTTTTAGCCAATAGATGCCCTTCATGAATTTGGACTGAAACCAAAATCATAACTGGTAAATTGCAGCTTCAGCTACTACTACCTGCAGTACTATCTTGTAAAACCTCTCTTGGTGAATTTAGGGGTGAATTAACTCGAGGATACCACCTAATACTAGGATTAGGCTGCCTATTGACAGCTCACCAAGGGATTGCTTTTGCGAATAGGTCGGCTGTGCCTTCAAAGCACATAAGCGTAATTTGACTGCTATAATATAGTTACAAAGTGATGTTTAGATAGGTAGATACCCCAGTAATATCTTGACCTCAAGGTAAACGTCCCCAAAAGTCGAAATACATCACCAATTTCGACTAATTTCCCTGCAAGAAACCCCTAATTTCTTTGTAATTAATTTCGTTAATCTGGAACCGAACAAAAAGGTTCCCGCGATAGGGACTTGTCACATTATTCCACCTAATTAAATCCCTAATCTAATCCCTGTAAGGACAGCAATCCCTTAGGGAGAGTATACACGAACAGCGAACTTATAAACGGATTACGTGTGTATATGCGGAGTATGTGTTTATTGGTGTAGTGTGTTCTGTGTTTAGTGGGTCCCTTGTGTATACTGTCTGGGATAAGCAGCCGAATCAAAATATATGAGGCTGAAGTTAATCGATTTTTGTTTGGCCTGCAGGCAGTAAAGTAGTACTATTACTAAACATATTCAAACATACATAACTGGACATACAACAACTGTACAACTGTGTATACTGTATATACTGTACATTGTATAAACATATCCCATTCTTCTTCTTTTCGTGTCGGTTCACACATATTTTGTTCCACCAGTATTGAATAAAGTGTAGCTTTATCATTAGCCTCGTTTAGATCTTGAGTGAAACTCAAGTGCCATTTGAAGTTTTATACAAATAACTTAAAATTGCTTTACATTGGTTCTTGGAACTCTTAAATGCATGCGTTTGGTGCTGGACTCCTGCAGCACAGGAACAGTGCAGATACTGGATTGCACACAGATGGTTGTCTTTTTTCATACAGGTGACACCGACCGATATTTTGTCGAAGAAAATGGAACATAATCTAATAATGCCAATACACACATCAAAAATTCGATCACACGTAACTATGGATCTATTAAACGGTCCCATAATCAGTCCTACAGAAAGTCGGACGTGGGCTTAGGCCGTAAAGCGTCGTGTGGCACCCAGACTGCTCACGAACGACAACAAGACAATATTATAAGCGTCATGTCAACTGTAGAAAAAAAAGACAATCGTTGGTGTGTTCCAGTGCCGTAACAGTCTGGCGCCAAACGCATACATACATTGAAAGAGCCTTTAAAGCCCCTACACACTTGTAACATCCGATGCCACCTCACGCATGTTTATTGTGTAAATGACGAAGAGTAGTACGTAATAACGACATGAAATGTGGCTAATGAGTTTGCTTCACTGATGTGGTGTGGTATGGTGTGATATAAGTCTGTTTCCGCCCTTAAAGTTTGAACGATAATGTAAGTTTCACCGTTTTGCGGTGAGATACCCGCGAAATTGGTGAAAGTTACAATTAGAGTGAACAAAAACAGTTGAGCTTCACCCGTATTCATTTCCAAACAGTTGTATAAAACAGGAGACAATTAAAATTAGTTTCTATATCTTTTACATTTAGGGTTTCTTTTTGGTCATACAATTTTATTGAAATTGAGAGATGTATAGCTATTGTGCACCTAATGACGTCTCTTGTCTGTATCAACTCAATTTGCATAATTCATTGGCTATTGTATACCTTGAATCCTCGCTTCTCAAGACAAATTTGAAACCGTTTAGAATGCTGTCCAAGCTTTAGCGACAAAATAGCCATTGTCTGTCAATAATGTTGATATTGTTATCAAACAATTGCTTTAGAAATTATGTAATTAGAATAAGACTATGTCTGATTACCCCGTTGGTTTTGTTATTGCAAGCACTACTATAGATCGTTGAGTCTTGAATTCGATACTCACAGATTTCCTTCATAAAAAAATCTCAGTAGTAGCTCGATATTAGAAAGTTCATGGTGTGACAAGAAGCACTTAAAGCTAAAGGTTATGCGCCTGGTTGTTCCCGTCCCATCGGACCATGAGCGTAAGGAAAGAAGCATTGCACCTGTGTTTGCGCTCACGCTTGTACCCCATAATACCTCCTGCATATTTGGCTAGACTGCGTCGAGCCATTTGTCACCAAAATTAGGTCCAGAATATTTTATATAATATAGCGCATGCTAGAGTGGAAATGTTACACTTAATAAAAATATTCGCACATACACACATACATCACGCCTGTATTCCCCGAAGGGCTAGACAGAGGTGTACCAACGTTAACCCACAGTTCGCCGGTATTATTTAAGGTCCCTTGTAATAGGGTGGCGAGCCTATTGCCATTAACCGGGCACAAATCCAAACTCCAAACTGCTACTGAGAAACAATAGAATTTAATGTAACTTGTGTAAGTCGCCCATAAACAGCTGTAGAACGCACCGGTGCTTGTAACTTATATGACAGGTCGTCGTATTCTTTGACATAGGTTACATGACTATAACCATAAGGTGTATAAAAAAGCAACGGCGGCGCATGTTCAAAAATAAGAATCATCATACTATGTATTATGAGTTGTTTAAGAATATTCTTAAACGACTCATAATACATAGTATGATGGTTCTTATTTCTTAAATATCAGCTTTTCATTTGTCTTTTATTTTTATTTGTCTGTTCACTTTAGTTCTACGTTGTGACGACAGATGGCGTTAACTCTCAATTCACTAATCCTCCATTTCTAGAATGGGTCCCGACTGCTACAATTTATCTTGTTTTAGGGATTTTTAAAGAATAGCAGTCTGGTTTTTTAGTTTTTTAAATTACCGTTTTTTATTTTTTATTTTTTTAGTGTTTTAAAAAAGAAATTAATATACCCAGTATCACTCTTACAGTAAATACGAATCTACCGACACCTTTCAAGCTAAAATCCATCGAGCCGTTCAGCCTGCAGAGCGAGCCAAACATTTGAATTTGGCGCCAAAAATCCGCCATGTTGTTTTTTTTTATATATACCCAGTGTCACTCTCACAGTAAATACGAATCTAACGACACCTCTCAAGCTAAAATCCATCGAGCCGTTCAGCCTGCAGAGCGTGGCAAACAATTATACATACAAACATACATACATACATACATACAAACATACCCTCGAAAAACATAACCCTCCTTCTGTCGCAGTCTGGTAAAAATGAAAATAAACTTAAATGACTGAATAAAAAAACGCAATGAATGTGAAAAAACCAACTGCAGCGATGTTTTGAATTGAATAAAAATAATAAGTGATAGTAGTTACAAAACTAATATTAGTTACAGGCAAACAGCAGTCCGGTTGTCTGTAAATAGTAAAAATATTAAAAAAAACAGTCACCCTTTTTTAACCACGTTGCGTTGTATGTTTACTACCAACATAAAATAACAGACAAACAGTTTTACCAACCTTTCCAACCAAAAAGCTACACAAACAAATAACATTTGATCTGAATACATATCGCATTATTCCCCCCCCCCCCCTAACCTCCCCGCCCCCCTTTGCGTATTCCCTCACAGGCAATCTATCACGGCTCAGATCCAATTCGCGAGCATTTTTGCAAACGTTGAAGAAGCATTAGTAACACCTGACTCTTGAGCCGCCATCATAAGTTATGAGTTTAAAATTACAGATATTTTCGTATTAGGAATGAATGAATAATAGATGTTTTCAAAGTACCTATTTACTTGAGATATTGAGAAAAAATGTAAAGAGGGATTTTTGTTGGATCTACGTAAGTGTGTTGGGTGTGTGATATGTTTTTAGGGATCAATGGGATTTTGGGACCCTATTTCTAAACCTTCGCCGCTGTCTGTCTGGTTGTCAGTGGGTGTTTCTCATGAACCGTAATAGGTAGATAGTAAAATTTTTCACAGAGTATGTATAACTATGGCCGGTATATATAAACAAATAAAATGGGTAATAATAATTTTAAAAACTAAAGGGTGTCTTCATACAACCTTTGTGTTTATGTTTTTAGTTTTTTTTTTTTTTTAACGTTTCCCCATATAATTATATACTACTAAATTCTCCTACACCGTAGGTTCATTTACAAACATAATTATAAACTATTCGTACCGTGACCGTGAGGGTCTCGAACCCGCGACACACAGCGTAGCAGTGTCGTTCAACCACTGCGCCAACCGTGTCCCCCGTGTCGTCGGCCGTTGTGTGTGGTTTAGTAGCGAAATATTTTCGTGTTAACCCTTTCGGATGTACTTCTACTTCTGCAAAATTTCTTTACTTTTCCTTATGCTGAGAACTAAGAAAGTAAAAAACTAACCTGCCAAAAGTCGTGCCAACCTGGCTGACTTGCCAAAAAAGTTACTAGGACACCGGTAACACACCGAACCCATCCCAAAACTTTCGACAACTCGCTTAGCACCGATCTATAACCCCATTTACGTCTCAGGTAACTGAAGAAACAATATTTCACTATTAATCTTACTTACTGACTCAAAACTTCAGCCAAATCATGATTTATAGATGAAGTTTCGTTGAAAACTTTAAAATTCTACGGTAAATAAAATCTTGGGGAAATGGCTTCTGCACCGACAGAGTGGCTAGAGCTGAAATGAGAAAACTTGCCGAACTTCGGAACTGGGATCAAGAATGCATTGTCCGGGTTCCGTCGTTGTAGCCAGTAATTGTATTGACATCCCCGTGTTTGTACTGCCAGTGTGATTCGCTAGTTATTTCAAGATGAGGTTGGATTGAAACTTTTGTGGAGAGTTTTTGATATAGTAAGTTTTATAGGGCTGTGCTAAAGTATGACTTATGTTTTGTGTTGTACTGTTGCTGGTATTTTAATACATTTTTTGTCAAGAAGGACTAAAATGTTGATTATAAATTATAATTGAGTGTCCTTGCCCTCTAAAAATTTCACCACTACGTCACTATTTACTGCGTTATATGGTAAGTCATTATTAAATAAAAAAACATTAAAACTTCCTCGCCAACCAAAGTAAACTAAACTGTCTCGTAAGGCTAGCTGTCCTAAGCGCGACTGCTACGCTAGAGGTCTTGGGTTCGAGCAAAGAGTTATTGGGTTTTTCTATGAAATTCTCAGTAGCAGCTCGGAGTTATAATTTCTGCCCCCTCTGTTACATGGGACCTAAACATATCGGAAAAATGTGGATGTACATTGATACACCTCTGCCTAACCCTTTGACGAATACAGGCGTGATGGTATGTGCTATAGAAAAAATTTAAACATTGAATAAATATTTTTTGCATATACATAGGTACATGAGTAATTTCCACTTCATTTTGTAAATACACCTTTACAAAAAATCGCTATCATTTTCAGGCTTTTCAGTTGCATGACGTCATGTGCACTCATTGGCTTAACGCAACGCGATAACTCCGCGTCCATCAATATGCATTAACATGGCTTACTCGCGCTACAACATACATATCTACACGTATATAATACTAGATTCTGTACGCGAGTTTTGTCCCCTTGATATATTTTACAAGCGTTAAGTTACATCTCTGGTTATTGCTCCGCTCCCGTGGATTCAAGCGTGATGTTATACAGCCTAAGTTACTGCTTGATATTTTAGCTAAGTATTGGTGAAAAAATTGTTAAAATCGGTCTAGTAGTTTCGGAGCTTATTCGGTACAAACAATCAAAATAAAATCTATTTATAATATTAGTATTTGTTAGTGACGAGATTTTTGTTTGTTGGTTTGTACCTATGCCTCTGGAACTACCAATCGGTTAGCCAGATTCATGAGGAATATTTTATGTAACATGACGCTGCGACATACCTACGGAAGCGGGGCAGTAACAAAGACGTAAATTGTGGCTGTTTGTGTACGTAAGTTTAAAAGTTTGTAAACGCAACCACGATACAGGAGAAATTTCTAGGGCGGGGCAACGCTTTGAAAAAAAAGAAAAACAGACGAAGTCACGGGCTGAAGCTAGTTTATTCATAAAAATAAAGTAACAAGCTTAATTTATCACGATAATCACTGAACTATACAGTTTTATAACAGGAAAGGCCTCCGAATAATCTTTCGCTTCGACAAAAATTAAGAGCTTTTAATTACAATTGATTAATCTTCTGGGAGTCGGAATATTCATGAAGGGATACCGAAATTAAGGTTCCTTTTTCTTGTGGATGTTTTTTTAAACAGTCGAAGGTATCTGCTGGTATTTTTTTATTTCCTCGATGTTTTCTGCCGGTGATAAGGGCGTTTTTCGCTTAAAGTTTCTGAATCTTGTTTTAGTATTCTTTTACATGCCTATCTGCTTTTTAAGTAGATTTAGGGCTGATTTTTCATTCGTCAAGTACCTAATTCTTTACAAAGTCAGAAGTCAAATACTGAATTTCAATTAGACCATTGTAAGGAACCTAGAACGTCGTATACAAACTAAAAATAGTTCTGAACATCATTATGTACCTACATAGTTTTACATACATACATACCATTACGCCTGCATTCCCCGATGGGTTACGCAGGAGTGTACCAATGTACACCCACAGTTCGCCGGTATGTGTAGAGCCCATGTCATAGGGGGCGAGCTTATTGCCATTAACCGGGCACAAATCCTAACTCCGAGCTACTATTGAGAATTTCATAGAAAAACGAACCCAAGACCTCTAGCGTTGTTGTGGCGCTTAGGACCTCTGACCTAACGAGGTAGTTGTACAGTTTTCTTAAGTAAAAATAAAGTTATATTGGTGAGCACTTTGTAATTCGTAAGTCTAAATACGAGTATATTAGAGACCACTGACTCTGGAGAGAGAAAAACGTCGTGAAGCAACCTGGACTTACACAATTCAAATAAGTTTGAATTGCTACAAGCATGCAAGGCTTTTCTGCATAAGAGCCTCAATTTGCCCTGCAGTGGAATGTTACAGTTAAGATTGTTATTAAAAAAACAAGACTTTTTTTCAAGAAAATAAATTACAAAATGCCTACACGACATCCACGAGACATCTTAACATTTATCCCTATACTAAATAGCTGTCAGCTACAGCTCAGCACTCGGAGTCTGTCAAGGAACTCGGCCGGACACACTCGAACGACCTGGCAAACTGCCACGACGACGTCCGAGCTTTAATCTCGTACGGTAATGCTTGCTGCATACGGCTTGAGCTGTGCTTACATGGGCAATTATTGCCCGGGAATAGTTGCCGTAGTGGTAGAACAATAATTTGTGGAAAATAGCATTGATTCGGAAGTATTGCTGACTAGCGAACTGTCGGAGACTTCGTACACGTAGCTTGTTTCACCCGCCTTTCGTTTCTTCTTTGGTTACTGCTCCACTCCTGTGCGGCGTAGCGTGATGTTATTTAGCCTATGACACTTACTAATAACGTGGCTTAGTACAGGTAAAAGAATTTTCAAAATTGGTTCAGGAGATCCAGAGATTACCCCCTTCAACCTCACAAACCTACAAACTTTACCTCTTAATAAATATTATTACCTTAGTATAGATAGATAAACATCCTTTCTGGTTTATTAAATACAATAAATAAAAAATAAAAATAAATATCTTGGGACAACTCACACACGGCTATCTGATCCCAAGCTAAGCAGAGCTTGTGTTATGGTAACCAGACAACTGATATACATACTTATATAATTTATAAATACAAACATATCATAGATAAATCACACCCAGACACAGAACAAACAATCATGCTCATCATACAAAGTTTGTTCTGGGTGGGAATCGAACCCACGACCTCCGGCTTAGCAGTCAGGGCCGCTAACCACTAGACCAACAGCAAAACAGGCTAATTGCTCCATTTCGGTACATATGTGGGACGCTCTCCAGCAACAGTAGCTACATGTTGACATCAAGTCATGACGTCTGTCACATTTCACAAATATTGCCCAAAATTTGCGCAATTTAAATTGCGCATGTAGACACACCTTTAGCAGCTGATGCAGGCAAATGGTGCAGAGGTGCAATGACCTGATTCTGAGCTCAGGGTCGCAGGTTCGGGCCGGGAGATAAATCTATGTGGCCTTGTCAGGTTGATGTATGTTTGGTTTGGATACGTAAAAACTGTAAATGGTCAATTTCTATAGAGGTATATGTAGACATGCATTTCCCAGGACAAATTCTAGACATTAACTTTATAATATACAAAGCTATAACTATAATCTGTTCATAATTTTAATCTAAACAACATTTATTTTTTAAAGTTATTCTGGTTACTGTAGTAACCTTTAAGGGTTTATTTTATTAGTATTAGTATTATGATCTTTGTACTAAATAAATTCTGTCTTTTCAGGTAAGTCAACATCATAAATAAAAACGGAACCAGACCTTAAGGTAAAGTTTTTGTACATAAAAGTTAAAAAGTTATATCTGGATAGCCTAGTAACCCAAAACTGGCGAACAACAATGTCCAAACTGTCAAATTCTAACATCGAAAGTCTCAGATAATCCCGCTCTGTCTGAAATATAATAAAACCGCGTAGTATTTAACTTTTTCAGCACATTTTCAGCGCTGAAAAGTTAATTAGTTCATGAAACTATTTTCATTACATTCTGGTGCCTCGTTTGCAATTCAAATTGCTCATTCAAAGTGGTTGCAAATATTTAGTGTCAGATTTTGGTTACTATAGTAACCGAGACATTTTTATTCAGATCTTAGAAACACCACCATATTTCTTTGGTGTTTTGGGTAAGGTAAGGCTGCTGCCACACACGTTAGACAATCAGTGATCGATTTTTTTATCGGAGAGAATGAAACAAATGAATTCTCATATATACCAACGCACACGTCCTATAAAATGTCAATTCAACGAAACTGTGGATCTATTGAACGGTACGATAATCGGTCCTACAGAAAATCGGTTTGGCAGTAGCCCTTACGGGTATATAGAAGAAAGTCTGACAACCAGTCTTACTAGGGGTTATTGCGCTACCCAATTACTGGGCTGTGAAGGTCAAATAGGCTGTCGCCCCATGTAAAAAGGACTAGTTGAGGATTAGCGTCAGGCACAAGTGCTCTGGCAGTTTATTGTACTGTGCCTGTTTGGTGCAGCAATAATGTGTATTTATTATATTTTTAGTCGAATAACCATTTTAATATTTTGGTGTACACAAATGGCTCTTGGTGTTTTCTTACTTTTTAAATACTGGTAGGTATTAAACTGCATCCGTTTGAACTAGCTAGACCCCAAAATAGTTCAGAAAATGCGCATTTTATAACCCCACTATATACCAATTACCGGCCTCTAAATATTTTATTTCTTACGAAGCATAGCAGGTCGATCCCACTTATTCCATTAGGTACAGCCACTCATTTACTTATTACTATACCCTAAATGTAGGGGCTCGGCAGGGCGCGGACAATTTTTTTAACAAATGTGCCCTTGAACGTCCAAAGAAACTTCCATTACTAAATGGATTCAGAGGTAAGCGGTTAGATGTTTATACTCGTGTGTAGGTATAAAGGGTAAAAGGAATATCGGAAAGAAAACTTTTACGATGGATTCAATACATGATGATTGTAGACCCTTTTTTTAGGGATAGGAAATCATCAAATGACTTCTTCTGCTATGGGCGGAACGGAGTGTCAGACTCTTACTGACTACAACCCATCCGTGTTCTTGCTAATGCCCTTTGCGTTCCAGAGACATGGTAACTCCTTTGAACAAACTCCGCAACCCTGGTAGATGATCTAATCATTAAAAGTGCAATACATTTCACGGCACGATTGGCGCAGTTTCTGATGGATTGGCTGCTGCGCTGCGTGTCGCGGGTTGGATTCCCGAAGAAGATAAATATTTCTATGGCCTACACAGATTCCCGATTCTGGCTGTTTGTGTATGTCAGTTTATATGTTTGTAAACGCATCCACGATATATGAGAAATTCCTTGTAGGGCAACGTTTTTCTACACGGTCAAAATGTGTGGAACAGAGAACGGTATTTTTTTTTTAAAGCGACGAAAATGTTAACTCTGAGTTATAATTATAGTTGATTCTTGCTTGTGCCAACCAACAACCTCATACATGAGAAACGGATGCCTTAACCACTGGACTATCACGAAATAATCTTGTAATTTAAATTATATCTTCTTGGAACGTTAAATTGCAAACAGCTGCTCGGGTAGGTGCTGCATTAACTTCAGCTGAGAATTCATGCAGCAAGATTAATGTTGAATGTTGCGTCGTGCGCTGTTCGTGCCCCTCGTGAGAGAAGGTGGTATTAACCGTGATAACACTACAATACAAGCTACTAACTCTCCTATTACTATGAGGAAGCTAGTTTGTACCGCTAGTTTGTCACGTTTTGGCGAATCTTGACTATATTCTTATAGCGGTGTTATTTTTTTCTATGATGTTAGTTGGTAGTGTGGCATCCCCTTGTTTTGGAAAGCACATAAAGCCGTTCTCTCCCCGATTGTGTTAGATTGCCCTCACATCGGATTATGAGTGTAACGCAAACACTTGTGCACTATAATATCTCCTGCGTACTTGGCAAGTTTGAATTAAGATTAGCCGCTGTGGCCGGAATCTGTCTTTAGAGTACATTTTACATTTGTTAGCTTAGCAAAGTCCTGTCCTGCCGTAGCAAGACAACCCACTCAACTCAATTTAATTAAGTCAAACTAAATAATTATGTCAAATGTGTTTATACATTACTATTCAGTAATATCATTACACTGTTTGAATCCAAAAGTTACGCTTAGAATAGATTGAGATGAATCAGTGTGAAATATTCAAAATTAATATTTACAATTACCTAGTTCAAAAAACGGGAATTATTTACCCTTGTATAGCTTAGGTGTTTAAAAAAAAAACCATCACGCCTGTATTCCCCGAAGGGCTAGGCAGAGATGTACTAATTCAAACCCACAGTTCGCCGGTATATTTAGGTCCCATGTAATAAGGGGCGAGCCTATTGCCTATTGCTATTGCTAGGTGTTTGTCACTAAATAATGCTGTAATGGCTGAATACATTTAGATAGGATTAGTCAGACAAGCCTTTAATAGTGCGCCCGCTCTATTGTCCACGCGCGCCTTACTCTCAGGCCCGTCTCTGTTCAGGAGCAGCATTGACCCAAAGTCCGTCGCCTGCAGGCCCTATTTCACGGTGGCCAGAGATTGTTTTGTGCCCCCCGGCGCCTGGCGCGTCTGCTGCGGATGAGATGAGACGACGAAGGTCGAGAAACAATCCCAATTATCTTCTAAAAGCTGTGAAAGTTTGTGTGTTTGTTTCTGAATTACTTTGTAACAGCTGACCGGATCGTGACTAGCGGACGATCACTGTAATGGAGAATCAAACGGTGCTTACCTGTGAAGCGAAGACTTGATTGTTATTTAATGAGCGGCGATATAAAGTACCTATATATAATTCTTTTTATTTATTTATACTTACTCCATGATGACAGGCAACTGGGCTTAGTAATAAACATCCTTTAATACGTGTAGGTCAAGCAAAAAAACGGCACAGCTATCCTTTTCTCGAAACAATTCAGGCCATTTTTGACCCGCCCCCCATAACTTCGTTGTGGATATAACTAGAAAGAAGCCTGAATTTTTAGTAACCAAGCAGGCATTGTATAGACACGGTATATTGGCTTTGTATTTTTCTGTCTCCTGCTTATTAGAAATTATGTTTTTTCTTAATCCTTGGCTGTTTTTTTACGATTGATTTAGTTGCGAAATGCAAGACAGTAGCATCGTTTCTACGAGGCTCGTCGAGCTTTATTGGTGGTCACTGTTAATTCTGACTTTCAGAAGTTGCAGAGATTGAGAATAGTGTGACGGGCTTGTCTTTCAATAAATAAATAAAAAATAAGAGGTCTCTACTTTTTCTTTTACATATTTTTTTTATTTTATTATAGGAATGATACTTTATATTGCCGTAAAGTAAAATTACAACAAACTTTAAAGGTAAGGTAAAGCATATACACTAAAGGTACCATAATAATCGGGTCATATACCCACTGAATCACGGTTTCGTCTCAGAGTTATGTAGTTCAGGAGCCCCACGTAGCGTTTATCATACCGTGATATCTCATTCGATCAGTTGACAACAGTTGTCATTAATTATCTCTCTAGTGACATTTGTCGGCAGTTGATGACATATCGCTAAACGTGTGACACCCGATCTATTTGATCTGTGATATGTAAATAATTGATTGTTGAACTTGATTACACAAATGTAAAGATAATGTCTATGACGCAAGTTGAATCATAAATAAAAATAAAAATAAATATACCATCACGCCTGTATTCCCCGAAGGGTTAGGCAGAGGTGTACCAATGTACACCCACAGTTCGCCGGTATATTTAGGTCCCATGTAATAGGGGGCGAGCCTATTGCCATTAACCGGGCACAAATCCAAACTCCGAGCTGCTACTGAGAATTTCATAGTAAAACCCAATAACACTTTTTGCTCGACCTGGGAATCGAACCCGGGACCCCTTGCACAGCAGTCGCACTTGCGACCACGAGACCAACGGGGCAGTCAAATCAATCAAAAAAATATAAAAAATCATATTGTTGAATCATATTTAAGCAAAAACCTCTATAGACTAAGATCCCAAAGTCACTTGACTTACGTCATTAAAAAAATGAGAATAGACAAAGGAATGGCTGAAATGGGAACAGATACAGAAATATGCAGGTTAGATAAATAAATAATAAATAAATAAATATCTTGGGACAACTCACACACGGCTATCTGATCCCAAGCTAAGCAGGGCTTGTGTTATGGTAACCAGACAACTGATATACATACTTATATAATTTATAAATACATACATATTATAGATAAATCACACCCAGACACAGAACAAACAATCATGCTCATCACACAAAGTTTGTCCTGGGTGGGAATCGAACCCACGACCTCCGGCTTAATAATAATAATAATAAGAATGATAAGAAGATCAAGTATCTTGACTTGGCTCGCGAGGTTGTCGACATGTGGGATGTGGACTCAGCGATCATTGTGCCGATAGTCGTTTCAGCCAATGGCTTAATTGCCAAGAGCCTCGACCAACATCTTAGGAGGCTCTCGTTGGGCAGCTGGATCAAGGGCTTGATTCAGAAAGCGGTTCTCCTAGACACGGCGCGTATCGTTAGGAGATTCCTTTCTCAGGAGCCCTGACTACCGGTGGCTTGGACCCTGTTCCCGACGCCGGTGGGCTACTATTTTTTATATTTTTAAATGTTTTTATATTTTTTATACTAATATTTAAAAATGTAATTTATATGTGTATTTGAAGAATAAATGGAATAATAATAATAATTCCATTTAATTCAGGCAACAAAGGCCCATAACATAAATGCCTTAAAGACTATCATACATAATTAATTATAAAATAAACAAAATCTATTGCACACGAAGAGACGGCGTCGTGTCAGGGCCACTAACCACTAGACCAACAGGCCCGTCAATGCCGCCCCCCAGATGTTGATGATGTGACGTTATGATAGGTCTTATTTCTAGTATTAGCTTTAAAAAGAACCTTTCTCACTATGCGCAGCCAATGCCTACCCAATTTTCTCGTTGAAATATTCCTCTATTTCAGTTATACAATAGTACTCTGTGCTAATCGACACGGTTGACGACACGGTTGGCGCAGTGGCTGAACGATCGACTGCTGCGCTGCGTGTCGCGAGTTCGATTCCCGCACGGAACAAATTTTTGTATGACCTACAGATATTTGTTCCGGGTCTGGCTATTTGTGTAAGTGAGTTTATATGTTTGTAAACGCACCCACGATACAAGAGAAATAATTCCTAGTGTGGGGCAACGTTTTTTTTTTTAAAAAAAAACTGACGTCTGGTTTTATTAGTGATTTACATAGATATAGCCTAAAAACAAACACAGTATTTCCAGACACTTTTCTTTGGTTATTATTTCAGCCAGACGTTTAAAGTGTCTAGCAATAATAAATAATAGTATTTAACAATATCCTGTAACACATAATGTATAAAATCTAGCCGTACTCAGCAAGGACGCATACCTTCCTAATAATTATGCTCTCAAAATATGGTTACGACGCCATGTTAAGATGACGGGGGTCTAACGACTATAGGATCCTTGACCACTATGTTCCGCTCGTTTTATGGTGATTTGCGTTAGTGTGACGCATGTAAATACACTACACGCTTAATAGTGGGCATGTGTATATGTGTACTCGTCTCATACAATAGTATTATATTATATTATTATTTATATAATATAACGGGCTGGACTCGAGTGGGTGGTACGCAACTCCGCGTCTGAACGCATGTGTAGTGAGGAAGATTAAAATAAGAGGACCAATGCAGTAATTCATTATTATCATATCAGGTGCAGGACGTCCACAGCTGGACTTAGGCGTCCCCCATAGATTTCCAAAAGGACCGGTTGGAAGCGGCCTGCATACACTGCCAACTGCCACTTCAACTTGCCGATTCGCTGGCCTGTGCGGTAATTACCTACATAATATTTACCTGGAATAGACAAAAATAATACCTACCTACAGTAATAACATACAATTCATATATGATGGTAATAGGTAGTTCTACGAAAAAGCCCTCCCAAATACAGCCTACTTCATATACCATCACGCATGTATTCCCCGCAGGGTTAGGCAGAGGTGTTCCAATGTACACCCACAGTTCGCCGGTATATTTAGGTCCCATGTAATAGGGGGCGAGCCTATTGCCATTAACCGGGCACAAATCCAAACTCTGAGCTGCTACTGCGAATTTCATAGAAAAACCCAATAACACTTTTTGCTCGACCTGGGAATCGAGCCCGGGACCCCTTGCACAGCAGTCGCACTTGCGACCACGAGACCAACGGGGCAGTTACTTCATCAAACCCAAAAATTACACTCCCAGCGATATTTCAGAACAACTGTATGTTGCAAGCCTGTCTCTCACCTCGCCACATGTTACCTCATTATTCAGTTCTATGATTACTAATCACCCGCGTGTACACCAACCCCGTCTGAACAGCCAAATCCAAACTAATATTATAAATGCGAAAGTAACTCTGTCTGTCTGTCTGTCTGTCTCTTCTTCACGCCTAAACCACTGAACCGATTTCAATGAAATTTGGTACAGATATAGTCTGGGACCCGAGAAAGGACATAGGATAGTTTTCATCCCGGAAATCCCCCGGGAACGGGAACTATTAATCCACGCGGACGAAGTCGCGGGCAAAAGCTAGTGAATAAATAAATAGTCAGTAATAAACAGAAAATGTACCCGCAAACGATTTGCGCGGCGTGTTCAAACATTGCTATCTGATTAAATCGCTAACTACACCGGTGTTTGTATGTTTGTCACCGATTCTGTGTGCATACGTCGAACGAAACGGACGAACGGCAGTCCATCGGGAATCAGTAATGAATGTTTGTATAAAATTCGATTAATTTCGCCGCGGTGTTTAGTTTCGCTTTTTTATGGTCCTATTTGGTTTGGAATTTTGTGCAGTTCAATTGTTTTATGGGTTCACGTACTGTTTAGGTTGTTCGGATGCCAGGACCAGAACTGCATGTTTGTTGTTTTACAGTTTGAAAACTGCTAGTACAGTTGAAACTAGTTTAATGTTCTTGACTTTGTTGCTAGTTATAGCTACAAAACAATAAAGCTCTTGGTTCGGCTAATATTGCTGAAGCAGCCTGTTTGCATCGGTAACTAATAAAAAACTAAAAGGTTTTTCATGACCATACTTTTTGTACCTAACTGAACTTTCTCTAAATCAGCCATATTTTGGTCCTATCTGTCCTCACATTTATCACAGCGTGCACACACCGTACCCCCTACATCTCACATCAGCTGTTTCCAGACATAGATAAATGACTTGCTGAGTTATGTCCTGAGTGGTAACTTCTTGCACTGAATGCTGACTCTAGTATGGTGAAGCGCATTAGAGCAGTTATACTAAAAGTATTTGGTCCTTAGAGACGTAAGTCGAGGTTTGAAATAAAATATTTTAAAATACGAGAGCACGGAGTTACGGTTGTCACATCTGTAGTAGTCGTTAACCCTTAAGAGTAGTCAGAAGCCAGACAGACTAATAGTTGGTTAGATCGTAAAATATCAGTATAACCCTGTAGTAGCGGGTATGGCGTGTAACGACAAATAAAACCGTTGAGTTTTAAAAGGTTTATTGCAGCTTACGGAGCACAGATGTACAGGTACAGATAGCACGAAAGGATAGCGTAGAAAGTCAACAGCAGAATGGAAACAGAAAGAGAAGTTAAGCGTCACTAATAGCACTGTAAACTAGAGGCGAAAAGAAGGAATGAGCGATTTAGGCAGAGTGAAAGCTCAGCGTGCATTCGCCGTCGGAACAGGTAAGGCACAGGGTGGCGTGACCGAGCGATAGCGGACCGGCCGTCTCGCGCCGCGCCAGGTAGGTGCGCGGGCGCAGGCGGCGAGGTACATGGTCAACGCGCTTGATTAGGGTGCAGTCTTCACACGACCAATTAGTGTGCGTCCTTTTACCCAAGTGCAGCCACAGTACTCCCCCGCTTAGACCGCTACTGCGGGCGATAAAAATCAGGGAAGCGTACTCTTCTCCCGCTGCGTGTGCGTGTCTGTGGCTCGTTGGTAGGTGGCGGTGATGAGTCGCTTGGAGATGCGCTGACTGGATTTGTGATTGAGTTGTCTCCGTGGTAGTCTTGGGTGATGTAAGCCGGTTTTAAACGATCTATCGATATGTTAGTGCTCTTGCCTCGTACCTCAACTTCAAAGTACTTGTCTTTCTTCTTCAGTACCTTGTAGGGACCAGCATACGGTGGCTCCAGTGACTTTCGCATGTGGTCTAGCCTCAGGAAGACGTGCGTACAGTGCTGCATGTCTTTGGGTATGTAGAAGGTGTTGTTTCTGTGCCACTTGGTTGGCCTCGGAGACAGGTTAGCCATGACTTTAGCTAGACGTGTGGCGAAGCTGGTGACGTCTTCAACGGTGTGGTTGTCTGTTGGCGATAGGAATTGGCCTGGCAATCGTAGAGGCTCGCCGTAAACCAGCTCGGCAGAGGATGCCTGGACGTCGTCCTTCCAGGAGCTGCGTATGCCGAGCAGGACGATGGGCAAGACCTCTGTCCACTGTGTGCTATTGTGGCACATGATACCCGCCTTGAGTTGCCGATGCAGCCTCTCAACCATCCCATTTGAAGCGGGATGATAGGCTGTGGTGCGGTAGTGATGCGCACCGAGTAGAGATGTCAGGGCCCTGAACAGGCCGGACTCGAACTGCCGACCGCGATCTGTGGTGATCTGCGAGGGACAACCGAACCTCGATATCCACCCGGATACCAAGGCGGCCGCGCAGGTGTCGGCAGTGATGTCTTTGAGTGGCATCGCCTCAGGCCATCGTGTGAACCGGTCAACGATGGTGAGGCAGTATCTGAAATCAGATGAAGGTATTAGCGGCCCTACGATGTCGAGATGGATGTGACTGAATCTCGACGAGGTTGAAGGGAAATGGGAAAGAGGAGCGGAAGTGTGGCGGGTAACTTTACAACGCTGACAGTGAAGACAGCATCTGCACCACTCTCTACAGTCCTTGCGAATCCCTGGCCACACAAATCTTTGCGTGACCAGTCGCACGGTAGCTGTACGTCCGGCGTGGCTGAGACCGTGAAGAGTGTCAAATACTTGCTTACGCAACTCCGGTGTGACATAGGGCCTTGGTGGTTGCGTAGAAACATCACAGTAGAGATTGGTGTCTGAGCCAACCAGAGTTATCTTTTTCAGTTGTAGCGACGATCCCTTTTCTATTAGCAACTGCAGTTCGGAGTCTGTCTCTTGAGATTTTGCTAAGACTGCGTAATCGACGGTCGGCGTAATTTCTTCAATACGAGACAATGCATCAGCTACGACATTTTCTGCTCCTGGTATATAGCG
The DNA here is from genome assembly GCA_932526535.1 of Caradrina clavipalpis. Classification (NCBI taxonomy): domain Eukaryota; kingdom Metazoa; phylum Arthropoda; class Insecta; order Lepidoptera; family Noctuidae; genus Caradrina; species Caradrina clavipalpis. The sequence continues at coordinate 12,994,889 of OW052109.1, read as the reverse complement.
TATGTCTGTAGTAAACTGTGCAATGTAATCAAAGTACCTGTATTGGCGCGGTGAGCAGTTCTCCCTCGTATTCTTGTAGGCGTATGTGAGTGGGCGGTGATCAGTGAAGACGATAAATTCCCGGGCTTCCACCATATGCCGGAAATATCTGATTGCCTCATAGATGGCCAGCAGCTCGCGGTCGTAGGGGCTGTAATTACATTGAGCTTTGTTTAGTTTCTTGGAGAAGAACCCAAGCGGCTCCCACTGCGTACCAACGCGTTGCTGAAGGACTGCTCCTATTGAAACGTCAGATGCATCAGTGAGTAATGAGAGCTCTGCCTGTTCGCATGGGTGTGCAAGAAGTGTAGCATTTGACAGCGTTCTTTTGCATTCTTCAAATGCCTCTAATTGGAGCTGCGACATCTGTATTGGGTCTGACCCTTTGACCTTCTCTCCACCCAACATCGAGTTGAGTGGTGCTTGACTTTTTGCAGCATTGGGTACGAACCTTCTATAATAGTTAAGCATACCTAAAAACCTGCGTAACTCCTTCACCGTGCGCGGCACAGGAAAGTCCTGTATCGCCTGGACTTTTGTGCTCAGAGGTTTGACACCAGCAGCTGATACCTGGTACCCAAGAAAAATCACCTCCGGTTGGCCCCACACACATTTTGCTGCATTGATGAGCACGCCGTATTCTTGCAGCCGTGACAACAGCTGGCGTAGGTGAAGGGTATGCTGCTCTGGAGAAGAAGAATAAATTAAAATGTCGTCGAGATATCCGTAGCAGAACTCGTCAAAGCCGGTAAGTACTTCATCAATAAAGCGTTGGAAGGTTTGAGCTGCGTTCCTCAGGCCAAAGGTCATATACGGAAACTCAAACAATCCGAACGGTGTTGTTATTGCTGTCTTTGGTATGTCCGCTTCATGTACCGGTATTTGATTGTACGCTTTAATTAAATCAATTTTAGTAAATATAGTGGAGCCAGCAAGTCGCTGTGTGAAGTCCTGGATATGCCGTATGGGGTAGCGATCTGGCACAGTACGTGCATTTAGTGCCCGGTAGTCACCACACGGGCGCCACCCGTCATCCTTCTTCCTCACCAGGTGCAAGGCCGAAGACCATGGACTTTCTGAACGCCGTGCAGTTCCGTTGGCTACCATTTCATCAAACTCCTTCTTTGCAATCGCTAGTCTCTCTGGATGCAAGCGCCTGGGCCTGTTTGCAACGGGCGGCCCGGAAGTGGTCCTTATGAAGTGCATCGTATTATGTTTAGGTTTGGTTTGATTCACAGTACCTGCAGGACGGGTAACCTCAGGGAACTCACGCAGTAGATGGTGAAACTCGGTCTCTCCAGCGACAGTTTTGACAGATGCCACATCATCAGGAACCCGCTGTGAGGACGCTGCCACGAAGAAGGAGGTGGTGCCATCTATGAGCCTATGATTGCGGCAATCTATAAGCAGATTATAATAGCTTAAGAAATCTACGCCTATGATTGGTTTCGACACGTCGGCTATAGTAAACTTCCACATAAATGATCGGCGAAGACCTAGATTGAGGTTAAGTTGAACCGGACCGTAGGTATTTATAATACTCCCATTAGCAGCCGTCAAACTAAACTTCGTTACGTTACAGGGCGTCTTGACTGCTGATCGAGGGTAGACGCACAAATCCGAGCCTGTATCAACGAGAAATAACATTTTTGAATAACGGTCCGTTACAAAAAGTCGGCCTGATGCTAATGGGCAGTCGTAGGCCGCTAATTCCGGCTGCCACTCGAGTTTTCCGACTTCCATGCACAAGGCTGAGTGCATTTCTTTGCGCGGATGCCGAATGTGAAGTGGTACCAACAATGCGGGTGGTTTTGTGGCGGCTGACGTGGCCTGGATTTGGACCTGCTTCGCCACTTATTGCTTCTAGATTGTGAACGAGAACGATTACGTACCTGCCCTCGGCCATCCACTCTAGTAGACAATGAACTCACTTGCCTGGTTAATTCAGCTATTTGACATGCCATCTCTTTCATTAAATTAGTGGTACACGGGTCCGCTACACTTGCTACCTGCAGGGGCCTAACTGGCGCAATTTCGTTAACGGTGTCAGCCAAGTCTGCAAGCTTGTCCAACGAAAGGTCAGGTTGCGACGCCAAAACAGTTTGTAGGTTAGCCGGTAGTCGGCTCGTCCATAACGACATCAGGAAGTCTTCGGGCACGGAGGGTCCAGCTAGATCCCGCAGATGCCGTAAAAACTGCGAAGGTTTCCGGTCGCCTAGCTCCTCGTGCATTAACAACTGCTGTACTTTCCGTTGCCGTGACGCTGTGAGCCGCTTAATAAGCTCACTTTTTAATTTCTCGTATTTATTGGTAGCCGGTGGTTTCGTTATGACGTCTTTAACTTCAGCAGCGAAGCGGTGCTCCAGCGCTGTAACCACTTGATAAAATTTTGTTGCGTCCACAGTAACATTTGCCAATGCAAATTGGCACTCCATTTGCACGAACCACATTTCCGGGTCGTCCGGCCAGAACGGTGGTGCGCGGACGCCCACACGCGACGCTTCAGCGCCTGAGCAAGCCTCCTTCGAATCCATCGTCGGGGTCACCAATTTGTAGTAGCGGGTATGGCGTGTAACGACAAATAAAACCGTTGAGTTTTAAAAGGTTTATTGCAGCTTACGGAGCACAGATGTACAGGTACAGATAGCACGAAAGGATAGCGTAGAAAGTCAACAGCAGAATGGAAACAGAAAGAGAAGTTAAGCGTCACTAATAGCACTGTAAACTAGAGGCGAAAAGAAGGAATGAGCGATTTAGGCAGAGTGAAAGCTCAGCGTGCATTCGCCGTCGGAACAGGTAAGGCACAGGGTGGCGTGACCGAGCGATAGCGGACCGGCCGTCTCGCGCCGCGCCAGGTAGGTGCGCGGGCGCAGGCGGCGAGGTACATGGTCAACGCGCTTGATTAGGGTGCAGTCTTCACACGACCAATTAGTGTGCGTCCTTTTACCCAAGTGCAGCCACAACCCATTAGTTAGTTTGTGGAGATTGGGGTAGCTTTGACCCCAAGCCAACAATAACTACATACACATACATACCATCAGGCCTTTATTCCCCGAAGAGTTAGGCAGAGGTGTACTAATGTACACCCACAGTTCGCCGGTATGTTTTTAGGACCAAGTAACAGGGGTCCAACAATAACTGTAAATGTGAAAAATTCTAAGTAGATTATAATATTTATGTTCTTCAATCATTCTGTATAAAATATTGTAATCTATCATCATCTGTTTAACTATGTATTTATGTTACAAAAAATTACAAGATTTTTTGTTCTGAAAGCTATATATTGGTCCAGTTTATTAACTTTTTTCCAAAAACAAACAGTCAGCCATTATTTTCTTCGTAAGTTTAACGTTTCGGGATAAAATATATTATGTTTCCAACACATTCTTCTTATTAAATACGTGTTCCGAATAGACAAAGTAAGCACTGAAGTTCTAAAGTTTAATATCGCCGCGAAAAAAAGTGGGCTGAATTTAACCATGTTGTGTTTTATATTGTACATACATCTGCAAAATAATGTGCTTTTTCTAATTTAGTATTTGTTACACTTGAAGTAAAATTGGGACAGATGGTATGAATGGTGTTGTGATTTATCTTTTGTATTTCGATTTTTATATCTAGTTTGTTTGTTTTTCTAAGAATTTTGAGCATCGCCTTTGTCTGTGTGTTGTGTTTGTAAGATTTTATTGTTCCCTTGTGATTGACGCGAGACGATTGTAAAGAAATCTTAAAATAATAATACTTTTCCTGCCTTTCAGATCCTGTCAAAAACCGAAATTAATCACGCTCTGTAGATAAAGGAGGCTTCGTATAATAAAGTGTTATAATTTGTGTGGCTTAATAAATAAGAAGATACTTGCTATAGCAATACGTATTAATTTAAATATTTATTAGTAAAATCTCTGCGTACGTTATTGGTTTCAATTAAGTTAGAAAATGTACGGTTGTAAAAATACACTAAACGAAAGTTACATATTCTTCCTTCGTCACTGTGATGTTTTTTTATGTTTTGCATCATAATTATCTTGAGATGGTCTGGTTATAAGGATACTAAAGGTCAGTATTTTATATAGAAACAAGTTCAATACCCCCACTACCCCTATACTTGCACCCGCAGGGACAATGTTCATGACGCGTAAGGCATAAACAGTGATTTATCACAATAAAAGTCGTTCCCTAATCAATAATGTTGGCTCAATGTTACTTTAGTAGTTTGATAGGCAGCGTGTGTACCCCAAGATTGAATATGGTACTTCAATCTTGTATAAAACCCATCTTTTGCAAACAAACAAACAAAGAAATGAATAGAATTTATTTGTTTGTCCGACTTTCATGTCAACAACTCAACCGATCTGCGTGATAGGGCAAATTGAAGGGAACCTTTCATCCCTAAACATTGTGGGTTCAGTCTTAGGCACAGCTTACATAAGCAACAAACAAAACTAAGAAGTAATATCACATACATAAGGTTTAGAATTCATGCTATGTTTACACGACACTTTACCCTACAGTCGGTGAATTTAGTTGAAGTGAGTTTGAGGTGAGCTGATAATAACATGACAGCTTACCTCAAGTTCACTTCACCAAAATAAAATCTAGGAAGATTTTTATATACCATCACGCCTGTATTCCCCGAAGGGTTAGGCAGAGGTGTACCAATGTATACCCACAGTTCGCCGGTATAATTAGGTCCCATGTAATAGGGGGCGAGCCATTAACCGGACACAAATCCAAACTCCGAGCTGCTACTGAGAATTTCATAGAAAAACCCAATAACACTTTTTGCTCGACCCGGGAATCGAACCCGGGACCCCTTGCACAACAGTCTCACTTGCAACCACGAGACCAGGCAGTTAGGAAGATTTTTATAGAATATAATAGCACTGTAGTAACATATACGCGTCAGTCGTTATAAAGATATATGTATACTACATATTCAAGGTTAAACATACTAGATAATTACTTTGCATAGTACAAAGCGATATTCTGACAAAAGATCAATTCAGAAACAAATGAAGTTGGAAAGGGAATTATCTAAAGTAAGTCGGTTCTTGTAATAAAAACACAAAACGTTTCAGAAAAATATGTCCGAAAAACAAAAGGTACTGTATCAAACAAACAAAGACAGAAAGCATTACAATAAAAGAGTTTCGGTACAACCCGTAAACAACTAATATCTCCCTCTAGAAATACCACGACATCTCAATTATTTCCCCAAAAACTTAATGAAGCCATTCTCTTAAGTAATGAGGGTACTCCGTCTAACCCAGGCCTACCCTCAGCAACCCTACGTCTTCGCAAACACCCCGAATATTAACAGCTATATTAATAAGATTTTACTATTATTACTATTATTGATGTAGAAGTAGAAAATAACTCAGGGATCAGACAAAAAGGTCGTTGGGAGAAAGGACCTTTGGTTATTTGCCTCGTAGGGCGGCCCGCCTAGCTGGGCGGGCGGCAGTTAGGCGCCAGCCGCTGGCTAGGCAAGCCGCGTACCGTCGCGATACTCTTGCTCTCGTAAAACAAAAATATTATAAACAATACACTGTGCTGCTTTCTGTGAACCGTAGTGTACGTGTAGTGGGTGTAGTGTAGGTGTTGAAGTGTAAGAATAATTTAGTTAAAACAATGTTCCAGCAACAATAATATTATTGACGTATAATATAAAATTTTATGTCGCCGTAAAATGAGAAAGAAACGACTAAGTTAATCTAATTTAATTATATTTAATATCCGATAACAAGTTCTGATTTAATAAATCTTTATTGAAGGCGACAATTTATGCAGAGATAATTTTGTCCGCCGAAAAAGTTGTTCGTCCGTGAGGACCAAAAATTTGTAACTGTTTCGTATCTTAGCACCAGAATTAAAATGTTATAACGACACGTAGTTAGCAGTTTTATATGATTACATTCACGTTGAATTAGCATTACAAACGAACTGTTCTTGTCCTACATTGGCAGAGGTCTCGACGCAAACATAAAACTTATCTAGCTTAGCTTTTTGTAAGCACTAAAAATAATTTTAAAACTAAACATTTTTTTAGTTTTTTTTCCAAAAATCAGTAAACTTAAAAAGAAAGCCCAAATTTCAGTCAAATATATTTCAGGACGCGGCAGATGCCTTTGTTTCCATCCCTAACTGTAATATGACTAAAGCCTTGACTAAACAGATTTTTAATCTAGCGTAAGATAAATGGCCTTTATTTTTAATTAAAAATATTTTTCACTGAAAAGAAAGTCTCGTCTTTCTCATCAAAATGAAGTTTATTACTCTTATCTTATTTTGTAACTAAATCTTAATCCTATTTAAAATCTCACTTTTTCTCTAAACTAAATGATATAGTAGGTATTAACAACACAACTGGTGAGTAATTATAGATGAGAAAAATATTTAATGTAGTAGATAAATATTAGACACCGACTTCGTCCTTCGTCGATTTACGTCTTTCATTACTGCTCTGCTCCCGTGAGTCGTAGCGTGATATTATATAGCCTATGTTACTCAGTGATAATGTAGCTTTCTAACGGCAAAAGAATTTTCGAAATCGGTCTAGTCGTTTTTGAGTTTATTCGTTATATACAAACAAACAAATCTCACCTCTTTACAATATTAGTGTAGATGTAGATTTAAGAACATGTGAGTAAAACCGCGCGCAAAAGCCAGTTGCTTATAATAGAAAAACAGCTGCTTAGTGTCCCATACGAGAGTTATAGCAGTAGTAAAAGAAAGAGGGTGACTGATAGTTATCGGGGACGTTAGACTTACAACCCGTCTCGCTGTTTATCGATGCCATTTTTATTCCTAGTCCTTCGGAAATATCGCTTGGAAAATTCCGTTGTCTTATCGAAGTTCTTCCAAAAGATTTGCTTTGCTAAAAGGCAAGTTTATTCCACACTACAACGCGATATTTACTACCTATTCAAGTTGAAAATGGTTTCAAGTTATTGTTCTTTTAAATAAACTTTATCATGAATAAACGTCTGTTCGGGTTAAGAAGCAATCTAGCACACGAACAGACAATGATTAACAGAATAGAAAACAATCATTCTTATTCAAGTATGACTCAATTTTGTTTTGTAAAACTTAAGACTACGTTAGTAAGCACTGACATTAGACAAAACATACACATAATTGCACCTGTATTCCTCGAAGGGTTAGGTAGAGGTGTACTAACGTACACCCAAAGTTTGCCGGTATGTTTAGGTCCCATGTAATAAGGGGCGAGACTATTGCCATTAACCGGGCACAAATCCTAAATCAGAGATGCTACTGAGAATTTCATAGAAAAACCCAATAACACTTTTTGCTCAACCTGGGAATGGAACCCAAGATCTCTAGCGTAGCAGTCGTGCTCAGGACCACTAGGCTAACGAGGCAGTTTAAAACCAAAAACAAAAAAAAAATACAAATCACTTGTACGAAAACTCATGCAAAATGACACAGCAGTGACACACGTAGACACCGTCCTAGCGATCATGCTTATCATCTTTTTTATCAAGCTAAGTAATTCCTAGGTAGTATAACAAAGATATATTAGAAAAGGACATGACACTTTTTCGCGGTTAAACCAACAAACTAATTTTGGTAAAAGCCATTAAGATAGTGGTCGTTTGTGGCTACAATTCCTCCCGTAAAAAGTAAGCTTGTTGTAAGAATTGCCAGATGTTTTCTGGCGTCAACGTAGGTGATCCAAATTTTCAGGCAGACCATAGCGAAACGTAGGTATAGCGCTATTTGGCGACAGTACTTGGCACTCTCTTATTGCATACGTGGGTTGTTATGACGTCATCGTCCAACGAGGGTATGAGAATTTAATAACTATACAGGATATAAAAACACACATCAAATAGACGTGCACTACGCATACTGACCAACAAATAAAGTTACTTTAAGCGAAAATTATTGCTGCGAAACGAGTTATGTTTTTAAGTGAAAAACCACTGTTTATGGTAGTGTGCAATAAAATGCATACTGAACATTGTACTATCGTGTGCATAAGGGGTCAACTGCCCCGTTAGTCTCGTGATTGCAAGCGTCACTGCAGAGCGAGGGGTCCTGGGTTCGATTCCCAGTTCGGGCAAAAAGTGTTATTGGGTTTTCCATTACGAATTTCTCAGTAGCAGCCCGGAGTTTGGAAGTTGGAGGTGTGACACCCCCGTGCCTTGGAAAGCACTTAAAGCCGTTGGTCCTGCGCCTGATCTCTATCAGGTCGTGTCGCATTGCCGTCCCATCGGACTATGAGAGTTAGGGAAGAGGGAGCGCACCTGTGCGCACACACTTGTGCACTATAATATCTCCTGCGTACGTGGCTAGTCTTCATTAAGATTAGCCGCCGTCACCGGAATCGGTCTGGAGAGTTACATTACATACAAGGGGTCTTGGGGGTATTTGAAGGTAAAAAAAAACGGTATAAAAAGTAACACCGTCCATAATATCTCCATAACCAGAATAGTAACCCAGGAATGGTCTACGAGAAAAGAAATATTATAATAATGGGATGAAGATATTACTTTCGGCTACGTGTAAGTGTCTTTTAGACCCGTTATATTCAACCCTTCAACGGAGGGTTTAATGGTGCATTCACACCGATGGTCGGTTGACCCCGCTGTTACGCCGCACAGTCGCAGCTATTTTGCATCCAAATTACCGCCATGTTATCGTGGCGTTTACATTGGACAACGTGTGAAGGGACAGAGGATTAACCTCACGTGCACACAAGCCTAAAACCGGAACAATAAATTACCTAAACTCTAAACTGCCTCTTTATTCTAGTGAAGCCATCCTACGCTGGAGGTCTTGGGTTCGATTCTTAGGTCGAGTAAAAAGTGTTATTGGGTTTTTCTATGAAATTCTCTGTAGCAACTCGGAGTGAGGATCTGTGCCCGGTTAATGGCAATAGGCTTGCCCCTACATGGAACTTAACTATACCGGCGAACTGTGGGTGTACATTGGTACACCTATGGCTAACCCTTCGTGGAATACACACGTGATAGTATGTTATGTTAAATTATTTTCAGGCTTCACAAGCATTTGTTTTGTATGAACACAAAAGAGTATTTCACGCAGGAAAACAACGAGATCGGCCGCTTTAATTCAACACAATGTTTCCCGGTGGTAAAATACAACAATTTAAGTATTACAGAAGTAAAAACTCAAAAGAAACCGCTATGAATATTGATAGGTCTCAATGGGACTCAATTAGAAAATAGATTGGCTTCATTTTTAAAAAGAAATCGCTGATTTCCCGACGTGACGGTGTTAGCAAATTAAAAGAGCAAATCCATTGTGGCTAACGACACGATTCTTTATTCACCATTTGTAGGAACTTAAGTCTAGTTAGAATTATTGTTCTCATTAAAACAGCTCATTTTATATTTTAAAGTCTTATTTTCGTAGTAACTCAGTATAGTTAAGGCTGATTGATTAGGACTGTGCTGTAGCTATTCCGCTATATTCCATCGGTTTGTCATTTTAATGCACCTGCAATAAAATGTGCATCTGTTTAAAAATCCAATACCTCACATGTTTAGTTCTCATAACATACCATCACGCCTGTATTTCCTGAAGGGTTGGGTAGAGGTGTACCAATGTACACCCACAGTTCACCGCTATGTTTAGGTCTTATGTAATAGGGGGCGATTCTATTGCCATTTATCGGATACGAATCCTAACTCCGAGCTGCTACTGAGTATTCACAGATAAAACAGATAATATTTTTCCTCGACTTGAGAATCGAACCCAAGACCTTTAGCGTGATAGTTATTATAAGTCTGAAATTGCCAATCCGGCTTGAGCAAGCATGGTGATCAATGCTTGTACCTTCTCCATACAACAATAGGCTGGTATAACTATATTATGTATTATAGAAAGTTGTTCAACATATTAACATTGCTCATCAAACATATTATCATAAATTAAAGGCACCACACGCAGTATTTATTTTTCATTTAATTGTATTTGCACGTCCAATTGTAAACCTCCACGTGCTATTTATTTAAGCAGCAGGTAATATTAACATAACATTTTAACTCAAAAATCGTCGACATGATATTCATTTTCATTAGGAATATACCCCTTCATAATGAAAACTCTCGGATCGTCTACTTTACAGGTAAATCCAATTGAATCCGATTGATTGAAAAAATTACGTTGAAAAGTAAGTAAATGTTAATGGTCTAATTCTAATAAATAAATAATTTAACTTTGCCTTAACTTTGATCACCTTGTATATGGGGACATAAAAAATATAGAAATCTACTAGCTTCTGCCTGTGACTTCCTCCGCGTCCATGTTGATATTTTATCTTACGGGAACCGTATATTTTTCCGGGATAAAAAGCCGGAATACCATCCCAGTCCCCTCCCCCCCTTTCTGTCATTTGGTAACTTTTTCTATGCCAAATTTCATCGAGATCCGTTCAGCCGTTATGGCATGATCGAGGAAACATCCATCCATCCAAACTTTCAAATTAAAATAGTAGCAAGATTAAAAAAAAAAAAAAAAAAACAGAAACTTTATTATATTAAAAACAGTTACCGATATTATCCCTAGATTCTCGTCGATACCTTTCTCAAGACTAAAATAGTCTAAGCTATTTTTAGGCTGACCAGTCAACCCACTGCTAAGCTCCCCACAACACCCCTTTCCTTGCAATTGACTCACTTTGCGTGTATGACAGGCACCTGACGCGGGGCTACGGACTCCCCCGTTCATCCCCTTGTCAACGTCACAAAGGGATGTAACTATATTTTTATAAGTTCACTCCTTCTTTGTGTGAATGGTAATCCTTCTTACCGATCATTCTTGATGATGTATTGCTATTCAGACGTTTTGCTGATATCTTGAAAGGAACTCGCACAATGTGAGTAATGGAATGTCTATATTATACCATATTTTTGTGTAGATAAAATGTGAATGGAAATCAAGACTTAATAAAAGGGGTCGTAAGGTTAGTAATTGATAAAATATTTTACTTGGTAGAAAACGATTGTAGGTATTGTATTTCTTGTAGTTTAAACTGCGTGAAAATGGCAATGCTTTAAAAGAAATAAAATGTCCAATTAGATTGAATGTACATTCAATGTTGGTAAACGATATTGAAACAAGGACAGGATGTAATAAGACCAATCTTTATTCGGATCATCAATTCACGACAACACAAACACAAAAAACAGGCAAATACTTCCTTAAAAAATTATCCAATTAAATCAAAACCCATCGTACCGAAGGACCAGAAAATTCCTTTTTTCCAATGACGTAACGCGCCACAGTGGGAAAACACAACAAATGGGAAATAAATTCCGCGTTTTTCCCCGCGATATCCGACCGAGCACCGAATCCTGATGACTGAAAAGGTTCATTTTTTTTAGTGCTACAAATATTTTAACTCTGGTCCCGCCTCGCTGTAATTTTTACTCTGTGATATTTGTTTTATTGTTGAAAATTACGGATTAAATTTAGATTCGTTATTTGATAATTTTATTACTTTTTAGCAATTTGAAAAAGTTTATTCATTTTCGCTAAGTTAATAAAATAGGCATGGAAACACTTAAGTCGACTGAAAGCAAAACCTAATTCTCACGTAATTGGGAGGGAGCGTGTCTTTAGCGACTAATTTTATAAGAAAATTTTGCGTTTTAGACCGTAACGTAGAAATTTACATAACAAATCAACCTTAAATTCTCCAATGCTAAATACAGGCTTTCAAGCCTACGCGATTAATAAGCGTGAAAAGAAACTGTTTTAACCACAAAATGTAGTATAAAAATATCTTTAATATCAAATTAATATCTGGTCCTACGTCACTACAAATCAAACAATGACAGCTTGGTGGCGCAGTGGAGGAATTTAACGACTGCTGTGTTATGTGTCGTGGGTCCGATTCCTTGACGAAACAAATATTTATAAAGCCTAGTATTAGTTCTTATTTGTGATATGAGGTTACATTTGTAAACACATCCACGATACAGGTGAAATTCCTAGACTGCAAAAAAATAAACCTAAATGTAAACATCTTATATAAATGTTCAAACATTAACACGTACTTACTAGGGATAGTTAGACAACGATCAAAGGTTCCTTCATTTTTCTTCGTAACAACCGAAATTAGGCGAACAAAACGCGACCGGTCCCAAGAGGTAGTGACGACCTATTATGATTTAGGCGGGAATATAAATGGATTCCTATTGGTCGATAGACACTTTAATTCGCTTGGTTCTGCTGAAGATAAACGATAGAACCTTTGACCGTTAAAAATATCAGGTGTTGTTTCATGTATATTTTCGGATATTTTTGCTCGCTAGAGGAATATAAAGAAACATCACATTCTAAACTACACATAGTGCCCATCAAACTAAGTAGGATTAAGCAAAAAATATTGCTGAAGGAGCGACTTCTAGTTTTGGTGTAAAACAATTACAGTATACGGTAGTTTGCAATGTAACGTACTCAAAACATTAGGTTTTCGGGTGCGTACAACAGTACATAGATCGTGGTATTCAAAGTTTAGTTGAAACATGATTTCGTAACAAGCCGCGGTAATAAGTCGGAATTTATACCTTTTTTTTTTATACCTTGTAAATCACTACAATCAAAAGCTTCCCAAGGACCAAAAAATATCGCAATGATGTATAGAACATGAAACTTTCGGCTTCAATACGTGTTTTTTAAACTCTATATAAGACCATTTATACCAATAAATGTATGTCCCGATACCTTAACAATACATTAAAAGTAACCCAGGGCATGAAATTCCGAGAAACCAGACATTGCACAAAGAAGTGAAAGCTATCGAATAACTTTACAACAGTAGCCAACAATTACCAGGAAAGCTCCGACCTCCTGGAATTAATACATCAACTCTGTGTGTTATTCACCAGAAATAAAGTGAGGTACATTGGGGAATTATCCGATAGTTCTCGTAGGCAGTATTTTATACTTATATTATAAAGCTGGAGAGTTCGTTTGTTTGTTTCAACTTCCGAATCTCTGGAATTAGTAGTCGAATTGAAAAAAATCTTTTTGTAAATGTTGCCAGTTTCATAAGGAATCGTATGGGATAATAATACGCTACCATCCAATGAGAATTGAGCAGTAATCAAAGGCATCCAACGCGGGTGAAACCGTTGGGGTACAGCTAGTCTATACGCATATTATAAAGAGGAAAGATTTTTTTCTTTGTATGTTTGTACCGAATAAACTCCGAAGCTTTTTTTTTTTATATAGACGGGAAATCATCAAATAACTTCCCCCGCCCTGGGCGGGGCGGGAGGGAGTGGGAAATCATCAAATAACTTCCCCCGCCCTGGGCGGGGCGGGAGGGAGTGTCAGACTTGTACTGACTAAAACCCGCCTATGTTCCTTCATGTGCCGTTTGCGTTCCGGGGGCGCGGTATCTCTTTCGAACAACCCGCAGCCCCGGCAGTAGCTACATATTGGTGCAAAAATTGATATTGGTTTTGGTGCTTATTCAGTACAAACCGTCTCCGAAAGTCTCCGACTCCGAAGCTACTGGACCGATTTTGACCATTTTTCACCTTTAGATAGCTACATTATTCCTGAGTAACATAGGCTATATAACATCACGTTACGACTAACAGGAGCGGAGCAATAATCAAAAACGCAACTTAACAAGGCCAAAACCGTAGGGTACAGCTAGTAGAAAATATTTGTAAATGTATTTCAAAGAATTGCCGTTAATAAATATTTGCATGAATAAAGTATTTCATGAAAGGTTTTAAAGATAATAAAATGTAAAGAGCTATTTCATATTGCTGTATAAAATCCATGTAAAAAAATTGCCAATTTTTATGTTTTGTAATTAAAAGCGCCCAGTGTATTCTTCCTGGAATAAATTGTATTGGCCTTTAAAAACAAAATTCCACGTACTGAGAGTCTCTTGTAAACAAAAATATGCTTCATTCAACAAATATTATAACAATGTTTATGTTTTTGCGAATTTTGATTAAATTAGACGGGGATAACATGAACTCTTAGGTATTGTCTAAAATTCTGAATAGCAGTGAATTATGTTATTTTGTGTCTATTTAAATGTTATGTAAAAGTAACATCGTTAATCGACTTTTGTTGCTGAGAAAGAAAGAAAGAAAAACCATTTATTCTCGCGAAAGCGACGCACAACACAAAAATAAAATGAAAAAATAACAAACAAATTCAAGATCGTACCTACAAGGTACTTTCCCGTGAGAAGAATTAAATAATTTTTTTTCGATATCCAACCTCGACGTATACCGACCCGCGGGTAATAGCTAGCATGCTAAATCACTCGCCATGACACACTAGCTTCTAATAAAGATAATAGATGCCGGAGATCTAATTAAAGGAGACTTAACTAAATCTCAACATCGCCTACGATGACAAGGAAGCAACGGCAAGCGAGCCGGTTCCCTCGAGTCGGTCTCAAGCGTGTATCACAAACTACGGTAATTACCCCACTGACAATGCTATTACCCCCATTCCGGTAGTACCACCATTAGGATGCTTTTCCACCAGAGAACTATGCTGCGAGGATGTAATAGCTAAGCTTTCTTTGTTTTCTTCTTTTAAAAAACGTTGCCCCACACTCGGAACTTCTCCTGTATCGTGGTTACGTTTAGAAACATATAAACTCACATACACAAAAAGCCAGACCCAGAGCAACTATCTGTAGGCCATTCAAATATTTGTTCCATACGGGAATCAAACCCGCGACACGCAGCGCAGCAGTAAATCGCTCAGCCACTGCGCCAACCGTGCTGTCAAATTATGTGACTGTTTTCACTGATATTATGCTATGTAGCGGTGCGAGTAAGAATTGCTATGAAGACGTGCAGCTCGAGCTACGCGATATATCAAAGTCAAAGTCAAATCATTTAATTCAATTAGACCATTAAAATGCGTCAATACATGAATCATTAGCGATAGTAGGGAAGCGGCAAGCATAGCTACACCACTCGCGACCATCTATAGCACGCATCCTTCCATATGAAAAACATATTTTAGTTGAATCCGTTTCCACCGGTGCTAAGCTACGTGCATCAATGTTTAGTGGATATCAAACGCATCCATAGCAACGTAGCATAGCGTATCTCTGGTGGAAAAGTACTCTTACTCCCCCGAGACCTCTGCCAAAAGGTACAAAGTAGGTACTAAATTCATTCTTAAAATAAAAATGATCGTCAGGACGGCGGGGCCCGTAATGTTGTTACTCGAAATTAGTTCAAATGCTCCATTTGAAATTATTTAATGGTCGCCTGAATTGATATTTTTCGTGAATTTCTTTGTAATTTTGAAGATCTTGAATAGGCTGTTTTAATTCTGTATTCTAAGAGCGTTTGTACGATAAAAGTCTTTATGAATTTCAGCAGAATTTTAAACAAAATGTTTAGTGAATTAAATAAATAGTTGAATATAATATTTAGATAAAATGAAACTTTAAATATTTTAAAATAAAGCAATAAAAGTGTTAATGATTCTAAATTTTAATAATAAAAACAAAGTGAGACGTAACAATATTCTTATTAGACAAAACAAAATTCTAAACCAAATGTGAAACACAAAGTTCAAAAAAAAAAGAAGATGGCGTCATCAAACGGTAAAGAAAATGCTAAAATGACAGCTTCAATAGACAGTTTAAAACTATCAAGCAAAAACACATCAGTGTGCTCATCAAAACACGCGTCTTCAGAATCAGTGCTTTCAAGAAAAGATAAAGAATGTCTGCAAATGCAAGAATGCAAGAAGAAACTGCTGGCTATGGAGCCACAGATAATAATAAGGGACGAGAATGTGGTGCTCAGGTCTCCGCCGCAGAAGAAGATTGTAATGCCGCCGACGATCAACGCGGAGGTAAGTGCTCAATATTTAAATAGGGCTATAACAAGCGATCATTGTGTGTATGCGAGCTTCGAGAACTTGTTCCTTGAAAACTTAGAGCTGTAATGAGAGAAGGGAAACATTTCGAAAGGGGATTTTTTAGCCTCGTTTGCCTAGTGGTCCTAAGCGCGGCTGGCATGCTAGAGGTCTTGGGTTCCAAGGTCGAGCAAAGTGTTATTGGGTCTTTTGATAAAATCCTCAGTAGCAGCTTGGAGTTAGGTTAGGTTAATGGCAATAGGCTGGCCTCCTATTACATGGGATCTAAACATACCGGCGAACTGTCGGTGTATATTTGTACACCTCTGCCTAACGCTTCGGGGAATACGTGATTATGATTTTGCATGCATGATGGTATGGAATCCTTAAGTACAGTTTGGTTAATATTTTTGTCACAAAATGTTTCGGTGACATGATTATCACCCAAACAAAAGTGTAGGATGACGTTTGATGATGATTTTCTGATTGGAGCTCCTTATTTAAAAACGGTTTTACAAGAAAATGCAAACTTGTGACCGCTATTATTTGAAACAAAGTTCGGGAATACTTACCAACGTGACTAATAACTTTTCTGTACTTATACATTCTAAAGATTTAGGGCCGAATTTTTAATTGTCAGATAACTTTTAATGGAGGGACAAATTGAGCGGTTTTGTTTAGGATTTGTCCAAAAAACAATGTCAATCTGTCTTTATTTTTAGATAAACGTTTTCGGATTATTAAAGCACCATCCCTTAGCGAAAGTAAATCGAGGTCAAACCATTATTTTCAGACATAAACCAAGAATTTCGGACTAAAAATAATCTTTTGTCGAGAAAACTAAAAATAGATAAGGGATCGAATTCAGTTCAATAATCCTGATCTTGTATTGTAAACTATCTGGGTTCTCTATGAACTTGGTACATCATTCTTATTAAATAAGTCTTAAGAAGTAAATTGTCGTGTTGGCGGAGTTGTTAACGCGCCCGCCTCTCATGCATGAAGTTACCGGTTCGACACCGGGTGGAGTACCAATATGACTTTTCTATAAATTTGCACTGTCTTAGGTTATCTTAGATATCACTGACTTCGGTGAATGAGAACATCGTGACTTCTTCCGCTCGGGATGGAACGGAAGAGAGTGTCAGACTCTTACTGATTTCAGCAAATGCCCTGTGTCAATGTAGTCTTAATGCCCTTTGCGTTCCAAAGAAGCGGAAATTATTTCGAGCAAATTCCGCAACATTGTGGGGAAACCTAGGATTTAGAATTGCAACCGTGATGGTCAATGTTTGTTCCTTTTCTATATGAGAAGAGGCCCTTTGTCTTTAGACAATAACAGAAAAAAACGTGTCCAAACACTGTCACAGTAGCTTAGCCAGAATACGTCACATTGGGCACTCACAGTGCGCCGTCTCATCTCCCATTTATTGTGTGACAAAAGTTTCTTGGCAACTTAAATTGTGTGACGGTACCTCGGAGACTGGAAGTTCGTCTAAGTTTGATACTAATTCCAGCATCTCGTATTAAACTATTAGACTTATTTTGCTACCCGCATCTCTTGTGTTTGAGATGACGGCGCTAAGTCAAAAAGCTTTCTTTGTATTACTCATCTGGACGTTTCCTTTGCTTTAGAAATGATAAAAAAATCTTTACTAGAATTTATTTTATGCATACATACCATCATGCCTGTATTCCCTGAAGGGATAGGCAGAGCTGTACAAATGTACACCCACAGTTCGCCAGTATGTTTAGGTCTCATATAATTGGAGCGAGCCTATTGCCATTAACCAGTCACATATCCCAACTCCAAGCTGCTGCAGAGAATTTCAAAGAAAAACCCAATAACGCTTCGCTCGACCTGGGAATCGAACCCAAGACCTCTAACGTAGCAGTCGCGACTTCTTTTATATTTTCAATATACAACCTTACATGCAAACTTTCAAATTGAATTAATTATTTCAAACTTAATCAATGTGCGAAATGTGTAAGATTACAATCCACCAATAACAGGTGGACAAATCTACTAACTTTTGGGAAAGATCGCAATCTAACTTCAGTCTCATTCTTTCAAAAATGCTTCTTATTTACTTACATTGTTTTTTGCGGAGATGAGATTGCGACTAAATTGTGATAATTTTTTCACCTTCAATTAAACGTATCTACGACCCAAATTAATGCTTAAGATTATAAATCATTACAATTACTTCGAAAAACAAGAAAATAGAATTCCGTTAATTTGTTCTGGCAGGACCAGGACTAACTCCAATTGGGAGTTTGTGTATTTGTTCTTTCACATTTTATTTAATCTCGCAGCTTTGTGGCTGTAATCACCTACTTCTTACCATAATGTCATCTGTATAAGTTTTTGGCCACGGCCGTCTATAAGAAGGGTAACTGCTCCCAATTTGGCACTCAAATAAGTTGGCAGTGTTAAACTGTCCATGTCGACACTTGCGTTGAATCTGAAACTTGTATTTAAGTTGAAGATCTCTCAAATATCTGTCACAAAATGACTCCCTAAAAAATTAAATTACCAAGAATTTTTCACTTGCTTGTATGACCTATGTATGAACGTAAGGAGGCGAATGGTGTATGTAAGGCAATCCTTACATACTCCTTTCGCCTCGTGCACGTTACCTGCTATTAGCAGGTGGCGTTCTGTTGTTTCTGCCTACCCCCATGGGAAAAGGGCGTAAGTTTATGTATGTATTTATGTAATTTTACACACTTTTCTTCTAACTATGTAGGTACTACATGTATGTGCATTTTCATGATCTCTATTATATACAGTCACAAATAAGTGATTTCTTTCTTTAAACGATAAAAAAACCAGTAAAATAAATTGCTAGATCTAACGTATAATTCTCCACTTACATCGACCTCATTAAAGTAAGAGTTTAATGGCGCGGATCCTATCTTTGCAAAGTTCTATCTGATTGGAGCATCGGGATCTAAGTTCCAACGTAAATCAAGGACTTTTCCCGATATTAGCACGCCTGTGCCCCCCCCACTCCCCCCCCCCCCCCCCCCCGTGGGTCTTGGGGTATTGCTGACGATGTGAATCTTAAGTACCCTTCATCTTCGATTTCTTTTGAAGAGGAAACGTTTCTTGGTGCGAATATTAGGTGTCTATGGTGATATGGTCTGAGGAGGTCGTGTGTCCTTTTGTGGAAGAGATTTCGGTATAATAGTATGGATATTGGTGTATTTTAAAATTCACTAGGATTAAATAAAAAAGAATTGATTGAAAAGAGTATTTGTGGAGTTTCTTGTTTGTTCCTATCCATAGTGACCTATCTACGTTATCTTCAATTTTTTGTCAAACTGAACGACTGAAAAGTGCCTGTAAATGGTTTAATTGAAATAAATGCTTTGATTTTTTGTGTGAATAAACATGGTATTTTCAATAAACACAAGAGATATTTTGTTCCACTTTCATCACGTTGGGCTGACAGATTAATGATTGCAACATTTTATAGGTACAAGAAGAAGCTATCCACATTTTTCAAATTAGTATTATTTTGGAAGTACTTACTAATAGTGTATTATTACTATCAAGTAACTATCTGTTTGTAATCAAAATCGGTTCAATGGTTTAGTCGTGAAAGCATAACAGACGCTTTCACGATAAAACCACTGAAGCGATTTTTATGAAATTTTGTATGAGGTAAGTTTGAACCCCAAGAAAGGACGTTAGCTACTTTTTAATTCTCGAATCCGTCCACATCCGCGATAACTGACATTACACGGACGAAGTCTCGGGCAACTGCCCCGTTGGTCTCGTGGTCGCAAGTGCGACTGCTGTGCAAGGGGTCCCGGGTTCGATTCCCAGGTCGAGCAAAAAGTGTTATAGAGTTTTTTCTATGAAATTCTCAGTAGCAGCTCGGAGTTTGGATTTGTGCCCGGTTAATGGCAATAGGCTCGCCCCCTATTACATGGGACCCAAATATACCGGCGAACTGTGGGTGTACATTGGTACACCTCTGCCTAACCCTTCGGGGAATACAGGCGTGATGGTATATATATAAGTCTCGGGCAAAAGATAGTCCTAAAAACCTTCCTTTTAAAAATTGTTATACCAAATTCGAACCATATATTTTCGCCCCGTTTTTCTAAAATCTAGGTTAAACCAGGTATCAATTCCCATCCCCCATCTATCTACCGCACAACAAAGCGCATTCCCCCTACTCTAATATATTGCAGCGTGCGGACACTTGACTGACGTTTACTAAAGCCACATTTTGGCAACCCTCCGCCTAGCAAAACAAGCCAAGTAACAAAGTGTTACTTTACATAAAGGTTTACTTTACCCCAATTTCCATATAGCAGGAATTAAAGAATAATATACTTATGTACCTTTTTTTTTCGAGTATGGCAGGGTTGATGCGGTGTGACAGTGTGGTGTGACAACTGGATAAACAGATTTGTTCGTCAGTTGACGGCGGAAATAATTTTGACTGTCACTTAAATGGCCACTGTTGTACTGTTTTTTACATGATGAAAAGGTAGGAAGTTTCATATGGAGAAGAAGTTGTACTATTTTTTCATGACGCTAAGAAAAGTTGCGTATGGAGAAGAATGGGCGAGAAACACCACACTTGCGAATTTTTTTTTTTGTAATTGCCGAGATTAGGTATGAAAACCTTTTTTTTTCTATTATTGCTTTAGATTATTGGTGAAGTTCTTCAAAAAGGTCGGCTGCATTACCGGCATTATAGTATGACCAGATGTATAAACGTGGACGAGGCGAAAGGAGGGTGTAAAGACCGTAACAGGTGGTATTCGGTGGCTTTTGTCTACTCCCATAGGAAAAAGGCGTGAGTTTATGTAATGTTAGTCCTTAAAATAGGTGTAAGGTTACATTAATTCCCATAGAGCTAAAAATTGGTATACAAGGCGTTGATTTGCATCCTGGTCAAATTCAAGGAGTTAACTATGCTCGTGATTCTTTACACGAATCAATAATAAAATAAATGGTTTTTTAAATCTTTTTTTTTGACGTGATTTTCAAATTCGAGGTAGCCATCTCGCCAGAGGGTTTAGGCGCTATGTACACATTGATATAGGCACGCGACAACTCTGCCTACCGCATACGCAACTGGGCGATTCTGAATTTTGCGAGAGGAGTATTCTGGAATACTGTTATTTGATAGTTGCAACTAAAAAAACAAGCATTTATTAAATATTGACCAGGTAGGTATCGTAATTATACTTGATTACTTCTATTTTTTTATGACAAGCTCCTAAAATTTGGCAAGGATGCAAATCAACACCTTGTATATGTTCAGAATAATTATTATAAATGCATCGTGAAAAGTCCCCATCAATCCCCCTTGTGACTAATCAATTCCAAGTCTTCAATGTTATACAGCAGAAATTTTTAAACGTGAAAAAAAGTTTTTATTACAGACACATAAGAGATAAAGTGATTTAGCAGCGCAATATCTCAGAACAACATTATCTCCACTTTGCAGACATCTTGAGCGAATTCCGGGAGAGTTTAGGTACAAAACACTTTATACTGTTGTTCTTGAAAATTAGACTATATTTGCATAGTAATTAGGTTATTTTCACCTTTAACAGCCGCCTTAAATACTTTAGTTCCACAATTTTCACTTCATCCTATTTAAGGGAACATCTTTTGAAGATTCGGTTATATTATTACAGTTTAGCATAACAAGTAATCGTTGAATAAACAAGAGCGGCTTAAGGCCTAAAGTCGCCATTTTCTATACATACATACCATCACGCCTGTATTCCCCGAAGGGTTAGGCAGAGGTGTACCAACCTACAATTGTACACCTACAATTTGTCGGTACGTTTAGGTGCCATGTAATAGGGGGCGAGCCTATTGCCATTAACCGGACACAAATCCTAACTCCAGCTGCGGGTTGTTTGAAAGAGATACCGCGCCCCCGGAACGCAAAAGGCACAATATCCTTATTACTGACTAAAACCCATGCATGTTCCTACATGCATGGGTTTTAGTTAGTAAAAGTCAGACAGTCCCTCCCGCCCCGCTTAGGGCTGGGGAAGTCATTTGATGATTTCCCATCTTTAAAAAAGCTGCTATACTATTTTCTATCTTACTTACTATTACAAATGCGAAAGTTTGGATGAATGGTTGTTTGGTAAACAATCATGCCAGAAAAGCTGAACGGATCTGAAACAGTTATAAATAATAGTCTGGAATAGCAAACAGGCCAATTTCTATCCCGGAAAAATGTACGGTTCCCGTGGGATAATATATTAACTTTGACGCAGATGAAGTCGCGGGTAAAAGCTAGTTAGTTAGGTAGACACGTGCATACCGTCTAGCCTAAAAATTAGCCCTTTAACTGCTTGTTACCACATTTCCATTGCTTGGATAAGAAATACAATGAACGAAGCGATTTTGCTATTTAAAATTAAATGACGGCATATATTCTGTGAAAAACAGTCTGTCAGTACGTTAATGCTTATAATATGACATGACATTAACTAGCGGATTTTGGTAAAACTATTTTAAGCTGTCTGTCCAGTCACGTAACATGTAAACAATGAATTATGAACACAAAGCATAGCATACCATCACGCCTGTATTCCCCGAAGGGTTAGGCAGATGTGCCGCACACCATAGTTCGCCGACATGTTTAGGCCCCATGTAATACAGTTAGCCATCCATCATACCATCACGCCTGTAATCCCCAAAGGGTTAGGCAGAGGTGTACCAATGTACATCCACAGCTAATACAGTTAATTCAAATTCCAAAACAAGTACTTTGATACCCAAAACGAGAAAATATCACAATATCAAACACAACCCTTATAACCATCCGAACCCTAAAAACGTCCACCTATTTAAATAAATCGCGAACCGAAATACAACCCCTAAACTTTTGGAATAAACTCTACACTCAACCCCATTCAACCCGCGTTTGTACGTACACTACAACCCAGGTCCTCCAATACCGTAATGGACGACTTAACTGATTAAATTAGGCCCTTTTCACAACGTAGGAGACAAGACCGGTCGTCGGCCCCCGCCTTACAATTTACTAAGGCAACTTTATTGCATTACCAAAGGATATTCGCGTCAAGTCGTATTAAAATTCGACGGTTTTCGTACTACATTTGCTTGAGAATCGGCTGGATTTTGTACAGCGACATTTTAACGGCCCAGTTGGTGCGTCGTCGTAAGTGGGTGTCTGTCTGCGGAGATTCTCCTCTGACAAGTACCAATTGAAATACGGATTTAAGTTAGTGGCTAGATTTAGGGTCGTTGTTTAAAGTTAATTAATCGTTGTCTTTTATTTAATTGACTAGCTGTTGTACGCGGCTTTGTTTGCGTAGTAGTTATAAAACATATCAATGTTCTTAAAAAAGGGGCATCCTAAATTTGCAAAAGGATTTATATAAATCGGTTCAGTATTTTTAAGAGTGTGCATTCTGTTTCCGCCTAACCTCTGTGTGACATATCGTGAAGAATTTTACGTAAGATTATAGGTCAGGTTTCTTGTATACCTTTCCTATTTGAATCGGATATGGTTCACTATGTCATTGGCTTCAATTTTGATTTTCGTTTCTTTTTTATAAATATTTTATTCAACTTTCAAAAGTAAAAGTATCCTTAATTAGGTACTCCTTATAACATTAGCTATCTGCGAGTAAATTCCCGTCAAAATCGGTTCAGCCGTTTCAGAGATTATCCGGAACAAATATAGGTAAATGGAAATTACAAACAGAAATATCAATTTGATTTATTTGAATAGAATATATAATAGATAGATAACAGTATAAGAAGGTACCTATATTTGAATGTCAAACTTACGTTGTCAGATTCAAATTAAAATGTTAGTGCTAAGGTATGGTTAGTTATAAAATCAGAAATCACAAACTATTTTTTTGTTAAACATAGATATTCCTGCATAAAGATCTTGCGTGAAAAGTACTGCCATGAACTAAGCCATTTCCAGAGTCATATCCTTAAGACTCTCTCTACGAGGTAGACATGTTTAAGTTTATATGTAGGGTGTTAAGAAGGGGTTTAGTGTTTATCTCTTATGATTAGTGTTATCACTACGTTCACACTAATCCTTGGAAGGGGTAGCTGATGTTAAGGGTTTGGCTGGATGACTCGTATACAGTATATAGTGCGCTATATTTTGCCAATATACAAACATGTAAAAATGTAATTCTCCGGACCGATTCCGGACACGGCGGCTAATCGTAATGCAGACTTACGCAGGAGATATTATAGTGCACAAGTGTGTGCGCAAACACAGGTGCACTACCTCTTCCCTAACTCTCATAGCCCGATGGGAGGCAATCCGACACGACCGGAGAGAGATCAGGCGCAGGACCAACGGCTTTACGTGCTTTCCGAGGCACGGGGGTGTCACACCACCAACGTCCAAACTCCGGGCTGCTACTGAGAAATTCCTAATGGAAAAACTCAACAGCACTTTTTGCCCGACCTGGGAATCGAACCCGGGACCCCTTGCTCAGCAGTCGCGCTTGCGAACACGAGACCAACGGTGCAGTCAAACATATTTCACACACGAAGGGTTAGGCAGAAGTGTACCAATGTACCTACACCCACAGTTAACCAGTATGTTTTAGGTCCCATGTAATAGGGGGCGACCCCATTGCCCTATACTGGGCACAAACCCTAACTCCGAGCTGGTACTGAGAATTTCATAGAAAAACCTAATTACAATTTGCTCGACCTGGGAATCGAACCCCATGACCTCTATCAATCGCGCTTAAGACCCCTAGGCTAACAAGGCAGTCCAGTAACTTAAAGTAAATGATTGATTAATA
Organism: Caradrina clavipalpis; assembly: GCA_932526535.1. Classification (NCBI taxonomy): domain Eukaryota; kingdom Metazoa; phylum Arthropoda; class Insecta; order Lepidoptera; family Noctuidae; genus Caradrina; species Caradrina clavipalpis. Next base: position 12,970,190 of record OW052109.1, on the reverse strand, counting down.
TAAAGTTACGCCTTACGGTTATTATTTATGTTATTTTTGGTAATTTACGTCTTTAATGTTGCCTGCAAAAGCATTCGACGGAAAACAAATTACATTCAAATTGAAAGTAAATGAACGTGGTTTTTCTGCGTCAATTCTCAGAAGTTCGACCTACAACATGCAATATTATTGATGAAGGCACTAAGTAGTTATGTACTTGCTAATGACAAAACGACTTGTTCGCAGTAAACTTGAGGAATTGCCTGAAACTTTTGATTGCACAATTTTGTGAGTTATTGTTGAAAGCCTCATTACCTATAAATCTTTAGGTAGGTGTTAATATAATGAAGCTAAATAGCATTTAGTTTGGTTGTTTGTTAAAACGTGAAAATCTTTGAAAATGGTGTTTTTGTACATGATAGCTAGATTTATTAGGAGGAGATCGTGGCTAAATAATTACAGCCGCATAGACCGATCTTCCGGGTTAAGCCACGCTTGCCGAGGTTGGTCTGTGGATGGGTGACCATTTACTATAGCGAGTTTCCTCCGTGCCTCGGAAAGCACGTAAAGCCGTTGGTCCCGGCTGTCATTTGTAGATCTTTGACAGTCGTTACTGTTAGTCAGAAGCCCGAAAGTCTGACAACCAGTCTTACCAAGAGTATCGTATTACCCATTACTGGGTTGTGGAGGTCTGATAGGCAGTCGCTCCATGTAAAATACTGATATTCAGCTGCATCCGGTTCGACTGGAAGCCGACCCCAACCTAGTTGGGAAAAAGGCTAGGCAGATGATGATGATGATGAGCTAGATTTATTAGGAATAGTATACGCTGTTTAGCATCACGCTACGATAAAACGGAGCGGAGCAGTAATCAAAGATGTAACAGAACAGGGGTCAAACCGCGGGGTATAGCTATAGTATCTCAATAATTCATTTAATTATGTCGAACTAATTCAATAATTTGCCAAATATGTGTTACTATCCAATAATAACACTGCAATAATTTACGTTCCGAAATTGAGCTAACATTAATTTTTGAAATGGTGAAAAGTTAGTTAAATTTTCAAGTGCGTTGGTTTATTTTAGCTTTCGTATCCAATAGGCAAATATATCGTTGATTATAAAAATAAAATGACGCTCCCTTATCCCTATAAATCACCTCTTTACACACACCCTATTACTCCCGGAGCTCAGTAACCTTTAAAAGGACATAAAATAAATACAGGTCCAGTTTTACGCTCATCCCGCTGGCTCGGGATTGTAAAAGTCAACTGTTCGTTACTTTAAGCCCGCAGGCGATCGGTAGCGAGCTGCCAATATTTATGGACGCACTACAGTGGGACCGAGTTTAAGGCTTCGGTCATAAAGTCAGCGGGAAGCGGCGCGGAAATGCTGTACCCGGTCTCGAAGTCAGCGGGCAAACCGCGCGGCGCTAGAGCGGCGTAGTGTTGTGTTAAAAGAACATATCGGTGTTCAATCAAAATCATTGTAATATTTTGATCCAACACGTCGGCGGATCTGCCTCGTTGGCCTAGTGGTCCTAAGCACGACTGCTACGCTAGAGGTCCTGGGTTCGATTCCCAGGTCGAGCAAAAAGTGTTATTGGGTTTTTCTATGAAATTCTCAGTAGCAGCTCGGAGTTTGGATTTGTGCCCGGTTAATGGCAATAGGCTCGCCCCCTATTACATGGGACCTAAATATACCGGCGAACTGTGGGTGTACATTGGTACACCTCTGCCTAACCCTTCGGGGAATAGAGGCGTGATGTTATATTTTTTTATTATATATTTATATTGGTATACGTCGGCGGACATTTTGAAACTTCTGTCGTTAAAATGCAAAAAAATAATACTACAACTACAATAATACTACTACCTAAATGTAGACGCGCGAACACAGCTAGATTGATACTCATCGCTCGTACGCCGCCGCTGCTATTGCCCCGCTCCCGCTGACTTCGTGACCGAGACCTAAAATGGGCATGTTACTACATTGCAGGGACTTTTGGTAGTCATACTAAAAGCTAGGTTACTGCTACTGTTCAAAGTAGTCATGTATGCAATTGCTATTGTTGCTGTGGGATTCAAACCGATTTACAGAAATAGTATTTACATTATGCAATGCATAAATTCTAGAGATGGAAACGAAATAACTTGAATATACTATATGTTTCTGAAATATTACTTTTAGTTAACTTTTCTTGTAGCAAACAAACTCAAATCATTTATTTTAAGTATACCTAGGTTATTGTTACCGAGTCAGTCGAAAAGTTGAAGATATTGGCTCTTTCCATACTGTAGGTTTCTATGGAGAAGAACGAGCAAGAAACTCCATGGACACTCTTTTAAAATCAATAGAGCATAGAGCAATAACAGGATCTCCTCACTTCTGCCCACATTTAAACAGATTGCGGACAAGCTAAGCAAACAATAGTCTGTGTCCGACACGCTGAGGCCCACCCGAGTGTGATTGGTTCCCATCGTCAAAGGATATCTAGATCGATAGCGAACAAAGATATTATTGTGTTATGTGGTTACAACTGAGATTGAAGTGGATTCTAGTTGTCATGAAGAATTGAAATAGTACTAAATGGGAAAAAACTAAAGATGGGTTGGATTGTGTGAGGGATGGTGTAAGAAATAGGAATGAACTACACCTTGTCGGCGGGCTGAGTGAAATGGAAGATAATTATAGATTGAGTGGTAATAGTATCATAAGCCCAGCAGCCTCATTGACAGAACACGCTTACAATTACTGTAATTACAATCCTTTTGACCCTCGAGAAAGACAGGAAAATAAAGATAACTGCCTCGCTAACCTACTAGTCCTAAACGCGACTGCTACGCTGATGGTCTTGGGTTCAATTTCTAGGTCGAGCAAAGTGTTATTGGGTATTTTGGCATAGGCCTCCCCCATAGATTTCCAAAAATACCGTTTGAAAGCAGCCTACAAGGGTAAGGATTTGTGCCCGGTTAATGGCAATAGGCTCGCCCCCTATTACATGGGACCAAAACATACCGGCGAACTGTGGGTGTAGTTCTAAATTATTATGGGATTCTATTAAAACTATAACAAATTCTCACAAAAATCATGAATTATCTGAAGAACTACTATTTACAGATCAAACCTCGCAATCTTCTGTTAATACTGTCAATACCTTTTTTTCTACTATTGGAAAAGCACTTGCTCAACGCATACCCTCTCATGTTCCACCTTTCAACAATACTGCTCTCAATAAAGACACCTCCCCCAGCAACTCATTCGTACTACTCAAAGTTGACATTATGGAAGTTAAAACTGCTATCCTAAACTTAAAGACTGAATGCTCACCTGGGTGGGACACCATCTCAGCTAAATTATTGCAAAGTGTTGTAGACTTAGTGGCTCCTATTATCACTGATCTCTTAAATCGTTGTTTTGATACAGGTGTCTTTCCTGAGGCCCTAAAAAAATCAATTGTGATCCCAATGCATAAGGCAGGGGATAGAGGCTGTGTCAACAACTATAGGCCCATCTCTATACTTTCTTCTTTATCAAAAGTGTTTGAGCGTACTATAAACAGCAGACTCATAAAATTCTTGGAGTCAGAAAAATTGCTTGCTGATACACAATTCGGATTTCGAGCACGTAAATCCACCGATGAAGCTGTTCACACATTTTCTGACTTCCTGGTAAGAAACTTAGACAATAACAAAAAATGCCTGACCGTCTTTCTCGACCTTGCCAAGGCTTTTGACACAGTCTCTATCCCCACCCTAATTCGTAAATTGAATAATATCGGAATTCGGGGAAATGATTTAAACTTATTTACTGACTACTTGTCGAATCGTATGCAGCGAGTAAAGATCGGTGATCACCTGAGTGATGAATTACCTATCTCGCACGGAGTTCCTCAAGGAAGTATTCTTGGCCCCACTCTGTTCCTATGTTACATTAATGAACTATGTCAACTTAATCTGCAAAACTGTAATATAATATCTTATGCTGATGACACGACACTTACTTTCACGGGAAATTCTTTGGAAGAAGTATATTCCTTAGCTCAATCAGGTCTTAACAAGGTCTGTCACTCGCTTGCTGTTAACTCGCTCACACTTAATGCAGATAAAACCAAATACATTCTTTTTGTAATCAGGAACGCAGAAACCTTACGAGATATACCTTCCCTATATGTACACCAGTGTTCATTTCCCCCACTACATCAATGTAGTTGCTCAACAATACAGCAAACGCAGAGTATTCGATATTTGGGTGTGACCTTTGATAAAAGATTATCTTTCGATGATCACATACACACTTTATCTAAAAGAGTACGGAAACTTACTTATATTTTCAAACGGCTTAAACAGGTAGCAAATGGTAAAACACTTAAAATGGTATATCTAGCTCTTGTTCAATCTATCATAACTTATTGTGTAACAACCTGGGGAGGTGCCATAAAAACCAAAATGATTGAAATAGAAAGGGCTCAAAGAATGATTCTGAAAGTTAGCCTTTCTAAGCCTCGACTTTTCCCCACTGCAGCACTTTACCACGATGCTGAGGTTTTGACTGTTAGACAAATCTACATACTTAATACTATACTCCGGCAACATTCAGACGCAACCTCTTTTGACCTTTCTAAATTAACCACTAGGAGGCAGTATTTAGTATGTAACACCATTAAATCTAATACAGAGTTTGCCCAAAAATTTTTTACATTTCGAGGACCCAGACTATACAATAAATTAAATAAAGAATTAAATATTTTCAAGTACAATAAAACTAAATGTAAAATCATGATAACTAACGGGCTTCTAAAATTAGACTACTCAAAAACAGAAGAACTCCTCGTTATTAAAAATAAAAACTGACAAAAATTACCCCATATGTTTTGCAGCATAGTCGCTCTCACATGCTACCTCCCTTTGCACGCCACACACACACACACACGTACACTACACCAAACACCCACACTCCACACCTTTCGCATATAACGCGAACTACACTACACTAAACACAAAATTTAATCTTTCTTTTGTTGAAGCTATTGTTATTATTGAATGCTTCCTAGTTTTCCTTTTCTTCCATCAAATTGATTTTTTACATGTCACATTATTATGATGCTGTTTTTCCTGTAGGGGGGAGTCCCTGGTGTCCTGAAATACAGGCCACGGCTTAGTTCAGGCACCAGTCTCCCACAAATAAACATTGTAATATCGTAATAACTATTATTTTTCCATGTTAAGTTTTGGTTGATGGATGTTATTTGTGGAAGAAAATAAACATTATTATATTCCATTTATTTATTTATCCTTACATATTAATTACATTTTTAAATATTACTATAAAAAAATAAAAACATTTAAAAATATAAAAAAACATTATTATTATTATTATATTATTATTATTATACACTTCTGCCTTACTCTTCGGGGAATACAGGCGTGATAGTATGTGTATAAATAAAAGCTTTACTGTTATTTAATTTTCTCAAGTATGTTTTCTCTTTTCTTTTTGAACAAAATGCTTCCGCTTCATAGAACCAATAATAATAAGATTCCTCCGCAAGCGATGCTTGCATGTTCCTGTATTTTTTTTACAAAGACTGTCTTCCGAAGCCCGGCTTTTTATAACATGTTATTTTTACTTGGGACCCTATTTCATAGCCGCTTTAATTCGTTTTTATTTGACAAGGATTATGTATTTCGTTGAATGGTTTTTCGTTCATTCATTCGTTCGTTCTGAAGGATTTTTGCGGGAATTACTCTTGGGCGGTATTGAAATGGAACCTATTATGTTTATTTTATTTATTTGGGGTTGTTTTTTGTTAAAAGGGATGTATTTCCTAAAGGGTATAGCAAATCTTTTTTACTAATTATTAGTCACAAAACCCATGTAATAAGAGATATACCTACCGCCATTAACTAGACTTAAATCCAGGTTCCGGGTTGCTACTGAAATGATACTTTAGCCACACTGGAGAATCAAATCCGGGACCCCACGCTCAACAGCCACGCTTGAGACTACAAAACCAATGCGGTAGTTTTCATTTTTCGCTAATGTAAACTAACATCCGTTTGTTTTTGGATGTATGGATGTCTGTTAGTCATCCACACTAGAACGGCTGATAAGATCTGTATGTTTGGCATAAAGTTAGTTATGGTCTGGAACAGTACCTACATACACATACAATTTTTATCCCGGAAAAATGTATGATTCCCGTAGGACAATACATCAACTTGAACGCAGACGAAGTCGCGAACAGAACCTAGTATTGGAAAAGTATGAAATCAAACACAATAAAGAAAAATTATGGTTATTTGTTATGATTACAGATATCATTAAACTTGGGAATGGTAACGTTCTGTACGACGTCCTTATTACAGCAATCAATAACATAATCAAAACCGTAATAAAACATAGCACGGAATATAATATTGAATACTTTGTTGATGAATATTCTATATAATTTACTTTATTGGGACACTAGCGAAGCGCCCTACTTTCGTACGGGCATAAATTTACGAATATTTCGGTTGATTTTTACAATATTTTCTTTCATACAAACCTTATCCGAGAAATTAAGTTGAGCGTGGGGTCCTGGGTTCGATTCCCAGGCCGGGCAAAAAGGGTAACTGAGTTTTTCCATTAGGAATTCCTCAATGGTTAATGGCAATAGGCTCGCCCCCTATTACATGGGACCTAAGTATACCGGCGAACTGTGGGTGTACATTGGTACTCCTCTGCCTTACCCTTCGGGGAATACAGGCGTGATGGTATGATGGTATGGAATTCCTCAATAACAGCCCGGAGTTTGAAAGTTAGTGGAATGACACGCCCATACCTCGGAAAGCACGGTAAGCCATTGGTTGTGTCGGATTGCCGTGACATCGGACTATGAAAGTTGGAGAAGACGGAGTGCACCTGAGTTTGCGCACACACTTATACGCTGCTGCGTACTTGCCTAGTCTGTATTAAGATTAGCTGCCGTGGCCGGTACCGGTCTAGAGAATACAGCCGAATAATTACGAACAAAAAAAGATTCAGCCAGATCAGTCCAGTTATTCTAGAGTTTTGCGCTTACCAACACATTTACCCATTCATTTTCAAATAAATAAAACAGTAACACGTTAAATGTTATAAAAAAAATATGTTAGAATTCATTTGAAATCTAAATGAATGGGAAGCCCACACCAACGTCTGGGAAATAACGTTAACACTATCCTACTACTATTATAAAGGCGAAAGTTTGTATGTATGGATGTATGGATGTATGGATGTTTGTTACTCTTTCACGCTTAAACGGCTGAATGGATCTGGATGAAATTTGGCACAAAGATAGATTATACTCTGGAATAACACATAGGCTACTTTTTATCCCGGGAAAATGTACGGTACCCGTAGGATAACACATCAACTGTGACGCGGACGAAGTCGCGGGCAGAAGCTAGTGTCCAATATTTAAACAAAACAAAACATCCAGGTGTCACGTTTCCGCGAAAACAAAATAATTACTGTGCAACTGTATTCATTGGAAAAAAATATTTATAATACTAGGTAACTCTTTGAATATTTTATAGTGGTATTTTGTGTTTATTTGTTTGCACCTAATAAGCTCCGTAACTGCTGGACCGATTTTAACAATTCTTTCAGGGATCTATAGCTACATTATTCCTGAGTAACTAAGGCTATACATCACGCTAAAACCCACGGGGGCGGAGCAGTAAGCTAAGAAATAAGTTGAAATAAGCCATGCGGACCGACTCGCTGACAGTTCTCTAGTAATATTATAAAGTGTATTCCTATTTATTTGCTTGTTTGTTTGTTCCGAATAAGTCTATAACTAGAGGACAGATTAAGCTACATTATTCTTGAGTAACATAGGCTATATAGCCTCACGCTAATAACCAAAGACGTAACTTAACGTGAATGAAATCAGCCACGCAGACGAAGTCGCGGGCAAACCTTTGTTTAATCTAAATAAATATATATAACTCAAAGGTCCACCCACTAAACCCACTGGACGGATCGGGCTGAAATTTGGCATGCAGGTAGATGTTATGACGTAGGCATCCGCTAAGAAAGGATTTTAATTAATTCTACCCCCAAGGGGAAAAAATAGGGGATGAAAGTTTGTATAAATCTTCTTAGATTTTCGACTGGTTGAACTGAAATTAAATATGAATAATAGGTAATACTTCTTAACGCGAGCGAAGCCGCGGGCAAAATCTAGTTTTATATAAAATTCAACTAATACAACATGTTCTTTCAACTTGTGGGAACAGCATTGTTATCCGATACTAACTAAATGTGGAACAAAACATGTTTCTGAACTTGTTTTTAACTTAGTTCAGAAGGGAAAGGTCTCGTTTTTGTGAAACTCAACTGAAGTTAGATTTAGATACAATGTAGTTAGTCGAGTTTACTTTGATTTAATGAGGTTAGGTGGAACATTTTCACCTTTTAACTAAGTTGATCTGTGTTTTAACAGTTTGTTGTACTGAGATTTTTAGAGAATAATAAGGAATAGGACTGATTTATTGCCATTAAATAGTTCTTCGGCTCCTGATGTTACGTGCTTACCGTTACCTAGGTGTAGACATCTGCAATACCAGAGGCCTTGCGTTAAATGCGTTGTCATCCCAGAGACAAAGTTGAAATGTCTCATGTGTCTGTAATTTCAGCGGCACCCATACCCTTCAAAGCAGAACACAGCAACACTGCTTTGCGGCAGAACTAGATATAATACTTAGGTAGAGGTAAAACTTCCCGGACGAGCTCCTTCACAAAGATCTGTACTACTACCAACTATAACTGGTTTATTATAACATTATTGAATGTCTGTGATTCCAGACTAAAATTTAACATAACAAGAACTTATTAAACATTACATGACCAATAACTAAATATCGATAGCACAACACGTTTAGAAACTTGCCCAAAAGTTGAACAAGTTAATTAACAAGTTTGCGATACAAATGGATTACATTAAACTTTGATGAACAATTGAAGGTTTTGAGTAGTTCATCTCATACACGTGTGTGACGGACTAAAGGATTAATTATTATTAATAGTATTAGGTACATTTACACAAGTAAGCTGAGAACAGAAGCCTTAGCTAGGCCTAGTTTAAGCGTTTCCGCACAAGACCGATTATCGGACCGATTTATGACATATTTCCTTAACGGCGAAAAGAAATCTGTTAAAAATCGGTCCGATAGAATCGGTCAAAATTTCGATCGTAGGCTGAGAGTCTACACGTCTTCGATTCGAATCGATTTTTGAATTGGAATACTATTGTACAAAGTTTTGATTTGCATCCTTGTCATTTAGGAGCTTGTCATAAAAAAATAGAAGTAATCAAATATAATTACGATACCTGGCCAATATTTAATAATATAACAGTATTCTAGAATACTCCTCTCGCAAAATTCAGAATTGCCCAGTTGCGTATGCGGTAGGCAGAGTTGTCGCGCGGCTATATCAATGTGTACATAGCGCCTAAACCCTATTTGAAAATCACGTCAAAAAAAAGATTTCAAAAACAATTTATTTTATTATTGATTCGTGTTAAGAATCACGAGCATAGTTAACTCCTTGAATTTGACGAGGATGCAAATCAGCGCCTTGTATAGCATTTTGATTTTATTTCATACTAGCAAGTGCTAGTGGTCCTAAGCGCAACTCCTACGCTTGAGGTCTTATGTTCGATTCTCAGGCAAAGAGGAAGAGTGTTATAGAGCAAAGTGTTATTGGGTTATGTTTATGAAATTCTCAGTAGCAGCTCGGAGTTAGGATTTATGCTTGGTAAATGGCAATATGCTCGCCCCTGTTACATGGGACTTAATAAAAACATACCGGCAAACTGTGGGTGTCCATTGATTACACCCCTGCCTCACCCCTCAGGGAATACAGGCGTGATGGCATAGAATAGTTGGAACAATATTTTGCTAATCTTTTTCTTTACACCATCGAAGGTGAACACTAATCAGCTTTACAAATGAATCTATTCAAAATTCATGTATAACATCGCCCCAAGCACACAGCGCTATGCCTCTCCTCAACACTAAGCCTAAACAATCAGAGAGCGCCGATCCCGTCATAATCTTCGCTTCAAAAACGAGCTCTCCTAGACAAACAACCCACACATACCGGGTGTTAGCCACAATCCCTTGAGAGCTGGTGGGTAGGCTCAGAAGTGCTACTTAGAAAGTGTGTGGAAATACACTTAATGGAGGTAAAAGTTACATGTTTTTCCCATCATTGTTTACTTGGAAACCTTGTGATTATGAAGATATTAAAGGTTAGTTCCAACAATTTTGTTCATACTAATACCGTCATGCCATGTATACCCAAAATTCGCCGGTAATTTAAGGTAATAGGGGGCGAGCCTATTTGAGAATAGTAACAGTAACACTTTTTGCTTGACCTGGAAATCGAACCTAAGACCTCTAGCGTAGCAGTCGCGCTTATTTTTCTTTATTTTTTTTAAGAAAACCGGTTTTAAATGTTCTTAATAAAATTCAATCAAATTAAACACAATGTTTTATGTGCATTACATTAGCTACCATAAACAGTGATGAAAAGTGGTCTTCTTCTTTTTGACTCGATGATAATCTAATAATAAAAGTGGCAACTTACGGGGCCCAATAATATAATTATTGGGCCCAGTAGGTTGCCATTTTTGTTTCTAAAAACAAAAGTTTATTGGGCAGTATGCGTAGTTAACAACTTGATGTGTTTACGCCTCGAATTTACTTTTACCATAAATAATGAACTCATGTTACTATGGACTATGAAACTCCTATTTATTTGCCCGACTGGCGTCATTGAAATTAATTGCATAAGCTCGCGAATTATATTAAAATTTGTTGAACGCTGTCATGTTTCCGCGAAATAATCATATTTTAATCAAATATCATTTAGACTCTAAATGATATTTGCTCTCTAAATTTTAGAGAGCTCCATTTACATATGTTTTGAATGATTATTATTTAAATAGTTTCCATCCGTGACTTCGTTCATTTAGTAGTCGAGTATTTCAAAAAATATATCTAGGTACTACTTGCAATATCCGTAAAAGAATATTTGTATAATCAGATCAGTACGTATGTCTAGACCTTATATCTTACAAACACACTTTACCTCTTATAATATTAGTTTAGATAAATAGGCATATTATCATAATTGCGGCATGTGAATTTTAATATGTCGTGATGACCCAGTAGGTTAAGGCGCCCGCTTCTTATGCACGAGGTTGTGGGTTCGCCACCGAGCATGGGCAAGTACCAATGTGAATTTTTCTAATTCATTTGTACTTTCTAACTAATGTCAGTGATATCCAAGATAAACTTAGAAAATACATAATGAATTAAAAAAAGTCACATTAGTACTTGCCCATGCCCGGTTGCGAACTCACAACCTCTTTAGAACGATGGTGCTACATAATATGTAGCACCATGACCTTATTCATCCCAATAGTCTGTGAACGGTGTTAACCTTCTGTTTCCACGTATCTTACGTCTCATATAAAATGTCGAACCTCCATCGTAGCAGCATAAACAATAGGAGGCCGGTGTTCCTCGGTACCAGCCACATAGACAAACTATGAAAAATGCTAGAAACATCCAAAAACGTCTGAAAAACTGCGACATTGTGTGACACGCATGTACTCATGTTTATGTCTGTCTGTTCATATAAAAGGTGATAAAAAGAACGATTTGAATCTTCTTTACTGCAGTCATAATCGGTTGAATGATATACCTACTCGGATTTTTTATTACACTTATATTTTAGATCTTATTGTTTTGAGAGTAAGAACTACATTTGAATGATAAAATTCTGGTGCGTAATGATATTGTGAATAATATATAATGATCACAGCGGACAAACCGTTTCTTTTGAGTACAAAACATCATCACAAAAAGTGCAGATACAATCAAGACCAATAACATCTGGTAATTTGAATAAATTTAATAGCACTTTAATTAGTAAGTTTATTAATTAGTGGTAGTACTTTGTATGAAAAATTCTTTTCAGTCGTGCAAACAGAGTTTAATAATATTTTTAAGAAAAAAACCAAAACAATTTGCCCAAAATTTTTATTTAGTGATTGGGCAACTAAAGGTATCAGGAAAAGTAGGGAACGTCTATTTGAATTGTATGGCCTTAAGCCTTATGTAAATACTGAAAGTTTTAATAAGTATGTTGCTGCTTACTCTAAAATTTTTAAAAATACTTGTAAGTCAGCTAAAGCCTTGTACATTAGTAACAAGGTTAAATCAGCAGATAATAAAATAAAAACGGTTTGGAAAATTGTTAATAACGAAACAAATAGAAATATAAGACATAATGCTGATTATAGTCTAGAGACTTCCCGAGGTCCCATAAGCACAAATATCGATGTGGCTCAGGAATTTGTAACATTCTTTACCAATATTCCAATTAAAACTACTGAAGCTTTAAATTCCTCGCCCGCACTTGCTATGGATTTAGTAAGGGCTAATGTTTCAGCCTGTCCCAAGGAATTTAAATTTAAACATATTAACCCTCTGATTGTTATAAAGACGTTCAAACAACTCAAGAGCAAGGTTACCGAAGATCTGTGGGGCATGTCTACTAATGTATGTAAATCAATAATTGAGACAGTAGCACCCTATTTAGCTTTGATATTTAATTTGTATATAGACCAAGGAGTTTTCCCTACTTTAATGAAGCACAGCAAGGTTATACCCCTATTTAAGTCCGGGGATAGCAAAGACACCAACAATTATAGACCTGTGTCGATTTTGCCGGTTTTCAGCAAGGTGTTCGAAAAAGTGATGCTCAATCAAATGCTCAATCATTTCAACTGCAACAACATCTTGCACGATCAACAGTATGGTTTCACCAGAGGGCGTTGCACTACAGACGCCGGTGTCACTTTAATTAAACACATCTTTAATGCATGGGAGGACTCACAGGATGCCATTGGCATTTTTTGCGACCTCTCAAAAGCGTTTGATTGCGTAAATCATGAAACACTCCTCCTTAAGCTCGAGCATTACGGACTTGGTCATCTGACGCGTGACTTGATAAAATCGTACTTAAATGATAGACTGCAGCATGTGCAAATAAACGGTGTAAACTCATTAGGCTTAAAAGTAAAGATGGGGGTTCCGCAGGGTTCAATATTGGGTCCGTTTCTCTTTTTAGTATATATTAATGATTTACCTCATTTACTGAAAAACCAACCTCAAATGGTGTTATTTGCTGATGACACTTCACTGATTTTTAAAGTAAATAGAAAGGCACAACATCTTGACGACGTAAATAACGCTATGCATGAGGTTCATAATTGGTTTACTATAAATAACTTAGTATTAAATGAGAAGAAAACTAAATGCATAAGATTCGCTTTGCCAAATGTTAAAAGTATGTCATGTAACGTTACATTAAATAAGGATATACTGGAATTCGTCGAAAAGACAGTTTTCCTAGGGATTACGCTTGACTCAAAGCTGCAGTGGAGTCCTCACTTAACATCTCTAGCAGGGCGGTTGAGCTCAGCCGCTTACGCTGTCAGAAAAATCAGACAATTAACAGACGTGGATACCGCGAGGCTGGTCTATTTTAGTTACTTTCATAGCATTATGTCTTACGGTATTTTGCTTTGGGGGCGGGCTGCAGATATAGAGTCTATCTTTATTCTGCAAAAGAGGGCTGTCAGAGCCATCTATAATCTTTGCAGGAGCGAGTCTCTAAGGGAATTGTTCAAAAAAATTAATATCATGACGGTTCCTTGTCAATATATATATGAAAACATTATGCACGTTCGAAAAAACCTTCATCTTTTCAAAAAAATTGGTGATAGACATAATGTTTATACTAGAAATAGGAATAAATTAGATCAACCAGGTTTCAGATTGTCTAAAGTACACACTTCTTTTATGGGGTACTGTGTAAAATGTTATAACAAAATACCGCTCGATATTCTCGAACTAAATGAGAGAAAATTTAAAACTTGCATCAAACGCACACTATGTAGTCAGGCATATTATAAGTTAGAAGATTATATTAATGATAAGAATGCTTGGCTTAATGCTGGTCCTGCTCCACAGAGACTCGGGCTCACAAATTAATAGATATTGTTTTTTTTGGGAATGTTTCTTACCCCTTTTTCATATTGATTGACCTTAATAACGTTTACCGTTATTTTATTGCTATTTATTACATACATCAGTCGAATAGGTTCACTAAAAACCTTAGTATTATATAATTTAACATAATTTATTTCAATTTTGTAAATGTGAGTACCATGGAGCCATTTATTTGTTAAGTTACTATGTGTTGGACACTGAGCATGGCAGCTGAGAGTTTCGTCATGCTCACTTTAATGTCTCGCTGACGGTGGCGCGTGGGTTGGGTCGTTTGGTTCCCTTCAAGATGGTTGAGCTAAATGGTGCTGATGCACGCGTCATATTCGTGAACGGGTGCTGTCAGTTGGGATTGGTCATCTCTTGACTGCCATGGCTTACATCTTTATTATAATTTTGTTATTTTTTATATTTCATTCTTTCACTTCATTGTTTTCACATATAGAAGCAACAAGAATATTGTAACCAAGTTTTTGTAAAAACCAAATTGAATGAAAAGAGTGTCCATGGAGTTTCTTGCTCGTTCTTCTCCATAGAGACCTACGTTTTGGAACGAGCAACTAGCTTCAATATTAAACTGTAACTTCTTGACAATTCAAAAGTGCCTGTAAATGGTCTAATTGAAATAAATGCTTTGATTTGATTTGATTTGATTTGAATACGGGTGTTATCCAAAGCCAAAGCAATGATTTCAGTGTTTTAGGAACCGTAATATATATATACCATCACGCCTGTATTCCCCGAAGGGTTAGGTAGAGGTGTACCAATGTACAGTAAGCGCTCAGAAATGCATACCCCCGCTAAGGTTCACTTTCCTATGAACACGGGCGCGATCCAGTCAGCGCGTGCGCATGTGTGTTTACGAGTGATGTCTCAACATTCCACAGATAACACACACTAATGAACCATCGTCGCACTACGCGAAATGGCATTATATTTCTGTTTACCGTACGAGTCCTACCCGACGCGCGACGTATTCTTACCATTGCATTGCTAAATTTCGCATAATTATAACATGTCCTGGCAGCTGGTTTGGATAAGAAAGGGTTTACGATCATTGAATTCCGAGTTCAAATCTTATACAGTACTAAGTGTGGCTGTTTTTTGTTTCTTGAAACCATAATAATGTTAGGCAAAATCTTTTTAGGTTTATGTTGAATTATTACGTATTCATGCTTGTTATTTATTTTTTATAAGAAGCAAATATTAGTTATTGTATTATTTATTTAACTTTTTATGTGATTTTATTTTAACTTTTTGTAATTGGAAGTAGGAAAAAAAGGCGTGCTGTGTGATAACAAAAATTTATTTTTAAAATTAACAAACTTATGAGAATTGTAACGTCACATTCCTGCCGAAATAAAAGAAGTTCTCTTGTAACTGTTCATAAGATTTTTTGTTGAATACCCACTTAGTCAATAAAATTCATAATAAGAGAAGGATATTTTAATAACACAAATAAATTTGGTGATGCTCACGTATTAAGTTTCTGAATTGGTATTCAGCAGAGTTAATTGAAAACTAAACTATAATTCAGACTTTATGAACAGGTTTTTTTTATGTAACGTCACAATAAACTTAGTGAGGTAATAGTTTAATAATTCGTTTTCTTGATGAAAAGAAGATTGAAACTAAACCTCAATTTAAGATCATTAAATAACTATATACGAATATATAATATAATTATGACTAAATATTTAGTTACACCGTCTAATTATTAAAACTAAAACATCCAGGTTATTAAATCTTGCATAACACCGTCTAATACTTCTTCATAAGTAGCACTGTTGCACGCCATCCCCACATATTAAAAACGAAACGTATTTTTTCTGGTTTATGATGCAGCTGTTGTTGTAAACAGTATGTTATCCAGTGCGAAACCACCAAACTTAATCCACTTCGCTGTTGAGTAGGTAGGATAGGCTATCTATCCTCTTCCTCGTATTTCTTTGCTCCGGAGACTAATAATAGTATTCCTCTAAAACAACAAAAAAAGTAATATTAGGCATTTATAACAAAATACTAAAGTGACTTAATTTTTTATATAATTTAATAATATTTATTTAATATAACAAATTTTAATATATTAAAACTATTTATTTATAAATTCCATAATAAACACATTTTTTTGGCGTCATTATATATTTAAAAATCAATAATAAGTATTAATCGAAATGCCACCAAATAATTTTAGGTCTCTTAGGTATAAATTTCAAATAAAAGTTTAATTTACAATTCGTTAATATAATACTCACATTCAGTCAGGTTTCATAAGATTTTAATTGGGACCACTTTTATGCAGCCCAATAATATTCGCCCTCGCCTCAGTAATATTATTTGCCTGCGTTTCGAGAATAATTACAATACCACTACGGGTATCTATTAAATCACTCGTTACTAACCAACAAACACAACCAAACGACAACGCTCATTCCAATCAAGTTAAATATGCACAAAACTCATGTCTACCTCACAGAAATCTAAATTCTTTATTAGTTTTCTACGACTACCCTTTTAAATTTACGAAATGTGTGAACAAAGCGAACAAGATAAAGAATATTATATTTCTGTCCATTTCTTCAAATTGAGTAAAAACAAAAAGACAAAAATAATGTGAGATTCGAACTCACGGCTCATTGATTAACGCCGTCTACTGGGCGCGCTTAACCAATAGACTATCTTGTCTCATGTAGAAACGTTGAAATTATGAACTACATTCACAACGATGATACATGTGTCTATTCTTGAAAGTAAAAGGTCGTAAGTCAAACTAAACGTCAACCTAATACGTTTTGAGATTGGGTATGGACTTTTGGTCGCCACTGTACACCCACAGTTCGCCGGTATATTTAGGTCCCATGTAATAGGGGGCGAGCCTATTGCCATTAACCGGGCACAAATCCAAACTCCGAGCTGCTACTGAGAATTTCATAGAAAACCCCAATAACACTTTTTGCTCGACCTGGAAATCGAACCCGGGACCCCTTGCACAGCAGTTGCACTGGCGACCACGAGACCAACGGGGCAGTTTTAGGAACCGTTAGTAACAAAAACAAACGTCTTTTCTTGCGAACGTATTCATCAACCCTAATCTCTTCAAAGTTAGAGTGAACAGGCTTCTTCTGGGTAAGCTCACTCCATCGTAGACTTTGCCTATGTCACCTCTGATCTAGAGTCTAGAGCTTACCCATCTCGAATTAAAAAAAGAAAAGCTATATCTTTGTAGTAATTTATTTTCACAACCACTTAATAAAAAAATATCCCAGCCTATTTCTATCCCACTGCAGGGTAAAAGCCTCTTCTCATCCAGAGAAGGCACGAGCATTGATCACCACACTTGCTCAAGTCAGATTGGCGATTACAGACTTATTTAAAATCCAGCTATCAAACCTACAAACTCATACATGACAGGCGGGCATCTTAACCACTGGGCCATCACGACTATTCAACAGCTAATAACTTGGAAGATTAAATTTCAGAGAGAAATTCTTTACATTCCTTGAGTTTTCAAATTACCTGTGAAGCGTCTAATGGAAATAAATAATTTTCTCTTTGAGACTTCAAAATACTAATTTAATGAATGTTATCAAATTGTACGATTGGTATTTAATACGACCTGTTTCAAACAAAAGAAAACGATAAATTATGAAGCAGGTAGATACTACTTTGTTCGGAACATTCCCGAACGCGGGCGGCGGCGCGCGGCGGCGCCAGAGACGGCGGAGGCGGCGACGGCTGTACGCGTCCTGTACGCGTCGCGAGTCCTAACTAATTCGTTTGTTAATCTAATTTTAACAATAAAATTAGTTGTTTTGTAACCAGCATCGCATCATTTCTCAAGCCTACTTACTACAGTCCCCTACAACTTTCTACCCGCCAGTTCGTACGCGTGACTTATTTCAGCAGCGTTAAGTTACGTCTTTGGTTGCTGCTCCGCCCCTGTAGCTCGTAGCGTGATGTTATATAATTTGTACTATTCCTCATGAATTTGATTATCATATGCAATAAGACTTTTTTGAATACGACTAGTGGTTCTAGAGATTAGCACGTTTAAAGAAACACACGAACGAACGAAAAAACGCTTCAACTTTAAGTATATAAAGTGTGCAAGGCTCAATGGAGCTCGTCCGGTACATTAGCTATCGCAGCTAAGCAGTGTTGCTGTGCCCCTGCGGGATTTTCAAACTTTAAAGCTTTGATTCTGAAATTGCTGTGCTTCTGGTATTGTAGATACCATACGATAGTAAGAAACATGGGCTATAATTATTAGTCTATCAATATTTACCAGCCAATAACTGTCCCACTGCAGGGCAAAGGCCTCTTCTCATACTCGTACAGAGAAGGCACGAGCATTATTCACCACGCTTGCTCAAGGCGGATTGGCAATTTCAGACTTATATTAATTATAAGTCCAGGTTTCCTCACGATGTTTTCGTTCACCGATGTCAGTGATGTCAGTGATGTCCAATATAAACTTAGAAAGTACATATGAATTAGAAAAAGTCGCGTATAAAAATAAAAATTAAAAACCATATTTATGTGTGCAAAATTTCAGCTAATTTCGTTCAGCCGTTTATGCCTGAAAGAGTAACAAACATCTATCCATGCCATCCATGCATTCTCACAAACTTTCACATTTATAATTATTGTAGCATAGAAAGTGGTAGAGTTGAGTTGTCTGCCACCTTTCTAGCCTTTTTTTTTATAACTGCCCCGTTGGTCGCAAGTGCGACTGCTGTGCAAGGGGTCCCGGGTTCGATTCCCCAGGTCGAGCAAAAAGTGTTAGTGGGTTTTTCTATGAAATTCTCAGTAGCAGCTCGGAGTTTGGATTTGTGCCCGGTTAAGGGCAATAGGCTCGCACCCTATTACATTGGACCTAAATATACCGGCGAACTGTGGGTGTACATTGGTACACCTCTGCCTAACCCTTCGGGGAATACAGGCATGATGGTATATAATTATCATTATGTCTTCTTTCGCTCTAGGTGGAGCAGAAGGGAGTGTCAGACTCTTACTGACTAAAACACATCCGTGTTTCTCCAAACCGGTTGCGTTTCAGAGCCGCCGTAACAGCCTCTCTTTCGAACAAATTCTGCAACCTTACTAGCCTACCGATGATATAGAAAGCTAGAACACTTGTAACCACTTGTGGGCCGTACTGAAGGTCTCATTAATACGGTACGTCAGGTGATAAACGTCACAAGCGGCCTCCACCTGTTGGCTGCGTCACACGACGCACTTGTACGCTCTCACAATTACCATTTCTTTAAAACTGTATTTACGGTTTATTTATTCTTAGAACAGTTTTTTCTGCGTACATTGATTGATACTTCGCCAATTGTGACCTACATTATTATAAGTTATGATTAAAAACCCCCACACTAAAAATAAAGATTAAATAAAAAATAAGTTCAAGACGAAGAAAACAAGAAGAAAATAGACGTTAAAGAAGAATATAGATTGATATCTGTATCCATACTAATACAATAAAGATAAAGAGATTTTTTATTTGTGTTCTTCTTCAAATACGCTAAAATCTGGAACTACCAGACGGATTGTAAATGATCTTTGTAAATTTTTTTTTTATGCCATTGGATGGCAAATAAGTCGGCGGCCCACCTGATGTTGAGTGGTCACCGCTACCTACAGACATCTGCAACACCAGAACCTTTGCAAATGCGTTGCCATCCCAGAGACCAAGTTGAAAAGTCTCATGAGGCTGTAATTACACTGGCAAACACTAAAAACACAGAACAAAGCACATTTAATATCATCAAAGTCTTCATCTCTCTCTCTCTACGCTGAGATCACGTTCAAATATTATATTCAAAATAACATTCGTCTGTTGGAAGTTGACCTGAGTTTAATTAACTCGGTGCCACTGTAAGACAATCACGCGTCTCGTGGGGCACACGTACGTGAGTGTTGTGACTCGTAGTGCGGGGGTATTATACTAGGAACATTATTAATGTACTAGCTTTTGCCCGCGACTTTGTCCGCGTAAATGTAAATGCTTCAATTTAAAATTCAATAAAAAAATTATATACCATCACACCTGTATTCCCCGAAGGGTTAGGCAGAGGTGTACCAATGTTCACCCACAGTATATCTTAAGTCCCATGTAATAGAGGGTGAGCCTGTTGCCATCAACCGGGCACAAATTCTAACTCCAAGCTGCTACTGATAATTTCATAGATAAACCCAATAACACTATTTGATCGACCTCGGAATCGGACTCAAGACCTCTAGCGTAGCAGTCGCACTTAGGACCACTTAGGGTTAGCGAAGCAGCTACTAGAACTACAATCAACAAGTAAATAAGTACTTCAATTTTAAATTCAATCATGATTCAAAAGGCACGTGGCGCCATCTATTATCATAAGAACGTTATTGTTGTTTTCCTCGGGAACAGTTCTTTTCTTCGGAATGAAAAGCACACTATATCCGTTTCTGTACACCTGGCAAGGTATGTGCAAAATTTCAAGATGATCGGTTCAGTGGTTTAGGCGCGAAAAGGTAACAAACAAACAAACTTACTTTCGCATGTATAATATGAGTTAGGAAGTTAAGATGTTTCTTTATGTTTGTTCTTCTTTGAGGCAGTAATGGAGTAATGGATGGACGTGATGTTTTGGCATGTTATGGGCCCGAGAATAATATAGGCTACTTTTCATTGAGATAATTTTGTGGGAAAGACTATAGAAACTGACTTAAGTAAATGAGAAGCTTGACAGAGGAGAGATAATTTTTATGTTTGACTAAATTATATTTTATACATCTTAGACAACAAACTATAACTATACTCACAGAAGAGGACTGCCTCATTAGTCTGGTGGTCCTAAGCGCGACTGCTACACTAAAGGCTCCAGCAGACTGGATGCGTATGCGTAGACGTGCACGTACCTCTGAGTTGTAATGTATGGAACTGTATGTGACAGGACACACCGCTTGCGTGACGTGTGCACGCGTTACGTCACGCAAGCGGTGTGTCCTGTCACATACAGTTCCATACATTACAACTCAGTGGTACGTGCATGTCTACGTGCACGTCTACGCATACGCATTCGGTCTGCTGGAGCCTTAAAGGTATTAAATTCGATTCCATGTTATGGAGTTTTTATTAAATTCTCAGTAGCAGCTCGAAGTTAGAATCTGTGTCCTGTTAGTGGCAATAATCTCGCCCACTATTACATGGGACCTAAATTAGAAAGACAATAAACAAAATCACAAGGGTCACCTACTAATTACAAATAGAATATTCCTCCCTCTGTTTGCTATTTATCGAGCCCCGGCCATTTCTCGAGAGAAGCCCAACATTTCACTTAAACACCCATTTATAATCATTTTAACTTATTTATCACCACAAGTCCCGAAGAGGCAAAATCTCATTATTTTTATCCGGGAAGCAGCGAGCCGTTTAGTAGAATTATTACGGGCTCGGGATTGGCTAATGCAGGCTCCAATCAAAACGATCGATACACGTTTAGATTGGGTACAGATTTAGTATGGGGATTAGGTGTGGCCGGGTTCGCTGTAAGCTTAGGTTTTGCGAAGAATTATTCGAAAAGGCCGCGTGGACGTCGCGTAAATGACACAAGAAAATGACTGTATGCTATGCAAACGCTACGTTAGCCGTCGTGTACATGCTGCGGGTTGTTCGAAAGAGATACCGCGCCCCCGGAACGCAAAGGGCACATGAAGAAACATAGACGGGTTTTAGTCAGTAAAAGTCTGACACTCCCTCCCGCCCCGCCCAGGGCGGGGGAAGATATTTGATGATTTCCCGAAAAAAAAAAGCCGTCGTGTACATGTGATAACTAAATTATGAAACACCGACTTTCGAAGCTGTTTACGTATTTTTATATCGTATTATATTTTAACTCGTTTTTTTTTTAATTGCCTCAAATTACGAAATTCTCCTGTATCGTGGGTGCTCGTATAAACTTATAAACTCACATACACTAACATCCAGACCCGGATCAACCATCTGTAGGCCATACAAATATTTGTTTCATACGGAAAACGAATCCGCGACACGCAGCGTAGCAGCTTATCGCTCAGCCACTGCGCCAATCGTGTCGTATTTAAGGTGGGATTTAGTTTGTTACTGTGGGGTTGACTTCTATTGTAAATTAGGAAGCCTTCAATCAAGGGTTCAACTTCACCCCAAATCTATAATGAATAATTTAATAAAAAAATTAATTCTGAAAATGTATACTTTAATATAATAAAGTCCAAGAGTTTTATTTATTTGTTTATCATCACGCTACAACCCATGAGAGCAGAGCAGTAATAAAAAACGTAACTTATCTTTGGTGGAAAACACCACGCTACATAAGTCGCGGGCACAAGCTAGAAAATAAATAAAGTAAAAAAAAAAAGAACTATTTTACAGGAGACGTTCAATTGTTTCTTTGTTCGTACTGTATTCTTCTGATAGCTAAATCTCAAAGGAGGGAAACGCGGGCGAGTTTCACGAACTTTCCAACTTCGTTGAATTTTAAAATAACTGTATACCTACTAGTCGAAGGAAATTGAGAAAACAATAGCTGTGTCTGTAGAGATTTAGATTGGATGCCTCTAGAAGTTTTTCCAATAGGTAGTTTTTAAGCCATTTTGATAACTGAATGTTTAATACGTTTGTTTGGCGCCCGCCTCTTATGTATGAGGTTGACGGTTCTATACCTGGTAAGTACTGATGTGACGTTTTCAATTCATATTCAAACTTCAATATTTAATACATATGCTTAGAAATATTTTATAAATCACTTTTATTGTTTTGTTTATTGAAATCAGGCATCAAGATTCAAGGCCCATAGAAAATACATATTTCAGTACATACGGTAATATGTAATACTAACCAGAAACAATATAATTAATTTACTACATCACCGTTAAGCCGGCGTCGTTTACTCTCGTACAATAATTTCCTCCTGCTACATTATCTCTTCACCACTGCATTTGAACTTTTTTGTTAAATAAAGTTTAAATAAATAAATAAACAACAGCAGCCTTAAGGAATCACTTGTAAGTTCTATTATTCGATGACAACTCACACTATTCATCAAATGAATAACAAAGACGACCTTGAGAAAATCTCTAATATATAAAACAAACATCGGTACCAATGGAAGGCTATCCCATACGAGTTTACGATCTCGACTAGAGATTGACTACCCACTATTACTTTCGGTTCCTATAAACAACGGTCCGTTATATAGAGGTATTCCTCGTAGCGCTCCCGTTTTGAAGCGCGCCCATCTAAGCGCTACTGTTTTGTTCCTCGAAGCTCTCCTAAAAGAAGCGCTTCGAGGAAGGATTAAAAATATTAAAATTTATTTCCTCGTAGCGCTCCCATGATTAACTTTCGGATAGAGATGGGACTATACTAACTGAAATTATCGATAATAAGTAGAACACATTGTTCGTTCTATTTGTAATATACAACTAGCGGCCCGTCCCGGCTTCGCACGGGTTTGGTATTTTTTTTTATTGTAAATCCTTTAGTCCGCCAAATAGATGAATACTTATAATCTGCCGACATAACCTATTCATATATTTTTATTGTTTAGAAAGCTTATGATTTCTTAAAAAGATATTATTCTCTCAATTACGTTTTTTTTTTTTTTTTTTAGAAAAATACGTTACCCCACACTAGGATTATCTCCTGTATCGTGGGTGGTTACAAACATATAATCTCACATACACAAACAGCCAGCCACCCGGAATAACTATCGGTAGGTCATACAAGTATTGGTTCCCTGCGGGAATCGAACCCGCGACACGCAGCACAGCAGTCGATTGCTCGGCCACTGCGCCAATCGTGTTGTCAAATTGGTTCAACTTCGAAGTCGATGATGCACACATGAGTTTTTAAAAATTATCGATATAATTAATTACGTTTACTTCATGCTTTTCCCTATTTTTACACGTGGGAGCGCTTCGAGGAAATAAATTTTAATATTTTTAATCCTTCCTCGAAGCGCTTCTTTTAGGAGCGCTTCGAGGAACAAAACAGTAGCGCTTAGATGGGCGCGCTTCAAAACGGGAGCGCTACGAGGAATACCTCGTTATATAGAAGACTAGCTTTTGCCCGCGACTTCGTATGCGTAAATGTCGTTTATTATTTAGAATTCAGTCTTAATTCAAAAGACACGTGGCGCCATCTATTATCATTAGAACGTTATTGGTGTTTTCCTTGTGAACAGTACTTATTTTGAGATGAAAGGTACCCTATGTCCATTTCTGTACACCTGACAACGTAAATGACAAATTTCAGGATGATCGGTTCAGTGGTTTAGGCGTGAAAAGAAAACAAACAAACTTACTTTTGCATTTATAATATTAGTTAGGGTACACGAGTTTTGTATTACCGGGAAGTTCCGATACCAAATTGAATGTATTAATCTTTATTAATAAAATGGAATGCCTTCGAACTTTGATGGGTTGCTATTGTTTTGATTCTCTTTGAAATCGATTTCCTAAAATATTGTATTAATTATTTTATATTCGAGAGCACTGAGATCAAAGTTCATTGGTCCAATTTGCGTAGTAAGGTGCATACCTAGCTGCGCGGGTTGCGGAATTTGTTCAAAATAGTCACCGCGGCCCTGGAACGCAAAGGGCATTATTAAGGACCACGGATGGGATTTAGTCAGTAAGAGTCTGACACTCCCTTCCGCTCCACTCAGTGCGAAAGAAGTCATTTAAAGATTTCCTATTGTTGAAAAAAAAAGGTGCATAACGGGGCATTCACAACCAAAGTAAACAATACAAGAACCTCAAAAAATACATTCTACACACAAGATTCTAAAATGGTCTATTTTCCAGACACATAAATGATACGGGACCTCTAGTCCGCGAGTCCGACTCACACTTAGCACATTATTTTACTGATTTATGTTTTGAGAGTTTATTATTCAATATACTCAATTTATTAAGTCATAAACTGAACTGTAGGTTGATTACACAGAAAAGAAAGGACTTTTTATCACTTCATCTAAAGCTCATAAAATAATATGTTTTACATAAATATATTCGAAGTCATCTGGTTCCGAAGTTTATGCCCCGTAGTCTACTGGACTGGGTCTGATGCAGCGTGTTTAAGTATGACCCTTTTATCACTTCGTCTAAAACTCATAACGTAATATTTTTTACATAAATATATTCATAGTCATCTGGTTCCGAAGTTTATGCACTGTAGTCTAACTGGACTGGTCTAATACAGCTTGTTTAAATGTAAGCCGATCATAACTGAAATACATAATAAACATTTATTTCTAGCAGCACAATAACAACCTACCAAACCAAATATTACTGAAATACTCAACAATAGTTGCAGTGTGGCTCAACCACACTGCAACTATTGCTAGAACTTCTACTTGAGCCATATTTTGGCGGCAACATGTGGCTGCAATGCTTAGCCTGTAATGTTTAAGTACTGCCTCGCCAAACTCGAAAATGTTGCGCTATTAAGTGCAGTAAAAGTTTTGCAACCACCAGCACAATCACCAGCTCGCTACATGAGCACCAAAATCATAACCAATAAGCTTACATGTATGGAGCAAAAAAAAGCTGTTTTTAGGGTTCCGTACCCCAAGGGTATAAAACGGAACCCTATTACTGAGACTTCGCTGTCCGTCCGTCATCCGTCTGTCTGTCTGTCTGTTTTTATAGATAATGGAACGGAACCCTTCTTGCGCGAGTCCGACTCGCACTTGGCCGGTTTTTAAGGGAATGTCAGACTTTTACTTACCCATCCGCGTTCCTTCTAATGCCCTTTGCGTTCCAAGGCACAACCTGGTAATCGAACCTAGAACCCCACACTTATCAACGGGGCAATTCAAAACAATGTATCTGCCTAGTTGCCGAAACTGTGTCTGTAAACGATCATTATAAGCAATAATTTAAATACAAAATGGCGTCGCCAGGCCCCGGCTTAGCTTCGTGTGAAACAAACGACCCACAAGGACACAGTTTAGAGTACGATGATAATGTCATTTTATGTCGTGTAGTCAGGTAGAATGTTGCGTGAATATAATGCTGAAGTTTTTGGAATTATAAGGTGAGTAAACCAGATGAAAAAATGTGTTATTACTACATACCATCACGCCTGTATTCCCCGAAGGGTTAGGCAGAGGTGTACCAATGTACACCCACAGTTCGCCGGTATATTTAGGTCCTATGTAATAGGGGGCGAATAATAGCAAACGACTGAAAAATCGTCTTATTTTAAATCAAACCTCATTTTTATCAACTCATGTTGGTAAATCCCAAGATATACAAATAAAAGCTCCGATTTACCAATATTCACGATTTTACAGAAACAGTAATACCACAACAGTAGTAGGTAACAGTAATAATAGGCTCGCCCCTTATTACATGGGACTTAAATATACCGGCGAACTGTGGGTGTACATGCGTACACCTCCGCCTTATCCTTCGGGAAATACAGGCGTGATGATGCTATATTGCTATTAAAGTTCGGCAGATGCTAGGTTTTACCGAAACAAAATTCCATGTACTTTTTTCTGCTGCCGAGATTTACCAAGGCCAATAATTAAACTAAAATATTACGCTGAATGTTTTAGACATACCATTTTTCAACATTTACGGAGTCTTTGAAGTAAAACCGCAAAGAAAAGGATTATTACAAAAGTCGTCGGACTTTTACCATTAAGACTTGATAAATCTTGGGATTTACTGAAAAATCTTAGGTTACAGTAAATCCGTAGTTCTAGCTTTTACAGTAACATTTACAAGCTTTAAAGAAGTCATTAAAAATCTATTCTTACTTTATGAGAGTTTTCATGATAATCTCAACAGGATATACTCGTAATAATGTCCCTGGTGAACTGTGAGTGTACATTGGTACACTTCTACCCAACCCTTCGGGGGATACAGGCGTGATGATGTGTTATCCGTACTAATATTATAAATGCGAAAGTAACTCTGTCTGTCTGTCTCTTCTTCATGCCTAAAGCACTGAACCGATTTCAATGAAATTAGGTACAGATATAGTCTGGGACCCGAGAAAGGACATAGGATAGTTTTCATCCCGGAAATCCCCCGGGAACGGGAACTATTAATCCACGCGGACAAAGTCGCGGGTAAAAGCTAGTGTATAATAATGCCACCTTGAGAATTTTCCACTTTGAACCAATTTTAATAAAAGACTGTAAATTCATCTACCTCCTACTTGGGATTGAAATTTACGTGTCCAATTACTACAGGGTCGTCACTTGTAATGCGTCTAGTGAGCACCTCTGACGAACCCTACAGGGTCCCGTACGTGACGGACTTCATAAATACACGTCCCTAATATAAGTCTATATTTAAAACGAGACCCTGCTTTGTAAACTTCTGTGTAATGTACCTAACCGAGTTCCAGGCAGTATAAATTCCATACAAATTTGAACCTTAACTGTTATCTAGAAACCTGAATTTTCTTTAGCTTCACAGCTTGATATGCGCTCCTGCGCTGCCCGGTTGGTGGAAATCGTACATAGGGCGCCACTTCCACGGACGACACGATCTCGTGATAGCTAACGAAACTGCTAAGCGTAAGGTTCTGGGATTGATTCTTAGATCGGGAAAAGTGTTATTAGGTTTTTCCACTAAGAATTTCTCAGTAGCAGCCCGTAGTTTGAAAATTTATGGTTTCTCAAAAAACACGTAAAGCCGTTGGTCCTGAGCCTGATCTTACCCCGACTGTGCGGTATTACTACGGACTATGAGAGTAAGAAAAGATGAAGTGCACCTGTGTTTGTTCTCACACAAATGTGCACTACATATACAAGGTTACTTTTCATTCACCGGTCATATTTCAGGGGGTGAAAGTATTCATGAATATGAACAACTTTTGCTAAAGGACCAACCCAGAAATATGAAAAAAAAACCGCTGTTCCGTACATTTTGATAGTGTTGTAGTGCAGTTTTGTAAGGAACAGCAGATTTTTTTTTTCATATTTCATAGTTGGTTCCATTATGAAAGTTATTATATTCGGGAGTACTTTCACTCCCTGAAAAATGGCTGGTGAATGAAAAGTAACCCGGTACCTATAATACCTTTTACGTATTTTGCGAATTTCCATTGACATTAGTCGCCATGACCAAAATTGTGTCCGGAGAATATTACTATTGACACAGATTAAATAAGTACAGATACTTCACTCAGTAGAAAATTTCCAATACCTACTGCTATAATAGCCTACTCCGTCGCGTCAACTCGCGTCAGCAACCACTGCAAACTAAAATGTGCCTAAATGCTCAAGCGTACAGTTGTGATCGCTTCGCACCGCGCGATCCCACAACAATCGTAAGGCTGCCTCTTCGATAAAATTAAATTAACATAACTTTTTATGTCTATGTTATTGAGAACTGTGAATATGTTCTGACTTATATGTGGCAGTTTAAAATTGTATCGTAAATGATTAAAAAAAAATTTTTTTTTTATAAATTGGTGCTGACTGTACAATACATCTAGATAAAACATAATTATTCCTTCTTTTACTTGATTTGCACCCATCTACAATTCTACAACACATAAGGCACCAGACGGCATCGTAGGTAACGAATGAAACTATTAAAATTGAACAACGTGCGTGATGCGCTTGCGAAAACCGCACTGAATTTGGTTCGCAAACGGCCCGAGACCGCTCGGCCGGGCGGTAGGCAATTATAGCGCGCAAGTACATAGAGTGACGGAGGCCTGCTATTGATCAGACAAAACAAAAGCTCCGTGCGTCGTGGCCTCGTCTTCCTCGCTCCATTACTCCTACATTAACAGATTATCACAGCATTTATCTTCAAAGAGGAGATGACAGTCGGATCAAAGGTCAAACGTATCATTAGGACAATTTGAGGACTCAACTGTCTGAGTAACGGACTTATTAATGTTTTGATGAAATTAGAAATTAATTGATGGAGCAAATGTTTTATTCTTCAGATAAAGAAAGGCGGGTGGTCTAGAAGAGGCATTCGAATTTAAATTCGACAATCATTTGACAAGTAGCTTTTAGTATACCATCACGCCTGTATTCCCCGAAGGGTTAGGCAGAGGTGTACCAATGTAATTTAGGTCCCATGTAATAGGGGGCGAGCCTATTGCCATTAACCGGGCACAAATACAAACTCCGAGCTGCTACTGAGAATTTCATAGAAAAACCCAATAACACTTTTTGCTCGACCTGGGAATCGAACCCAGAACCTCTAGCGTAGCAGTCGTGCTCAGGACCACTAGACCAACGAGGCAGTCTAACTATTGTGCTAACTTTCTGTGCTAATGAGTTTTTTTGTCAGTCTGAATTAACAGCTCATTCCACCACCATTTCCGAATGCAACCCGGTTAAATAAAAGGTATACCAGTAACTTTAAAAAAAGAAAATGTTTTGTGGATTTATTTGTTAGTGATTGAGTGTTTCGAATATGTTCGTTATTTAGAAAGTTCCGCTATTGAACCGCCTGCAACTGAAGTTTGAAAAATAACCAATATCAGCTTGGGTCTCACCACCTCGCAGCAAGCGAAGCACTTTTTTAAACGTATTAAAAATAACAGTTATTTGTAAAAGCTTAAAAAAATGTTTAAATAAAGAATAGGTACTGGATTCTATTATTACATAACCTAACAGTGACTGCCCCGTTGGTCTCGTGGTCGCAAGCGCGACTGCTGAGCAAGGGGTCCCGGGTTCGATTCCCAGGTCGGGCAAAAAGTGTTATTGGGTTTTCCATTAGGAATTTCTCAGTAGCAGCCCGGAGTTTGGAAGTTGGTGGTGTGACACCCCCGTGGCTCGGAAAGCACGTAAAGCCGTTGGTCCTGCGCCTGATCTCTCTCCGATCATGTCGGATTGCCGTCCTATCGGGCTATGAGAGTTAGGGAAGAGGGAGTGAATCTGTGTTTGCGCACACACTTGTGCACTATAATATCTCCTGCGTACGTGGCTAGTCTGCATTAAGATTAGCCGCCGTGGCCGGAGTCGGTCTGGAGAATTACATTTTTTTACAACCTAACAATTGTCACCACATCAGCCGTCCCTTTGTTCTAAGTACATAATAGGCCATTCTCGTTTATTTTTAAAGCCTTGGCCTAGCCTGACAACTATTAAGGCCACAAAATAGTCATTATTATGTCGTCAATGTCTCCGGCGTAATGAAGCGGTCACAATCGCGAGAAAATGGACTGAGATATTATGGACTCACTTAGAACTTACATTAGTTGGGATTGACGTAGGTGGGGGGGGGGGGGGGAGGCTGGCGCCATAATTGTCTTTGAGGTCAATTATTGTTTGTTTGTTTGTAAGATTACTTTCACTCATAGATAGCTGTACTATTGTGCTATAGTATGGAGTTTCTTGCCCATTCTCTTTCATATAGTTTCGTATTCGGGGGGCGTATAGGGGTTCGATTCCCAGGTCGAGCAAAAAGTGTTATTGGGTTTTTCTATGAAATTCTCAGTAGCAGCTCGGAGTTTGGATTTGTGCCCGGTTAATGGCAATAAGCTCGCCCCCTATTACATGGCACCTAAATATACCGGCGAACTGTGGGTGTGTATTGGTACACCTCTGCCTAACCCTTCGAGGAATACAGGCGTGATGATGGTAGATCCTTTTGAAAAAAGCAACTACATTCACTTCTTTATTTTTCATGTAAATGACGTTCAAACGCGCATTTTGGTGGCCGTATTGAAATAAATGATTTGGTTTTAACTTTAACTTTATGTGTCAATTGTAAAAGGCATGTCTTATGGTGGGTCCACACGACACAGACTTTTATCTGTACAGACATCTGCACAGACTATAAAGTCTGAGTAAAAATTTGATTTACCAAATGTCTGAGCAGACTTTTCATCAGTTCAGACTTCGATTTTAATGAATGAATAAATTAAGTAATTCAATAATCATGAGTTTTGCTCCGACAATCGTACAGACATGTACGCAGACTTCCGACTTTTCTGATACACCGACATTTGTCTGTACTGATGTCTGTACAGACAAAATTCTATAGAAGTCTGTGTTAACCATATGGATTGTACTGATCTGGCAAATAAATCATTATTATCATTATTAAGTCTGTGTCGTGTTGACCCACCATTATGGCACCTTTTGGTACTTTATCATTAAATGTATGTAGGTATTGCTTTTTTAATGTAAGGGTAATGATGTAATGATAATGTTATGTGCCTACAATAGGTACCTACTTATTGCCTAGTAAGCCTACATTTCCACTCACATTTACTTTCCCTCATTGCAAATAATTTATAACCTTCCCACAATAGCTTATAACGATCAATAAAGTGACTAAGCGTCACGGAGGAATAGAAAATGTCTTTCAATATTTCTCCGCACAGTAAAGATTTTTATTCACATCAAGTCCATTTTGGAATAATCTCTAAATACCTAACATTTATCCTAAAATTCTGCTTTGAATGATAAGCAGGTTCTTCTGAATGCACTATATCTATTGCAGCTTCACGATCTCGTTCGTTTTGGAGCCCAATTGACTAGCCTTTGTAATGGAGTCTAAAGTCATAGTACAGGTGAGGATAGAAGGTGAAAATGGATGACCTCTTATAACCCCGTATTTTAAGCAAGACAAAAGTACAGACAAGGTGTCAAGCTTCGCTCAAATTGGGGAATAGCAGACCGTGCCCATGGCGCGTTCGTGTTCCACGCGTGCCTCAAAGATATATCAGCAAAACAAATCGGAGGGCCCACTCAGGGTCGATGCCTGCCGGGGCTGCGGGTTGTTGGAAAGAAATACCGCGCCCCCAGAACGCAAAGGGCACAAGAACGAACACGAATGGGTTTTGGTCAGTAAAAGTCTGACACTCTCTCCCGCCCCGCTCAGGGCGCGAGAAGTCATTTGATATGTCCCATAAGTAAAAAAAACACCTTCAATTGCTTTTTTATTTACTTTAGGAGTTGTTCTGAGTGTGCCTTCTTTACTTGCTTGTGTAGTGAAACATTCGTATGAATATTAACATCATTCATTTCTTTATTTCCGTCCTATTGTGTCTGCGACGGAACAGTATCAAGTATTCTGGACAGAAATGAATGCTTCTTTGTCGCAGCTTTAAAACAGTCATCTGTTACAGAATTTTATAGGTCAGTACCTGCCTGACGGTAGAGGTTTCATTGAGAATGTAGGTCGATTTATTAATATTTAGGTACTGGTTTGTTTTATTGTGTTAGTAGGTTCTGCCGGTGACTTTGTTCGTGTGATAGTCAAGTTAATTATAAAACATAGCTGGTACTCGGTTCATAGTGAAAATATTTTTGTGTGTGTACTTTTATTTCTATACATTTATTTGTCTTGTCTTTATGTCAGTAAAGTTCATAATTGTACCTTAGCTTTAAGCCTATTCTATATATAAGGCTGGCTACCCTAATAGGCTCAACGCTAAGGTACAATTATTGACCCTGTAAGGGCTTAGCAACATAAATAACAAAGATAAATTACAATTAATTAATTACTTATTATTAATGCCTTTAAATTTATACAGATTGTTCGGTCCGACACACGTAAAAAACGTTTTTTAGTTTTTATATTAATTACGGTTCATAAGAAACAGCTCGCTGACAGACGGACGGACAACTGCGCCTTAGTAATAGGATTCCGTTGGAACCCCAAAAACGAACATACTAACTACATAAGACTACTGTATTGATAAGTGAACACCTCTGAAACGAGCGTTTTCACTTCAAGATGATATTTCAGAGTGTTTGAAAAACGAATGTAAGCCATCAAAGTTATCAGCTCTCTTCAGAATTAAGATTCCCGGAGCTAAGCTCGTAAATTACGATTTAAGACGTCGATATTCCGGATAAAGGCGTGTCCGGACTTAAGTTTCCAATTCCCGGAGTAAAATCCGGCAATCCCAGTCGCACACCTTACCAGGGATTTGTAAATGGTAACTTAAAACGTAGGAACACAACTAAAGGATCTTATTTCAAGAATTCTAGGCACTTGACCTACTTACTTAGAAAACTTTCTCACAACCAGTTTTCAGAAGGAGAAAGCAGTATGCGGTTAGTTATAATTTAAGACAGAAAAATCTTTTCACTACTTTGGATGGATGTTTGTTACTTAATAAGAAATTAAATTTAAAATTTAAAAAACCCCCAACACAAAAACCTAAGTTCCCTTTAAAAAGAAAAAAAATATCAAAAAAAATACGTCACGTTGGGGGACCGATGTTGCATTTAGGATACGATCGTCCCGAGCGGTCCCCCAACGTGACGTATTTTTTTTGTTATTTTTTTACTTTTTAAAGAGAACTTAGGTTTTTGTGTTGGGGGTTTTTTAAATTTTTAATTTAATTTCTTATTTTATACTTTTTATAGGAACCTACTTATTATAATGTCGATTTTGTTAAGTTTGAGACCCCACTCGAGTATATTTACAGACATTCGGTTTTTCTTCCCTACTTTCACCCCCACAACTTTTAAACGGCTCAACCGATTTTCATCAAACATGACTAAGAACACTCGCACATAGGTCACCTTTAATACAAAAAAAAACTAAATTGAAATCGCTTCATCCGTTCGGCAGCTATGATGCCACAGACAGACAGACAGACAGACAGACAGACAGACAGACAGACAGACAGACAGACAGACAGACCGACAGACAGACAGACACGTCAAACTTATAACACCCCTCTTTTTGCGTCGGGGGTTAATTACGCTAAACAGCTGAACGGATTCGAATGAAGTCACAGAGATATATTGTAGTCTAGAATAGCACATAGGCTTAATTCTTTCTATCATGTCCAGTTTCTCGCATCCCGTTTTTGGGCTCCCAATTTTCTTTTTTTTTTGCACAATTTTGGAATTTTAATTCATTCTAAAATTGACGCAGACGAAATCGCAGGCGGAAGCTAGTGTGACATATATACCATCACACCTGTATTAGTTATATACTGTTAGTCAGAAGCCAGAAAGTCTGACAACCAGTCTTACCAAGAGTATCGGATTACCCATTACTGTGTTGTGGAGGTCTGATAGGCAGTCGCTCCATGTAAAATACTGATATTCAGCTGCATCCGGTTCGACTGGAAGCCGACCCCAACACAGTTGGGAAAAGACTAGGCAGATGATGTAATAGGGGGCGAGCCTATTGCTTAGTAAATATTGTGTGACATATTTGGCATTATTGAATTAAGTTGGCGTAATTACAATATTTGTTGAGATTGTACTGCCCTGATAACAAAGAATGCAGTAATCGACATTTTTGTGATTTTCACTTTTTTCCAGAAATGGCATCCCAGGAGGTTCATGCACATGAAAAAAAATTATTTTCATAAAAAAATTCACTCGAAGTATGTTTTTTATGATATGATTTTCGCCGTACTTGCATGAAAACTGCTTCAATGATAAGAAAAAACGCAGTATTAAGCATGACCTAAGAAAGAATGCAGTACTTGCAAGAATAAACTAAAACAGAATGCAGTAATATCCACTACTTTATTGTTTTGTTTTACATCCAGTAGACAAATTGCTAAATCAAAACGCAGTACTCCACATTACTGTATTTAAGTGTAGTAAAGACTTGCGAAGTCGTAGCCGTAATCGTAGCAGTGCGATCCATTGCCGCGTTTTGTCTTAGTAAATCAGTTCGGCGACGTCATTCGGTGGAGTAATACGAATACGAATTTGCAAAAACATGTTTTTTTTTACTTCACCCTAATGCTGCATATTATAAGAACGTAAAGTAGGTTTTTAACATCCGTATAGTTTACTCAATACTTTATTTGCATTCCACGATGTAAAAACTTAGGTCGTAGCTAAGAAACTAAAAAAACCTTAACCTTAAAATGCACCTATATAAATCGTTGAGAAGACACAGTACACTTCAACTTAGTTCCGAGCATATAATAATGGCAATAATTACTAAAAAAGAATGCAGTAATCAACTTGTGCTAAGACATAATGCAGTAATACGCGCAAGTGCTGCATTTAGTTTTAGTATCCTGTGACTCGGAAACGACCTGATAATAAACCGAAACGCAGTAATACGTATTATAATTGCATATATTAGTAAATTAAATAAGGGAAAATTATCTTGTAAAAGCTTGATTTTTTTTCGATTTTTTAGATATATAATATGGCCAATAAAATACGAACAACTGGCTCAGATCATATGAAATATGTTTTTTGCGTTTATCTCGGAACCGCCATTTTGCGATTACTGCATTCTTAGTTATGACGGCAGTGTAGCTTGCCTCGATTTGGCAGGACTAAGCTGGACTTTACTATTGTGATTTACACAAAAACTAAACTGACTAACAAAAATTATGAACACATGACCAAAACAACTTTTACTGCCTCTGAAACATAGAAAATAAAACCAACAGATACATGTGAAACAGCTGATTGTGTTTTTGTTATTCCAGTGATATCATTGTCAAGCATGTACATTTGATCACAATCAACTGTACCTAAGCACCTACTTGTTTAGCAGTAACTTACAAGGTAACAAACAATTGGTCCTAACAGGCTTCCTATTGTTACTGCCCATAAACTTGGTCCTATTGTACGGGAATAAACATTTAGAACCAAACAGTTTGCGAAATGTAATGTAATCTGTAGCAATGATCGTGTAGGTATTGGAATTTGAAACATATTATTATCTAGGGTTTCAAAGGGTATGTGAGCAAAGTTAGGGTAGAATATTGTTTAAGATAATACAATACATAAACGAACAATAATAAGGCGCCCGCCTCTCATGCACGAAGATGTTAATTTCGCAACCGGGTATGGACAAGTACCAATGTGACTTTTTCTATTTCATACTTTCTAAGTTTATCTTGGACATCGGTAAGGGAAAACATCGTGAGGAAACCTGGAGTTATTTATTTATTTATTAAAGTTAACGCACATAATGTAAAAATACACCGTGCAAAGGCGGACTTAATGCCTTGGACATTTTCTAGCAGTCTACCTTAGGGTGATGCCCTGCCGGGGCTGCGGGTTGTTCGAAAGAGATACCGCGCCCCCGGAACGCAAAGGGTACACGAAGGAACATAGACGGGTTTTAGTCAGTAAAAGTAAAAGGATGATGCAGAGACTTATATAAAATTAGCTATACCTCGCGGTATTACCCGCGTTTAGTTTCGTTTTTGGTCACTGCTCCACTAGGTACCGTTTGTCGTAATGTGATGTTCTATACATATAAACCTTCCTTCACTCTATCTGTTAATGAAAACGTTAAATCCGTTGCGTAGTTTAAAATATCTAAGCTAACAGAGGGACTCACTTCAGGAAACAACATTGTTTCTTACTATGTAGAGCTGTAAGTATTTTTTTTTATAGATGGGAAATCATCAAATATCTTCCCCCGCCCTGGGCGGGACGGGAGGGAGTGTCAGACTTTTACTGACTAAAACCCATCTATATTCCTTCATGTGCTCTTTGAGTTCCGGGGGCGCGGTATCTCTTTCGAACAACCCGCAGCCCCGGCAGAGATGTAAGTCTGAAATCGGCAATCCGCCTTGAGTAAGCGTGGTGATCAATGCTGGTGCCTTGTCTGTATGAGAAGAGGCTTTACTCTGCAGTGGTAATAACTGTCTTTACGTCTTATTTCCAGCATCCAATACCTAAAATAATCTTCATTTGAAAAGCCTTAACCGCCAACATAATAATAAAAAGCGAAATAACGAGTCAACATAAAAGTATAGACACAGGTGTTCAAAGCGACTTTGATTGCCGTTTTTATAGCTCCGGGAATCGAACCCGAAACCGCTAGTACAAATAAATGAAAAGCTTTTTATGTCCCGTTAACGTTACATGTTACCGACAGATAAAATTCATTGGATTTTTTTATTTTGTTTCTTTAGAGACGTAAGACTGCGTTCACATTTACATTTGTGATGTTTTAAACTTTGTAAGACAGTTTTATCCGGCGGGGAAGCGACTATCAACTACTTTCTCGCTTAACAAACGTAGGTCTTGGGTTCGAATCCTAGGTAGAGAAAAGTGTTATTGGGTTTTTCTATTTGAATTTCTCAGTAACAGCCCGGAGTCTGAAAGTTGGTGGTGTGGTTGTGTCGGATTGCCGTCCAGTCGGACTATGAGAGTTACAGATAGTGCAATTCACGAAGACGCGCCCCACCAATTTTCCAGCATCTTTCACATTGACCATGACGCTCTCTCCCGATTAATCTATTCATTGTAGTCTGCATGTGCACTCATAAGTAATTAGTGTGTACTGACAACACTCAAACATTGACGGAAGCTTGCACACATATACTATAAACGGTTAGAAGGAATAGTAGTGGGGCGCGTCTTCGTGGATTGCACTATCTATACTATGAGAGTTAGGAAAGAGAGAGTGCACTTGTACACTGTAATATCTCCTGCTTACTTGACTAGTCTGCATTAAGATTAGCCGCCGTGACCGGAAGAAGTCTGCAGAATACATTTACATAGCCCAGCTACAAAACTATCAGAACTACACACTACCTCCTCGGTGCTCGCCAGCTAGTTTCTAGTTTCTAGCTGTACTCGTTTCTCGCTCATCGTTGGCAGTGGGACAGTGCCTCAGTCTATACCATACATATGATACATTGTACGGAGTATAATGTGTTTATGCTCCGTACAATGTCACACATAGGTTCTCTTTGAATATAGACATAATAGACCGAGATCCAGGGTCGACAGACCTACGTCATTCTAGAATGGCTAAAATATTATGGGTTGGTAGAGGAATATAGATTAGGAAAAACTGAACGGATCTGGATGAAATTTGGCACTGAGCTTAGATTACAGTGTGGAATAACACGTAAGATGCTTATTGTCGAAAAAATGTACGGTCCCTGTGGGATAATTCATTCCATCAAACTGTACGCGGAAGAAGCCGTGGCTAAAGCTAGTATCCTCATAATTTCAGCCATACTAAAATGACGTAGTTTGAACGACTATAAGGTCTTGGACTATGTCTATAACGTACTACAAACCACAAAATTCTTGAGAAAAGTGGCTGTAACATCACTTAAACATAGTTTCTCATACTTGGCAAGTCGGTAACTTCCTGCGACAGTGCTGCGACAGTCGCAGCGTGTATTTCCCACAGGCATGCCTCTTCCAAGCGGCGCGCTGTTCATTTTACACTTGCAATAGTTTTATAAAGTTTGCTGTACACGTGGCGACTTTTTATTGCGACTGAGTCGTGATGCTCGTGGAGTTGACTGTAGTTGGTAGCAGTTTAATGCATTATGAACATAAAAGTTACACTTGTGTGGACGAGGCGAAAGGAGTATGTAAGGAACGTAGCAGATACCGTTCGGTGGTTCCTGCCTTACCTCCATGAGAAAAAGGCGTGAGTTTATGTATGCATGTGTAAGTTAAACTTTATTAATTACACGATAGTCAGTTCAATATTAAATTAAGCTTACATCTTTATTGGTGTAAGATTACATAGTAGCCAGCCAGAGCCTTTTTAATAATAATATTATTGTTCCACTGCAGGGCAAAGACCTCTTCTCATACAGAGAAGGTACAAGTTGATCACCACGCTCGCTCAAGGCGGATATGTAATTTCAGATGAATGTATGTTAATTAAAAAGGACATAATTAAATATTGTAAAGTCACATTTGTAATTGCCCAGTACCTATCATTGAAATCGGGTTGGTGTTTGTTGTACGATTAAGTGGCAAAAAATAACAACTGGAATCAAGGATTTGAAAGGACTTTAAGTACAGAAAACTGGTTGAAAATCCCACATATAATCATTACATAACTTGTATAATCTATATACAACTAGCTGACACAACAAACGTTGTTTTGCCATTTTTTTTTTTTGGGATATGAAAAATAGATGTTGGCCGATTCTCAGACCTACTCGATATGCACAAAAAATTTCATCTAAATCGGTCAAGCCGTTTCGGAGGAGTATGGCAACGAAAACTGTGACACGAGAATTTTATATATTAGATAACATAGAACCTTCTTTTCTGCTTCGCCGTAGTCGGGTAAAAAGGAAAGATTTTTTTCTTTGTTTGTTTGTACTGAATAGGCTCCGAAACTACTGGACCGATTTTAACCATTTTTTCACCAATAGATAGCTACTTTATTTTTGATTAACATAGGCTATAAACATCACGCTACGACCCACGGGAGCGGAGCTCGCGGCTTAACTACGCGGAAGAAGTCGCGTGCAGTATTAAGTATATCAAGCGATTGCCAGTAACGTCTGTATACAATGTATTAAGCTAACATTCTGCCCCTATCTACACAAGAACAATTCAACAACGCGATATAATCTCAACTAGCCACATTGAAACAGTCGCTAGTGTCGCCTATAAACTAGCATTGTTCCGCGATGCAATCGAGTAGTTGTAAAACAAACGTAATGAACACTACACGCGAAATTGTTCATATATATTTTATTTTTTATTTTCATTTATTAAAGTTAAATTGTTCATATATAGTTTACTGCCATCTAAAACTAGGGACAGAAGTTATGAGTGTTTGGTTATGGTATGAAGTTGTTCCTTGTTCATATCTGTAGCGTGCCTATAGGTACTTATAACTATGTTTTTGGAAGTTTTTAATTTTAACGTGTCTATTTCTTGACATAATAATAGGTACCTACCAGCCTAACTATTTTAAAATTTTCGACTTAAAAAAGGAGGAGATTCTCAATTTGGTTTTATTCTTTTTCTACGTTACTTTTCACGTACGTACGTAAAACTCCGACATTTATCAACTCATTTGGAACATAAAAAACTTTTCTCCAAAAAACACAACTTGCCTTGAAAAAATACTAAGTGAGAAATAACTTTAGTTTTGAAAGTAAAGAACTAATTTTCAGTTTTTAGTTATTGAAGACGGTCGTCTATATTTTATGTGTATTTGTATGTTTTTATTTTCTAGAGTCAAGTTCTTTGTCATTTTATAGGCCTTAGCCACTGAGTCATCACGACCTTTGATACGCCATATATTACTTAAAAAAAAGTAATTCACAGTTTTCACCAAGATGTGATACTTCTAACCTTCCTCTAACTTATACCGTCTCACAACCGCAGTGTTCTCGGAACTTCAATATAATCCAACATGCACTAACTTCATAACCGAGAATAGCCAGATAATTATTCATAGAAATTATTATGTAGCGCAGTTTGAATGTATACATGACAGTTGCATTACGAAGCTATTACAACACTCGATGTAGAAACAGATTAATACACCAAGTAAATTAGCTATATTATGGTCATATCCATATGACAGACGTATGACAATTTATTACAATAATATTAACAGCCTGTTATTGTCCCACTGCAGGGCAAAGGCATCTTCTCATACAGAGAACGCAAGAGAAATGCTTGCTCAAGGCAGATTTAGCTGTTTCAGGCATACATCCAAACTTATATTATAAATGCAAAAGTAACTCGATCGGTCTGTCTGTGACGCTTTCACGACGAAACTACTAGACTAATTTTGATGAAATCTTTTATTTTGATTTTTTTGATTTGGTACGAGGTAAGTTTGTACCCCAAGAAAAGACATTGATTACTTTTTATTCCGCAACTTTAGCAAAAGCTAGTTTATTATAAATCCAAGTTTTCTCAAAATGTTTTCCTTTAACATGTGCTTAATGTTTTTCTTTAATGTCAGTGTTGTCCAAGATAAACTTAGAAAGTACAAATGAAATAAAAAGTCGTACGGGTACCGGTACATGTCCCGTATCGAATACACCACGTCATACGTAAAAGGCGGGCGCTTTAACCACTGGGCCATCAGAACGAATTTATTGTGATTTGATTAAAAGCTTGTTCTAGAAGTTATCGTAAAAGATTAAATGAAATATTAAAGTCCCATCTGGAGCCAGATAATCTGAAACAAAACTAGTAGAAGAGCAATTAAGCATAGTTCCCTTGCGCCGGAATCTCCGGATGTGGTGCAAACCGTTCTGATCAGAACACGCCCCTGGGAAATCAAGGCTAAAGTAAAACCACCATACACTGGTAATGCAGAAGGCCCACAAGGAAATGGATATTTATTTAGTTTAGTGCCTATGCGACCGGTGGGTACGGTATTTTTAGTAAATTATATTTTAAAAATAGTTTTATTTTTTACGGGTTCACTGACTATTGACGCTGTACTGTGGTGCCCCATACCACTGGATTATGCTAAATGGTAGACAGCTCATTACAGTTATGACGTTACGAGTTTCAGTCCTGTATTTTTTTTAATGACTTCTTCCTTGGCTTTCTAGGAGGTTATCGGCTACTTGTGTCGTGATGGCCCAGTGGTTAAGGCGCCCGCCTCCCATGCACGAGGTTGCGGGTTCGCAACCGGTCACGGGCAAGTACCAATGTGACTTTTTCTAATTCATATGTACTTTCTGAGTTTATCTTGGACATCACTGACATCGGTAACCATGTCAGAGGCCCTTGAGGCGGTTTAGAAACTCTAACACTAGGGTGTGTTGGGTCGTTAGGCCTTACTGCCCACACGATAAGAAGAAGATCGGCTACTTAACCGGACTAGTTACTTAAAATACTTACTTAAAAATTAAGGGCTTTGCGAGGGCTTAACGCTAAGGGCACAGGGACTTAGGGGCGTCGCTTAGGGGGGGCAGCAAGGAGACACATTGGATCGGATCTTTTTGTCCTGTGGCTATCTAAGTTGCCTGTATTCTTTCTAATTGTTTAGCTTTGTAAAGGCACCGTCTGTTTCACTCACACAATAAGAATGTTCCGTATGCCTTTTTGCATTCTAGCTATCTAGGCCGCTTTCTATACCTATTGTTTAGTAGGTATCGCAAACTTATATTGTTATATGAAGGTATTCATTAAACTTGTACGCAGGGAAAAATCCTGCAGGCGGATACCGTAGGCACGGTCTGTGGACGGTGAGCAATGGGTAGCTCACCGTCCGTACGTTTTTAACTAACGACAGACCGTGTCGACGGCGCGTCCATGTTCCGCGCACAGAGGTGTCAGCCATTGGAAGGGGCCACTAAGGGCCAAATGCCTGCCGGGGCTGCGGGTTGTTCGAAAGAGATACCGCGCCCCCGGAACGCGAAGGGCACATGAACTAACATAGATGGTTTTTAGTCAGTAAAAGTCTGACACTCCCTCCCGCCCCGCCCAGGACGGGGGGGGGGGGTCATTTGATGATTTTACCATCTTTAAAAAAAAAAAAAAAAAAGGGAAAAATCCTCTTCTGCAATATTGGTGCTCTACGTTAGGCTAAATTCCCATTTCATTTAATTAGTTTGTGATAATCTAAATCCGTGTTACTCTGAGTGGTCCTTCTGTACGAAATATTTTATAATTAGTCTGTGGTTCCATGGCTAAACGACACGCACATTATCATTAAAGTTTGATTAGTTGAACCGCAAATTAAAACTTAACCTCGGTTTAGCAATTTTAGAATTTATTTTTCGAATAGGACAAATATTGTTAACTGCAATATGTGTAAAGTACAAAGTTATATTTTTTATTGTTGGGTAGCCATATAAAAACTTAAGATATTTTTTTCAAATGTGTACAGATTAAGAATTGAGATTTAAATATTGATTATGTCTGGTAAATGCATCAGTAGTTATATTCTTTTAGTGCCGTTAACAACAGTTTAACAACAGTTCTACAAACCAGAAAACGAAGAAAATTTCTATTGGAAGAGGCTTAAATCACTAAATACATACAACTGCTTAGCCTTTCATAATATCTATGTCAGATCGACTTCCAGTCTATCTGGATGCATCTGTGCACAATATTTTATATACTAATATTTTACACTAGCGAGCTGCCCGGGATTTCGTCCGCGTGGCTTTTTTCACCCGCCCTACGCTACGTCTCTGGTTTCTGCTCCGCTCCCGTCTGACCTAGCTTGATATTATATAGCACTCACAAATAACGTGCCTTTCTATGGGTAAAAGAATTTTCAAAATCGGTTTTGTAGATCTTGAGATTACCCCCTACAACCTCACAAACTTTACCTCTTTATAATATTACTAGCTGTTCCCCGCGGTGTCACCCTCGCTGCTCAGCACGTGTTGGTCGTAGCGTGATGTTACATAGCCTATAGCCTTCCTCAAAAAATGGACTATCCAACACTAAAAGAATTTTCCAATTCCAACCAGTAGTCCCTGAGATTAGCGCGTTCAAACAAACAAACTCTTTAGCTTTATAATATTAGTATAGAAGTATAGATGAAGCGGCTACCTATTTGACCTCAACAACCCAGTTACTGACCAACGCGATATCTCTTAGTAAGAAGGGTCGTCAGACTTACCCTTTCTTACCTAAAACGACAGTCAAAGATCTAGGAACGACATCGGGCTACAATATAATTAATCATGATAATTGTGTAGATTAACCCAGTACCCGTATCATTAATTTCAATAGCTTAATAGCTGGAACACAACCGCTTAACAGTCCCATTTATACTGTAAAAGGCTAAACACACAGGGGCTTAGCGGAAAAACTCGGAAAAAGGATAATCCGTACAAACAAACGTAATAAGTGATAGCTTTATTAATGACCACTTTGCTGCTGTGCTCCTGTAATTGGATGAAAGAAATGAGAGCAAAAACTGCGTTGTTTGTTTGTGTAATAATTGGAATAATCCGATTTAGATGACAATCGTTGTGTATGGAAATGTTTACGGTGATTTCGCTGCGTACCCACGGACTAAGCCCAAATCATAATATCACTATCTTTTTCTGCCACCTTTAGCCAGAAAAGGACAGTGATATCAACTTACGTGTGACTATTCTGGAAAATGACAACAGTGAGAGGTCTCACCTCGAAAAAGCCCATATATCTACTTGTTAAACGTGTGTTTTATGTGAGTGTTAAGTTAAACTTTGTACATAAATTAAAGTCTTCAAAGTCTTGTTCAATTTAGACAACAAAAGTCGTAAACACGGTTTCGAGTTAGTGAGGTTAGGTTTATTAACTACTAGCTTCCGCCCGCGACTACGTTCGTGTTTAAATTAATATACAAGCTGTTGATTTGCATTCTCGTCAAAATCAAGGAGTTAACTATGCTCGTGATTCTTAACACGAATCAATAATAACATATTTTTTTTTTTTAATTTATATTTTTTGACATGATTTTCCAATTCGATCTAGCCATCTCGCCAGAGGGTTTAGGCGCTATGCACGCATTGATATAGCCGCGCGACAACTCTGCCTACCGCATACGCAACTGGGCGATGCCGATTTTTGCAAAAGGACTATTCTGGAATACTGTTTTTTGATAGTTGCAAGTTGCAACTAAAAAAACAAGCATTTATTAAATATTGGCCAGGTATCGTAATTATATTTGATTACTTCTTTTTTTCTATGACAAGCTCCTAAAATTTGACGAGGATGCAAATCAACAGCTTGTATTATTCCCTGAACCTGTGTCCTGTGTGTTCTATCTCAAAGTTATATTCAGATCTGTTCAGCCGTTTAAGCTTGAAAGAGTAACAAACATTCTTCCATCCATTCACCCTCACAAATGGAGGGAATAATACCTCAAGTGAATATAGGGTTCCCGACTCATGGCAGTAGGAGGAATTACATAC
The DNA here is from genome assembly GCA_932526535.1 of Caradrina clavipalpis. Taxonomy (NCBI): domain Eukaryota; kingdom Metazoa; phylum Arthropoda; class Insecta; order Lepidoptera; family Noctuidae; genus Caradrina; species Caradrina clavipalpis. Next base: position 12,925,571 of record OW052109.1, on the reverse strand, counting down.
AAAGTAATTACATTTCCTCCGATTCCGTAGATCTTCCACCGCAAAGGAATACGGTATCAAAGTGTTTATAAGCCTAGCCTACAGTTGATTTTCGAACTGTAAATACGACTCTTCTATAGCATTTTGGTACGACAAGCATAATTAGTAGTAACCATTTATGAATAAACCCGAGAAGCTCGTGGCCAAATAATTACAGCCGCATAGACCGATCTTCCGGGTTAAGCCACGCTTGCCGAGGTTGGTCTGTGGATGGGTGACCATTTACCATAGCGAGTTTCCTCCGTGCCTCGGAAAGCACGTAAAGCCGTTGGTCCCGGCTGTCATTTGTAGATCTTTGACAGTCGTTACTGTTAGTCAGAAGCCAGAAAGTCTGACAACCAGTCTTACCAAGAGTATCGTATTACCCATTACTGGGTTGTGGAGGTCTGATAGGCAGTCGCTCCATGTAAAATACTGATATTCAGCTGCATCCGGTTCGACTGGAAGCCGACCCTAACATAGTTGGGAAAAGGCTAGGCAGATGATGATGATGATGATTTATGAATAAACCCTTCATACAAAATATCATGAATAGGAAAGTTCAGTTTTATTAATTGAAAATATTCGTTCTGTACACAAATATTTCCAATTGGACTGCCCCGTTGGTCTCGTGGTCGCAAGCGCGACTGCCAAGCGAGGGGTCCCGGGTTCGATTCCCAGGTCGGGCAAAAAGTGTTATTGGGTTTTTCCATTAGGAATTTCTCAGTAACAGCCCGGAGTTTGGAAGTTGGTGGTGTGACACCCCCGTGCCTCGGAAAGCACGTAAAGCTGTTGGTCCCGGCTGTCATTCGCAGATCTTTGGCAGTCGTTACGGATAGTCAGAAGCCAAGAAGTCTGACAACCAGTTTAACCAAGAGGTGCCGTGTTTCCCAGTTACTGGGTTGTGGAGGTCCGATAGGCAGTCGCTCCATGTCAAACACTGGTATTCAGCTGCATCCGGTTAGACTGGAAGCCGACCCCAACAGGTTAAGCAGAATATGATGATGACACAAATATTTCCAATTAATAAAACAATCGAATTTACGTTATTTTTACTCCGCTTGCTTCTAGTTCCTTACATGCAAGGTCCAAAAAAAAACAACTATTCCATACATTTTGACCGTTTCGGTGATGTAGTTTTGTATGGAACTAACATAATAATACCAACCTATTATTGTCCCACTTGAGGGCAAAGGCTTCTTCCCATACTTATTAGGCACGAACATTGACCACCACGCTGTTCAAGGCGGATTGGCGATTTCGGACTTACATTAATTATAAGTCCAGATTTTCTCACGATATTTTTTTTTCTTCACTAGTGTAGATGACGTCAAAGATAAAAGAAAGTGCATAAACTCATATACACTTTCTAAATTACCCATACCGGGTTACTTTTCATTCACCAGCCATTTTTCAGGGAGTGAAAGTACTCCCGAATATAAATAACTTTCATAATGGAACCAACTATGAAATATGAAAAAAAAATCTGCTGTTCCTTACAAAACTGCACTACAACACTATCAAAATGTACGGAATAGCGGTTTTTTTTTTCATATTTCTGGGTTGGTCCTTTAGCAAAAGTTGTTCATATTCATGAATACTTTCACCCCCTGACATATGGCCGGTGAATTAAAAGTAACCTTGTATAAGGATGTGGAACCCACAGTCTTGAGCATGTAAGGCGGCACCTTAACCACTGGACCATTTTTTAAAAGAAAAATTTCATCTCTTGGGAGTCTAAAATCATAATAAATCCATGATATAAGTTGTCGTCACGTCTTTTGACGGCGTTAGTTTTTATAACGAGTGTTATAAAAACTAACGCCCTCACACCAAAATAATGGCAGCCCTTTCATAACGTATGACAAATCACTAACCATTAAGTTAACTACTAGTATAACTAACAGAACTGTCGCCCCAGCTATTAAAGTTAACTGCGAAACTTAACGAGATAATATACACTGTTACTACTAGTTGTAGAATAAAAATGAAAAAAAAAAAACACAAACACACACACATTAAAAATAATGACTTAATATATTTACAGTCTCAATAACACTATTTCAAAAAAAAAGAGAAGGTTTGCATTTAAAAAAGGTACTAAAACTCCTTTTAATACACTATAACTGCAATCCGGGCAAAACTAGAAAGGAGATGGCTAAATGGAAGTATAGACCACTGCCCCATGTGCCAGGTACCAATACCAGGTACCATGTATAAATATGGTACCTAGCACAATGTAACGCTGAATGGCTAAATATTAGTATATCATGTAAAAAAGTTTCAGATACTTTTTGGGAATAATATAATGGTAAAATAATATTGCCTAAAAAGGAAAAAGGTGTGTTTGACAGTATATAATTTTCTTCAACTGACACTTTCGAAAAATAATAAAACTATAAACGAAAAAGAGGTTGTATTATTATTATAAGCGAATGTTTGTGATGAAAAGCTTTTCTTTTTTTTACATACTTTATTATGTTTAATAGTTCACGAAAGTGCTAGGAAAATATTAAACACTACATAATTCATGAATGATTTTTTAAATATTATGAGGTTATGTAAGATTCATATACATTCCAGAATGTATCTGGCCCGGGCAGTCATTTAGCCATCACCTTTTGAAGTAATGGTACGAGTAGTATGAGATCCCACAGTCGTCAGACCTACGTCATTATAGCATGACTGCAGTATTCTCGAAACTAATATTGAAAAGAGAAAGAATTTTTATTTGTTTTTTTGTAATGCATAAACTTAAAAACTACTTAACCGATTTTAAAAACTCTCAATTTCTTTGGCGAGGAACAGAGGCCATTTTTAATCTTCTATATGAGAGTTTGAAGTGCCTTTTCGATCGAAGTAAAATAAACATTAGTTTTTTACTTTGATACCTGAAAAAGAGCCCTGTATTAAATATACCAAGTATACCTCTTAACTACACATTATTCTGTAATCGCAAGACAATCTTAGATTCTGCGATTAGACTGCGGTAGACAACACGGTTGGCGCGATGCCTGAGTGATTGCCTTCTACGCTGCGTGTAGCGGGCCCGAGTCCCCGAAATACTTGCATGACCTTTTTCTTTTTTTTTATAGACGGGAAGTCATCAAATAACTTCCCCCGCCCTGGGCGGGGCGGGAGGGAGTGTCAGACTTTTACTGACTAAAACCCGTCTATGTTCCTTTCATGTGCCCTTTGCGTTCCGGGGGCGCGGTATCTCTTTCGAACAACCCGCAGCTCCGGCAGGCATTGGCCCTCAGTGGCCCCTTCCAAGTTTGCTGATATCTCTTTGAAGCGCGCGTGGAACACGAACGCACCGTCGTCGACACGGTACTTGCATGACCTACAGTTAAGGTCTGGCTGTTTCTGTATGACTTTATATATGTTTGGAAATGCACCTACGATACAGGAGAAGTCTCCAGTGTGGGATAATGTCTTTAAGCCTCAGCGCCTACGACTGACCTTGGGTAGGATCATTATCGGACCGATTCAATAAATCCATAGTGTCGTAGGGCCGACTTTTGTAGGCCGTGTGCGTTGGTATAATAGAATTCATATATACCATTGGTGAGATTCTTCAAAAAGGTCGGTTGCGCAGTACTCCTAACTCCGGCGTGCTTGTATAACCAGCCCCCCTAGCCAAGTCACAAACGATAATCGTAAACGCTCGGTAGGTACCAATAGAATTTCGACTTAATACCCAAGAGCCTTAAGTTGAAAATCTATTAAAGATTTCTAAGCGTTAGCGACTGGAACGAACGAAAACGCTATGCAATCTTCATTAGATCTTCAACTTAAAACCAAGCACATAAAGTTGAAGATCTATTAAAGTCTACTCAGCGTTTGCGTTTATTGTTTGTGACTTGGCTAGGGGGGCAGATGTATGAACGTGGACGAGGCGAAAGGGGTATGTAATGTCGTAGCAGGTGGCGTTCTGTGGTTTCTGCCTACCGCCATGGGAAAAAAGGCGTAAGTTTATATGTGTATAAGTACCATTCTTGCCCAAAAAATCGATTACCGAAGGTCTGACGTAGACGGGCAGCGTTAAAAAAGAAATAAAAATCTATACCAACGTGTAGGTAGGTATATCAGTTTGAGCTCGTTACGTCATTGTCCGGAGTGGCTCTTCTGTTCAAGTGGCGCTATTGTTCTGTAGTCGCGAATTTTTGTTCGTTGTTTTAAAGATTGGCGAGTTGATTTGAATGTAAAGTGGATATACTGTTGATTGTAAGAGGATATTGTGCGGTGGATTGCTACTCGTTGTGTGGTTTGTTTATTGTTGTAGACTAGCTCTGCCCTCGACTTCAGTGTCTTTCAGTCAGATCCGTTCAGCCCTTTAAGCGTGAAAGAGTAACAAATATCCATCCATCCATCCATGCACACAAACTTTCGCATGTATAATATTAGTAGGATTAGTAAGCTATCCTACTAATCCTAATAGAATTTATTAGGAGGATGTTCAGGAGTCTTGAAAAAGAACTAGACTTATTTTTACATTACAAGTCAAGTAGGTATATGAGGTGACAGTTTCGATATTGGGTAAGGAAAATAAAGACTTATATCAAAATATGTGTGTTCCGGCTAATCTACGAAACGGCTGGACTTTTACTGGTAAGTAACTGATATTATTAGGAGTAACTTAAGCTGCATTCATTTTAGAAAACGTTTTAGGATACCAGATGCAGCAAAAAAAACCGCGTTAAACGACATTCACACAAACGAAGTTGTGGGCATAACATAACTTACCATCACGCCTGTATTCCCCGAAGGGTTAGGCAGAGGTGTACCAATGTACACCCACAGTTTGGGCATAAATCGTAACTCCGAGCTGCTACTGAGAATTTCATAGAAAAACTCTTCATATATAACTTCATATGTATCTTTGACATTAATAAAGACACCAAAGTAATGCGTTGTATTCATCACAGCGGATTACCTCGCGTTATGACGTCACCGTTATGACGTCATTATGACGTGTCTCTTGTGTCATACATACGTGTCATAACGCTGTGTAGTTGGACAAACACAGGAGATTCCTGGAGACAATGAGGGTGCTTTGTCTTCGGGATCAGTATAAGTTTTTATGACGATTTCCTTGCTTTGTGTTTATATTACTATCTTTTGCTTGTGACTTCGCTCGCGTGGTTTAGTTACTTTAGTTAGTTAGTTTAGGGAATGCTGTAACAAATCTTTATTTATTTCTTATCAAGTGCCTAAATACAAAGTTTCATGGTTTTATCTTGAATAATGACGAACTGCCATACAAAATATCATCCCCTATTTCAATCCTGTCAAGCCCTTTTCTCGCGACAGAAGGTAACCAATGTCTTTTTCCAAGGACTAATCTATCTCTATACCAAATTTCACTAAAATTGGTTTAGTGGTTTATTAGTGAAAGCGTAACAGATAGACAGAGAGAGTTACTCTCGAATTTATTATAATATTGGTCTATAATGTAGGATATAGGTATGTTTGAACTTGCGAATCTCAGCTCAGATTTGAATAAATCGTTTTACTTTTTAAAGCCAGTTAATAGAAGAAGGTTAAAGGATATATAACATTACGCTAAGACACACGGCAGCAAAACAGTCACCAAAAACGTGACCTAACACGAATGAAACTACGAGGTATAGCTAGTGCATAATAAACACGAAATTTCAAAAACAACTTCACCTATGAAGCTGAAATTTGGCAGATAGATAATTAATACACAACATATACATACATACATTGTGTGTCGATCATTAATTCTCTGTACCGAGCCGTGTTTACGTGGTGGAAGCTAAAATAATGAACGACGGTGTGCGTAAATCACAGAGCAAGTCCAAATAACTCAGAGATTTGGCACCATAGCGTGGCATCATTACTTACAATTTGTGGCCTGACAGCCGGGCCTGCCCTCTGCACGACCCGCAGGTACCTACTGCTCATATATAGTAGGTATATACCAATATCTAGACCAATTTCTAGATTATAATGGCTTTTGTAGTTACAGAAATTAGAAGATTGACTTTGCTTGGCTTTTATAGTTACTGCCCCGTTGGTGTCGTGGTCGCAAGTGCGACTGCTGTGCAAGGGGTCCCGGGTTCGATTCCCAGGTCGAGCAAAAGTGTTATTGGGTTTTTCTATGAAATTCGCAGTAGCAACTCGGAATTTGGATTTGTGCCCGGTTAATGGCAATAGGCTTCGCCCCCTATAACATGGGACCTAAACACACCCTTGAGTAAAATTTGCTGTCTTTAGAACTTAAAATACATTCCTTAAAGGCACGCTTCGAAAATTTTACCCTATAAACACTATGTTTGTTACTTAGCCGGTAACTGTCTTTATCCTTTCCACTTTGTACACTTCCCTCAGCCGAGTGCCTCAACCCTGTTACACGAACCAGAAACGGTTTTCGCGTGATAACTCTCAAATTGGATATATTATAACCCTTCGGCTGCCAACGTGGAGCTGCCAAGAATTTAATGTACCGTCCCGAGTATAATACCATTGTTGGCGCACCATTGTCGAATGTCCCATTTTAAGGACGAATTTTATAAAAGTATTACGTAAATGGGGTGAAGGAATTCACATTTTCGCAATTTATCGTATTGGAATATTTTTTATGTTACCGAAAACGCTTGAACTACGGTAAATCGTAAGATTTTTCAGTAAATTCTAAGATTTCTTGTCAAAAGTGTCCTAATATGTTCACTTTTCTTTCATCATTATTTGTTTATATCGACGCAAGAAAGCGATCTTGTAGTATCTCGAAAAGATGAACTTTTCACCAGAGCCAAAAAACTATTTAAAAAATTCATAACTCGTAAACTAGCTATACTAGAGAGGTAATTTTTGGAACAACTATTTCTTATAATGAAATTTATCAATGACCCTAAAGATAGCATTGTAAAGTTAGTATAACATGAGTTTTAATGAGTTACAGCAATTGGTATTTCAATTTGAAGCTTCAATATTGCTGTATCTAGGTAGTTGTAACATAGGCACAACAAAATTGCTTTAAAATTTTAGAAAACGATTATGATGTATGTAATGTGAAATAAATTAATAAGTCCTCGCATTTCGTTGTACTTCACATTCTTTTTAGAAGTGCATCTTAAATTTTGTGTTAAATACAAATAAAATAAATAATTATGTTTAATTAAATGTTGTATGTTTATTTAAACAATCTTTTTTAGAAAATAAAGTTTGACGTAGTTATAACACTTATTAGAAATAAAGACACACATTAAATAAATTAATAAATTAAATAAATTATCATTTATTTCTCTCATAAAGGTAGTACATTGTTAAAAAATTGTATTGTAGAAAAGTGTTGAATGAAACGTAGTAAGTGTACATCACAATCAAAACCCGAGCGATAGAATTGTTGTATCTCTAGCTGGAGAGAAATACTGAAGCGGCGAAATTGCTGTATCTCGATAAATTATTATTTTGGTGGCTATGCATAATGCTGTAAGTGTTTGTAGTATAATAAACGGGGACCGTCTATCTTGACTTAGGAAAAAATTTATGATTACATTTTTGTTGTATCTATTTGTTTTTTAAAATAGTTGTTTTTATGTTATTTACAGCATTTTGAAGTAGGTTTTGTTAAAAAAGTTAAGAAAAAGTCGACGTCGTATAATAAAAAAAAACCGACCTAAGAAAACGTGAATCAGACTGTCCGATGCAGTATTTTTTTCTGAATTCAAATATGTAATAAACCGAAAATGCCATTTTTCGAGATACGACAAAATCGCTTTCTTACGTCGATATGTTCATGTTTTATTACATGTTCACAATTATTTTGTAGTAGTAGAGCTCTTGTGAAGGAGCTTGTCCGGGGAAAGGCTACCATCATCTGCTTAGCCTTTTTCCCAACTGCGGTGGGGTCGGCTTCCAGTCTAACCGGATGCAGCTGAATACCAGTGCTTTACATGGAGCGACTGCCTATCTGACCTCCACAACCCAGTAACTGTCCGGGGAAAGGGTACCACCATACTTATTTCTGCGCAAAGCAGCGTTGTTGTGTTCAGGTTTGGGTGCCACGGTGTAATTACAGGCCGTCTCTGGGATGGTAATGTATTTGCATTGCCTTTGGTATTGCAGATGCCTATGTGATCACTCAACATCAGGTGAACCGACGATGGCTTGTTTGCCACTCAATGATATAAAAAAAAACCTTTGTACTCGAAGTTTCTAAGCCAAAGCTGGATATGCTAGTCACATGAAAGAGCAGCATATCTACGCCAACCACCTTGAAGAGAAGTCCGTATTGCAGTCGCTGTGGCCGAAATCGACTAGATGGTATCATCATCATCAAAGACATGAAAATATTACTCTGCCAGTCATTGAAAAACCCATGTAAAACAATTAGACCATAACATACAACAATGAAGAACAAGCACATATTTCCCTAACCCCTAGTCTTACATTAAGTATTCAATATGTAAATAAAAGGTCCGGATATAGGCGCCGCCGCCAAACCTCGGTATTCCCTACTTATTATTCCATTAGAGTGGTTGCGGACATGTTTGACACATCCCACCACGTCTGGTGACACCTAAAAATACGTTCCGAAGCATTTGCGGAACAATGGTGGGCAAATTGAAATGGAAATAAAATTTGGTCTATGCTTGGCTATACAGGTATTTTGCAAATGTTGGAATCTGTTAGGAGAATAATATATACCATCACGCCTGTATTCCCCGAAGGGTTACGCAGAGGTGTACCAATGTACACCCACAGTTCGCCGGTATATTTAGGTCCCATGTAATAGGGGGCGAGCCTATTACATGAATAATAATAATTTGAGACCAATTATGTAAATACATAGTTTAAAATCAGTTTTGACAATAATTTCATGTTAATTTATTTTGTTAATGTTTAAACAAGTCTGAGTTCTGACAAAGTCAAAGTATTTGAGGAAGTTAAGTATACAGGAGGAGCAAATCAAGAATTTTGAAGAAATTATACTAATTCGTGCATTATTTATAAATATCATCAGAGTTTGTAACTCTACTTAACCCCACGCATAGTATACCATATTTGCACACCAAAGTTTTCGTTCTAAAATTCAAATTTTATTCATGTTTGAATGCTGGCAACACTAAAGATCTTGGTTGCATGTCGTCCCATATTTGGTATAAACAATATTATTTTTTATTTCGTTAATAATAATATCAAAAAGGGGGCAATATTTTTTTTTATTGGTTCCCTAAGCTTGAAAAAAAAATATATTTTGTAGTTTTGAAACTACAAAATATATTTTTTCCACAAAGATGCAAAAGTCCATGCAGTAAGGGGTTAAAAACCAATAACAACAAAATAGGCAAACAACAAAATAAAGGGGGGTAAAGACAGTTATAAAAACACACAAAGACTTAATGTCAAAAACAATGGTTGACTTGACAGAAATGTAGAACGGTATAGCAACGTACTACAGAACCAAACATCACAGGTACTGGTTAAAAGTGGCCATATTCAAACTGTGTTTGGCCACATTTCACTTTCAAAAAATTTATATTAGTCAAAACATACGAGTACAATGCATTGTAGAAGGGTTACCGTATCGAGAGCCTCTCAAAGCGTTTAGTTAGCACAACATATTTCCACGGCTGTACATTTAAACTCCTAATATTCTGCTATTGTACATTTTGCGGTTTTCATAGAATTTTAGCTTCAGATTTATGCTAAATGTGGTTCCAAGTAATGCTTTGGCACTCATTCGCACTGAAGCTCCGCAAATATTATAACATTTTGCTGGAAAAGAAATTCAGGTAAAGCTAACTTTAGTGTTTTTGCCGTGCTCTTTGGGGCAATAACTTTTGGTATTAAGTATCGTCACTTGTAAAATATTAGGGCTGTATTTTTATGAGATAATTTTTTCTGCCCCGTTGGTCTCGTGGTCACAAGTGCGACTGCTGTGCAAGGGGTCCCGGGTTCGATTCCCAGGTCGAGCAAAAAGTGTTATTGGGTTTTTCTATGAAATTCTCAGTAGCAGCTCGGAGTTTGGATTTGTGCCCGGTTAATGGCAATAGGCTCGCCCCCTATTACATGGGACCTAAATATACCGGCGAACTTGGTACACCTCTGCCTAACCCTTCGATTCCCCGAAGGGTTAGGCAGAGGTGTGATGGTATATATATATATATAATTTTTTCCCTGAGTTCTTGGACTTCCATGCCCATTCTTCCCCTCACGAATCTTTTTTTTTCCAAAGAATGGGAAATCATCAAATGAGTTTTTCCGCCCTGAGCGGAGCGGAAGGGAGTGTCAGACTTTTACTTACTTAAAACCAATCCGTGTTCCTCCTAATGCCCTTTGCGTTCCAGAGTCGCGTAACAAATTCCGCAACCCCGGCAGGTACTGGCCCTAGCGGGGCCCGACATTCTTGGAGACCCTGGAGTAACTAATCCATTTCTCTCCGTACCAAACTACCTTTTCCATGGGGCAACTAGGTCTAATTCTTGCAAGTGACATTTAAAAGTCCCCTTTATTGGTCTAATTACATTAAATAATTTTACTGTAACTTATTCGCCAAAGCCTCATAAAGGCATATTTAAACCCAATTCACTCCACGCTTGACAGCGGCTATATTGCTATCGACCGGACCCAAATCCAGACGGTTACTGAAAATATGATAGTGGAAAACCCCAATCACATAAATCATTAAAAACCAACAAGACAGGCGTGTCAGTAAGGAAGGGTGAACAACCTTCGTATTTTGGAAAAAAACGCTGACTTTCTTCCCGGCAACTTCCTAACCAAGAAACTTCATAAATACGTATAAAAAAGTAGTTCGTTCGCACATTACTGTCCGTCTAGGCGGTGTTCAGACGAAGCACTAAATCAGACCAGGTTCGCGCTTAAAATGACACTTGGAAGATTTATTACCCGCGCTGAGTCCGGGGAAATTTATGAGTCTTCGCCTTAGGGTGAAGAACTAAGGTTACGGAGACGGCGGGAAATCTGGACGCGTTCTTGCTGGAACGATTCTTGAATTGAGTATTAATAGAGAATGTAATTTTGACTTTTTTAAGTCTGGGCCAAAGGCCTGGCCTGTTCTTGGGACAGAGAATCAGCATTGCGGTACAACGTGGCAATTCTGCCAGCTTTTTGAGCACTAGTCCCATTGTCAGCGACGAGTTTTTTGAAGATATATGAGTTTTCCCGGTTTTGTTGGATTATAGATACGCAATAATTTTCAAACCGAAAAAAGGACATAGGTAGGTACTTATTAATAGTGACAACCGACATTCACGCGGGGGGAGTCACGGCAAAATATAGTTATTTATAACTTTGATATACTACATAATTATATATTTTAAAATAGGTATAAGTTCCATAAATATTTCCTGGGTTCAATTCTAATAACTAACATAAATAAACTTAATATCACGACTGCTTTTTCCAAAGGGTTACGCAAAACCCTATTAATACCAAAGGCCTGAAAGTCTGTTCTAGCAAAGAGTATCGCATTACCCAATTACCGGATTGCGAGAGGCCAGATAGACTGTCGATGTATGTAGCGCACTCAGTTGCATCCCATTAGACTGGAAGCCGACGCCTAACTAGGCGGACAGATAATGACAAGTTACGAATAGCCAGTAACATGACTATCTCGTCACTATAACACGTAGATAGGCCTTGGAATTACAACCGACCGTCATTGTAGCAAACTACTTACTTGATAGGCTTCCCGCACGCGGTGCTTCACTACTAACGCGAGCTGATAGTGGAAGGATTGGGCTTTAATCCTGGTTTATGACCAGCCTAAGGGGGTTCTTTAGTGTAGCGTAGTGTAGAATATTTTGTTAGATTTTCGCGTCGATTTGGAGCTTTGGAAAATATAGGGGGTTATGTAGAAAAAACCTTTTATAAACTGACTGTTTGTTCGTCTGTCGAATTTATCTACACCAAAAAGTACAAACATACATTTAGAGATTCCCTTTGCGTGTAAATGTATGAAGAAAATATCTGTCAGAACGTGATATGGCCGCCATCTTGTGTGGGAAACGCGTCGTAACGTGTAATTTTCGGCGCCATTTTATGTTGACATTGACAGTTTTTTTGTACGGCTTGTCTATAGATACACGTCAATGATCCCGAATATGATACGTGTATAGTACCAAGACGGCTAAGTTTTAAATTCTAACTACAGACCAATCATGACTAAATACTATGGTCCCAAATAGGTCCATGAATCTAAAAAGTGCTTACATTATTTTATTGTTTTCCAATGTTCTTGTAACAATGTAACAACTATAAAGAGCCCTGACACAGGCAGAAGGAGTTTCGTCCAGCAGGTAAGACTAATAAACAATGACCCACATTTGGTCCGGACCGAAACAGCTGCAACGAGAGCTTCGCTTAGCTGTGGAACGATGCAGGCTTAAACCAACTTCAGAAATAAACACTATCAAAATCAATACCAGTCTCCAACATCAGTCCGTATCCTACATTACCTGACCCTATCTTAGAAACGCAAACATAAAACACAATTTGAATCTTATTGCAGTCAACATTAAATACCTTTTTGTATGTATGTCTCGTTTTAGTATTCTGTAGTTTAATGTTCGTCTGCTAGAGAAACAATACAATCGTTTGAAGTCTGCGTTAAATAAACAAAACATTGCAAGTTTATGTGTTTGGAAATAGATTTGTATAGTTTTACTGTTTGGCTAAATATAAATAATGGTCGGTGAGATACCTGTCGATGCGATGTCTTACAGCACATTCTGATTTGACTGACGGTTCACTTAGCCAAAGCCAGAGTCAAAATCGAAGCATTAAAGTGTCCACCACAGTGCGTTATTATTGGTCGATAATACCGGGTACGTTATTGCGATATAAATTTTTAGTACATTTATATATTAGGACCGCTACGAAGTTACACATTGCCTCGATAATGACGACACAATAGAAGTAGGACAATATCGACGAATAGCATCCCGTATTATCGAGCGATAATAACGCGCCTGTGTGGGGCCTTTATTTTAATAAAACTATTTACAAACACTTTTGAATTGTCAAGGAATTAAGGTTTGTTCTTAAATAAATAAATAATACCAGCCTATAACTGTCCCACTGCAGGGCAAAGGCCTCTTCTCATACAGAGAAGGCACGAGCATTGATCACCACGCTTGCTCAAGGCGTATTGGCAATTTCAGACTTATATTAATTATAAGTCCAGGTTTCCTCACGATGTTTTCCTTCACCGTTGTCAGTGATGTCCAAGATAAACTTATTGTTAATACTTAAAAAAAAACTTGTTAACTTATTGGTTTGTTCTTATTATTAATTTTTCCATTTCATATTAAGTTACCCCAGAATGTTGCCATGACCTTGGTGTTATCAGTAGCACCAATTAATTCCTGAAGCGTGCAGGCATCACGACATGATAACTTGTCGTATCTACATTATCTATACATATAATAAAATCGTAGCGAAGTCAAAACTGTACATTAAATATTTTTGAAAAAAAGTAATTGCTATGAGGTCGGGGAATGATTCTAATGCCGAAAATATAGTTTTTAGAATTTTTGTCTGTTTGTCTGTTTATCTGTTTGTCTGTGCGTTTGTGCACGCTAATCTCAGACACGGCTCAACCGATTTGAATGCGGTTTTCACTAATGTATAGTGGTAGGCTTAACTTAAAACTTAGGCTATAAATTATCACGCTATTTGCTTTGAGGGATGAGCAATGTTGCATTATGTTCGTATTCTTCTACAAATTCTCAAGGTATTGAAATAAACGAGATATTATGTAAGAATGTTGTAGATAGCTGCAGATTGAATTTCTAAAATGATATCATCACGCCATATCTTTAAGGAGCGATGCAGTCAATCATGTTAAACTAGAACGGCTATTTTGGAGTAATTGTCAGCGAAATAATTAGTCTAATGGTTCGACGGTCGCCTTGCGAATCGCTGATCCTGAGTTCGGTCCCCCAAAACTGTTTTACTTTTTGTGTACTTTTTATTGTTTTTTGTTATGCTACGAGATTCCCAATAATAATAAAAAAGCAGTATGCACATTTTCTCCCATAACATTGATTTGTTTAGTTTTTTTTTTACCTTTTATATTTCTATAGTAAATAATGTCTATTTTTGCATAGTTACATTTAAAACAGCAGCGAAGTCAAAATAGTGCATTTAAAAAAAGTTATAGGTGTGGGAACGATAAATAGTAAAATATTGTTCTAATGGTTCGACGCGACGGTCGCCTTGCAAATCGCTGACCCTGAGTTCGGTCCCCCAAAACTGTTTTACTTTTTGTGTATTTTCTATTGTTTTTTGTCATGCTAAGAGATTCCCAATAATAATAAAAAAGTAGTATGCACACATTCTCCCATAACATTGATTTGTTTAGTTTTTTTTTTCTATTTCTGTTGTAAATAATGTCTATTTCTACATAGTTACATTTAAAACAGCAGCGAAGTCAAAATAGTACATTTAAAAAAAAGTGATAGGTGTGGAAACGATAAATAATAAAATATTGTTCATGTGACTCAATTTTTACAAAATAACGTAGTCCCCGTCCCAGCGGCCGCCGCGGTAGACGCTCCGGGCGTCGGGAGCCACGAGACGACTCCCGGCCACCATAGACGCGGGTCTGTCGGCGGTGAGCAATGGGTAGCTCACCGTCCGTACGTTCACTAACGACAAAACATTCACTAACGAAAAAAAAAAGTATATGGGGCATAGTCTGATCAGGAGCACTGCAATTGCACTGGGTGTCAAACAGGTCTATGATGCCCTATTTCTCTAAATTATGTTTGCAATGACCAACTTGGGTGCTCACCAAACGATTTATTGCCTTCCAGATAGATCACTGCAGTTCACTACCGGGAGGCAGGTATTCACAGGGCGTCAAGTTGTAGTGAGGTGGTGAATGTCTACCTTCTCACAATCTACTTCTCTCTTTGGGTGGAGGAGTTAAACAGTTAATCGTGACATATGTGGGAATGGTTACTTTATTTGTCGTGTCAATAAAGTGCATAGCTTCGCGGTATAACGAAAGCCATGCAAAATATTTAGCGTGATATCGATCACAATTGATTGTTATTTTTTTATATCATTCTTTCGACAGGTTATAATGATACAATGTTTAGGCACACTTTAACATAACGTTAAAAACTGAAAAGCACTAACCGAACAGAATGCGACTGATTGCTCCACAAAATTTAACTTAAAGAGTTACCAAGTTATATGGATCGCTGTGCCGTGGGCCTCGACACTTCATACAACTGATGATCAGCAAACATTTTGTGTGCAATATTTTATAGTCTGGGTTTAGCTACGCGGCTACCCCAATCACGGCACAACAATACTGCCAACCAGGAGTAGCAAATTTAGTTTTTTAAATAGTAAGTTGTATTCTTTCCATGGGGCTTCAGGATTATTTTATAAGAAAATCTCGGTGTAAGATCCCACCAAATTGAATTGGTACCAAAAAGCCTACTTCTTTTCCAATGGCTGAACAGAAAAAAAATGACAACAACAGGAAGATACCAAAAATCTGTTTTACCCAAACGCAAATTCCGTTGCAGTCAGTCTTCTATCGTTGTATGTACCCTGTCACAGACTTTAGCTTTCAAGATACATGGTGTCATGACGCGACTGTAAGCGCATGCAGAATTTCTTCTCTAAGGTACTGTTACGAGTATATTCTACATGCATTAAAATAAACTTTAAATGGAAATAATTATATTGTATAGATTTATGTTGCAAAATGGTGGTTATAGGTATATAACCACCATTTTGCAAGAGAAATTGCGTGATTTGTGAGGTAAAACTTTACTTAGCCTCTTATTTTTTTATACTCTCTGTTTTTGCCCTTCCTCTAAAACATTATATGTATTGTTGTGTTAACATGAAGGTCAGATTCTGTTGGCAGTTGCTCTGTGTACAAGATGCATATTAGCGGTTAGATATTAACGGTCTTGATCTAGACCAGACATATCTAAATTAAAATGTAAGGTGCTTTATTAAAAAAGCATCTATTAAAGATGTTTCAATGGTTTAAGATCGAAAAATAAGTAAATTTTGACTCTACATCATATTATTTTCGACAGCGGATAAAGTCATAATATACACCATATCTGTTCATGACCTAGGTATGACGCAAGTCAATTACTAACCGGGTCCAAAACCAGACTCCAGACTCTTAAGTGTTCTGCAGTCACCTTTGCAACCATTTAACCACCTTGGAGGATTTTGATGACATGGCAGTCAAGACTTAATTCCTTAAGTTACAGTTAGGTCCACGTGCGCGAAGCCTCGGGCACAGCTATAATAGAATATATTTTAACGAACAGAAAAAAGAAATGGCAACTATACGAAGTGTATTAGAAATCAGTTTTCTAAAAGGGTAATAAATGCTTTAGTCCCTGGTATGGAGCAAGTCCAACCAGGCACAAATCCAGACTCGGGACACAGACATACACACACGAAGATACAGATAAATTACTTATAGAAAACCTACTATCGTAACTTTTAGCAGTCACTTTTGCCACCATGCCTGCTTGGAGGATTTTGACGACATCAAAATCGAATTCGTATTTCTTAAGTTACACTTATGTCCACGTGAGCGAAGCTGCGGGCATCAGCTAGTCGTCTATAAAACTCAATCTGAGCAGTTTTTCCAAACAGAGCGATCTTTATAAACTTCGAGGCTAACTAAAGCTACTCATGATCAGGTGGAAGATTTTCAACAGGTGGTATGAATAGGACGAGTAAGCAAGCACTTTAGAAGGCCCATTCTGCTAATTAAAACGTTCAAAATCTAGTCGTGATCTCGTCTCAGAGATTAGATTGAGATTGTTCCGTTATGTTGGATTTGTGGCACGAGCATGATAGGTGCACGCAAGTTGTCCCGCTCCGGTGTGCCTTTACTGAGAACTTTAAGAAAAACAAATTTTAGATTATAAAAAGACACTTAAAAGAAAGTTACGTGTTCGTCCCATAATTGCGATATTTTTTAATTTTTTGGTTTCTAAACGCCAGCGACAGATACGCCTCTCAACCTTCTAATAAAAATGCTCTCTTTAAAAGCGCGGTAGCACAAACCGTGATTTTACACACCAACAATAATTTTTGTTTAATATTCATTTGTTTGATAGACAGTATCGAAACGGGATTAGCGGCAATGTGATGTTTTTTTACATCTCTGTGTTTTAGATATATTTGTCATTGTTTTCTTATTCTAAATCGTGAAAAGATACATAGATCGAATAAAAGATAGGTATAGATAAGATGATCGTAAATTGTAACAGCTAATAGTGATGAATGGAACGAACGAATGAATGATTTATGTTTTGTTTGTGTAACTCTACTGCGTACATCACACGTACCTACATTGTTATAAGGGCAGGAAGACGACCTTGATCAAATTTTTAGTAAAATCATAATACATAGAAAGGTCAGGCAGAGGTGTACCAATGTACACCCACAGTTCGCCGGTATGTTTAGGTCCCATGTCATAGGGGGCGAGCCTATTGCCACTAACCGGGCACAAATCCAAACTCCGAGCTGCTACTGAGAACTTCATAGAAAAACCCAATAACACTTTTTGGTCGACCTGGGAACACGTTGGTACACCTCTGCCTAACCCTTCTGGGAATACAGGCGTGATGGTATATATTTCATGATACATAGGTACTTACCTAAATTTTTAACCGACATAAAAGTAAACAATAATGAAGCATGTTTTTCATAACATATTTATTTTGAATACTAGCGCATTAAAACTGCCCCGTTGGCCCCGTGGTCGCAAGTGCGACTGCTGTGCAAGGGGTCCCGGGTTCGATTCCCAGGTCGAGCAAAAAGTGTTATTGGGTTTTTCTATGAAATTCTCAGTAGCAGCTCGGAGTTTGGATTTGTGCCCGGTTAGTGGCAATAGGCTCGCCCCCTATTACATGGGACCTAAACATACCGGCGAACTGTGGGTGTACATTGGTACACCTCTGCCTAACCCTTCGGGGAATACAGGCGTGATGGTATATATATATATACTAGCGCATTACCCGCGCCTTCATCCGCGTGGATTATTTCACCCACGTTAACGTTTACGTTTTTGGTTACTACTCCGCTCCTACCAGTCGTAGCGTGATGTTATATAGCCTATGTTACTCAGAAATAATGTAGCTATCTATTGGTGTCAATTTTTTTTAAATCGGTCCAGTAGTTTGGGAGCCTAATCGTTGCAAACAAACAAAAAAAACTTTTTTTGTATAATATTAGTTTCTAATATAAACAATTTATATATTAAACCGTGCATGAGATTATGGAGAGTAGGTTGTGAGCAAACATTTATAATTCATAAACTAAAATAATAATGTATTTTTGAAGTGTTTCTCATCGGTAACGTTTTTATGTTTCTCTTGGCCTTGTATGTCTTTAAATTCACCTGAACTTGGAATTTATAGGCGGGTTAGTAATTCATCATATGCCTTTAGTTAACTATGTTGGGTGCGCCTTTAAGTGTGCTTAACTACATTCCCGGAATAATATTTGGAAATAAAACTGTTACATAGGTATAATTGGGATTTAGTTCAAATTCAAAATTCAAATTCAAACAATTTATTTGTGAACACAGGTTTGATAGATGTTATAAATACATTGATAAATGTTCTCTATGTTCTACCAGTAATGGTGTACAAAATTTTAGAGTCAAAATTATGTCATAATATAATGTTATTACCACTAAGTTACATTTTAGAATAAAATTAATTAATTAAATACATTGCAAAGTAAAATAAAATAATAATAATTAAAGTCAATAGATATAAAACAAACCGAAACCACATTCAAATGTCTCCTTTTTTTAAAAGTATCTATTATTTTTATTTTTGGATATTGAGCGCTGATTAGTTTTAAATCTATTGTTAGCATAAGTTTAGGGCGTGCATTAAACTATTATTTACTGTACACCAATGACTATATTGTTTTTAAACGCACTAACGATGCAGAAGTTTTTAGTGTGAGATAATGATATAATTATGTGTGTATGATCTAATTTCACTTTGTATTGCGTGTAAACTCGGGAACAGGCAGTACTGGCCGAACCGCCTCACGTACTCTGAAACATTTAGGGGCACCTACTATTCTAAAATCAAATCATTTATTTCAATTAGACCATAAAAAGGCTCTTTTGAACATCATTAGTAAGAAAAAAAACAAAAATTTTATGTAGTTGCCTATTCGGGTACTTTCGTATGGAGAAGAACGGGCAAGAAACTCCCTAAATTCTACATTTTACACACACTATGAAGACCAACGCGCCTTTGTACGATAAAACATGTATAATGGTCCATCTTCCGAACCACCACATGTACGGAACTACACTGTAATGGCTAAACCATTGATTTCTGAATGGCTGTTACACACTTCGCTCATTTTATAGTGGCTGTAAATTTAGCCGCACATCACACCGAATAGTTTTATTATACAAAGTTGGCTTGAGAATGTTCGTCAATCCAGTGTTCCAGTTTAATAATAAAACTGGATTTTTGGGTTGGAGTAACCTGACGTTCGAAGGAATATCACACGCGCAGTTGAGAAACAAAATCAAGTATCCGATTCTCGACATCCCCTCTATCAAAACAGCAGTTTCGGGTAGACTGAAGAGTCGGAAGAAAACTTCGATGCACACATACTATCCAGGATCAACCACCTACAGAAAGACTTCAATTGTGGGAGAAACGACAAACACCACCAGAGTTCGTTCAACCCCAGAAACACTTGTCACTTGATTTACAGTGGCCTATATGGAAAGCGCTCAATTGACTGCACACCCAAGTAGGCCGTTGCAAACATAACCTAGCTAAAATGGGGGATTATAGATCCCATCCCACTGATACCCAATACGAATGCGGCGCTCCTGACCAGACAATAGCCCGTTTACAACAGTGCCCAAAGTGTCTCTACACTTGCAATTTAGAAGAAATATTAACAATTATGCTACTGTTGCCACGATAAACGTGGCACAAAAATTATATTATTAACGACTTTAAAAGAAAAAGAACATAAGAAAACTGTCCTCCTATCACACCACACTGTAACTTCAAAAACAACTTTCTAAAAGGAAACTTTTTCTTTGTATTTTTACTCGATTGAATTGGTAAAATTTAAAAAACAACATTTTGTTTGTTTTTCAACAGCTGGGTGGAATTGGTTAAGTTTGTTTCAAGTTCGATCCCTTACTTAAATATACAAGTAAGCCGGATAAGCTCCTAAGTTAGGACAAACACAAATGGTGACTCTGAAGTTACGCTACGGTATAAAGGTTTGCCGAACGGAATTATATGACGGAGTGACTTGAAATTACTTTTTGTTGCTTTCTTTGCGTATAAGCGTATGGGGATGGAAGATGGCGGTATTATTGGTCCATATTAACTCCAGGGAGGGAGTTGCAAAAGAGGCAGGGTAGCGTTCGCCCAGCAGTGAGAGGCTAATAATAATAAGCAATATTTTGCTATGAGACTGCATTTGGCACCAACTGAATGGCTTGCCAAGTGTTCCTTTGTAATACCTTTTTTATATTAGTACCTACCTTGAAGACTTTCTGTATTTATTTTCTTAATGAAAACACAGGATTTAAAACTAAAACCCAAAACAAATCCGTGACTGTAACCAAGTTGGTATTTTTCACGGATTTTTTATATTATGGTGCATAAAGTTTTAATAAATAAATAAGTAATAAATAAATAAATATTCTATAAATTTTTTTTTTTTTTTTGTAACTGTAAGTTTTGTTTATACCTAGTTTTTTGTTGAACGTTTTTTCGTAGTCAAGTTTTCGGTATTTTAAATTTATTTTTGTTTAAATTATTTAAAAATGTATCTTATTTACATTCTTCTCATTACGACGAATATTATAGGAGACTAGCTTCTGCCCGCGACTTCGTCCGCGTCACAGTTGATGTGTTATCCTACGGGTACCGTTCATTTTCCCGGGATAAAAAGTAGCCTATGTGTTATTCCAGACTATAATCTATCTTTGTGCCAAATTTCATCCAGATCCATTCAGCCGTTTAAGCGTGAAAGAGTAACAAACATCCATACATCCATACATCCATACATACAAACTTTCGCCTTTATAATAGTAGTAGGATATGCGCACACAGATGAACATACACACACACATAACCTACTAAAACCGTAACCCTCCGTCATTGACTAAAGAATAAAAAATTATACTGAGCAGTAATTCTTACCAGTCCTCGTATATTCTCAGGGAGCACCTAAGTACCCAGTGCGGCATTTTGCATAAGTACTCTGCAAGTAGCTTACAAACTTTCAATATGAATTCCGTTCATTAGTTTGAAGTCTGTAGCCATTTGTGCAACTTAAACTGAATTGAACTCATCAATTCTTCGTCTATAAAATTGAAGTTATGTCTGTTTCTGACGTTGGAATATTAATTTGCAAAAATATGTTCATTTTGTGTAGTGAATTGCTCTTTGACTTAGCAGCTTGGTTTAGCATAACATAGCTTACCATCACGCCTGTATTACCCGAAGGATTTGGCAGAGTTGTACTAATATACAATAAATAGGTCTCATGAAATAGGTGCTGATACTGAGAATTTCATAGAAAAACTCAATAACACTGCTCGACCTGGGAATCGAACCAAAGACCTCTAGCGTAACACTAGCGCTTAGAACCACTGGGCTAACGAGACAGTTGTCTTAACAATTTGTGATGAAATGTGTTATTCACTAACAATATTTGTACCACCTTTTGATACTTTATTCATGCACAAGCAATTCTTAATAAAATATTTACAAAATTTATAAATAATAATAGAATTAAGAAGTAAATACAATTTGCAAAAGAGAAAGTAGGAAGCTCTGTACCCGTATGTTAATGGGATAAGTGCCCAAAAGGCTGGCAGCATTGCCACGTTGTATCGCAATGCTGATTCTTCAACCCAAGAAAAAGCCCTCAGGTTATCTTTTGCATTGAAAGATAAAAAAAATCTTTCTCTGTAAAAGTCAGTTACTCTGAAGCTACATTAAGCCGCGACGCGACCTACGACACATGAGAGATTAAAACAAATAAATGAATGCTAAAGTATATGGCTACACCGTTCATCAAATATTGCTAGCGATATTCGATTTATTTATGCGATAGGAACAATATTACTGTAATCACGGCATCGGGTACATCAACATCAGCGAAATTAAAGATATTTTATTAGGGAATTTCTCACTTATAATATGACTAGCTTTTGCCCGCGACTTCGTTTGCGTGGATTAATAGTTCCCGTTCCCGGGGGATTTTCTTGATAAAAACTATCCTATGTCCATTCTCGGGTCCCAGACTATATCTGTACCAAATTTCATTGAAATCGGTTCAGTGGTTTAGGCGTGAAGAAGAGACAGACAGACAGACAGACAGAGTTACTTTCGCATTTATAATATTAGTAAGGATATAGTGCGGATTTTCGTTTAAAATATAGCCATACCATGTTTATTTCGTTTCGCTCTTCCAATCGCATCGCAAATCGCTGCCTACTGTAGCCTCAGCCTAAAAGGTTAGAAGGAAAGCAAATGATTGCTCACTTCCCTACCTTCTTGGCTGGATCAGCCGCTAAACCAAGCTTCAAACGGCTCCAAATTAACAATAACCATTCTCGTTGTTAATATTACGTGCCTTCGAACTCATAAGGAAAGAGACGTGAATACTCGTGGGAGCGAACAGCTGACGCCGATATTGGCACAGTAATTTAGACTCTATGGGGCAGGGGGGGGGGAGAAATTTTACACATACCTTCCTTGGCGGTATATGGTTCATTAAGTGAAGGAAAGAGAATGGCGATATGGGTTTTTTTGGAATGGCACCTCGCATTAACCGGTGCTTAAGAGCGTTTGTCAGTGCCCATTTTTTTTCAAACAAACGTATTCCTAATTTTTTTTCCTGGATTTTAAGCCTAGACCAGTAATGTTTTGACCCGATATAGATATCAGTCATGGCCATCACGAACCCTTTCGTTTTTTTAGGATAAACGGATTTTTACAGAAGTTATGACATAAATTAGGACAAGGAATAATCGGTTTCCTTGCCGTCTGATCAGTGAAACAGTTTTTGAAATCGATTAGCATTTGGACCAGAAAAAAATAGGATTACAAGTCATAGATTTTGACGGTTTTTGTTGACTGAAATCGTTCTGCCTTACTTACGATTCTATCTAAGTATACGGGAGTAGCGCGATGTATTACATGTTGTTCCTCTTAACTGGACTATTCTATAGTGCCTTCTTAAATTAAGATCTTCATCCAGGGCATAATCTAAGCAAGTCTATAGACACCCGCTTTGGGACATGGATGTCGGCTTAGGACATGGCTTGCAGAAGACAGCTATCGACAGGCTGGATTGGAAATAGATTGTTCTGGGACGAATTTTAAGCTATAGGCTCGACGTTGTGGGCTTGCTCGAGCTAGGGAACTAACATATAGGCTTTAGTGCATTGATTTAAAGACTAATTTCAATGTGTGTGGGAATCGACGGTCTACAAAACCAAAGGTTTTTTCTACATATTATCGTGTTAAGGATAGTCCGAAACCGGGAAGTTTGACAACCAATCTTACGAACAGGTATTGTGTTGTCCAATATCTGGGTTGTGGAGGTCAGGTAGAGGCAGTCGGTTCATATAAGCATTGGTATTCAACTGCATCCAGTTCGACTAGAAGCAGACCTCAACATAGTTGGGAAATGAACAGGTGACAAAGGCAATGCTGTTGCAACAAAAAATACGCTTAGGAGATTTCACTAAAACAGGCGGATAACGTCTTTAAATTCAAAACGATATAAAGTGAATTTCTCGAAAAAATACAGTTAGGAGGTATTGTCACTTCGCCGTCGATATCGTGTCCCACATGTATTGTCTAGGATTCAACAGCGCACAACCATAGCTGTAAAAAGCAAACATTTAACATATTCAAACGAGTTCCTTTCAACGGAAAAATCCTATATTCTCAGCACATAATCGCTCTTTGTGACATTGTTACCCAAAATCTATTGTGAAGCGAACAAAATTATCCCAGTTCGGGATTAAGGTGATTTTTACTTTACCAATATGTATGTATATCTTATGTATTTATCTCTTAATCTTGCCTATAGGTATATCATCGAAGGGTCAGGAAGATATGGTTAGTACTCCTACATTTCGGTCAACTACATTTTAATAAAGTTATTCAAACGAAAATAAAAATAATTGTTCACATTCATTTATTTAAAATTTATGCTACAAAAACAACCTACGGTGGACTTAATCCAGTAGGCATTCTCTACCAGTTAACAAGAGATGGTGGAAAGATATAAATAATATCACGGCAGGTGCAACTTAATGTACAAGAGTAAAACAACACAATTAGAAATGTCATAAAAACATCATAGAGTCTACATCATTGCAAATTGGAATTATAATTTGAGATAGATAGAGTCACCGCGACCCGGCTTTTAGTCAGAAAGAGTCTGACACTCCTTTCGCTCCGCCCAGAGGGGAAGAAGTAATTAGATGACTCCCCATCCTTAAAAAAAAGTCTACATCATTCCGTAATAAAAAATAAAAATATACCATCAATCACGCCTGTATTCCCCGAAGAGTTAGGTAGAGGTGTACCAATATACAGTTCGCCGGTATATTTAGGTCCCATGTAATAGGGGGCGAGCGTAATAATGATTATATTCCCAGATCTACTGAATCGATTTTGAAATTGTTTTACCCCTAGAAAGCCACGCTATTTGTGAGTGTCATAGGCTATATAACATCACGCTACAACACAGGGGTGAAAATATCCATGCGGAGAAAGTCGCGGGCAGAAACTAGTCTAGGATAAAAAAAACCAGCCAAGTGCGAATCGAACTTGCACACGAAAAGTTCCGTAACATTATCTATAAGTCTATAAAAAACTAAACTAAACGCACAACACAGTCTGGTGACAGGTGGACCGACAGACACACGCACGGAAAGCGAATTCTTAGTAATAAGGTCCCGTTTTACCCTTTAAGTACGGAACCCAAAAAATGACTGCACTCCCTAAGAGTACTTGTACCTTTCAGTTCCATTAAGTGTCTCTCAACATTCGAGTGTGTCTCACATGCAGGATTACCGAAGCTGTATTTATTTTAATTCCACGCAGCTATTGATCGCGCGGCCACGGGGGGCGAGGTGTCTGTCGGCAGGGGGGAGAGGGGGCTCTAATAATAGGTGCTCAACGTATATTTATGTATAATCAAGATGAGATGCTGTAATTGTATCGGTTATTGCGCCACAGACAGTTGAGGTTACTTAGTTGGTAATATTGGGTTGCGCCGACTAAAGTCAGCCGTCGAATCTCATGTTATAGGGCCTATTTCCTCAAAGATTTAATTCACTCACCATATTTCAGTACCTAGTACTCGTAAAGAACTTTTACTATAGGATCATTTCAAAATTTGATAAAAGAAATTCCATTCCACATATCCATTTTTTTGTTGTAATCACACTAGTCTCTTGTTTTTTCCTTGTGTTTACAAACATATAAACTCACGTACAAACAGTCAGACCCCGAACAATTATCTGTAGGTGACACAAATATTTGTTCGGTGTGCGAATCGAACCCGCAACAAGTAGGGCAGCAGCCGATAGCTTAGCCACTACGCCAACCGTTGCGTTTGCTGGTGTTACATCTTCTGCAAACAAGCATGAAGGTGATTTTTAACCGGCGAGGATAGGCCTGTATTAAATAAGCGAGAATTGAAATTAACCCTTTTACACCGACCATTGCTGTAACGCGCCGGCTCGCGCGATATTATGTATCTATTTCCAAAGTAATAAAACCCCTAACTTTACAATAAGATAGGTCAATTTTGTACGAACAGAAATATCTCAATCCACTCCTTTCAAACCAAAGATTGACAAGACATAAATCGAAATATTTGTTCATTCAACATTGATCTATACTACCACACGAATAAAATATTTATTACCTAAACAAATTGTAAATCTCGCTCATCCAATCCATTTCTCGCCTCGCCGTTATGAAACCACTTTGAGACATATTTTTTCTTTCTCCTTTTTATTATTTCTACCTACAGGGTGTCTTTATTTCACCAAGAGCTTGTTTGTAACGTGTTGTGATGCCAATCAGGCGCTGACAGCGTGTCACAGCCCCGCTTTTAGCGACATATTGATAAAGTTTTGACAGTTGAAGTTTCCTTTTGTCCAAATACTCTGTGTTCACGTCACATAGTTTGGAAGTTATTTTACTGGAACTTGGGTGAATAGTTTAATAATAATAATAATAAGTCCGCAGGGCAGCTTGTGGCGAGCTGTTGGGCAGTAGCGACCCCACGGACCTGACCTCCCGGGAGAAGTCTTGTTCTTCATCTCTGGCTTGCCTTTATTGGCCGGCCGGAGTGAACACTGACGAGGAACAGAGCTCCCACCTCTCTCTTGCCTTCATTGGCCGGTTTGAGTGGAGATTCGCAAGAGCATTCGTGTTCGGGGGAAGGAAGTGTTTCACTAAGGTGCTGGTAGGGATCTTGACCGTACTTCCGGGATTGTCCTGATAGCCTTGAAACACCTCTCCACTCCTCAAGCACCTCAGTCTGTGTTGCCCTCTTGTCGCTACGTCACTACGTGCTAGCGGCCGTTTTAGGGGGCCCATTTATCGAGTGTGCTAGTCACCCCCTGCCATTTTATCTTTGTCATAAAAACATTGATTGGCAGGGGCCATAGTCTTTCCATAGTGTCAGGAAACTAGTCCATCTAAGCTACCCAAACCCATAGCCATGTAAGGGGCCTCTGCGAGTTGGCTTCGGCTCCTCGTACGCCTTCCAAAGGTCCGGGACCCTAGGGTCCCGAGATACGTAACCATATAAAAATAATAATAATAATAATAATAGATTAAAAACTACAGCAAAAACTACAATAAAATATGAAAAAACGAAGAAAATCAGAAGAGAATGACGGCTGTCAAGGCCGTCATTAGACGATATATGGAATTAATAGAAGAAAATATGTACTAATAACTATGTTGACACGCGCCAGAGCCCGCTTAATCGCACAGCCACCATCTCCGGACTCGTCGCCCAGCTCCGCCTCGCCGCCGTCGGAAACCAGCCCCACCGTGAGTGCAGTGACACCGACCGCGGCAGTTGCGTCGAGCTCTAGCGACGAGTACTTCTCTCCGCCGACGACGCCACCACCTGTACGTCGACGGGGAGGACGCCGGCCGCCGATCAGTTTAGGACTCCGAGGCCCACTGGCCTCTGATAGGGTCCCCGCTACCGGTGGAAGTGTGCAGCGCATGAGATGGACACAGTCTATTAATGAAAGTGTCATGCGCTCATACTTTGGGGCTACAGAGGGGGGAAGTAACCTGACTGCGTACCGTGGTCGGATGCTCTCTCTGTTTCAGGTGCTTGAGCCAGCTGTCAACGTTACGGCACAACGACTGTCGGATCAGGTGCGTGTCATCTTGCGTAATCATATGTTGGATGATACTGTGCTTGATCGCATTCGAACTGAGATGCAAAGGAGCCATGTCATTACTCCTCCATCGCAGACTGTGGATGTGGCACGGCCACAATCCATCCCAACATCCAGTCGTGTGGATGAGGAAAGTGATGACATGGTTACTCATGTAAGTACCCAGTGTAGTGAGGAATTGAGGAGTGCTTTGGAGGGTGCGATTCGGGAGTATCGACTAATGCCGCTCGAACTCAGACCACGCTTACCTCGTTTGCCCATGCATAACAAAAATAAGGCGTTGGTGTGTGCTCTGGATTCACAGTTATCGAATTATTTTGATAGCTGTGAAGACCTTGCTGATGCGCACTCGATTCTGTACTGTGCAGCTGTTGCGGCGTGTCGTGTAGCTCACGTTAGATTTCCAAATAATGATAGAGCTGCGCGACCAGCTGTACCAGTGTGGCAGTGCAGGATTGAGCGGCGTATTAGTGAGGCCAGAGTGCTCATTGGCAAATTAACCTGCTTCAGGGAGGGCAATACTCGCCCAAGAGTGATGCGCTTTGTGAGACGGGCATTCTCGGGGACTGATATCAGGCCTCGAGACTATATGTCCCAGGCCACAGAGCGCATCGACTTCCTGAAGCAGAAGGTGTATGCATGGGCGAGTCGTATTCGTAGGTATAAGCGGCGAGTGGAACGATACACACAGAATCGTACATTCCAAAGAAATGAAAGGTGGGTTTATAGGGATTGGGAGCGACCGGACCAAGGTGTGTCTGATACGTGCCTGCCGGATGATGACGCCATGTGTTCATTCTGGCGTAGCATCTGGTCGGTGCCTGTCAGCCACACTGAGGGTGATTGGACTCGGGATATCGAGCGAGCGTGTGATCCAATACCAGAAATGGGGGCAATTACCATCAGCCCCCAAGATGTAGCTCGTGCGGTCCGTCCATTACCTAATTGGAAATCTCCTGGGCCGGACGGGCTGCATAATTTCTGGATAAAATGGTTCAGAAGATCGCACGTTTGCTTGGCGTCCCGATTCCAGTCAGCCTTGGAATCTGGATCGCTGCCCCAGTTTCTAACGACAGGAATAACCCACCTGCTCCACAAATCAGGTAGTACTGCGGAACCCAAAAATTATAGACCGATCACATGCCTGCCGACGGTCTATAAGGTTCTTACATCCATTTTGAGAGCTAAAATTAACAAACATATTGACACTAATTCTATCATGTCTCCCTCTCAGAATGGATGTAGGATTGGATCCCGTGGTACTAAGGAGCTGCTCCTCATTGACATGGCTATCAGCCAACAGGTTCGCCGATCTCGGAAGGATCTGTCGACATGTTGGATAGATTACAAGAAGGCCTATGACTCGGTGCCACACACATGGCTCATGAGGGTGCTGGAGTTGTATAAAATTGATGCAACTCTACGCGCCTTCCTGATGTCGTGTATGGGGAAATGGAGTACGGTCCTTCGCTATCCAGGATGTCGAAATATCCAGAGGAATAGCGAACCGATAAGGATTGAGCGTGGTATATTCCAGGGCGATAGTTTGAGTCCGCTTTGGTTCTGCTTAGCCTTGAATCCCCTAAGCACACTGCTGGAGGATTCAGGTCTAGGCTATCGGTTGAAGAGAGGAGGTCAGGTAATATCTCATCTGCTTTACATGGATGACCTGAAACTCTTTGCCCCCAACAATTTGCAACTGACGGAGCTACTGAAGGTAACAGAAACTTTCAGTAGCGCCATCAGGATGGAATTTGGTGTGGACAAATGTGCGGTCATGCATGTCAAGCGAGGGGAGATTATGGAGTCCGAGGGAGTTCAACTCTCGGAATCCATAAACCTTAGATCCCTTTCTTCAACGGAGTCCTATAAGTATTTAGGTATGTCGGAAGCGTTAGGCATCAATACTGTTGACGTGAAGCAATCGTTGAAGGAGCGCTTCTTTGGCCGCCTGAAAAAAGTATTTAATAGTCTTTTATCAGGCGGAAATAAGGTGCGCGCCTTCAACGGGTGGGTCATGCCGGTATTGATGTACTCTTTCGGCATACTTAAATGGACTCAAACAGAACTCGACGCCCTGGATAGGAGGGTCCGTACATTGTTAACGGCATATCGGATGCATCATCCGCGGTCATCGGTGATGAGACTGTATATTCCGCGGAAGTGTGGAGGTCGTGGCTTCTTAAATGCTAAGACTCTCCACAACCGCGAGATATGCAGTCTCAGGGAGTTTTTCCTTGAAGCCGACGTGGGGATGCACCGAGATGTGGTGGCAGTGGATAAGGGCCTCACCCCGCTCTCCTTGGCTAAAGAGAACTGGCGCAAACCAGTAGTGCTGGAGACTAAAGATCGCGAGGAGGTATGGCAGAGTAAGGAGCTTCACGGACGCTTTTTCCGGGCCTTACATGGGCCCGATGTAGATTTCTTAGCGTCCGTATCCTGGCTTCGCTTCGGTGACCTATTTGGGGAAACCGAGGGTTTTGTCTGTGCAATTATGGACGAAGTTATCATGACGAATAACTACCGGAGATTTATTGTGAAGGATGGCACGGTTGACATTTGTCGGGGATGCCACCGGCCGGGGGAATCAATCCGCCACATTATCTCTGGGTGTTCTCGTCTAGCTAACGAAGAGTACTTGCATAGGCACAACCTTGTGGCCAGGATCATCCATCAGCAACTTGCTCTGAAATACCGCCTTGTAGAATCGGAAGTACCGTACTACAGGTATGTGCCCGACCCAGTTCTCGAAAATAGCAATGTCACACTGTACTGGGACCGATCCATCATCACTGACAGGACTATTGTAGCCAATAAGCCTGATATAGTGGTGGTGGATCGCTTAGAGAAGCGCGCAATGATTGTTGACATAACAGTCCCACATGACGTGAACCTCGTGAAAGCCGAGAATGATAAGAAGATCAAGTATCTTGACTTGGCTCGCGAGGTTGTCGACATGTGGGATGTGGAGTCAGCGATCATTGTGCCGATAGTCGTTTCAGCCAATGGCTTAATTGCCAAGAGCCTCGACCAACATCTTAGGAGGCTCTCGTTGGGCGGCTGGATCAAGGGCTTGATTCAGAAAGCGGTTCTCCTAGACACGGCGCGTATAGTTAGGAGATTCCTTTCTCAGGAGCCCTGACCACCGGTGGCTTGGACCCTGTTCCCGACGCCGGTGGGCTACTATATTTTATATTTTTAAATGTTTTTATATTTTTTACTAATATTTAAAAATGTAATTTATATGTTTGTTTAATTGAATAAATGGAATAATAATAATATTTATAATACATTTCCTACAACATTACTCCATCTACAGGCCTGAAATAATATTTGGATATATAATCAGATTAAAAACTACAGCAAAACCTACAATAAAATATGAAAAAACGAAGAAAATCAGAAGAGAATGACGGCTGTCAAGGCCGTCATTAGACGATATATGGAATTAATAGAAGAAAATATGTACTAATAACTATGTTGACACGCGCCAGAGCCCGCTTAATCGCACAGCCACCATCTCCGGACTCGTCGCCCAGCTCCGCCTCGCCGCCGTCGGAAACCAGCCCCACCGTGAGTGCAGTGACACCGACCGCGGCAGTTGCGTCGAGCTCGAGCGACGAGTACTTCTCTCCGCCAACGACGCCACCACCTGCTCGTCGACGGGGAGGACGCCGGCCGCCGGGGGGTTTGGGACTCCGAGGCCCACTGGCCTCTGATAGGGTCCCCGCTACCGGTGGAAGTGTGCAGCGCATGAGATGGACACAGTCCATTAATGAAAGTGTCATGCGCTCATACTTTGGGGCTACAGAGGGGGGAAGTAACCTGACTGCGTACCGTGGTCGGATGCTCTCTCTGTTTCAGGCGCTTGAACCAGCTGTCAACGTTTCGGCGCAACGACTGTCGGATCAGGTACGGGTTATACAACGTAATCATATGTTGGATAATACTGTGCTTGATCGACTTAGGCTCGAATCACGGAGTACTCATGTTACACCTACTTTGTCACAGCACACGGTCGCGGTGCAATCGCAAAGTCTACACAGTGCTTCACCGCGGCCTGAACGCGTTGATGAAGAGGATGATGGCGTGGCTATTTCCGTGAGTTCCCAATGTAATGAACAGTTGAGGAGTGCTTTGGAGGATGCTTTCCGGGAGTATCGCTCCACACCGCCTGAGCTTAGACCGCGACTACCACGTTTGCCTATGCACAACAAAAATAAGGCGCTGGTGTGTGCTCTAGATTCGCAGCTGTCAAATTGTTTTGATGGCAGCGTAGACCTTGTCGATACCCACTCAATCTTGTACTGCGCGGCTGTTGCGGCATGTCGTGTAGCCCACGTCAAATTTCCCAGTGACGGAACTGCACGACCAAAACCGACCGTACCAGCATGGCAGTCCAGGATTGAGCTTCGTATCGATAGGGCTAGAGCACTCATTGGCAAGCTAATCTGCTTCAGGGAGGGCAATACTCGCCCTAGAGTGATGCGTTTTGTGAGGCGGGCATTTTCGGGGATTGATATTAATCCTCGAGATTATTTGTCCCGCGTCACAGAACGTATTGACTTCCTGAAGCAGAAGATAAGTGCATGGGCAAACCGTATTCGTCGGTACAAGCGGCGAGTGGAGCGATATACCCAAAATCGCACATTCCAGAGCGATGAAAGGTGGGTTTACAGGGCTTGGGAGCGGCCAGACCAAGGTGTGACTGATGCGCGCCTGCCGGATGATGATGCCATGAGTTCGTTTTGGCGCAGCATCTGGTCGGTACCTGTCAGCCACGCTGAGGGCGATTGGACCCGGGAGGTTGAACGAATGTGTGATCCAATACCACAGATGGGGGAAATTACAATCAGCCCCCAGGACGTAGCTCGTGCAGTTCGTCCGTTGCCTAACTGGAAATCTCCAGGGCCGGACGGACTGCACAACTTTTGGATCAAGTGGTTCCAAAGATCACACGCTCGCTTGGCATCCCAGTTCCAGTCAGCCTTAGAGTCTGGATCGTTGCCCCAGTTCTTAACAACTGGTATAACCCACCTGCTCCATAAATCGGGTAGTACTACGGAACCCAAAAATTATAGACCGATCACATGTCTACCGACGGTCTATAAAGTTCTTACATCTATTTTGAGAGCTAAAATCAATGATCATATTGATAACAATGCTATCATGTCTGTCTCTCAAAATGGATGTAGGAATGGGTCCCGTGGTACTAAGGAGCTACTCCTCATTGATATGGCCATTAACCAGCAGGTTCGCCGTTCTCGAAAGGATCTGTCTATATGTTGGATAGACTATAAAAAGGCCTATGACTCGGTGCCACATACATGGCTCATGAGGGTGCTGGAATTGTATAAAGTAGATACAACTCTGCGCACCTTCTTGATGTCGTGTATGGGGCAATGGAGGACGGTCTTGCGCTATCCAGGATGTCGGCAGATCCGGGAGACCAGCGAACCAATAAAGATCGAGCGTGGTATATTTCAGGGCGACAGTCTGAGTCCACTGTGGTTTTGTTTAGCCTTGAACCCTCTAAGTACACTGCTGGAGGGTTCAGGACTGGGCTATCGGTTGAGAAGAGGTGGTCAGGTCATATCCCACCTCCTTTACATGGATGATCTGAAACTCTTTGCCCCCAGCAATTTGCGACTGATGGAGCTACTGAAGGTAACAAAAACTTTCAGTAGTGCCATCAGGATGGAATTTGGTGTGGACAAATGTGCAGTCATGCATGTGAAGCGAGGAGAGATTATGGAATCTGTGGGAACCCAACTCTCGGATTCCATAAACCTTAGATCCCTTTCCTCAACTGAAACCTACAAATATTTGGGTATGTCGGAAGCGTTAGGCATCAGTGCTACTGACATGAAGCAATCGTTGAAGGAGCGCTTCTTTGGCCGCCTAAATAAAGTTTTAAATAGTCTTTTATCAGGCGGTAACAAGGTGCGCGCCTTCAACGGTTGGGTCATGCCAGTTTTAATGTACTCTTTCGGCGTACTCAAATGGACTCAGACAGAACTTGACGCCCTGGATAGGAGGGTTCGCTCACTATTGACCGCAAATCGGATGCATCACCCAAGGTCGTCAGTAATGAGACTGTATATCCCGCGGAAGTGTGGTGGTCGAGGCTTCTTAAATGCTAAGACCCTGCACAACCGTGAGATATGCAGTCTCAGGGAGTACTTCCTGGAAGCTGATGTGGGGATGCACCGAGATGTGGTCTCAGTGGACAAGGGCCTCACCCCGCTCTCTTTAGCGAACGAGAACTGGCGCAAACCTATAGTATTAGATACTAAAGATCGCATGGAGATATGGAAGAGCAAGGAGCTTCACGGGCGCTACTACCGGGCCCTACATGGGCCGGATGTAGACTTCAAGGCGTCCGTATCCTGGCTGCGCGTTGGTGACCTCTTTGGGGAAACCGAAGGTTTTGTCTGTGCTATTATGGACGAAGTTATGATGACGAACAATTACCGGAGATATATTGTGAAGGACGGTACGTTTGACATTTGTCGGGCATGCCATCGTCCCGGGGAATCAATCCGTCACATTATATCTGGTTGTTCTCGTCTGGCTAACGGAGACTACTTGCATAGACACAACCTTGTAGCCAGGATTATCCATCAGCAACTTGCTCTGAAATACAGTCTTGTGGAATCGGAAGTACCATACTATAGATATGTGCCCGACCCAGTTCTTGAAAATGGTCATATCACGTTATATTGGGACCGATCTATCATCACTGACAGGACTATTGTTGCTAATAAGCCTGACATAGTGGTGGTAGATCGATTAGAGCGTCGCGCAATGATCGTTGATATTACTGTCCCGCATGACGAGAACCTCGTGAAAGCTGAGAAAGATAAACAAATTAAGTATCTTGATCTGGCTCGCGAGGTTGTCGACATGTGGGATGTGAATACGGCAATCATTGTGCCGATAGTCGTGACGGCCAATGGCATAATAGCCAAGAGCCTCGACCAACACCTGAGGAGGCTCTCGTTGGGCGGTTGGATCAAGGGCTTGATTCAGAAAGCGGTACTCCTAGACACGGCGCGTATCGTTAGGAGATTCCTTTCTCAGGAGCCCTGACCACCGGTGGCTTGGACCCTGTTCCCGACGCCGGTGGGCTACTATTTTTTATATTTTTAAATGTTTTTATTTTTTTATACTAATATTTAAAAATGTATTTAATATGTATATGAAACTAATAAATGAGAATAATAATAAATAAATAAATGAGAATAATAATAATATTTATTTGCAAGAAATACATTTTCACAAAGGAAGATCTTATAGCCTAAAAGTCACTGTATTCGGCCTGCAAGCAAGCGTGCAAATTATTGGAGTTTATGTCATTACTCCAGAATGTCATTGATACATTATTACAAAAAATATGTCATTTAAAATATGTCATTAATACCTTATAACTAAATTCATACAGAGATTTACAATAGTCCTTACAATCAATAAATATTCAAATAATTAGGGAAACATTCAATTATTATTATTGTGCGTCTTTATGTTCCATAAATTCCTTAATGCTATAAAAACAGTAACTTTGGAGCCACTCTGTTACTTTCTTTTTGAATAAATTACCCTGTAACAATTTTAAGTGGTTCGGTATCTTATTATAGATTAATAGGTAGGCACATATTAGTTACGTTTTTCTTATAAATTTCTTTGCGACAGGGTGGTTGGTAAAGTAGGTTGAGAAACTTAGCTCTTTTTTGTCTCGGCATAACCTCACTACGCTGCATGAAGTAATGCATGTGCCTTTTTGTAAAAAGACAGATTTCTTTTATATACATGCAAGGTAGTGGAAGAATTTTGAATTGGTGAAATAAAGGCTTACAGCTATCCAAGAACCATGACTTGTTGATAACTCGGATACAACGTTTTTGAATTTTGAATGCTCTGTCGGCATCGGTCGAGTTACCCCACATAATTAGTCCATAGTTAAGTATAGATGACACATAGCCATGGTAAGCCGAAAGGGCAGCCTCTATATTAGTATTATTATATCACTGCTGAATTGATGATGAGAAAGGCCTCTTCCTTCTTTCTAATCTCTCTTATCTTTGCGGTTTCTACCCAGCAGTGATATTCTGCAAATATCTCCTCTGGTGAGTTACTTACAGTGAAAATGAGCTGAACTGTCAATCTCTACCATTTTATAGAATAAGGCAGCTGATTATGCATGTCTCATGGTTGACCATGACGGCGAGAGGACTCTCTCAGTCATGTGTCCACGAGGAACGCGTTTATTGTCCTATTATAAGCATTTTTTTTAAAGGGACATGCTTGCCATACTGTTCCCAAACCACTGCCACTCCTGCAAGCCAGAACTATCAGTGGCCACCACCAAAATATTCCTTCCACTTCAAACTTCTGCCACTAATTTTTTTTAACAATACTAGTAACGAAAAGTTAATATTGCATATTGGCGAACTGTGTGTGTACATTGGTACACCTCTGCCTAACCCTTCGGGGAATACAGGCGTGATGGATGGTATAATAAATTTTCCATTTAATTTTTTTTTTATTCATCACTAACTAATTAGTAATTAGAAGAGTAAGTAATACGCAATTAGGGCACCCACTTTAAATATAATCCCCTTCATTAATTAACGATAGTACGGCTGCCACAAAAACCATAAACTTGTGCTAAAACATAGGTTTTTACACCAACCGCGGGACACGGCTGTAAGCGCGTGCACTTGACGTGTACAAACGATGCCAATTTCTCGCGGCGCACTCGCCGATTAGCTGCGAGATAAGTCACAAGTCGACGCGATTACGTGCGAGATATGTCACAAGTTTAAAGCGATTATGCATCACGCCTGTAATTCCCTGAAGGGTTAGGCAGAGGTGTACTAATTTACACCCACAGTTCACCGGTATATTTAGGTCCCATATAATAGGGGGCGAGCCATTAACCGGGCACAAATCCTAACTCCGAGCTGCTACTGAGAACTTCATAACACAAACCAATAACACTTATTGCTCGACCTGGGAATCGAACCCAAAACCTCTAGTTAACCTTTTTTTCCGATGGGAAATCATCAAATGACTTCCCCCGCTCTGAGCGGGGTGAGAGGGAGTGTCAGACTTTTACTGACTAAAACCCATGTTCCTGCTGGTTATTTATTTAGGCCCACCCCTATTAAGTACATGCATTCGGTGTATTCTATAACCATCTTGACTGGATTTGAGGAATAACAAATTTTACAGCTCACCTCAAACTAATTTTTCATCAAAATTCACCGAAGAAACATTTACCTACTGAATAACACCACTATTACCTTACTATTTACATCACTCCAATTAAATTACAAAAACCGACTCAAATTGATTGATGAATTGATAAAGATTGATAAAACGACAATGCCGACAATTGAGCGGTTTCATTACCGCGCCAAATGAATGATTGATTCACATTCACTTCATGTCGAACATTTCCGTAAGTTGATTGGTAATGATATGGTGAATGAATAATTAAAACCGTTTCTGTTTTTTAAAGTTTTCGAATAATATGTGTTTTTGCTGAGTCCTTTTTAATGAATAATGAGGCAAGTACATACAAAGACCAGCCAAGTGTGAGCCATACTTATAACCTAATAGATATATTATACTCCGCGAAGTCCCACATTCAGTCACGTCTTTACCTACTGCTTCGCTCCCGTTGGTCAAAGCGTTACGCTTTAAAATCCAATGCTTTTAAAAGATCTAAGCGTACCACGGTACATACGGCGGGAAGTGACTTACTACATATACTAAAAGAGACTGCCTCGTTGGCCTAGTGGTCCTAAGCGCGACTGCTACGCTAAAGGTCCTGGATTCCATTCCCAGGTCGAGCAAAAAGTGTTATTGGGTTTTTCTATGAAATTCTCAGTAGCAGCTCGGAGTTTGGATTTGTGCCCGGTTAGTGACAATAGGCTCGCCCCCTATTACATGGAACTTAAATATACCGGCGAATTGTGGGTGTACACCTATACCTAACCCTTCAGGGAATACAGGCGTGATGGTGTTGTTTGTTGGCAAAGAATAGGCTCCGTAACTACTGAACCGATTTTTTTTTTACCAATTGATTGCTACTATATTCCTGAGTAACATAGCTTAAATAAAATCATGCTATGACCCACGAAAGCGGAGCAGTAACCAAAGACGTAGCTTAATACAGCAGGGAAGTACGATTCACCTATATTGTGTGATATTGTGCGAAGGTGTATCTCCAACAATAGGCTTGTAACTATATAAAATACTAACATAGTTTTTTAAGATATCTTCTTACTAACCCCTATGGATGTACCGATAGTCCGAAATAAAGTTTTTTTTTTTTTTTTTTTTTTTAATGCGAGTGAAAAATGCCACGCGGCGGAAGCCATATATATGTAAAAAAGAGTTTCGTACTAAATAGCATACTTACCCTTTTTGAATTGCCATGCCAGAGGCCAGGAGTACACACATATTGGGTTCATTTATTTATTATTAATTTATTTATTTATTTTTACTTTAACATAAAAACGGCCATTAGCCAATTACATCAACTGATGTAATTGGCTAAAGATATACAATTTTCTTATAAGAATAATAAAAAGTTATTTAAACTATAATAAATAACATAAACATAAATTATACGTATAACATAAACAGCTTACTAACAATCAATTAAATTCTAATTTCAGTTACTCTATTAAATACAATTAGTTTCACAGAAATGCAGGCACGTCATCATTAAAACAGTAAACTTATCTGCAAATAAATCGCAGTCCAGGTTGGTTTCCACAAGCTTATTTAACGCGGCAGCTTATTTTATTTATTTCTGTATATCGTTCTTTGCATGATAATCTTAAAGATATGAGCAGTGGACGCCCGATTCAAATGTATTGAAGCCGTTCCTATTCATTCAAATAAAAAACTTCGTTCAATGGACTCGCGATCCGTTCAGAAACCTCATTTCAAATCCGCGGCTCTTTGAATGGAACGGTTCATATTGCATGGGTGCCCTTACAGTATTCGTGTATTTTATACGAATGTACCTACTTTACAGATATGTACTCATATTTATGTATTTCTTTGTATACTTTTCAAGCTAATATTTCAAAGAAATGTTTGAATAGAAGATGGTATTTTTTCTGATTATGTAAATCCTAAGCTAATATTGTAAAGAGGTGGAATTGGGTAGATGACACCACTAATCAATTGACGTACTTTTTATGAGCTGTCAAAACGCCATTCCCCCATAGATTTTCTATGACAATACTCAACTATGACGTCACTTTTTTGTCATTTCAATTCACTAACTAATTATTGATTTCAAAGCAACTAAAAATCGATTTTTATAGGTTTTTGAAAAATCATCGGGTTTTTAGTGCTAAAATTAAATGTTATTTTTTTTGTGAAGTTGTTTCTTGAAATTACTGGTTAGTGGTGTCATCTACCCAATTGTAAGTTTGTTTATAAGAGGTTATCTCTGCAATTCCTAGTCCGATTGTAAAAATTTTTTCAGTGATAGTAAGTTACACTATTGCGCAGTACCATGGACGTTTTATTGTATCCTTCACTTTCACGTGCACGAAGTCGCGGCAAACACTATAGATAAATAGGTACTTTATTCTAAGTTCGCCTTGATGTAGGAACATCTAGCAATAAATCTATGTCAATACTAATATTATAAAGAGGTTACGTTTGTGAGGTTGTAGGGGGTAATCTCTGGATCTACTGAACCGATTTTGTTTTTTTTTTTTACCCATTAAAAGCCACGTTATTTCTGAGTGTCATAAGCTATATAATATCAAGCTACGACACACGGGAGCGGAGCAATAACCAAAGACGTTACTTAACACGGGTGGTAATATCCACGCGGACGAAGTCATGGGCAGAAGCTAGATAAGAATAATCGGTATGAACGGCGATATTACGGCAAAAAATACTCCTATAGATAAATTAGGTTATATTTCAGATAGCGTGATAAAAAACAACCTGCTTTCTGTCTGGAAGTTAAATCTAAACATAATACATTGTTTATGTATAAGATACATAATATATAATTCAATTTTACTAATGGTGCTCCTAAATGGTCTATATTTTTCCGGTAATGCGTGTAGCTGTAATACATTTCCCGCAATGTTTTCAGTATTATTGTATATTTGTATTATTGAACAAGTGTGAAATATTCATGTTCACATTGAAACAAAGAAGACGAATAAGCTCCTTTGTCTCAAGTTATTGCCTCTGCTTCTAACCACTAGTGGTGTGGTGGTCTAGTGTTGGAAACCACGTATGTTGAGCGCTCCTGGGTTCGGTTCCCAGGTCAGGCAAAAAGTGTTATTGAGTTTTTCCATTAGATATTTCTCAGAAAGCACGGAGTTTGGAAGTTGGTGGTATGGCCTCGGATAGCACGTAAAACCGTTGGTCCCGACAGTCATTCGTAGATATTTGTTAGTAGTTAAGCGTAGTCAGGAGCCAGGAGGTCTGACAACCAATCTTAGCAAGAGGTATCGTGTAACTGTGTTGTAAAGGTCAGATAGGCAGTCGCTCCATGTAAAACACTGGCATTCAACTTCATCCGGTTATTCTGGAAACCGACCCCAACGTAGTTGGAAAAAGGCTAAGCAGATGACGATGACATTTGTACAAACAAGATAAATAAGCTACTCTGTACCACGTTATTGCCATTACTTCTAACCACTAACACTTGACGTACAGACACGCAGCACATCAATCTTAACGAACCAATCACAGCGCCGCGCCACCTCACCGCATTGGACGCTTATGCCGCACTCGCTGCTAATTGGTCAGTTTGGAGTGACGCGTGACAGGAATGGTCAGCACGTTACGTTGCGGTCGGAGGTGGTCGAGGCATGTCAATTAGTCGCTAATAGTTGCTCTGCTGATCTTTGCGATGTCATAAGTATGACCTGGGGTATGACGGACAGAGTGACGTAGTGGCGTGTTGATTGGCTGTTATAGCGTGACGGATCTTGTGGGATTGGCTTATTTTTTGGTGTGAATAATTGCAGTTTGTGGTAGGGCGTGATGTAGCGCACGCACTATATTGTGCTTCTACCCGCATGTAAGATGTAACTGTTCGTGTGGGTATTCAAATTTTATAATAACATTTAAAAAAATCATAAATTGTTAACCTTTTGGGCACTTTCCCCTTTAACAGCTTCCTCCTATCTTTTTGCTAATTACAAAGGTAATTTAATTATTATTTATAAGTTTTGTGTTTAGGTTAATCATTCTTAATTGAAAATAAATGCATTTATTACCACACAAATTATAATACAATACTTTAAATAAAATTGTAAATCGTAAAATAAATTGTAGATATTAAACTTTAAATTGTATAAATGAGCGGCTCGCCAGCACTCAGATAAACCCTGAGAGGTTTTCGTAGTGTGACAAAAAACAATTTAATGTAAATTTATAGGAAATAAATAAATAAATAATAATACATTTTTTCGTAAATAACCTCAAAAAGTTAGAAGATTGCACGTCAATATCTTCGTAAGCAGAAGGTTCCCAAGTATGGGTCCAGAAAAAAAATTGATCACATTAAAGAGGCCAAAATGTAGTAACTTTAAAATGTATTTTTTCACCCGTTGTTTAGCACTTATAAATGACCATCAATATCTTCATAAGCAGACGTTTCCCAGTCATAGTCTAAAACAAAAAAATATCTAATTGATGGGATATCTAATTGATGGGAACAACCTAATAACTTTCAACTGTCATTTTCCATCCATCGTATTACACTGAAAAATAACCACCTCATCTTCTTCTTTCCAGGAGTTGGCAGCAGCGACCCCGACGCAGCGCAACTGGCGCGGCATCCTGATCGCGCTGCTGGTGATTGCAGCAGTACTGGGGTTGATCGTGTTCAGCATCGCGCTGCTCACGCCGGCCGGAGACGGCGGCAGGGTCCGGGGGCGGAGGCCCACGCTACATGATGTGCTGGGAGAGCATTACAAGCCGTTCAACGGGACCTGGCTTACAGGTAAGACTTTATTGTTATTGGGGTAGTGTTTATTCTTGATTACCACAGTTTCAGACATAAAAGCGCACCGTCCGCTGAAACTATATGCGATGTGCAACGCGGTGCACATTTCGGTTTTGTGACGTCAACTTTCAAGAAGGGGGGGGGGGGGGGGGGACTTTTATAGGGGCTGTTTTTTTTTAATCTCATTTATTTAAGAAAAGTTACTTAACAAAAACACATTTTTCTTCTGCCAAACTGCTATACAGTTTGTCGGCAGGGTTCTCGTGGGTACAGTTTAGAGATATTCAAAAACTTATTACTGCTTTATATTAGTAAATAAGTACTAGGATATCGCACTCGCTTTATAGTACTGTGCCTCCTTGTATGTGTCAGCCCTTAGAGTAACTGTTGCTTAGTTTCATTCAACCCTAGAAGAACTACTTAACTATGCTTACTGGGAAAGTTCATCTGTGTGCCAGATTTCTTTCAAATCGGTTTAGCCGATTCTGCGTGCTTGACAAAATATTTTAAATTTATCATCATCATCATATCAGCCGCAGGATGACCACTGCTGGACATAGGCCTCCCACATAGAATAGATTTCCAAAATGACTGATTGGAAGCGGCCTGCATCCAACATACATATTTGACGGAAACCAACATAATTGAATTAATAAAAAAATACTACAAAACAAGTGAACGCCCTAATAATAAAACCGGTACACACATATTTTTCACTGTAACTGTAA
Organism: Caradrina clavipalpis; assembly: GCA_932526535.1. Lineage (NCBI taxonomy): Eukaryota > Metazoa > Arthropoda > Insecta > Lepidoptera > Noctuidae > Caradrina > Caradrina clavipalpis. Next base: position 12,883,348 of record OW052109.1, on the reverse strand, counting down.
ACCTCAGAATACGTACATAATTACACCGTACGCGGTAATTTACGCCTACTTTATATAATTTATTTACATTACAATTTGTATGGTATTAACAAGAATATAAGCAGACGATCATATTTTATGTAAGTACATATTTCAGTACAGATCAAACACATTTTAATAAAACTTACTACATAAATTAATGTTGCTAGTCGTAAAAAACCGTTATCTTCCAGTTTATGACGTCATTAGGCATAAAATACGATGTACAAGAAATGTTTAGCGTGATATATTGAAGCAAGTTTGTATTTAAAAATGTTTGCAGCCTCTGTTAGATCTTCGCGAAAAAGAAATTAGACTTAGTCATTATTATAAGGCAATAAATAAAAATCGTCAATACTAGTTTTACCAGCGACTTCGCCCGCCTTTGTTATCTGTAAACAACTTTTAGAATTGAACCATTTGTTGCGGAGGTTTACGCGTTATAACCAGCGAACTCTTTAGCTGTATAATATGTCAAAAAAATAGTTTTTTTTTTGTGTTATTGGGTTTTTCTTTGAAATTCTTAGTAACAATACTGGGAGTTAGGATTTGTGCCCGGTTAATGGCAATAAGCTCGCTCCCTATTGCATGGGACCTAAAGCATACCGGCGAACTGTGGGTGTATATTGGTACAGTGAATTGGTGTATATTGAGACAGTGAGTCGGGTGTCGCGGCAGGCCACGAAGGAGAAGGCAGCACGAAATAGTTGGATTTCTCCATAACTGGGGGGATGAGACACGGAAACGTGAAAGATGGAAGAAGACTTACAAAAAATTTATACAGACCAATATTTACAGACTTACAAATAATAATGAAAAAGAGAAACCAAAACCAAATGACAGCAATAAAATCCTCCGCATCGCCGTCAACTGGAAAAGTGCCCAAAAAAACTAGCAGCATTACCACGTTGCACGGCAATACTTAATCGTGTCCAAGATTTATTCAAAAGGTACATTTGGAATTGAAAACCAGTTGGCTACCTGTGAGGGTCACATGATAAATTCATAGTCTTACCGCTCTCCACCATTACCCGCCCCACATATTCTAGGTCTCGTCTAAAAATTCTTATTCATCTGAAAATTGTATGTGTGTACCCGGGACACGGTTTTACGGCACCTCGGGGAGCGCGCGCCCAAAAATAACACGTCTTTTGAGATATTCTTCAGGCTAGTAGGTATTAGTGTTTTACGCCAATGTTATATTATTTTATACTAGCTTTTGTACGCAGCTTCGTTTGTGTAAATCTTGGTTATCACGGGGTTTTATTTTTTTGCACGGTTCTCTTTTTTTTTAATAAAGGTCTATGGGTCGGTGACAGTCATAATATCCTTACTTATATCATAAATGCGAAAGTTTGTGAGGATGGATGGATGGATGTTTGTTACTCTTTCACGCTTAGATGAACGAATCTGAATAAAATTTGTCATTGAGGTAGATTGTAGTGTGGAATAACACGTAGGATACTTTTTGTCCAGGAAAAAGGTATGATTCCCGTGGGATAATATATCAAATTTGACGCGAACAGAAGCTAGTCACGTCTAAGTCAGTCCAGCCATTTCGGAGATCAGTCAGAACAAACAGACAATCATAACTCTAAAATTGTGTTCTTGGTATATACGTAAATATCATGTCAGTATTTATATTCATTTAGCAAGAAGCTGTTATTATTTTAACATCACAAAGAGACACTTCAATATTATTTATTTGTATAGATATATGTGTAAAGCGCAAGACACTTAGCTGTCAATGTACTAAAAAAACAGACCTAGCACTTGTACAGGAAAAATGTTAGGCTCCTTTTTCATCTAGAACCAATATTGACGGGAGTATACCATTCTCGACACACCACACCGCACGTTGTTTGTACAATATATTTGGAGCACGGAGTTACGAGAAAATGGAGTGCTAACGTTAGATGTCAGTTGACTTCGACGAATAGCAGAATGAGACAGTAAAAAGTAAAACCTTTTTAAAGAATGCCGCAGTGATTTTCGTGAACAAACATAGGTCCACTACCTCTTTCCCTTAATCTCATAGTTTCACAGGACGGAAATCAGACATAACCGGGAAGAGATCAGGCGCGGGATATACCGCTATATATGCTTACCGAGGCACACCATCAATGTTCGACTTTCAAGTTGTTATTATGAAATTCCTAATAGAAAACCCGAACAATACTTTACTCTTCTTATTTTGGACTCGAACCCAGGACCAATGGAGGAGTAAAGCTTCAGATAGCACTGCAAAAATAAACGTAAATACTAACTTAAGGCGAATTACGACGTATATTGTGACTATACCATACATTTCTAGAAACCTTTTTAAGTCAATAGTGAGGGTTTACAGTACCAATTTTTTTTTACACGGTATACAGTAGGTATGAAGTTCCTTCTCCAACCGAAACTACACCGTTATTCCAAAAATACGACCACCAACGTACTTTTAACGAAATTGAATCCTCCATAGGCAATAGGCTAGGCTCGCCCCCTATTACATGGGACCTAAATATACCGGCGAACTGTGGGTGTACATTGGTACACCTCTGCCTCACCCTTCGGGGAATACAGGCGTGACGATTGTGTGTGTTGTGTGTGTGAATCCTCCATTTACTACATAACATGACTAGTATTATTTTTTTACTTTTTCACATATTTTTAGTTTAGAATCTATGTGTGAAATTGAGTTGGAAGTAAATATTTTTGGACCAGTACGATCTGTGGAACATCTGTTGGTACATTGGCTTACAAAATTGCCTTCGGGGGTGTAAATAAAAAGATTTGATTCTGGTTGATTTGTCGCCCGAGAATTTGTTTCGACTTTTCGTGACCTCCAGGGTGGTGTGATGTTGACTTTTGGAAATATTGGTGGGGTTTATATAATATTAGCTAACACCCGTGACTTCGTCCATATGTACGGTCAACAAAAGAGATAAGTATCCGGGCTGTCTAATATAGTTGAAGTTGTTTTTCAAACTGGTGGCCATTTTTAAATGAATTTTAATTTAATTCATAAACTGTTTACTGTCTATTAATAAAAATAGAATTCATTAAAAAACTTCTATCAGATTTTGATAAACTTTAATTGATTAGGTGACCCTGGTTACTTAACTCTTTTGCTGACTGTACATATTTACACGACTGCCCCAAAATAAAGAGTTTTATTTAGTAACAGCAGGTGTAAACGATAATTGAAGATCGCGGATTTAGAAAGTAACCTATGGAGATAGGTCTTCGGTTTCAAGCTGAGTCCGTACAAAATATCAACAAAATCGGTTCCGTAGCTCAGGAATATTTTTTATTGTGAGCCAATGCGAATCATCACCATCATTGTCAGCCTGCAACAGTCCACTGCTGGACATAGGCCTCTCCAATCGCACGCCACATATTTTTACCCACGTAGCGATGTCAATTGTTTTATTTTATACCGCTTTACTTTTCCTTAACATTTTTTCCAAAAAACAGAAACATGAACGTTATTTTCCTTCGTCCGTTTTGAGATAAATATCTCAGCTATTTTTAATAACATCCTTTTCCTTACAATGTGATGGGTAGACAGGTAAACAGGCTAGAGTATATTATTATAAGAAAACCAATTTACTTTGACACCTGACTGTGGCGCCTCTTGTAAAGGTACAATGGTATAATACGGTACTATTTGATTTAAGGCCCTATGGTGAGCAAATGTAGTGTAATGTCGACAATAACAAATAAGGTTCAAAATAGCGATACGGTTCATGTAAGTTGTATATAATAACCACCATTTAACAGTAATTTGGAGGTTTTCATTAAATTGAGAAAAAAATACACGGCTCAGTGGAATGTGAGTGGGCTGTGGGTGTGACTTTACTTCACAAAATTAACAACAACAACAACAACAACAACATAAAATTATAATTCTTAGACTCAAAAATTTGAGATCTGCGCGAAGAACAATTTTCTTTGCGCTCCTTTGCGATGTTTTCACCATGATACTGTTTTATTTTCTTGAAATATTTATAGATAAGTCTTTTCTTCAACTGTCTCGTTAGCCTAGTGGTCCTAAGCACGACTGCTACGCTAGAGGTCGCGGGTTTGATTCCCAGGTCGAGCAAAAAGTAGATATTATTGGGTTTTTCTAAGAAATTCTCAGTAGCAGCTCGGAGTTTGGATTTGTGCCCGGTTAATGGCAATAGGCTCGCCCCCTATTACATGGGACCTAAATATACCGGCGAACTGTGGGTGTACATTGGTACACCTCTGCCTAACCCTTCGGGGAATACAGGCGTGATGGTATGTATGTAAGTCTTTTCTTTGAACCCCTGACAATACACTCAATTTTTTCAGACTTGTAATACGTACCAATACGCCAGACGAAGCGACAAAAAAATGTGTGTTTCATGGTGACCTGTGTTCGGATAGCCCCTTAATCCCGCGGGTCAAGGTACTTTGGCCGTACGCAACAATGTTTGAACAACATTAATATTGAAATACCGTGCGGATCCCGAAATTAGATAAATGCGGGAATATTTGTTTTGGCGTATTGTTTCTGGTTTATTACATTTCTGGCTTGCATTCGTCTGTAGATATCTCTTGCGACGAATGTTTGTTCAGAAAATGATGAGAAATTCTTGAGGTCTGAATAACATATCTGTTCATATAAATACAATTGAAGTATCTGTTTATAAAGTTAATAGAACAGCTTTGTACTTTAGCAAGAAATGTAGCATTTTGAATATATACTCGGTCCTACTTAAAACTATATTTATTTTGTTTTTATCTCTGTTTGTTTGTTCCGGCTAATCTCCGAATCGGCTGGACCTTTAGACGTGACTTTCACTGGCAGATACCTGATGTTATGACTAACTTAGCTATATCTATCGGGAAAAAAAATGTGAGTCGTGCAAGCCCTTGAAATTGACATAAAACCCGATTCCATGGTCAGTTTGAGTCAAGTTTTTAATTGTTCAGAAATACTTTAGACTTCATCCATGCCTTTACTGCGTCCGCGATAACTGACATTCGCGAGGAAGTCGCCTGCTTAAGCTATTCTCTCGATAAATATATATGTCGATCCAAGATTTAGGATCCTAGGTATACCTAAAGTGCTCTTAATATCTCAATAAAAAACTACAAACAAATCATCATTACAACCGATCTAATAAAAAACTTTCCCTGCACACTACACAACACTAATCCAAGTCCATTCACATTTATAAGCAACAAAACCTCCCTTTTACCTCTCAGCAAACTATTTAATTCTGCCACAAGAACAAAAGTGGGACTTTTAATTGGACATTTTGCAGACAGATGTCGCTTTTCGGCACAATTTCCGAGACAAAGAAGTGTGGGCCCGAGATGGCACGAGCCGACGCGAACGAAGTGCTCGAAATAGGCCCCAGTGCGCCTCACTTTGCCTTTTGTGCTCGAATGTAGAGCACTATTTGATAAGAAAGATAATGAGGTTTTTCTTCCTTTGTATTATTTTGACTTTCTGTTCTTTTGCTAGTGTAGTTGTGAGATCAAAGCTAAAGGCATGCTGGCTTGAATACTGTCGCTGGGAATTACATTGTCATGGTAAAAAAGTAATTTAAATATTTTTATTGTAATTCTTAAGTTCTTCTTGCAACGAATATTACAAAAGCGAAAGCTTATGAGGATGAATGGATTGATGGATGGATGGATGGATGTTGGTTACTCTTTTACGCTTTGACGGCTGAACGGAATTAGCAGTTAGTAAATATTGATTGTTACGAGTAGCTTCAAAAATAGGAGAATTTTTCAATCAAATTTTTGAATTTTATAATCCATTCTTTTCAACCCCTGTCCTAACGCAAAATACGCATTAAAATATCAATAAACAAAAACAAAAATTCAGTAAATAAACAAATCACCCCCCAGCCGATACGTTTGAGGGTTGAAAACTTGAAACGGGTTGAAATAGATGTTAATATTAACGCGTTTCAACCCCTTAGAGAACCGTTCATTTTACCCTTTTTTTATGAAAATATATAGGATTGTAATAAGCGGTCTTCGGCGATCCCGATCTGGGTTGAAATAAACCAGTGTTTACTCTGGGGGATTAATAATAAAAAGGGTTTAAATACTTAGTACCTGTACTTTTCGATCGCATTCCTTATGTTTTTTACGAGCATTAATGGGTTTAGCCATTAACAATCATGTCTTATTTGTCTGATTTTATGTCGGGGTTTATGGTAACAAATAGGATCACGCCAGCTCCATCGTAACACTGTCAACTATTATAAAAACTAAAATGGCTGGTTTTGACAGAGACGCTAACAAATCTTTTATAAATCTATTAATATTCTCCAGATCCATTACGGCGGCTAATATCAACAGAGACTAGCCAAATACGCAGGAGATATTCTAGTGCACAAGTGTGTGCGCAAATACAGGTGCACTTCCCCTTCCCTAACTCACATAGTCCGATGTGACGACCAGAGAGAGATCAAGCGCAGGCACAACGACTTAACGTGCTATCCGAGACACGGGAATGTCACAACACCAACTTTCAAACTCAGGGTTTGCTACTAAGAAATACATACAATACAATTTTTGGCCGACCTAAGAATCGAACCCAGGACACCACGTTCAACAGTGCCGTTTGCGACCATGAGACCAACGAGCAGTCACACTTACATCTATTAGGTTTATATTTAATAGATTTATCAGAGCCTTATACGTATCTGAATCTATGTTACTTTGACGGCCTTAATACCCTCGCCCCCCATTTGGAACTTAAATTGTTCTGGCGACACTTCTACCAATCCCGATATCAAACCAATTCTCAGCGTGATACTAAGGTATGTTTCTTAGTAGAAAAGCCACCGACCCTCACGTATGTTGTACCCCTCACACTCGTATAACATAGTAGTTCAGACATTTATTGCTGCGCTCCGTCAGCCCGTGTTGGTGCCTAGTTACAGAGGTTTTACTGCCCCGTCTAGACGAGCCTGATATATGTTGCATGTTACAATGTTGCCAGGTATTGTTGGCTGTGGTACCTTATGATAATACGAGTATTGTTGAATAATGTTAAGTGTAGTGAACTGTTGTTCTTGTGGTGGCTAGAGCGAGTGTGGTTCTGGGTTCAATTGCCACGTCAGGCAAAGTGATATTAGGTTTTTCTCATTAGGAGTTTGTGATGGGACACTCCGGTGCTTTGGAAAGCACGTAAAGCCGTTGGTCCTTTTGGATTCAAATTTGAGAATAAGGGGAAAGGAAAAATAAATTAATATCACCTGCGTTTGCGCTTATATACTTTGTCTTCATAAATATGAACAGTCAAAGTCAAAGCATTTATTTCAATTAGACCATTTACAGGCACTTTTGAATTGTCAAGAAGTTACAGTTTAAAATTGAAGCTAGTTGCTCGTTCCAAAACGTAGGTCTCTATGGAGAAGAACGAGCAAGAAACTCCATGGATACTCTTTTCCTTCAATTTGGTTTTTACAAAGTCTTGGTTACAACTTCGAACAACTTCTACTAGGGACCCAACCTAATACGATAACGACGAATCAGCAGTTTTTTTCTGTCCTGTTATAGGGGCACATTTAAATCAGTGAGTTATATGTGCTTAGCCTCAGAGAGAGCAGTTTCTCCATGTCTGTCTCCATTTACCATTACATGAAGTCGAGATGTCTTAACGACTAAAGCCCGCCTCTCATTCGTATGGCATGTACCAATGTGACTTATTCCATTTATATGTACTTTCTAATTTTATCTTGAACATCACTGATCGGTTATGGAAAGCATCGTAAATTATAGTTTTATATAAGTCTGAAATAGCCAATCCGCCTTAAGCACGCGTGGTGATCAATGCTCGTGCCTCCGCTGTCAAGAGGCCTTTGCCCTGCAGTGGGACAATAATAGCGTGGTATTATTTTTACTTCAGAAAGGTCAGGTGAGCAGTACTCGTAACCAGCGTGCTTTTATGACCAGAAGTATGAACGTGGTCGAGGCGAAATGAATATGTAAGGATCATAGCTGGTAGCGTTCTGTAGTTTCTACCTACCCCCATGGGAAAAAGGCGTGAGTTTATGTATGTATGTATTATACCATCACGCCTGTATTCCCTGAAGGTTTAGGCAGAGGTGTATCAATGTACACCCACAGTTCGCCGGTATATTTAGGTCCCATGTAATAGAGGGCGACCCTGTTGCCATTAACCGGGCACAAATCCAAACTCGGAGCTGCTACTGAGAATTTCATAGAAAAACCCAATAACACTTTTTGTTCGACCTGGGAATCGAACCCAGGACCTCTAGCGTAGCAGTCGCGCTCAGGACCACTAGGCCGACGAGGCAGTTTATGTATGTATGTATGTATGTATTATTGTTCCATAATCTATTCTCGTAAAGCTAGTGCCGACATAAGTATTCCCGAAAGGGTCTACCTATAAAAGTCCTTCGTTCCAAGCTATAAGTTATTCAGGCAACAGCATAACTTATTCAAGTTGGTATTTATAATCTACTATTTATATATTTTTCTCGTATTGTACTGACATTTATGACCTGTACACGGCAGTATATCAAGGTATACGTGTCTGGTTTAAGTTGAGCCCGCATTGTATAGGATTTTCGTGTGATGAGAGCTCAGCTCATATTGGGATGATATAGCTTGCTACAACATTTTAAGCTGCACTCACTGTACAATAATACAATTGAGCTTAGTTATAGCAAAACGAACCAACACTCTTCTATACTAATATTATAAAGAGGTAACATCTGTTTGTAAGTTTGTATGTAGGGGGTAATCTCTGGATCTTCTGGACCGATTTTGAAAATTCTTTTACTCATAGAAAGCCACATTATTTGTGAGTGTGGTGGTGTGATGGCTATAAAACATCACGCTACGACACACGGGAGCGGAGCAGTAATTAAAGATGTAACGCGGGCAGTTTGCTAGTTTTCTATATAAGTGTTACTATCCAGCAATAACAGTTCAATGTAAACGCAAACCTTTTGATTATAATAGACTAGTTTCTGCCCAGGACTTCGTCCGCTAAAGTTAATATATTATCCCACGGGAACAGTAGAATTTTTCAGGATAAAAAGTATCTTATATGCTATTCCAGACTATAATCAATCTCTGCGCCAAAGGAGAATGGGCAAAAATGTATGGGAGTTGGTCTACCTACTCAACAGTAATGTGACATACGTTGTTATAAAGGTTATTGTGCGTACTTCATTTTGTTATATGGCCGTTAAGCTGTAAGTAGTGGGGCTCCAGAGATATTTCCCAAAAACAAGTTAAACCAAATTATTACGTCGAATAGTACAATAATGCAATTCTTCATTGACTATGGCTACATATGTGACCAAGGACCGTGTTGAGCCCACTCCGGAGAGGGTGGGGGAGGGGAAGGGTACCCCAAGCCTTCCGACGCGTGCGCTTTGATGAAAAACGTGCGATTTGACTCTTGAGTCATGGGCATAATGTGGCCTCAAGTGTGTTTTTGCAACCTAGTTTAATTCTGCTGATGCAAAGACTTTTCTGCAATAATTATGTGTTTTAGTTGTAAGTTAGTAGAGTTTAAGTTAAATAAATAAATTAGACATTATGTAATGCTAGATATTAAAAAAAAAAAAAAAACGTACTGACCTATATTTAGCATATGTTGGAGCTCCTGCAGCCTGTGATACAGGATTATCCTAGTACAGGCATCTAACATTATTTTACCTACACTGTTATTTTTAGTTTTATTGTGTATTTTATCTTTTGAATTTTTGAATAAAGATTTATTATTATTATTCCATTTATTCAATTAAACAAACATATAAATTACATTTTTAAATATTAGTAAAAAATATAAAAACATTTAAAAATATAAAATATAGTAGCCCACCGGCGTCGGGAACAGGGTCCAAGCCACCGGTGGACAGGGCTCCTGAGAAAGGAATCTCCTAACTATACGCGCCGTGTCTAGGAGAACCGCTTTCTGAATCAAGCCCTTGATCCAGCCGCCCAACGAGAGCCTCCTAAGATGTTGGTCGAGGCTCTTGGCAATTAAGCCATTGGCTGAAACGACTATCGGCACAATGATCGCTGAGTCCACATCCCACATGTCGACAACCTCGCGAGCCAAGTCAAGATACTTGATCTTCTTATCATTCTCGGCCTTCACGAGGTTCACGTCATGTGGGACTGTTATGTCAACAATCATTGCGCGCTTCTCTAAGCGATCCACCACCACTATATCAGGCTTATTGGCTACAATAATCCTGTCAGTGATGATGGATCGGTCCCAGTACAATGTGACATGGCTATTTTCGAGAACTGGGTCGGGCACATACTTATAGTACGGTACTTCCGATTCTACAAGGTGGTATTTCAGAGCAAGTTGCTGATGGATGATCCTGGCTACAAGGTTGTGCCTATGCAAGTACTCTTCGTTAGCTAGACGAGAACACCCAGAGATAATGTGGCGGATTGATTCCCCCGGCCGGTGGCATCCCCGACAAATGTCAACCATGCCATCCTTCACAATAAATCTCCGGTAGTTATTCGTCATGATAACTTCGTCCATAATTGCACAGACAAAACCCTCGGTTTCCCCAAATAGGTCACCGAAGCGAAGCCAGGATACGGACGCTAAGAAATCTACATCGGGCCCATGTAAGGCCCGGAAAAAGCGTCCGTGAAGCTCCTTACTCTGCCATACCTCCTCGCGATCTTTAGTCTCCAGCACTACTGGTTTGCGCCAGTTCTCTTTAGCCAAGGAGAGCGGGGTGAGGCCCTTATCCACTGCCACCACATCTCGGTGCATCCCCACGTCGGCTTCAAGGAAAAACTCCCTGAGACTGCATATCTCGCGGTTGTGGAGAGTCTTAGCATTTAAGAAGCCACGACCTCCACACTTCCGCGGAATATACAGTCTCATCACCGATGACCGCGGATGATGCATCCGATATGCCGTTAACAATGTACGGACCCTCCTATCCAGAGCGTCGAGTTCTGTTTGAGTCCATTTAAGTATGCCGAAAGAGTACATCAATACCGGCATGACCCACCCGTTGAAGGTGCGCACCTTATTTCCGCCTGATAAAAGACTATTAAATACTTTTTTCAGGCGGCCAAAGAAGCGCTCCTTCAACGATTGCTTCACGTCAACAGTATTGATGCCTAACGCTTCCGACATACCTAAATACTTATAGGACTCCGTTGAAGAAAGGGATCTAAGGTTTATGGATTCCGAGAGTTGAACTCCCTCGGACTCCATAATCTCCCCTCGCTTGACATGCATGACCGCACATTTGTCCACACCAAATTCCATCCTGATGGCGCTACTGAAAGTTTCTGTTACCTTCAGTAGCTCCGTCAGTTGCAAATTGTTGGGGGCAAAGAGTTTCAGGTCATCCATGTAAAGCAGATGAGATATTACCTGACCTCCTCTCTTCAACCGATAGCCTAGACCTGAATCCTCCAGCAGTGTGCTTAGGGGATTCAAGGCTAAGCAGAACCAAAGCGGACTCAAACTATCGCCCTGGAATATACCACGCTCAATCCTTATCGGTTCGCTATTCCTCTGGATATTTCGACATCCTGGATAGCGAAGGACCGTACTCCATTTCCCCATACACGACATCAGGAAGGCGCGTAGAGTTGCATCAATTTTATACAACTCCAGCACCCTCATGAGCCATGTATGTGGCACCGAGTCATAGGCCTTCTTGTAATCTATCCAACATGTCGACAGATCCTTCGGAGTTCGGCGAACCTGTTGGCTGATAGCCATGTCAATGAGGAGCAGCTCCTTAGTACCACGGGATCCAATCCTACATCCATTCTGAGAGGGAGACATGATAGAATTAGTGTCAATATGTTTGTTAATTTTAGCTCTCAAAATGGATGTAAGAACCTTATAGACCGTCGGCAGGCATGTGATCGGTCTATAATTTTTGGGTTCCGCAGTACTACCTGATTTGTGGAGCAGGTGGGTTATTCCTGTCGTTAGAAACTGGGGCAGCGATCCAGATTCCAAGGCTGACTGGAATCGGGACGCCAAGCAAACGTGCGATCTTCTGAACCATTTTATCCAGAAATTATGCAGCCCGTCCGGCCCAGGAGATTTCCAATTAGGTAATGGACGGACCGCACGAGCTACATCTTGGGGGCTGATGGTAATTGCCCCCATTTCTGGTATTGGATCACACGCTCGCTCGATATCCCGAGTCCAATCACCCTCAGTGTGGCTGACAGGCACCGACCAGATGCTACGCCAGAATGAACACATGGCGTCATCATCCGGCAGGCACGTATCAGACACACCTTGGTCCGGTCGCTCCCAATCCCTATAAACCCACCTTTCATTTCTTTGGAATGTACGATTCTGGGTATATCGTTCCACTCGCCGCTTATACCTACGAATACGACTCGCCCATGCATACACCTTCTGCTTCAGGAAGTCGATGCGCTCTGTGACCCGGGACATATAGTCACGAGGCCTGATATCAGTCCCCGAGAATGCCCGTCTCACAAAGCGCATCACTCTTGGGCGAGTATTGCCCTCCCTGAAGCAGGTTAATTTGCCAATGAGCACTCTGGCCTCACTAATACGCCGCTCAATCCTGCACTGCCACACTGGTACAGCTGGTCGCGCAGCTCTATCATTATTTGGAAATCTAACGTGAGCTACACGACACGCCGCAACAGCTGCACAGTACAGAATCGAGTGCGCATCAGCAAGGTCTTCACAGCTATCAAAATAATTCGATAACTGTGAATCCAGAGCACACACCAACGCCTTATTTTTGTTATGCATGGGCAAACGAGGTAAGCGTGGTCTGAGCTCGAGCGGCATTAGTCGATACTCCCGAATCGCACCCTCCAAAGCACTCCTCAATTCCTCACTACACTGGGTACTTACATGAGTAACCATGTCATCACTTTCCTCATCCACACGACTGGATGTTGGGATGGATTGTGGCCGTGCCACATCCACAGTCTGCGATGGAGGAGTAATGACATGGCTCCTTTGCATCTCAGTTCAAATGCGATCAAGCACAGTATCATCCAACATATGATTACGCAAGATGACACGCACCTGATCCGACAGTCGTTGTGCCGTAACGTTGACAGCTGGCTCAAGCACCTGAAACAGAGAGAGCATCCGACCACGGTACGCAGTCAGGTTACTTCCCCCCTCTGTAGCCCCAAAGTATGAGCGCATGACACTTTCATTAATAGACTGTGTCCATCTCATGCGCTGCACACTTCCACCGGTAGCGGGGACCCTATCAGAGGCCAGTGGGCCTCGGAGTCCTAAACTGATCGGCGGCCGGCGTCCTCCCCGTCGACGTACAGGTGGTGGCGTCGTCGGCGGAGAGAAGTACTCGTCGCTAGAGCTCGACGCAACTGCCGCGGTCGGTGTCACTGCACTCACGGTGGGGCTGGTTTCCGACGGCGGCGAGGCGGAGCTGGGCGACGAGTCCGGAGATGGTGGCTGTGCGATTAAGCGGGCTCTGGCGCGTGTCAACATAGTTATTAGTACATTTTTTCTTCTATTAATTCCATATATCGTCTAATGACGGCCTTGACAGCCGTCATTCTCTTCTGATTTTCTTCGTTTTTTCATATTTTATTGTAGGTTTTGCTGTAGTTTTTAATCTGATTATATATCCAAATATTATTTGAGGCCTGCAGATGGAGTAATGTTGTAGGAAATGTATTATAAATATTAAAATTGAAGGAAGAAAAATGAGAAAAAAATTGTACGTCGTAACGTTGACTAGTGTTATTATTATTATTATAATGTCCGTATAACCAACAGCATTGAAATATATTTCACGTGAAAGCTTATAGATAATACTCCATTTTATATTAGGGCAACAAGCACCAAAGACGCGGGAGAGCAGAGTTAAACTGTTTTAAGTAATGCAGTATTTCAAAATTTTGATTTTGATGGAATTTGGTCCGGGGTAAGTTTGGAACCCAACAAAGTACATAGGCTACTTTTTATTCTGCAACTGCGTCTGCGATTACCGAAATTTACGCGAAAGTAGCCGCGTGCAAAAGCTTGTATCCAATAAAGAACCTGTTATTTTATACCAACAACGATCGGTAAAAATAACGACTCGTTAAAATAAAGAAACGGAATACAAAATCACAGCTATCTAAGATTGCTTTTCCTCAAATAGTAATAACAATGTTTTGAAACGAATTCCATATTTTTCCTTAAATCAGACTGTAATAGCGGAAACAAAAAAAATCTCGAGCAATCAGCAAATTGCATTGAAATATTTTATTTTTTGAAAGAACGTTTCGTCGGCAACTGTACTTCAGTAACCTAGGAGTTTGTGAAAAGCTGTAAATATTAGCTCTGTAGAAGCATTTGTGTTGATTGTTTACTGAAATATTCAAAGATCAAGTTTACTCTTTTCAGTCGGCTGCTGCCTAATAACAGGCGGGCAGATTATTATTTTCTATTCTAGGATTGTTTATTCTCGATAAAGGGTATACAAGCTGTTGATTTGCATCCTCGTCAAATTATAGGAGCTGGTCTTAAAAAAATAAAAGTAATCAAATATAATTACGATACCTTATAAATACTTGTTTTTTTTAGTTGCAACTATTAAATAACAGTATTCCAGAATACTCCTCTTGCAAAATTCAGAATCGTCCAGTTGCGTATGCGGTAGGCAGAGTTGTCGCGCGGCTATATCAATGTGTACATAGCGCCTAAACCCTCTGGCGAGATGGCTAGCTCGAATTTGAAAATCAGGTTAAAAAAATAATAATTTCAAAACCAATTTATTTTATTACTAGCTGATGCCCGCAGCTTCGCTCACGTGGACATAAGTGTAACTTAAGAAATTAAGTAGTCAATGCCATGTCGTCAAAATCCTCCAAGCAGGCATGGTGGCAAAGGTGACTGCTAAAAGTTACGATAGTGGGTTTTCTATAAGTAATTTATATGTATCTTCGTGTGTGTATGTCTGTGTCCGGAGTCTGGATTTGTGCCTGGTTGGACTTGCTCCGTACCAGGGACTAAATCATGTTTGTGGAAGAAAGATGTGTGTTATGAGTTTATTACCCTTTTCGAAAACTGATTTCTGATACACTTCGTACCACTGCCATTTCTTTTTTCTGTTTGTTTAAATATATTCTATTATAGCTGCCCCGTTGGTCTCGTGGTCGCAAGTGCGACTGCTGTGCAAGGGGTCCCGGGTTCGATTCCCAGGTCGAGCAAAAAGTGTTATTGGGTTTTTCTATGAAATTCTCAGTAGCAGCTCGGAGTTTGGATTTGTGCCCGGTTAATGGCAATAGGTTCGCCCCCTATTACATGGGACCTAAATATACCAGCGAACTGTGGGTGTAGGTACATTGGTACACCTCTGCCTAACTCTTCGGGGAATACAGGCGTTTTGGTATATATAGCTGTGCCCGATGCTTCGCGCACGTGGACCTAACTGAAACTTAAGGAATTAAGTCTTGACTGCCATGTCCTCAAAATCCTCCAAGGAGGTTAAATGGTTGCAAAGGTGACTGCAGAACACTTAAGAGTCTGGAGTCTGGTTTTGTGCCCGGTTAGTAATTGACTTGCGTCATACCTAGGTCATGAACAGGTATGGTGTATGTTATGACCGTATCCGCTTTCGAAAATAATATAATGTAGAGTCAAAATTTACTTATTCTTCGATCTTAAACCATTGAAACATCTTTAATAGATGCTTTTTTAATAAAGCACCTTACATTTTAATTTGGATATGTCTGGCCTAGATCAAGACCGTTAATATGCATCTTGTAGACAGAGCAACTGCCAACAGTATCTGACCTTCATTTTAACACAACAATACATATAATGTTTTGGAGGAAGGGCAAAAACAGAGAGTATAAAAAAATAAGAGACTAAGTAAAGGTCTACCTCACAAATTACGCAATTTCTCTTGAAAAATGGTGGTTATAGGTAACATAAACCTATACTATACAATATAATTATTTCCATTTAAAGTTTAATTTAAAGCATGTAGAATAAACTCATAACAGTACCTTAGAGAAGAAATTCTGCATGCGCACACAGTCGCGTCATGAAACCATGTCTCTTGAGAGCTAAAGTCTGTGACAGGATACATTCAACGATAGAAGACTGACTGCAACGGAATTGGCATTTGGGTAAAACAGATGTTTGGTATCTTCCTGTTCTTGTAATTTTTTTTCTGTTCAGCCATTGGAAAAGAAGTAGGCTTTTTGGTACCAATTCAATTTGGTGGGATCTTACACCGAGATTTTCTTATAAAATAATCCTGAAGCCCCATGGAAAGAATATAACTTACTCCTGGTTGGCAGTATTGTTGTGCCGTCATTGGGGTAGCCGCGTAGCTAAACCCAGACTATAAAATATTGCACACAAAATGTTTGCTGATAAATCGTTCATCAGTTGTATGAAGTGTCGAGGCCCACGGCACAGCGACCATATACCTTGGTAACTCTTTAAGTTAAATTTTGTGGAGCAATCAGTCAAATTCTGTTCGGTTCATTCTTTTTTCAGTTTTAAACGTTATGTTAAAATGTGCCTAAACATTGTATCATTATAACCTGTCGAAAGAATGACAAAAAATAACAATCAATTGTGATTGATATCACGCTAAATATTTTGCATGGCTTTCGTTATACCGCGAAGCTATGCACTTTATTGACCTGACAAATTAAGTAATCATCCCCACATATGTCACGATTAGCTGTTTAACTCCTCCACCCAAAGAGAGAAGTAGATTGTGGAAAGGAAGACATTCACCACCTCACGACAACTTGACGCCCTGTGAATACCTGCCTCCCGGTAGTGAACTGCAGTGATCTATCTGGAAGGCACTAAATCGTTTGGTGCGCACCCAAGTTGGTCATTGCAAACATAATTTAGAGAAATAGGGCATCATAGACCTGTTTGACATCCAGTGCAATTGCAGTGCTCCTGATCAGACTATGCCCCATATACTGGAGTGTCCCAATTGTCTGGTCACTTGCACCCTTGAAAATCTGAATAACACCTCTGACACGGCAATAATCGCGGCCTGCTTGGCTCAAGTGGCATACATTATTATTATCGATATGAAAAGAAGAATTCAAATAGCTTAATAATGTAAAGCCATGTGGTGGTCAGACCTCTAAATACTACGTTATTTTGTAAAAATTGAGTCACATGAACAATATTTTATTATTTATCGTTCCCACACTTATCACTTTTTTTTAATGTACTATTTTGACTTCGCTGCTGTTTTAAATGTAACTATGTAGAAATAGACATTATTCACAACTGAAATATAAAAGATTAAAAAAAAATAACTAAACAAATCACTGTTATGGGAGAATGTGTGCATACTACTTTTTTATTATTATTGGGAATCTCTTAGCATGACAAAAAACAATAGAAAATACACAAAAAGTAAAACAGTTTTGGGGAACCGAACTCAGGGTCAGCGATTTGCAAGGTGACCGTCAAACCATTAGAACAATATTTTACTATTTATCGTTCCCATACCTATAACTTTTTTTAAATGCACTATTTTGACTTCGCTGCTGTTTTAAATGTAATTATGTAAAAATAGACATTATTTACTACAGAAAATAAATATAAAAGGTAAAAAAAAATAACTAAACAAAAGAAAATGTGCATACTGCTTTTTTATTTTTATTGGGAATCTCTTAGCATAACAAAAAACAATAAAAAGTACACAAAAAGTAAAACAGTTTTGGGGGACCGAACTCAGGATCAGCGATTTGCAAGGCGACCGTCGAACCATTAGACTAATTATTTCGATGACAATTACTCCAAAATAGCCGTTCTAGTTTAACATGATTGACTGCTTCGCTCCTTAAAGATATGGCGTGATGATATTATTTTAGAAATTCAATCCGCAGCTATCTACAACATTCTTACATAATATCTCGTCTATTTCAATACCGTGAGAATTTGTAGAAGAATACGAACATAATACAACATTGCTCATCCCTCAAAGCAAATAGCGTGATAATTTATAGCCTAAGTTTTAAGTTAAGCCTACCACTATACATTAGTAAAAACCGCATTCAAATCGGCTGAGCCGTGTCTGAGATTAGCGTGCACAAACGCACAGACAAACAGACAAACAGATAAACAGACAAAAATTCTAAAAACTATATTTTCGGCATTAGAATCATTCCCCGACCTCATAGCAATTACTTTTTTTCAAAAATATTTAATGTACAGTTTTGACTTCGCTACGATTTTATTATATGTATAGATAGATAGTTTTGTCTTTAAAGTATTCTTTAATGCTTTAGTAACATTAACATAGTCACATATTTTTTAATTTATTGGCCCAACAATGATGTGTTAAAACACAGTCAGGCCAAAGTTCGTAACATAAAACCTTTCAACCCACCGCACCGTTTAGAAACGCCTTCATGACAGCGTAACCCCATTCAAGGCCAGAGGCGAGTCCTAATCTTAGTTCAATCGTGTAGTAAACTGAAAGTTCTCGACAGACAACTACTCGCATAGATCAAACATTACACGCATGACCTAGCCCCCCTAGATCCCCAAGACCCCCAGACCCCCAAGACCCCCAGACCCCCGTATTTTGTTGATCGCTAGCGGCGTATGTTCAATTTTCCGACTCAGTGACGCGGCCCTGCCTCCAATGTTTTTTCAATAAAGCAAAATTTTGAACTTCTTTTCACAGCTTGCTTCAAGATTGTAAGCGTTGTTGCGGAACGTGTGTTGTGGTATTAAAAAGAATTAGGTAAGTGTTGTGTTTTGTTATTTATTTAGGTGTAAATTAGAGTGAACAGGCTTCTTCTGGGTAAGCACACTCCATGGTCGACTTTCTGCCAGGGCTGCGGGTTGTTCGAAAGAGATACCGCGCCCCCGGAACGCAAAGGGCACAAGAAGGACCATGGATGGGTTTTAGTCAGTAAAAGTCTGGCACTCCCTCCCACCTCGCTCAGGGCGGGAGAAGAAGTTCAATGATTTCCCATCCCAAAAAAAAATGGTCGACTTTGTCTCTGTTACCTCTAATTTTGACTAGAGTCAAGAGCACACCCTTTTTCTCTAATAAAAAGATAAAAAGAAGGTTGCCGAGTAACAGTTACCGGGAATTTTTCGGTATTGTAAGTGCATTTAGTAATAGTTTCTATACATTTTGACGAGTAATCAAAGTCAAAGTCAAATCATTTATTCCAATTAGACCATTATAAGGCACTTTCGGACGTCAATTAACTTAAACTATTGAATCTAGTTGCCCATTCCAAAAGGTAGTGCTAGTGGTATCTTACTGCTACATATTATTAATGCGAAAGTTTGGATAGATGGATGGGCGTTTGTTACTCAATCACGCCAGACCGGCTGATAGGATCTGGATGAAATTTCGCACAAAGATGGATTATAGTCTGAAATAGTGCATAAGCTACTTTTTATTCCGAAAAAATGTACGATTCCCATGGGATAATTTGTATTAATTTTGAAACGGACACAGCCGCGATTAGCTGGTTTTTTTCTACGATTTCGTGTAGGACTTATAAAAGCTATATAAAACTTGTTTATAGCGATGAGTACTATACAAGGCGTTGATTTGCATCCTCGTCAAATTCAAGGAGTTAACTATGCTTGTGATTCTTAACACGAAACAATCTATTATCTATACATATAATAAAATCGTAGCGAAGTCAAAACTGTACATTAAATATTTTTGAAAAAAAGTAATTGCTATGAGGTCGGGGAATGATTCTAATGCCGAAAATATAGTTTTTAGAATTTTTGTCTGTTTATCTGTTTGTCTGTTTGTCTGTGCGTTTGTGCACGCTAATCTCAGACACGGCTCAACCGATTTGAATGCGGTTTTCACTAATGTATAGTGGTAGGCTTAACTTAAAACTTAGGCTATAAATTATCACGCTATTTGCTTTGAGGGATGAGCAATGTTGTATTATGTTCGTATTCTTCTACAAATTCTCACGGTATTGAAATAGACGAGATATTATGTAAGAATGTTGTAGATAGCTGCGGATTGAATTTCTAAAATAATATCATCACGCCATATCTTTAAGGAGCGAAGCAGTCAATCATGTTAAACTAGAACGGCTATTTTGGAGTAATTGTCATCGAAATAATTAGTCTAATGGTTCGACGGTCGCCTTGCAAATCGCTGATCCTGAGTTCGGTCCCCCAAAACTGTTTTACTTTTTGTGTACTTTTTATTGTTTTTTGTTATGCTAAGAGATTCCCAATAAAAATAAAAAAGCAGTATGCACATTTTCTTTTGTTTAGTTATTTTTTTTACCTTTTATATTTATTTTCTGTAGTAAATAATGTCTATTTTTACATAATTACATTTAAAACAGCAGCGAAGTCAAAATAGTGCATTTAAAAAAAGTTATAGGTATGGGAACGATAAATAGTAAAATATTGTTCTAATGGTTTGACGGTCACCTTGCAAATCGCTGACCCTGAGTTCGGTTCCCCAAAACTGTTTTACTTTTTGTGTATTTTCTATTGTTTTTTGTCATGCTAAGAGATTCCCAATAATAATAAAAAAGTAGTATGCACACATTCTCCCATAACAGTGATTTGTTTAGTTATTTTTTTTTAATCTTTTATATTTCAGTTGTAAATAATGTCTATTTCTACATAGTTACATTTAAAACAGCAGCGAAGTCAAAATAGTACATTAAAAAAAAGTGATAAGTGTGGGAACGATAAATAATAAAATATTGTTCATGTGACTCAATTTTTACAAAATAACGTAGTATTTAGAGGTCTGACCACCACATGGCTTTACATTATTAAGCTATTTGAATTCTTCTTTTCATATCGATAATAATAATGTATGCCACTTGAGCCAAGCAGGCCGCGATTATTGCCGTGTCAGAGGTGTTATTCAGATTTTCAAGGGTGCAAGTGACCAGACAATTGGGACACTCCAGTATATGGGGCATAGTCTGATCAGGAGCACTGCAATTGCACTGGATGTCAAACAGGTCTATGATGCCCTATTTCTCTAAATTATGTTTGCAATGACCAACTTGGGTGCGCACCAAACGATTTAGTGCCTTCCAGATAGATCACTGCAGTTCACTACCGGGAGGCAGGTATTCACAGGGCGTCAAGTTGTCGTGAGGTGGTGAATGTCTTCCTTTCCACAATCTACTTCTCTCTTTGGGTGGAGGAGTTAAACAGCTAATCGTGACATATGTGGGGATGATTACTTAATTTGTCAGGTCAATAAAGTGCATAGCTTCGCGGTATAACGAAAGCCATGCAAAATATTTAGCGTGATATCAATCACAATTGATTGTTATTTTTTGTCATTCTTTCGACAGGTTATAATGATACAATGTTTAGGCACATTTTAACATAACGTTTAAAACTGAAAAAAGAATGAACCGAACAGAATTTGACTGATTGCTCCACAAAATTTAACTTAAAGAGTTACCAAGGTATATGGTCGCTGTGCCGTGGGCCTCGACACTTCATACAACTGATGAACGATTTATCAGCAAACATTTTGTGTGCAATATTTTATAGTCTGGGTTTAGCTACGCGGCTACCCCAATGACGGCACAACAATACTGCCAACCAGGAGTAAGTTATATTCTTTCCATGGGGCTTCAGGATTATTTTATAAGAAAATCTCGGTGTAAGATCCCACCAAATTGAATTGGTACCAAAAAGCCTACTTCTTTTCCAATGGCTGAACAGAAAAAAAATTACAAGAACAGGAAGATACCAAACATCTGTTTTACCCAAATGCCAATTCCGTTGCAGTCAGTCTTCTATCGTTGAATGTATCCTGTCACAGACTTTAGCTCTCAAGAGACATGGTTTCATGACGCGACTGTGTGCGCATGCAGAATTTCTTCTCTAAGGTACTGTTATGAGTTTATTCTACATGCTTTAAATTAAACTTTAAATGGAAATAATTATATTGTATAGGTTTATGTTACCTATAACCACCATTTTTCAAGAGAAATTGCGTAATTTGTGAGGTAGACCTTTACTTAGTCTCTTATTTTTTTATACTCTCTGTTTTTGCCCTTCCTCCAAAACATTATATGTATTGTTGTGTTAAAATGAAGGTCAGATACTGTTGGCAGTTGCTCTGTCTACAAGATGCATATTAACGGTCTTGATCTAGGCCAGACATATCCAAATTAAAATGTAAGGTGCTTTATTAAAAAAGCATCTATTAAAGATGTTTCAATGGTTTAAGATCGAAGAATAAGTAAATTTTGACTCTACATTATATTATTTTCGACAGCGGATACGGTCATAACATACACCATACCTGTTCATGACCTAGGTATGACGCAAGTCAATTACTAACCGGGCACAAAACCAGACTCCAGACTCTTAAGTGTTCTGCAGTCACCTTTGCAACCATTTAACCTCCTTGGAGGATTTTGAGGACATGGCAGTCAAGACTTAATTCCTTAAGTTTCAGTTAGGTCCACGTGCGCGAAGCATCGGGCACAGCTATATATACCAAAACGCCTGTATTCCCCGAAGAGTTAGGCAGAGGTGTACCAATGTACCTACACCCACAGTTCGCTGGTATATTTAGGTCCCATGTAATAGGGGGCGAACCTATTGCCATTAACCGGGCACAAATCCAAACTCCGAGCTGCTACTGAGAATTTCATAGAAAAACCCAATAACACTTTTTGCTCGACCTGGGAATCGAACCCGGGACCCCTTGCACAGCAGTCGCACTTGCGACCACGAGACCAACGGGGCAGCTATAATAGAATATATTTAAACAAACAGAAAAAAGAAATGGCAGTGGTACGAAGTGTATCAGAAATCAGTTTTCGAAAAGGGTAATAAACTCATAACACACATCTTTCTTCCACAAA
This sequence comes from Caradrina clavipalpis, assembly GCA_932526535.1. Lineage (NCBI taxonomy): Eukaryota > Metazoa > Arthropoda > Insecta > Lepidoptera > Noctuidae > Caradrina > Caradrina clavipalpis. The sequence continues at coordinate 12,860,506 of OW052109.1, read as the reverse complement.
CATGCTTTAGTCCCTGGTACGGAGCAAGTCCAACCAGGCACAAATCCAGACTCCGGACACAGACATACACACACGAAGATACATATAAATTACTTATAGAAAACCCACTATCGTAACTTTTAGCAGTCACCTTTGCCACCATGCCTGCTTGGAGGATTTTGACGACATGGCATTGACTACTTAATTTCTTAAGTTACACTTATGTCCACGTGAGCGAAGCTGCGGGCATCAGCTAGTTAAATAATAAAAATGTTATTATAAAAAGGAAAGATTTTTGTTCGTTTGCACCGAATAAGGTACGAACGTTCTGGACCGATTCTAACCGTTGTTTCACTGATGTATAGGTGAAATATCAGGAAATAACATAGGCTATAAGTTATTTTCAATAATTAGATATCCTTAAGAAAATTACAATAATCTAAACTAAATTTTTGCCTATACATTTCATTATTCTATAATCTATAATCAATTCATTATATGGCGTGCGCTGAAAAAACGGTTGATGATACATACAAATGATGGATTATATGATTAAAGTACTCATTATCACCTACAAAAAAGTGCGAGAGAGAATATACCTAACAATCATAGCTTAGTCACAATTAATAGTAGTTTATAAAACTTTGTATTTAGCTACTTGATAAAAAAATAGCCCAATGCCAGTTCCATGTAATAGACTCGCGTCCGCGATATGGGACCTAAACATACCGGCGAACTGTGGGTGTACTTTGGTAGACCTCTGCCTCACCCTACAGGGAATAGAGGCGTGACAGTACGTACACACATCAACAAAATCTAGGGATATTTTATATTTCTCCAAATATCTAAAAATCTATGAAGAATTTTCCGGTATTGTAAATGGAAGAATGATAGGTTATTTTAAGGTCTTTAATAAAAAATTAAAAGACATTTCCTTTTTTTGTTGTTTTGATAGAAAATATTTTTTTTTCATCGCCGTAGAAAATTTGTATGACAAAAAATGTATGTTTCTTCATATAAAACTATAAATTTTAATTAAAATTGAATAAAAATAATAAAATCTGTTAATTAATAATCTGTGTTGCTACCTCTTACATTAATTACACATCGACATCGAATTTTAATACTTAATATTAAATTGTCAATGTCTTGCTGCGGTATGAGGTCCCATGTCTTTACAATGATCGAAAAGTTGTTGTTCCGTCGTCAAATTTTGCGGGAAATCTGTCAAAGCTTTTCGTTGTTACATGTCCCACGCATGCTCGATAGGATTTAAGTCGAGAGACTGTGCAGGCCAATCCAAAACTTGAATATCGTAGTCTCGGAGAGCGGCAGACACCAGCCGCGCCGTATGGAAAGGAGCATTATCGTGCATGAGTACAAATTCCTGGCCCATTTGGAGTCTGTGTGGGACAATAATAGTCTCTACTACCTCGTTGTGGTATTTTCGTGCAGTCATGCAGCCTTGGATCCAAACGAGCTGGGTTCGTCCGCTAAGAGAAATTCCTGCCCACATGATGATTGTGCCGCCTTGGTATGAGCGGACCTCCTGAGGGTGCCGAAGACGGCTAACTCGCCCTGAAGTTCTCCAAACACGTGTTCTTCGTGATTCCGGATGAAACCCAAACCGGGACTTATCGGTGAAAAGCACCAAAGACCATTGTACGTCACTCCATGGTAAATTCTCCCGAGCCCACGAAAGACGCCGACCGCGATTGCCAGGTCGCAATGCTGGAACACGTAGCGGTCTTCGAGCATGAAGACCAACTTCATGCAACCTCCTTCGCACGGTTTGGTCGCTTACCAGCAGCTGGTGATCCTCCTGGAGCCTTTGTACTAGTTGCATCGCTGTGATATTCGGTTGTCTTCTGGCAGTCATTTGGAGAAATCGATCCTGTTTCTGCGCAGTAACACGATATCTACCTGTGTGCCGTTCAGCCACATTCCCAGTACTGCGATAACGTGACCACAACCTTGATATTACGGTTTGGCTGGTGTATAGGACCTCAGCAAGGACGCGTTGAATGGCACCATTTTCTAACATGCCCAGGGCCCGTAACATTTCATCTCGACTCAAATGACGACGTCACATGACTCATAAAGCTCACACGACACGTTAAGTTAAAAAAGAAAAAAAATCTAATCCCTTTTCATTAATTAATATTAATAAAACAATTTTAATTTTCCTTAACGCAACGAATGTCTAGCAATTTTACCGCCGTATTTTGTTTTTTCTTTTGTTTTTTTAATTTTCATTTTTAGATTTTGAAAATAGAATACATGAGGTTTCAATCTGTATATAAACTTTTCATAGAAAACTAGAAAAAATTTAAACTACAAAGTCGTAAATAATTTAGGATTAAGGTATCCCTAGATTCTGTTGATGTGTGTATGTGTGTGATAAAAAAAATAGACATTTGTTCAAGCGTTTAAAAAAATTGTATCTTTTAAATAAAAAAGGCTGCCCTAACTATGCCATATAGACAATGTCGCGGGCAGAAACTTGTATAGTATAAAGTAAAGGGTGACATTTTGTGTGACTATGTTCATTCAATAGTGCGTGGATATGAAAGGGTCGTGAGTTTTCATTTGTTTTGCCTTTACGTTTTGTTGATCTTATTCCGTATACATTTCGTTTGTAGTAAGCTCGCAAAGCTGGCACTTATAATACAATTGTGTTGATATTATTATTATGTTTATATCTGTATTATATTACCAAATACCGGAAAATGTGGAGATTATGTACATACAATCACGCTTGTATTCCCCAAAGGGTTAGGCAGAGGTGTACCAATGTACACTCACAGTTCGCAGGTATGTTTTTAGGACCCATGTAATAGGGGGCACATTAACCGGGCACGAATCCTAACTCCAAGCTGCTACTGAGAATTTCATAGAAAAACCTAATAACACTGCTCGACCTGGGAATCGAACTCTCTAGCGTAACAGTCGATTATGAAGATTATTATCAAATTTACTAAAAATCTTTACCTAGATTTTTATCCCGTATTTTTAATCTCCGCAATACGGAACTTATTTGGCTACCTTAAGGCCTATTCAAACCTGAGCGATATTCGCTGCCGCTGTGGGTAGAGGTACATACCGCGCGGATTTCGCTCAGGTATTTAGTATCAAGTACCGCGACTAGAGCGACCTGAGCGATACTCGCTGCCGCTGTGGGTAGAGGTACATACCACGCGGGTTACGAACGGTAGCGAATGCCGCTTAGGTCTGAACAGTAATATTACCGCATACCCACTGGGTTTTCTCTGCCGCAGACGGTAGCAAATACCGCTTAGGTCTGAATAGGCCTTTATTGCATCGATTTTGATTTCACTGCCCTAGGTATAATATTTACTGACCAAAACCAACATTTAAACAATCGAAAGAAAATATAAACTCTATGAATCTAACTAGCTTTTACCCACGACGAGCTTTTATCCGCGTGAATTTTCTTACGGAAATATTTTTTGTCAAATAAAATGAAGTCTATAGGTTTTGGGGATAACGTAGCTTCCTTTTTTTTATAGACGGGAAATCATCAAATAAATTCCCCCGCCCTAGTGTCAGACTTTTACTGACTAAAACCCGTCTATGTTCCTTCATGTGCCCTTCTTGCGAAATAGTTTTCAGTAGTTCCCGAGATCTGTTAAAATAAAACAACAAACAATCTTCAGGTCTTGAATATAAGCATATATTATTATTAATTTATTGTATTTATTTATTTATTTATTCATTAATTCAACAATTTGCATTGCATTTGAATTATGGAGTACATTCATTAATTTATTACAGCTAGAAATAATCAGTTAAGAATTTTAAAAAGTAAATTACACTTAAAATAATAATAACATATGGTGATAATAATTATGTTAATAGTTATTATAAAAAAAAATGTAAATATTATTATGTCAAATGATTATAAATCTCAGATCTCTCAACATTACTGCATCAAGAATTCAATGACAAGGCGACAAAATCCGTCACAGTTCATTACATTTTCAAAGTACAAAAAAGCCGTTTATTCAACAATATTCGTATAAATAAAGAACAGAAGGAAACTCTTCTTTTCTCTCAACTGAAAGCTTCAGCGGGAGTCGTATTTAATTTGCGTCACATTAATTATACAACGAGTTAAAACGGCCGGTGTACGGTAACTTTTGCTTCGAACCGGTGCCGGGTGCTGAGTGACGTCATCGTTTTAACAGGTATGTAGCACTAGTAATATCCTGCAGTTTCACCTGTGTAAAGTCTGTAATTTACTGCTCTGATCCTGTGGGTCATAGCGTAATGTTTATAGGCTTTAGCCTAAACTTTTCGATAAACGGGCTATATAACGTAAACAAGTTATTTTAAGTCGTACTAGTATTTCCTGAGGTTAACGTAAACAAATAATTCTTCAGCTTTTTAATAAATAAAACGTAAATTATCCTGTGTTATTCCACACTAAAATCTAACTCAATTTCAAATTTCATCCAGATCCGTTCAGCCGTTTAAGCGTAAAGAGTAACAAACATCCGAACCTCCATCCATTCACCCTCACAAACTTTCGCATTTACAATATTAGTAGCGTTACATTATTTATATATATATATACCATCACGCCTGTATTCCCCGAAGGGTTAGGCAGAGGTGTACCAATGTACACCCACCGTTCGCCGGTATATTTAGGTCCCATGTAATAGGGGGCGAGCCTATTGCCATTAACCGGGCACAAAACCAAACTCCGAGCTGCTACTGAGAATTTCATAGAAAAACCCAATAACACATTTTGCTCGACCCGGGAATCGAACCCAGGACCTCTAGCGTAACAGTCGCGCTCAGGACCACTAGGCCAACGAGGCAGTTGGTCTATATACATTATTTAATGTATATAAATTAACGAAAGGTACCCCAACGGTAATTAATAACACATTAAACTTTAGAAGAGACTGTCACACAGGCATGTATGAGGAAGATGAAGTTCAAAGAAGCCAGGCCAGTCATCGCTCATTATGAGAGCATAGCTCCGACACAGCAAATAAATGCCATTCAAGTGAGAGCTTTAAATCATGTACGTTAAAATCAATTTTACAATGACAAGATACAAAAGGCGAAGGCTCGAGGGCGGTGTGATGGCAGTTTATCATTGGATTTAAAATTGATTTGCAACAAAAATTAATCGCCTATAGCAATATAGGCGATTACTTTTTGTTGCAAATCAATTTTTATTACTCAACTATAACAAAAAGCTATATTGGAGGAAGTCAAATCTATGTCGTAAAAACATTTTCATTTCAATTTCACGAGTCTCTTTTACGCGCGTTTGTTTATCTGTTTTTGTACTTTAACATTATCATAAATCTAAACTGTTGATGTTTGACAAAGGCCTTGATATGTATATTCATCGTCATACAAAACTTAACATACTTATCACGCCTGTATTCTCCAAAGGGTTTGGCAGAGGTGTACCAATGTACACTCACTGTGTGCTGTTCATCGTCATCATCATCATTAAACAGCCGAACTATATCCACTGCTAAAGATAACCACAATAATCGCTCCTGCGCTGCCCGCACCCAGCGATTTCCAACGGCCTTCACGTATATTATTATTTAATGAATTTAATATTGAAGTAGACACAGCAAAACACTTCGATAATCTTCCTGCGGAAACCGGGAAAATGAAAACTTTTGATTCAATTTAATTCTTAGGCCCTGGTAGTAATCAAACAACTCCGAACCCCTTACAATTTCCATTAACTCCTTCAATACCAAGAAGGCTAAATCCAAAATCTTGGTAATTTCACAAAATTCAAGTAATGCGGTCGCATGATTTCAGGAATTTGCTTCCTCTCGGCATGTTATTGTAGAATGCCTCTCGACTCAAGCCTCTAACGATAAGTGAAGGGGCGAAGAAACTCGCGTTTAGGATAAATTAAATGCTTCAAATTTCTTGAGAACGGATCAATGGCGGATTGCTGAGGTTTATAATATATAAACTTGTCTAGTTAAAAGTTGGAAGTTTAGAACAACGATAGCTCCGAAAGTCGAAGGTTGTCGGTAGGTGTGTGTGTGGTCCAGAATGTAAAGGGGGCCGGTGAAGGATGCCCAAATTGCCCAACACCAAATAGGATCAAGCGTCAAGCGTATACCCGGCTCCCGGACTCATGTTAGTAGATGGAACCGTGGCATTTTAGTTTGTAAAAGTCCATTTATCCCAAAGGGGGGGTATCCATAAGGATTTATTTTACTTACGAAAGAAAAAAATTACGCTCTAAAAGAAAATGTTACTTTCAGTTTCTTGAAACTTATTGTTACATAAACATACCATCACGCCTATATTACCCGAAGCGTTAAGCAAAGGTGTACCAATGCACACCTGCAGTTCGCCGGTATGTTAAGGTTGCATGTAATAGGGAGCGAGCCTATTGCCACTAACCGGGCACAAATCTTAACTGCGAGCTGCTACTGAGAGTTTTACAGAAAAACGATCAGGGAATCGAATTCTAACTTATTTTTACGCTATATAGCATAATAGCACTCACACCTATATTCAACGACTGTTACATTAGCCTGATGTGATAGAGGGCTACCTATTACCAGTAACCAGATTTGAATCCAAAATGTGACTAGTTTTATTTGTACAAAAACAGTACATTTAAATTCAGACTGCAATCCAATCAATATCCACAAAACTCTATACTTTAAAAACCTATTACAATCTCCCCAGTCGTAGCGGCAACCCACACAGCCACTTCGAGAAAATTTCACTTTAACTATAAGAGAATTGTTCTATTTATTACGCCATCTTGGAGAGGAGCCAGGCAGGGGTGTACCTACATCTGACGAGCCAACTGGTACAGTTTAGACCAACTTTCACCATAAATATTGTGGAATGCAGTCCGAAGTGCTGTTTATTTGAGAATTTACTATTTCGCCTCTTTCCGTCTGAAATGCTTCAGTAGTTTTAAATAAATATTAGACACTAGGTTTTGCCCGCGACTTCTTCCGCGTAAATGTCAGTTATATAGTTATAGTCACGTGGTGCCATTTATTATCGTAAGAACGTTATTGTTGTTTTTCGCGGAAACAGTACTTTATCGGGATGAAAGGTACCCTATGTCCGTTTCTGTACACCTGTCAACGTATATGCAAAATTTCAGGATGATCGGTTCATCGATCTGGTCGTGAAAAGGTAACAAACAAACTTACTTTCGCATTAATAATATTAGTTAGGGTTTTTACGTTGCATTGCGATACCTGTTATGTACTATTTTGGTAAAAAAATTGTATTACATAACGGGTGTATAAATACCCATGTACTTGTTAGATAAAACCACTAAATAGTGATTTTTCACACCAACAAAAAAGTAGTTTTCCTGTATTTATTTTTTAAATTTTAATGATCAGTATACAAAGTTAACGGCAACTCGATGTGTCTTGTATTTCTTCAAAACTAAACCTCAAGTTTATATACGAAAGTTATATCTTTCCTTGCAATAAAAACGTTCTCAAAGCTTGAAACACTTCAAAGAGTTTACTACTGTAATTACAAAATAAACTTAAACATTTGATAGTCAGTGCACCAAAGTTTTCCACATGATATGTACAGTCAACCAAACAGTAAAGTGTACAGGCAAAAGTACCTGTTCATCTTCATCTCCAGTTCTTCAGGAGCGTAGCAGAGCAATCATACGGGTCGAGGTCGAGGGTAAAAGTAGACACAGCATAAAACATTACGAAATTTAAAAAAAAATGATAAAAATATGATATATGTCAAATGTAGAGCTTTAGGTGCCGAACCGTAAGTAGGTACGCTGAAGCCCAAGCCCATTCAAAACGTTCAACATCTAGTCGTAATCTCATCTCAACGACAATCAATGTCAAGTATGGAGGTTAATTAAAAGTATTTTTGACAAATCGTGAGTGAGCTTTAAAGCTAATGTTCTTAAAAATATGAGAAATGCCCTTTTAATTTTATTTATTAAATGCTATTTAAAAGTAAGTACCTAATTTCAAGTACAAACTGCCTGCATACTTATCTCATTGTTTGCTTGTACCACTTGTACTCCAGCACTTAAAAAGGCGCCCTTTCATGACGCCAGACGACAAAAAACTGAACAAATCCTCGAAGTCACAAACTCTTTGGCGCTTGCGGAGTTATCGAATTGCCTCATCAATATAAAGTTTTTGAATCCAATTACCAAGTTTAAGGCGAGCTCCTACGACCAGTGTTGGTGGAGCCCCAAAATAGCTACCATTAGGGCTGCCAGCCTTTGTACAAAGTGTAGGTTATACTAAGAATAGGCACTGCAGAACACTCCATACTAAACTGCTTACTCTCAACTTGAAGACTACCAGTTTTCGGAAACAAAGCCAGTTTCGAGTTCTTGTTTTAATTGAATAATTGATATAAAACTACAACACAATACAATATGATTAGAGTTGAAAACTGCTTTATTAAGTGCAAGATAATAATTTAATCCGTACTAATATTATAGCCGGGATAGCTGACGTGGCTAAAAAGGCTGCCCAACTCAAATGGGACTGGGCAGGACATGTCTGCCGCATGCCGGACAATCTGTGGGCCAAAATAGCACAAAGCTGGTGCCCCGAGACAGTGAGTCGGGGTCGCGGCAGGCCACGAAGGAGATGGCGGGACGAGCTCGACCGATTCCTCCAAAACTGGAGAAATGAGGCACTCAAAAGAGAGGGATGGAAGGAGTGGAGGGAGGCCTTTGCCCAGGAGTGGGACAGAACAGGCAAGCAAAAAAAAAAAAAAAAAAAAAAATATTATAAATGCGAAAGTAACTCTGTCTGTCTGTCTGTCTGTCTCTTCTTCACGCTTAAACCACTGAACCGATTTCAATGAAATTTGGTACAGATATGGTCTGGGACCCGAGAAAGGACATAGGATAGTTTTCATCCCGGAAATCCCCCGGGAAAGGGAACTATTAATCCACGCGGATGAAGTCGCGGGCAAAAGCTAGTTATTTAATAAATAAGAATGAGCATATACATATGGCTATATGGCTCATTAGAGTAATTACCAAATTTGTACGATCTATCTCAATCAGTCAAAAATACCTTTTTTTGGCTGGCAAACAAGCCGACGGCCCACCTTATTAGACATACACGCCTTGCAAATGCGTTGCCATCACACAGACAAAGTTGAAATGTATCATGTGCCTGTAACTACACCGGCACCGAATCCTTCAAACTGGAACACAGCAACGCTGCTTTATGGCAGAAATACCTACAACCTACCTCTAGTTTATCTACATTTTTACAAAATTATTGACATTCATCATCTTCATATCAGCCGCAGGACGTCCACTGTTGGACATAGGCCTCCCCCATACATTTCCAAAAGGACCATTTGGAAGCGGCCTGCATCCAATTAATCGTCGCCATCATCACGCCTAAAGGGTTAGGCAGAGGTGTACCAATCTACACACACAGTTCGCCAGTATATTTAGGTCCCATGTAATAGGGGGTGAGTCTATTGCCACTAACCGGGCACAAATTCTAACTCCGAGCTGCTACTAAAAATTTCACTACTAAATTCACTATTACAAAATTTTAAACAGTTTCTATTTCCAATACGCTTCGACAGCACACCCCTCCTATATAATAATTCTGTCTCGCTCCCAGGTCTTGCCTCCCTGGTGCTGACTTCACCGTTTTTGTTCGAGTTCTCTACAGTCATTACACTATTGTGTCTTATGGCCGTGACTCGGCGTGTCGCGGCTAAAGTTGCGCCTTGTAATTAAAAACATGCTGGTCATCCATTCTGTATGATGCTAGGCACAAGGGAGCGTGGAGCTATGGGCTATTTTTAGGGTAGACCAGGGCCGGATCTAGGTATGGGCTTTATAGGCCCCGGGGCCCCAAGGATATTAGGGGCCACCGGAATTTTAAAATAAAAAATCCTAATCTGTATGTATAAAACTGACTGTAACTGTGTGTATAAAAAACAGTTATATGTCGAATTCGTTTGTTATATAAAGTAGGCCCCTAAGTAATGTTAAGTCAGAGCCCCATAAAGTCACAGTCCGCCCCTAGGATAGACAGTGTGCAGCTGATATGATAATTATAGGCTTTAATGAGGGTTATTTCTTTAGAACTCCGTACAGAAAGGGTGCCAACAGAACCTTTTTACTTAGCCTACGCCTGTCGGTCTTTATTGTTTTTTTTTTTTACCTACTTAAGAGACGATGTTTTACAAAGTACAAGATTAATAAAATATTGGAAAACAAAAGGAGGAGTAGGTGAGGATAGTTGTGTGTAGGTAGTAGTGTAGGTGTTCTGTAGTTTTCACGTCTTTTTCCATGTAACTGGGCCCATGGAAAATGTATGTGTATGAATAGAACCTTGATGAAAGTATGACTATGTGAAAGAGATAGATATTGGTGTGAATGAGAGAGACAATGGATGACATGAAAGATGGTTTAGAAGAACGATTTGAAAATGGAAAACTACAATTCGGATAGTTTTATTTAAATTAGTAATGATTGCCTCGTTAGCCTAGTGGTCTTAAGAGCGACTGCTACGCTAGAGGTCTTGGGTTCGATTCCCAAGTCGAGAAAAGTGTTATTGGGTTTTTCTATGAAATTCTTAGTAATAGTTTGGAGTCAGGATTTGTGCCTCCTACTACATGGCACCGAAACATCCCTGAAAACTGTAAGTGTACATTGGTATACCTCTGCCAAACCCTTCGAGGAATACAAGCGTAATGCGTATGTAAATAAGCCGTTATAATTGTTTAAAAAGAGAACATTTGCCTTCCTATTTCCACATTTTCCTATGTAAAATATCGTCTCAAATTATAAAAAATATTTCTCGTCTAGAAATGCAGCGCAGATCCAAATGAGATGCGAGCTCGGTACAACACGTGAGATCGTGTTACTCGCCCGGGTGGGCACAGACCGCCAAACTAGTTTATTTCAGCTTCGGCTACGATTTTTGAGCTGTTTAAAACGTAGGATGATATTCCGATTGTTTTAGGTTTGCATGCAAGATCGTTCGTTGTAGTCGCGGAATCATTGTAAGACTTGACTTGCTTTGCTATTTCAAGCAACTAAATCGACAGAGTTTTTAATATATGTACATTTTTTTTTTGTTGTGCTCTGCAGCTAGTGATCCTTATGATCTCTATGTAAGTCATCATCATCTTCCTGCCCTTATCCCATTTTACTTGGGGTCGATGCAACACGTTTTCTTCTTCCATGCCCACCTGTCAACCGTCATGCTATCACTGACTCCCTTCTCTTTCATATCATTCTTCACACAATCCATCCATCTTTTCTTTGGCCTCCCTCTTCCTCTACATCCATCCACATTTACATTCATAACTTTTTGGGTCACATGCGTCTCATCCCATTTTTCTTATCAATGATCTCTATGTAAGTAACTATTATATTTCTATATTTCTACCCGTGAGAACCTGTAATTGGCTTAATGCAGCATATTAAACTTTTGTATCCAATTTATGTATAGTCGTTGGTTTTCCATCTAATAAATGAATACATAAATATTTCATCATAATCAGAATCAGAATTTTATTTGCTCTAAATGTAGGTACAGAATTAGATATTGAACATATACAGGATGATTTGAAATTGCTCGTATTCCTCTCGGGAGAAGAAACTATGACTAATTTAGAATGATTTAACCCCTATCACTTGGGGGTCGAAAATCCGCCATTCTCGAGAAAATCTACTTTGTTTTTATTTTTAGAAAAATATGAATTTTAGTAATTAAAATTTAATAAAAAAAAAACTTATCACTTATCAGTTTTTTTTTTTTTAATTTTATTGCAAGTTTTAACATACAACATAAAATGTAATAGTAAATTACACAGTTTTTAGCTTTAGAGAGGTTGGTCAATTAGTAAGCTATCAGATCATAGAAAATTTCAGGCTGAAAAGTGATAAGTTTTTTTTATTAAATTTTAATTACTAAAATTCGGATTTTTCTAAAAATAAAAACAAAGTAGATTTTCTCGAGAATGGCGGATTTTCGATCCCCAAGTGATAGGGGTTAAATCATTCTAAATTAGTCATAGTTTCTTCTCCGGAGAGGAATACGAGCAAGTCGAGCAATTTCAAATCACCCTGTATAAATAAGATCAGCTAAATTTTTTTCATTTTTTTCGATATCCTGTCAAATGCAGATACTTAAGAAAGCGAAAGGTTTCCCTGTAAAGTTATCCTATCATTGCGATTATATTTTTGTTCTAAAGCTATGGTTCAGAAAGAATTGGAAAACGTTCTGGTTACGGAAATATAGGTTTATGTTTCAATTCTATTTAAGTTTTAATATAACTTAAACTAGAATTGTACTGTTGTAGCATGTCCTCGTAAACACAATGTATGCGTTACATTGCGCGCTACAATAAACAGATTTTTCATTCTTAAAGTACCTAAAAGTAGTTTTACAGGAATAATTTTCCTTTCTATTTCGTTTTCTTGTCTCATATATCCTACTACTATTATAAAGGCGAAAGTTTGTAAGTATGGATGTATGGATGTATGTATGTATGTATTATGGATGTTTGTTACTCTTTCACGCTTAAACGGCTGAATGGATCTGGATGAAATTTGGCACAAAGATAGATTATAGTCTGGAATAACACATAGGCTACTTTTTATCCCGGGAAAATGTACGGTACCCGTAGGATAACACATCAACTGTGACGCGGACGAAGTCGCGGGCAGAAGCTAGTTAGTAATAGTTTTCATCGTTCTAGCTAGGGAGACCAAAGACAATCTCGGTAAAAATCATAATTCTGAGACTTTATTTTCCACATTTTCTTTGCTAAAAATCGAGTAAAACAACAAATATTTCTGCAACTGACCCCGTAATGCCACAACCCTGCAACACTCTTATCTCCTTGAAGGCGAAAACACTCGCTTTATTTAACACTAGCGACCTGCCCGCGACTTATTTGCTTATCCGCGTGGCTTATTTCCCCCTGAGTTAAGTTACATCTTTGGTTACTGCTCCACTCCCGTAGGTCGTAGCGTGATGTTATATAGCCTATGTTACTCAGGAATAACGTAGCTATCCATTGGTGAAACAATGGTTGAAATCGGCTCAATAGTTTCGGAGCCTATTCGGTACAAACAAACTAAAATGTATTTCATCCTTATAATACATACCATCACGCCTATATTGCCCGAAAGGTTAGGCAGAGGAGTACCAATATACACCCACAGTTCTACGGTGTGCTTAGGTCCCATGTAAAAGGGGCGAGTCTATTGCCATTAGCGGGGCACAATTCCTAGCCTCCAGCTACTACTGAGAGTTTCATAGAAAAACCCAATAACACTTTGCTTGACCTAGGATTAAACCCAAGACCTCTAGCATAGCAGTCGTGCTTAGGCCCACTAAGCCAATGGGACAGTCATATAGATTATTTATATCAAAGTTAACAAAAGTTATATAGAATTGTGAAAGGTAATATAACGTGAGCACAATCCTAGAAGGCTCACTCCCATATCTCGGCTCGCATGAGCACGGGGCAATCTAGTTAGTGTTAATGCGATGAGCACGCACACACGAGCGGGCAGACTTTTAATGTGCATATACCTTTTTTGCTTATACTCGTATTAAACATGTATGGAGAAGGCCTATGTCTAGCAGTGGACCCTTTACTGATATGATGATGATGATAATGATTAAATATTTATATCCTACTAATATTATAAATGCGAAAGTTTGTGAGGATGGATGGATGTTTGTTACTCTTTCTAGCGCAAAAGGCTGAACGGATCTGGATGTTTCGCAAAGAGTACAAACAAACAAACAAACAAACAAACATCCATCCACCCATCCATCCATCCATCCATCCATCCATCCATCCATCCATCCATCCATCCATCCATCCATCCATCCATCCATCCATCCATCCATCCATCCATCCATCCATCCATCCATTCATCCATCCATCCATCCTCACAAACTTTCGCATTTATAATATTTTACGATAATAATAAACAAGAAGTAGAATTCTGGATTCATATAATTCATATGAGTTTAATATCGCCATTCGCCAACGAATAAAATTTACCGGACCACAAATCAATAATCTAGGCTACATTTAAGAAATGTATGTTGGAGTTCGAATTACGAACCTATCAGACAGTCAAATTGAAACCTGCAGATGCATAGCGTGCAGTGCATGTCATCATGCTAAGGATCGACAAATTCAAATTCAAATTCAAAGCATTTATTTCAATTAGACCGTTTACAGGCACTTTTGAATTGTCAAGAAGTTACAGTTTAAAGTTGAAGCTAGTTGCTCGTTCCAAAACGTAGGTCTCTATGGAGAAGAACGAGCAAGAAACTCCATGGACACTCTTTTCCTTCAATTTGGTTTTTACAAAGTCTTGGTTACAATATTCTTGTTGCTTCTATATGTGAAAACAATGAAGGTGAATATAACAACTTACCTCGCCCAAATTTTACAAATATTTTTTCTACAGAACAGCCCAGTTTGTACTTTTCTGCGTTTAATAGCCGTCTATCTAACACAGTAACAACCGCAGCTTTAGAACGCTCGTCTGGCGAGACATAAGAGCGTGCACTGCAGCCTTCAATCCGTTTAAGATAATGCTTTTAGCTCGCATCGACCTGCCTTTTATTTTTAGACCCATTCTCCGCTGTCTTGGCCTATTTATGAATCAAAGAACTTGACATTTAAGTATTGATCTATTGATCTATACTTATAATAATACACGACCTTGCCTGCGTTTCATAGTTCGCCCGCGTTAAGTTACGTCTTTGGTTACTGCTCCGCTCCCGTGTGTTGGTAGCGTGATGTTAGCCTATGTTACGCATGGATAATGTAGCTATTTATTGGTGAAAGAATGGTTGAAATCGGTCCAGTAGTTTTGGAGCCTATTCGGTACAAACAAACTAAAAAATCGAAATAATTATTATTATAGGTAGATAAAACTGGAAAGGGTAAAGTGCCATTGTCCGTAATTGCAAAAAAAAAATATCTAATAGAAAGCTACGCTACGGTATCACTGACTGCTATAGACTACATTTTAGACCGTTAGTCAGCAATTATTCTGACAATAATAGAAATATTTACAAAAACTTTCATTATAGCAACCATTTGGTACAATTATGTTTAACCTGAAACCTACATTCAAATATTGAAGAAACAAACAATATAAATAAATATACCATCACGCCTGTACTCCCCGAAGGGTTAGGCAGAGGTGTACCAATGTACACCCACAGTTCGCCGGTATATTTTAGGTCCCATGTAATAGGGGGCGAGCCTATTGCCATTAACCGGGCACAAATCCAAACTCCGAGCTGCTACAGAAACAAACAATTGTTTTGACAAATTATACTATCAATAACAGTTAAAAATACAGCCCTGTGTCAGGTACATAGACGACGTAGGCTTAGTATTAGGGTCCCGTTTCCACTCTTTGGGTTCTGAACCCTAAATAACCATAATTTTCGCAACATATTCTAATCATATACAAATTCCTTGTGTCATCTAACCCTGATATTAATAGAA
The DNA here is from genome assembly GCA_932526535.1 of Caradrina clavipalpis. Classification (NCBI taxonomy): domain Eukaryota; kingdom Metazoa; phylum Arthropoda; class Insecta; order Lepidoptera; family Noctuidae; genus Caradrina; species Caradrina clavipalpis. The sequence continues at coordinate 12,845,002 of OW052109.1, read as the reverse complement.
TCTTACCTTTGAAGTAACGCACAACCTACACAAGAAAAAATAGGACGAAATACTGTCCACTGAGCAATTAGGTCGGGCAGTCAGCGGCGTGAGAATGTCGCCTATTTTGAAGTATATTGCTGGGATTAATCTGACGGTTAGATATTAGTACCTTAGTGGAGTAGCAATGATATGCGATTGGCTTTAGATTTTGGTATTAATTTGACTAAAAGATTATGTAGAGTTGGGGCTATTTAAATTTAAGGGTACCTAACCCTTAAATTCAAATAGCTTTGTTTTTGTTCCGTGGTGGTAAATCCGCATGGATGTCCCCCGCCTTAGTCTGTCAGACTTTTACTGACTAAAAACCACCCTGATGTTCCTTTCGTACACTTAGATCAGGGATCATAGTAGCGTTAGATCCCTGCTGCAGCACTTAAGAGGTGCAGGTATCACATGTACGGTTATTTTATTATAATTACCCGAAATAAAGAATATTTTATTTACACACCATCACGCCTGTATTCCCCGAAGGGTTGGGCAGAGGTGTACCAATACCCATAGTTTGCCGGTATATTAAGGTCTCATGGGGCGAGCCTATCGCCACTAACCGGGACAGATTTTTATTTATTTTATTTGAAATGGCAACCGTCTAAACGCCACACGATGTTTGCCGCAGCCGGCACCAGATTCTTAAACTGAAATAGTCCTCAGCCAGCCGGTTAGGTCTCTTAATAGTTCCAGCTGGAGTTCAGACTTACTCCATTAGGGCGAAAGTAATTAGGGTTAGCTTAATTCGGGATAGCCTTCTTCAAGGGCACAGTCAGCAACAAAAGTAGATTAACATTTTAGATTTTTTTTTTAGCACTATAACATAACATACTATCTCGACTGTATTCCCCGAAGGGTTGGGCAGTGGTGTACCAATGTACACCCACAGTTCGCCGGTATATTTAGGTCCCATGTAATTGGGGGCGAGCCTATTGCCAATAACCGGGCACAAATCCAAATTCCGAGCTGCTACTGAGAGGCAAGGCGGCTGTTGTTTGCAAGTACAGGGGGCAACCATTATCTTTTACTACATTATTATTTTAGTATTACTTTGCCTTCCACACTATTGGACTTTCGGTACGGTGATTTTTAAATGTGAGTTTATATATTTAGGCTAGTAAATAAAAAAGAAATAAAAAAAAAAACTTTATTTCAGGCAAGTCAACATTGTTTACGTACACCTAGATACGAGTACACATAGATTTTAGCTCATACAATTTATTTATTTTGAATTATTATTATTGCAGTGCTATTATTTAATTGTGCTAGTACCAATGTGACTTTTTCAGTCCATGTATATTTTCTAAGTTGACATTTTTATTTTATTTTTTATAGACGGGAAATCATCAAATAACTTCCCCCGCACTGGGCGGGGCGGGAGGGAGTGTCAGACTTTTACTGACCAAAACCCGTCTATGTTCCTTCATGTGCCCTTTGCGTTTAGGGGCGCGGTAACTCCTTCGAACAACCCGCAGCCCCGGCAGGCATCGGCCCTCAATGGCCCCTTCCAAGTTTGCTGACATCTCTTTGAGGCGCGCGTGAAACACGAACGCGCCGTCGACACGGTCTGTCGTTAGTTAGTAAACGTACGGACGGTGAGTTACCCATTTCTCACCGTCCACAGACCCGCGTCTACGTTGGCCGGGAGTCGTCTCGTGTCTAAGTTGACATGACGGTCATACGGGTCATATCACAACACAATGAAGGAAAAGCTTCGTGAGAAAACCTGGACTTATGATAAATGTATGTCTTAAATCGCCATTCTGCTTTGAGCAAGCGTTATGATCAATGCTCGTGCCTTTTTTGTATGACCTTTGCACTGCACTGGGACTTGAAGAGATATTATCATAAGCGCACCCGCGATAGGTACATGAGAAATTCGCTATGCAACGTTTTGAATTAAACAAAAAAACAGACAATTATTCCACAATATTTTTTCCTTCTGCAAATTCAATCAACATCGAGTCAGCATCTCAAACATGCCCCTTAATCCCGTGACTTGATTGATTGAAGACGCCACACCAATTACACAGCCTACCGACAGGGTACATCTATCAATCAGTACGACCACTGGAGGTGGAACAAATCAATGATCATCCTCGACAGCTAGGGACGAAGGGAACATGGCGGGTGACGCCGTACTGACATGCGGTCCGCTTGTTTATTGACCTGTCGAAATGGTGTCTCCGAAGGGTTAGGCAGAGGTGTACCAATGTATCTCACAGTTAGCTGGTATGTTTTAGGTCCCATGTAATAGGGGGCGAATTTGTCGCTATAAACCTGGCACAAATCCTAACTCGGAGCTGCTATTGAGAATTTCATAGAAAAACCTAATGACACTTTGCTTGACCTGGGAATCGAAATCGAAACTGTCACCTCCTTCTCGTGTTCCTCTAGACTGCGGATATAACAAGCCAACGACTAGATTTTCAGCATATTAACAGTAGATGGCAGAGCAGAGAAATTGATGCAGTTTTCATCAATAGATAGTGATTCAAGAGGAAGGTTGATACGTATGAACAGCACGCCAGGACTAAATACATAACTGAACGCAGGTACTGCACGGGGTATATAGCTTGTTGAATTATAATATATAATTATAAATATACCATTACGCCTGTATTCCCCGAAGGGTTAGGCAGAGGTGTACCAATGTACACCCACAGTTCGCCGGTATATTTAGGTCCCATGTAATAGGGGGCGAGCCTATTGCCATTAACCGGGCACAAATCCAAACTCCGAGCTGCTACTGAGAATTTCATAGAAAAACCCAATAACACTTTTTGCTCGACCTGGGAATCGAACCCGGGACCCCTTGCGGTAATTAAACATAATGATGTTCTTTTATATAGATTTCATTTAATTTTACCAAAACTGTAACAAATTTACGCTAGTACCATGTGAAAACGTAGTTGATCGTACATTTGCTTACTTGCTTGCGTTGTTTTCCCAAATAAAATAACAGACAAATACCCAACAGCATATACATTTCATTTTCCATTTTAGTTGAATAATAGTTAAAGATAGGTTAGAGTCGATCTAAGGGTAAACAACCCCAGATAGGTTATTGAAAATGATGTTGTTTAGAGTTGAAAACGTTGAGACCCTCGTTAACAACTCCTACAGATACTCATCTTGTGAGGTACTGCCCGCAAACTTTGCGGTCGCCCCTCAGAGGAGAGGTCGCGCCCTGCGGCAGACTCCTTGAAACTTCGAGGTTATGAGTTCATGAGATTCGTTTAATTGATATCACTTGATAAAACACGAAACGAAGTTATTCATAAGTGGACATTTTTATAAGTTTTTAAAGAACACAATTATAATCCTCGACAATCTCAATCATAACTGCCTCGTTAGCCTAGTGGTCCTAAGAACAACTGCTATGCTAGAAATCATGGGTTCGATTCCCAGGTCAAGCAAAAAGTGTTATTGGGTTTTTCTATGAAATTCTTAGTAGCAGCTCGGAGTTTGGATTTGTGCCCGGTTAATGGCGGTTAATGGAGCCTAATGCCATTAACCGGGCACATGTAGATACATGGGACCTAAAACGGACCGGCGAATTGTGGGTGTACATTGGTATACCTCTGCCTAACCCTTCGGGGAATACAGGCGTGATTGTATGTATGTTGTATGTACAATTATAATAAAAATCGCACAGGGAGGGAATGTCCTAGAAACATCTATCCTGATCTTATTGGTGAGGTTCTTCAGAAAGTTCGGGTGCGCAGTACTCGTAACCGGCGTGCTTGTATGACCAGATGTATGAATGTGGACGAGGCGCAAGGAGTATGTAAGGATCATAGCAGGTAGCGTTCTGTGGTTACTGACTACCCCCATGAGAAAAAAGCGTAAGTTTATATATGTATGTAGGTACGTATGTAAAAAAACGTGAATGAGGCGAAACGAGTATGTAAGGACCGTAGCAGGTGGCGTTTTGTGGGTTCTGCCTAGGCCCATGGGAAAAAGGCGTAAGTTTATATATGTGTGTATGTATGTATGTAAAAAATCTCTACTTGCATCTTTATTACCGAACGCATTAAACCCTAATCTCTTCAAAGATAGAGTGAACAGGCTTCTTCTGGGTAAGCTCTCTCCATCGTCGACTTTGTCTCTGTCACCTCTGACCTAGACTAGAGTCAAGAGCAAACCCATCACAAATAAAAAAATAAAATAAAGAATAAATCTATGGGCCTGACACTGGTTTTTCTGCTCGTTGGCCTGACACGAGAGCGCGAGCGAATAGATTTGAGCCCGTTTTCGAATTGGAAATACGACTTTTCTATAGAGGATTGAATTTATTTTAATAGGATAAGGTCTAAGTATCATCCATTGGCTTTAATAGCCTTCAAATGAAATAAATATCTATTATATATGTGCGAAACCTTGTATTCTAATTTAAAGAACAATTTAATATACTTTACGATTACTACACGCTCTCGTGCGTATCAATTTAGGTATTTAAAGGTACACCATTAAAGCTGAAAGTACATTAGAAAAAAGAAAGAAAATACATTTACTTCACAATATACATTAGGTCGATGGGGCGTGAGTCACGTACGCCGATCTGGCTGCTTCGGAGTCCATACATATCATATGGGTACCAGTTAGGTGGATGTTAACCACAACGTAGTGCTGCAGATTTCATACAATACGTTTGTATGAAATATTGTCGAGTCATGTGTTGTTCGATAAATTAAAGTAGTCAATTTAAAATTACATGTAAGTTAAAAACTCGTGTTGTCAAAGTTTTAAGCAACCGTTAAGTTATTTGAAACTGGCTATCCCCACCTGGACTTGTTTGTGAAGCTGACTACCCACAAGACTAAATATTATAGTGTGAAATCTCCAAAATATCTTCGAGTACGAAAATATCACTAGACTAAGTACTTTAGTATTTTTTAACCGACTTCAAAAAAAGGAGGAGGTTATCAATTCGACTGTATTTTTTTTTTATGTTTGTTACCTCGAATTTACCGACTGGGTGAACCGATTGTCGTGATTCTTTTTTTATTTGAAAGCTGGTGCTTCCCGTGTGGTCCCATTGTCACCATTTCAATATCTGATGATGGGATCTTGCAGAAATCGAGGGAACTCTTCAATATATAACAGCAGATTAACCGCGATTGTTGCTATAGCATATCTAAGCATTGTTTACACCATCACACAACATAACATCACGCCTGGGTTACACAGATTTATCCAGTAGTATTTGAAAATTTCTCATCCAAGTAAACGAAATCGCATATTCTGCTTTCTTATGACTTTTTAGTGGTGTCTCGTTAATTTACATAACAAGACAGTTTTTTCATGGATTTGGATGACAGGAAGTTGATACTAAAAAGCGAGAAATAAAAAACTTTTTTACAAAAATGACAACCGCCTTCAAAAACTAAAAAGAGAAAAATAACTTTAGCTTTGGAAGTCGGTGGCAATACAAAACAACAAACAGAACCAAAGCCACCGACTTCCAAAACTAAAGTTATTTTTCTCTTTTTAGTTTTTGAAGGCGGTTGTCATTTTTGTAAAAAAGTTTTTAATTGTTTACTGAAGCGGGCGGAGAAAAGCAAATACTCGTGTAATTGGAAATACTCGTTTTGCAAGTAATATTAATTTAATAATCCTTAATTCCTTATTAATATTTTGTACTTGCTTGCCGTAAACAAAATTAAGCCAAAATACAGGGTGTCTGGTGGCAGATTTACGTTTTTGAAAGTTAATAAAAGAAAAACTTATGAACTTATGGTTTTATTAACTAGTTCAGTAAATAAATGAATAATGCGGATTTTATTTTTTTAAAACTACTTCATCTAAATGATGTCCATTTAGACGAACACACTGTTTAAAACGGTCCACCGTATTACGGGCTACGCGCTGCAATAAGCTCGGCTGGATTTGCTTAATTGCATTGCGGATAACCTTTAACTGCACAATAGACAAAGGATTATTGGCATAAACTTTGGTTTTGAGATAACTTCCATAAAAAAGTCCATTCGAGTTTAATCTGGTGATCCTAGTGGCAACAGGATGTCTCCAAAGCGGCTCATCAATTTATGCGGAAAATTTTGACAAAGTAAAGCGATAGACGTCCTGGCTGTATGCGGAGTCGCCCCATCTTGCTGAAACCACGTCTGCGTCGAGTAGGATAGATGTGCTCGCAAATTTGGTAAAAAATATTCAGTAATCATGAGTCCATAGTTTTCACTGTAGACATTTAAAACATCGCCCCGAAAATTTTCAAAAAAAAAAGAGACCGACGATTCCGTTCGTCAATAATGCGCACGAAACAATAACTTTAGAGCACAGCAGGGGCCGCTGATGTTTCTGTCGTGGGTTACGGCTTCTTAGGGCCCAGTAACGACTGTTTTGTTTATTCACGTGACCACTCAAATGAAAATGGGCCTCATCGCTTCAAAAAATGCAATTTACAGTGCGAAATCTCTCCAACATCAGTTTACAGAAGTTTTTTGTTAAAATAAAGTTATTTTCTTTAAGTTCTTGGACTAATTGAATCATAAAAGGATTGATTCTTATGTCTTTTATTAAATTTCGTGAACAATACTTATGGGGAGCTCCAAAACGGTGCTCTTTTCTGCACAGAGAGTCGCGGATTTTCTCGTAAGTTTGTTTCAACCTCTTGAACGTTTTCTGTGGTCCTTGATGCTCTGCTGGGTCCCGGCTGAGGCTTGTTTAAAGCAGAAAATGTCAGGCAAAACCTTTGCATCCACGATTTAATCAAATTAACACTTAATCTGTCGCTTAATCGCCGGATATTGTGGTGGGAACAAAACTGTCAGCGCGCAGTCACGTTAGAATCACCACGCTTAAAAAACGACTCAATAGCGTACCCACGTTGCTGCCTCGGCCACTGCGGCATTGTGACTAACAAATCCGCATTCATGGAGCGTCGAATGACACCAGTCTCCCCCCGAACCGTTAATAACTTTTTTAGATATACCCTTTCAAAAACATAAATCTGCCACCAGACACCCTGTACTATCTTAATATTTCCTATTCAAAAATCGAATACTTTTAAACATTAGAGAGTGCTATGCCTACGTCGATCCAGCTACATCTCAGACGTGTATGTCCCGTCGATATAATGAAGTTCTCTACTCCATATCTCTACTATCAGGAAGAGCACACAACTTACCTTGTTTGTAACCACACTTTGAGTACATAACTACTAAACTTACTTCTGAAACACATTATTGGAATACCATCAGGGAACAGAATCGAACGCGGTTTAATTGTCAAAGTTATTAATTACGCTAGCGTGCCCTGGGGGTAGGCAGGGGAGTCTTGTTGTACAACGTAACGGTTAGTGCAGATATAATAGGAAGTTTAAGATTCCTTAATTGTATGCCAAACAAGGAAATACCGCTCGGAATTATATCTTGCACAAATTTTTAAATTGTATTTGCGACTGCATCCTTGTTATTTTTTTTGGGTTTTCTGTGGGGATTTCAGTGTTTGCGCGTATAGTAAAACAAAAGGAGCCTTAGTTTCTCCTTATAACAATTACCTATCTGCCAGTAAAAGGCCTGATAAAGTTCGTCCACCTATTTCTGAGATAAGTCGGGACAAACAGACAGACAAAAAAAAACATTTACATTTACTAAAAAGCTACTATTTTTACATAACAAACAGAGAATTTAATTGTATTAATATGTATACATTTTTAATTCTTTGCCAATTACTTTAAACTGTTATTGGTGCTCTGTGAACGGTAACCTTTTAACAAATGTAAAACCCAACTGTCCAGTGTGCAAATAATCCTCCAAGAAGCCAATAAACACAGAATTACAACCTCTAAGTAGTTCGAGCACTTGCTCCTAGATGGCGCTGTACTAAAAAACACGCGCTCTGCAATTACCCACACAATACGCTTAATCCGCCTCATAGCAATATCCGAGTGCTATGGGACTATTACCATAAACACCGTTTTAGTACTAGTTCTAGTAATGGAGGTACTTTACTGACGTACGTAATTGTGTGGTTAACAGAAGAGTTTTTATTTTTATTTTTGTAGGTTAGGTTATTGCTTTTTTTGGGCAATTATTGTTGTTTTATTGCCTCCTCAAAGCAGTAACAGTAAGTGCTAATGCAGCAGTTTAGTGCGTTCACACATACGCTTGTATTCCCCGATGGGTTAGGCAGTTCACTGAATAACGACAGACCGTGTCGACGGCGCGTTCGTGTTCCACGCGCGCCTCAAAGAGATGTCAGCAAACTTGGATGGGGCCACTGAGGGCCGATGCCTGCCGGGGCTGCGGGTTGTTCGAAAGAGATACCGCGCCCCAGGAACGCAAAGGGCACATGAAGGAACATAGACGGGTTTTAGTCAGTAAAAGTCTGACACTCCCTCCCGCCCCGCCCAGGGCGGGGGAAGTTATTTGATGATTTCCCGTCTATGAAAAAAAAAAAAAAAAATAGAGGTGTACCAATGTACACCCACAGTTCACCGGTACGTTTACGTCCCATGTAGTAAGGAGCGAGCCTTGCCATTAACTGGGTACAAATGACAAAAGAATTTACTCTTTGCTAACACTTTGCTCGACCTGGAAATCAAACCCAAGACCGCGTAACAGTAAAGTTTCGTGCGTTCAATCCGTACTTTCCGTACTAATATTATAAATGCGAAAGTAACTCTGTCTGTCTGTCTGTCTCTTCTTCACGCCTAAACAACTGAACCGATTTCAATGAAATTTGGTAAAGATATAGTCTGGGACCCGAGAAAGGACATAGGATAGTTTTCATCCCGGAAATCCCCCGGGAACGGGAACTATTAATTCACGCGGACGAAGTCGCGGGCAAAAGCTAGTCATTGTATAAAAGAAAACCCCAAACAACCCTCCCAGCTGCGTCTTACTTATTTCCATAATAAATTTCATAAAAAGACAACAAAACATCCCTCTGAGCACAAATATCTTTACTCAAAGAAATACATAAAAACAAACAAAAGTAATACCACTTTTCAACTCAACCCTCATCAAGAAAGTCCAGTCACTACCCTAATTTCATTCAGCTCATTTTGTTCATAAGAACCCCTTACAAAGTTGACTCTGAGATTATCTTCTGCAACTGCCATATTCTCGAAGTCAGTGTTCATTAATTGAATGTGATTGAATCAGTTCAATAGCTGGAGATGCCAGCGCAGCGTAATAATTTTAATGACTTTTGCTGGAGCGGGTGAAATATACGGACGGGGTGGAATACGCGGGTACGCTGAGTTTGGCTAAAATGTTTGGTAGTAAGAGCTAGACGGTTATATTTTTTTTGTGTTATATTTATACAAACATGCATACATAAAGTCACGCCTTTTTTCCATGGGGGTAGGCAGAAATTACAGTACACTACCTACTACGATATTTATACATAAGAATATAAGAAAGAAAATAATACCAAAAAAATACATAAATGAGCATATAAAAATATAATTTCCACTTCCCTCCAAACAAGCAGGAGACAGAACAGAATTAGGCCAATAGGCACAAAGGGATTATTTACAACTGGGAGAAGCCCAGAATGCCAAGCACCACGGATTGCAATTATCATTAACTTTAATGGGTCCTAATGTGAACTGTTACATTTGATTCCAGTAATAGGTATGGCAAAAACGCTATTTTTCTTACTCCTCCGCTATTCTTTTCTGATTAATTTCGTTGCGGGATCCAAGACAGTTAAATCGTTTCTCTGGGACTCGTCGAGCTTCATTGTCTCGGCGCTTTTCTTGTGGTCGCCACTGTTGATTCTGGCTTACAGGAGTTGCAGTGGTTTGGGAACAGTGTGGCGGGCTTGTCCCATTAAAAAAAAAAAAAAAAAAAAAAAAATGGGCATATAATGTATAACATATTAAGGGTTGTTTGATAAATCACATTCTACTGATTTCACCCCATGTTTGGTTTCCAAAAATATAAGTATTTATGCGTCTAATTATAGGCAAGGTCAAAACCGTTGCCTTGGAGATGGGAATAAGGCGTCTGTCTCAGTTATCATCCAAACAAAAAATATATAAAAAACACACGGATAGAGAGCCTCCTCCTTATTCAAAAGCCCGTACAAAACAACGAACCAAAGATTTTTACTCTCATCAAAACGCGTCCGCCCAGACCGCGTCCCCTTATGTTTCCGTTAAGTTGACTCAATGAGCTAGTATTTGCATTGGCGAACCATAGACTGGTAATTGAACGACTTACATAAACCCTGTTTACCGTACGTATGTGTGCGGTGTGAAGTACTTGCACACACCGCGTTCAGAACTGATGAGATATGAAAAAACCATCACCATCACGCCTGTATTCCCCGAAGGGTTAGGCAGAGGTGTACTAATGTACACCCACAGTTCGCCGGTATATTTAGGTCCCATGTAATAGGGAGCGAGCCTATTGCCATTAACCGGGCACAAATCCAAACTCCGAGCTGCTACTGAGAATTTCATAGAAAAACCCAATACCACTTTTTGCTCAACCTGGGAATCGAACCCGGGACCCCTTGCACAGCAGTCGCACTTGCGACCACGAGACCAACGGGGCAGTATGATGTATGAGTATGAGTGTGAGATATGAATGTATGATAAACTAGATGGTAATGTGTCATGATGCTGTATGGAAGTGCAATGACTTAACTTAGTATAGGGCATTTCGACACTACGCCTTGTGGAGGAAATATACATTGAAATGGCAATTTAAACCGCTGATGGAACTAATTGTTCGCTCATCCAAGTTGTACTACGTAGAATAGATACTCGTACTTACTTAAGTATCTACAAAGGAGTAGTACAACAAAACACGATTAAACAATATTTAGAACTAATTATAGCTGCTACTGAGAATTTCATAGAAAACCCCAATAGCATTTTTTGCTCAACCTGGGAATCGAACCCGGGACCCCTTGCACAGCAGTCGCACTTGCGACCACGAGACCAACGGGGCAGTCAAAAAAAATTCCAAAGTTCCTTTTTTATTGTTTTAAACATGTAATTAACTGTTTTGTTTACATTTTCGTTTAGTTTTCTACAAAGTTTGTTTTCACAAGTTTTTATAACTTGTTTTAGGTGTAAACAATGTACGATAACAGTGGTTTCAACATGTTGAACACATGATTTATAGCCTTAGTGTAGACATGGGGTCTACGTATCATATTACTAACTTTTGCCCGCGACTTCGTCCGCGTAAATATCAATTATACAACGTGTTACGGAAAGGGTATATACATATCAAAGGTACGGATTCTTTTGGTGTTAACAAACCACATAGCAACATTTTTTTAATACCTATACTCACAAAATTATAAAGTTAAGCAACATTTAAGCAAAAAACCAAATGTTTCGAATTGGATTCTACACATCATTACACTAAGTCAGCTGATCGGTGTCAATGAACTACACACTACACACTAAGAAACAACTCCGTAAAAGACTTGTTTCTCCTGACAAGTTTGTTTATGGCTTAAACTGCCGAAATTAAAAAAAAAATATGCATTTTCAAAGTTATTGCTTTTGAGCTGAAATTTTGTATAGAGACTCAAATTCAAATTCAAATTCAAATCATTTATTGTTTGTCACATGTAGATAAAGGGGTACGTATTTGAATATCGAAGATTAAAATACCTACGCTTAAAATACCAATGTTCAAAACATCGAAAATTTAAATATCGATTATATCAAAATGTCGAAAATTGTTATACCTAAGCTTAAAACGTCGAAGATTGAAATGCCGAGTGATTAAAATTTCGAATGATTCAAAATATCGAATGACATTATGCCTAAGTTCAAAATATCAACATTTCATACATCTAAATTCATAATATCTACGTTAAAAATACCTACTAGTTGAAATACCGAAAAAAAATTATATAGGCAGTATGAGTGTATTCATAAATGTAGGTAGATGTGAAATTGTGATTTTATGTTTAATATTTTGTATTATTGTCACTGATTATATTGTACATTTGCGTACAAATGTGTTTTATTTTGGGTTTTTATTATGTAAAGGAGGTTTTCCTTGTTTTTTTTTTGTAACCCACCTAGTAACTGATTACCATCTAGCAGCAAACAAGCATGCAGCAATCATGCAACATGCAAGCAAGCATGGTTTCTGTCACGGCTCCGGCGCTGCAGGGCTTCGGCAGTCCCACGCGAGCTTAACGTCGCAGATGGTCTAAACGCTCACCACCGCAGCTGAGGTTGGCCGGCGAAGCCGGCCAACAAGCCTCAGCCGCTACGGCTCCCACGGGTGCCTATGCTTTGTTACAGCGGGCGGGGGTTGCCCTCCCTTTGGCCAGCAAGCCGAAGCTGCGGAGGTGATCATGGGTGCCTATTCTTTGTTACGCAAGGGCGAAGGGGTTGCACTTCCCGTAGCGCCGGAGACGTTGCAGAAGCAACCTTTTTCCACTCATACTACTTATATCAATTTTTTTTCGATATTTTAACTTGTAGGTACGTATTTTTAGGGTGAATTAATGAATGTATTAAATGTTGAAAATTAACCCATTTTTACACGTAGGTATATTAATTTTCGATGTTCAAATATTATAATGTACCCATCGATATTTAGGACGTTCGATAGTTTGTAGGTACTTCGATATTTAGGACATTCGATAATCTGTATTTCGATATTTGGATCTTTCGATGTAACTTTTGTAGATATTTAGATTTTAGATATATTGGACGTAGGATATTTAACCATTCGATACTATAAACTTTCGTTATTTTAATTTTCGGTTTTATGGTCGTTCGATATTTCCATTTTCGATGTTATGAACATCGATATTTTAACAGTAGGTATTTTAATCTTCGATATTCAAATACGTACCCAGATAAAGATGTCATAGTCATAATAATTATAGGAGCAATGTAACATACCTATAAGGTGTACAATATTTTTGGCGCTTTGTTGTTGACTTACGTTAATTTAATATACATTCTAACCGTTGGTTTACACTTTATCCCCACTTTATCACTCTTTGCATTAGTATAGACTCAGTACCGGATACACTCTTAACCCCGTTTGTATGGATATACCCTTTCCGTTACACGCTGTATAAAATGAAATCGTGATTTGAAAGACACGTGGCGCCACCTATTAATATAATAAGAACATTATTGTTATTACCACCTATTATTATCAGAACATTATTATTATTATTGTAAACGCAAAATTCTTAAAGTAGAATTCCAATAAGGCAAAGTATAAATAAACACAAATAATTAATAAACAATTTTAATCTCCAGACACTGCATTACCTTTCGAACAAAAACTCCGCTGAAAAAGATAATTCTAAGAAGCAAAAAGGTGAGCAGTGACTAAGGCGAATTCTTTTTTTTTCTTTTCTCAAAGGTACATAATTAGCTGCCTGTGATTACCGGCAGACAAACAGCTTTCAAAGTCTTTTAAAAGTCTTTTGACTGTAGAGTTAAGGAAATTAGCGAGACGTTCTTTTGTTTTTAACAAGTTTTAAGCTTTAGTGCAAGGATGAGGTGATTTGTGCATTTTGTTATTGACGAGCTCGAGTCAATGTCGGTTATTACAGACACAAAAAGTCGTGAACTAAAATATAGCCTTTCGCCTGCGGCTTCTTTTGCTTAAATGTAGGTCATTGCAGGTTCGATTCCCAGGTCGAGCAAAAAATGTTATTGGGTTTTTCTATGAAATTCTCCGTAGCAGCTCGGAGTTTGGATTTGTGCCCGGTTAATGGCAATAGGCTCGCCCCCTATTACATGGGACCTATATATACCGGCGAACTGTGGGTGTATAGTACACCTCTGCCTAACGCTTCGGGGTATACAGGCGTGATGGTATTTTTGCAAACAGAAAATGTCGTGGATTGAAAAGTAGCCTAAGTCCCTCCTTGGGGTTCAAATTTACCCCGTACCAAATTTTATCAAGGTGAGTTCAGTGGATTATTCGTGAAAGCGTAACAGAGAGGGACAGAGTTAATTTTACATTTATAATATTACTAGCTTTTGCCCGCGACTTCGTCCGCGTGGATTAATAGTTCCCGTTCCCGGGGGATTTCCGGGATGAAAACTATCCTATGTCCTTTCTCGGGTCCCAGACTATATCTGTACCAAATTTCATTGGAATCGGTTCAGTGGTTTAGGCGTGAAGAAGAGACAGACAGACAGAGTTACTTTCGCATTTATAATATTAGTAAGGATTACAATAAGGATAGTTAGTGTAAAAAAAAACTCTTAACGTATACGAAAGGTACAACATGTTCTTCACATCATCGCCATAATTGTTTTGTTCTATACCATACTTGGGGTCCTTCTGGATACGGAGATATCGAAGGCAAGAAACTTGTTTTCGTAAAAGTACTGTAAGAAATGTTGGAAGTTCTTTTACGAAAACAAAAATTATAAATGTTATAAAAAAATAAAAAATAAAAACCATCACGCCTGTATTCCCCGAAGGGTTAGGCAAAGGTGTACCAATGTACACCCACAGTTTGCCAGTATATTTAGGTCCCATGTAATAGGGGGCGAGCCTATTGCCATTAACCGGACACAAATCCAAACTCCGAGGAGCTATTTTTTATATTCACCTTCATTGTTTTCACATATAGAAGCAACAAGAAAATTGTAACCAAGACTTTGTAAAAATCAAATTGAAAGAAAAGAGTGTCCATGGAGTTTCTTGCTCGTTCTTCTCCATAGAGACCTACGTTTTGGAACGAGCAACTAGCTTCAATTTTAAACTGTAACTTCTTGACAATTCAAAAGTGCCTGTAAATGGTATAATTGAAATAAATGCTTTGACTTTTGACTTTTGCTACTGAGAATTTCATAGAAAAACCCAAAACTGTTAAAAAAAAATGTTATAATTAAACTTAAAATTACCCCAACGACTTCTGTACTGTCGGATGCACCCGTAAGCACGTTTTGTGCGCTACTACAACAGTGATTTTTCACACCAAAAATAAAAAAAAACTAAAGCCATGGGAAAAGTCGCTGTTACGATGACCCTTCCATGTGTTTTACTACTCTTTTTACTGCATAATCTAAGATACAGATCATTAGTACCGGGGCAATTCTGGCCCCAAGTAATAGGAGGCGAGCCTACCGCCTTTAACCAGTGTAATAAAATATTTGATAAGCTGTAAGGGTTTAATAGGCCCCTTTTTTTGGCATGGCAAATCATCAAATAATTTCTCCCGCCCCGGGCGAGGTGGGAGAGAGTGCCAGACTGTTTTACTGACTCAAACCCATCCATGTTCCTTCTTGTGCCCTTTGCGTTCCGGGGGCGTGGTATCTCTTACTCACAACCCGCAGCCCCGGCAGGCATGGGCCCTCAGTGGCCCCTCTGAATGTTTGCTGACATCTCTTTGAGGCGCGCGTGGAACACGAATGTGCCGTCGACATGGTCTGTCGTTAGTTAACGTACGGACGGTGAGCTACCCATTGCTCACCGTCCACAGGACCCTTACAGCTTATCAAATATTTTAATACATTCTAAAAAAAACTTCTCAAAAATCCCAATCTCCATTTGTAAAGGCTCATAAACTATTCCGTTCGTGATGCATCGGACAAATTGACGTCCGGTGTGAGCGAGCCACTTCCGGCGCGGCCGGATGCGGCGCCATGTTGCGCTGCAAACAAAATGGCGGCTCATTAGTAAATGGAGGTGCGGATTAGTGCAGGATGTTGTGATCAGAGTGGCTTCTTATCGTTTCGCCTTTGAGTCTATTTGAGGAAATGCTTGTCTATTGTAACGGAAATATGGTTGATTTTTCAATTGGTGGCGCTACATGTGTTTAAATTATAATTCTGCCTCTGTCTGAATCTTCTGTACGAATGATGTTCTAAATACGTTTAGGCACTAAATGTATTTAGTAATCCGGATCCGGGGTTTTCCGGTTAATGGCAATAGGCTCGCCCCCTATTACATGGGACCTAAACATACCGGCGAACTGTGGGTGTGCATTGGTACACCTCTGCCTAACCCTTTGGGAATACAGGCGTGATCGTATGTATTTAGTAGTTTTGGTGAAAGTGACCCTTAGTAGATAGTTATGGTTTTACTCTTATGGATAAATATTATATTTACTCTATTTTATTTGAAATATATATACCATCACGCCTGTATTCCCCGAAGGGTTAGGCAGAGGTGTACCTATGTACACCCACAGTTCGCCGGTATATTTAGGTCCCATGTAATAGGGGGCGAGCCTATTGCCATTAACCGGGCAAATCCAAACTCCGAGCTGCTACTGAGAATTTCATAGAAAAACCCAATAACATTTTTCGCTCGACCTGGGAATCGAACCCAGGACCTCTAGCGTAGCAGTTGTGCTAAGGACCACTAGGCTAACGAGGCAGTTATTTAAAATGTCAGGATAAATGTCAGGATGGGCTCGCTTCAAATCAACAATTACTAATTACATACATAAAAGCAATAAAGTGATGCGGCTTGACAAGTTACAAGCTCTTCAGTATATACGGAAGAGCAACACATAAAACAAGATAAATGTATGTCGAGTCATGCAATAGTGAGATTAATACTTATTGACAATATAGTTTTATCTCGAGCAATAACAATGCTACTAAGTGGCTGTGCCAAGACATTCCTTACGAAGCAGTATTAGTATTAGCATTATGTATTTATTATACTGATAGGATTTATATTATACTGTTCCGATCACATGAACTTTTTTCAAGGTCTGTCAGTGTATTTATTTCAATTAGACCATTTTTGCTATAGAATATTTCAAATAGAATGTAAACGAGATGAAAGGAGTATGAAAGGATCGTAGCTGGTGGCGTTCTGTAGTTCTGCCTACCCCATGGGGAAAAGGCGTGAGTTTATGTAAAGAAATTTTGGACGTCAAATACAAGAATAATTTATTTTATCTAGTTACCTTTTAAAAGCGGAAAAGGTAAATGCCTAATGGCATAATTTTTAATGACTTTGTCTTCTGTCTTTATCTATTTCTAAAATATATATGTTGATATAATAAAGCTGAAAACTGGATTGTTTAAACGCACCGGAACTGCCTAAAAGTCAAAGTCAAATCATTTATTTAATTTAGACCATTTAAAAGGCACTTTTGAGCGTGAATTATATGAGAAAAAAGTGAAGTGAAAAGACGTAGTTTCGTATGGAGAAAAATGAGCAGGAAACTACATAAAATACTCTAAAAAATTACAATAAGTTGTACAGTTACATTAATTCCATAAAAATATACTAATGTCGAAAGGATCTAAAAAAAAAGACTCTCAAAGTACTACAATACTTACTCAGTGCTACAAATTAGAAATGAAAGCTAAATAAACATGAATCTATTAACCGCTTTAACCAAATCTTCAAGATTCTCTAACACTGTCTTCTTCTTTCTTTATTTACAAATTATACAAAAGAAAACATTCACAAAGAAAATATACATCTAAATAGAAATGTTACGGATAAAACTGTTGCTACAAGAGCGTACTACGACCGCTACGCGCGTAGCATGCGTAGCCATGACGTCACCGCGACAGCTACGCCGTAGCAACAGCGTAACTTGATGTAAAATACAAAAATAAATCTTGGTTTATTATGAATTAATTTAGCAGATACCTGCAAAAAGATATAGTAGTAATTAATTAATAAAAACTGCTACTTAAATACCTCGGAATTGGTAAAAAACCATTAATTTTCACCCCTTTACCCATTACTCTTATAAACCACTCTGTAATTATTACTACCCCATCCGGATGAAATTTAAAAATCTCTATCCGCCAGCTCGAGTGTCCTTACCCGGGTTTCACTCCGGATAGGCCACGCCCTCCCCTTGAATTATAAGGATAAATGAGTGTTGGGGCTCGGGTAGATAGGGAACTAAGTTCAACTTGACTGAATTCTAGATGTACCTACACATCTAGAATTCAGTCAAGTTGGTTAGTGAGGTTAAGCTGTTGTTGCTGCGGTCGGTTTATGGATGGGTGACCTATTTAGACTCTACCTTTTTCCCGTGATTTCTTGCACTGAACTTTTTCCTGGCTTCGTCTGCTTAGAGTTCAGAATTAAGCCGAAGTCCTAAATTACAACAAAGGAACACAAAAACGGGAAAAAACCTATTTAAAATATATATTATATATATACCATCACGGCTGTATTCCCCGAAGGGTTAGGCTGAGGACGGTGTACCGATGTACACCCACAGTTTGCCGGTATATTTAGGTCCCATGTATTAGGGGGCGAGCCTATTGCCATTAACCGGGCACAAATCCAAACTCCTAGCTGCTACTGAGAATTTCATAGAAAAACCCAATAACACTTTTTGCTCGACCTGGGAATCGAACCCAGGACCTCTAGGCCAACGAGGCAGTTAAAATAATAAAGCTAAAGAGATGTTTTTGTTTGTTGAAACGCGCTTATTTCTGGAAGTACCAGTCGGATTGTGAAGATTCTTCGTGTATATGATAGCAAGATTCAGGAGAAACATTATAGGCTATATAATATCACGCTACAACACACGAGAGAGGAGCAGTAACCCATAACCTAATTGATCGCGGGTGTCTAGAACCTGGCTACTTTTACTTTATAAAAAGAACTAGCTTTTGCCCGCGACTTCGTTCGCATGGAAAAGTGACTTCCGGCATATTTTTGGTTTTACCCAAATAGTTCCCGATATCGCGGGATCTCTTCAAAAATGAAATGTGGAAGATATTCTAGGGAACTCTTCAAAAATCACACATTCTTCAAAAATTACACGTGTAACGACACCATTGCGCGATCAAAGCCATCTATCTACGGAGCATAGGAACAGCTCGACATTTATAGTACTGAATTGATGCCGAGTTTTGACCAATAGATGGCGCTGTATGTCCGGAATAAATTTTATTTTTTATTTTTTGTAATAAAAACTATCCTATGTCCTTTCTCAAGTTCCAAACTATGTCTGTACCAAATTTCACACAAATCGGTTCAGTAGTTTAGGCGTGAGGAAAAAAAAGACAGACAGACAGAGTTACTTTCGCATTTATAATATTAGTTTGGATAGTTTGGATTAGGGTTCCGCCCAAAAATATTAAAACCAGACTTTCATGCGAACGAAGCCGCAGCCATAAGCTAGTGTATATATAAATAATAGCGATGTGAACAACCCTTTCGTCCGTCCGTACACACCCGTCCGGGCTCAGTGAGTGAGCCGAGCAACAGGGCGTTAAATATTCTGTTTCTGGTTATAGCACCGTTTGAAGTTGATAGTTTGTGTGGAGATATTCTGTAAAACTATGAAAATCACATTAAAATGGACTTTACAACCATAGGCGTACATAGGGGGGGGGGGGGTCCGTGTCCACCCCAGAATGGTCTTGTGCCCACCCCAGGCTGTAGGGCTCACCTTCCGCCTGATCGCATTGCATCGCATCGGCCATGGAATATTGGGGGCCACTGGCCCCTAAGATGCCCCTAAGATGCCCTTAAGATGCCCTTAAAATGCCCCTAAGATGCCCCTAAGATGCCCCTAAGATGCTAAGGCCCCGGGTCATTGTCATCATATTGGGTTTTTCTATGAAATTCTCAGTAGCAGCTCGGAGTTTGGATTTATGCCCGGTTAATGGCAATCGGTTCCTAAAAAAAACATACTGGCGAACTGTGGGTGTACATTGGTACGCCTCTGCCTAACCCCTCGGGGAATACAGACGTGATGGTATAGTATATCAAACTATTCATTGTGCATATAGGAATCGAGTATTTCACGACACGTAACAAAGACTTATAGCTACGATACCACAAAATTACCTACCCACATTCAAATCACATACAAATTCGACCCCCTTTGCAAAACAAAACAGCATCAAAAGTAAAACTCTTAAAGAATTCTGTTGAACGGTAACAAAAGCGAAGGTTTTCTCCCGGACCGTGGACCATAACGAATTACATGCCTTAGTACGGCACTCACGTACTTAAGCTAGGTGCTAAAATATGAGGGTTTCCGGGGTAATAAGAGTTATAGTAAGCATAACATAAGGGCTGTTATCGATTGGCAATGTCGCAAAAAAAAATGGAAGTTAGCTTCGTTCCGGAGAGCAAGGCCTAAGAATAGAAAAACCGGTGCACAGTAGGAAACATATTGTATCTTAGGTGCATTTACAAACATAAACACTCACATACACACGGAATATCACCATACCTGAAAAAAATACCTGATAGCATCGAGATATAAGTACTAACGTACAGTACTTATATCTCGATGCCTGTAAGTTATAAAACAGGCAGGCATTAAGTCCGCCTTTGTACTTTTAAGTTTAAATAAATACAAATATTTGATCCGTGCAAAATTTGCACCAACGACACGCAGCGCAGCAGCAGTAACAACTCGAAAAGAAGAAATCTCTTAAATAATTACAATAACATCAGCCTATTATCGTCCCACTACAGAGCAACCACTTGCTCAAGGCGGATTGGCGATTCCAGACTCATATTAATTTTAAGTCCAGGTTTTCTCACAATGTTTTCCTTCACCAATGTCAGTGATGTCAAAATAAACAAAGAAAACACATACTAATTGAAAAAGTCACATTGGCACTTGCATCACTGGGCCACTACGATTTCCAAAAATCTCTTATTTCAAAATATACCATTACGCCTGTATTCCCCGAAGAGTTAGGCAGAGGTGTACCAATGTACACCCACTGTTCGCCGGTATGTTTAACAACAGTTAAGGTTCTCTTATTTCAATAATAACAGAATCACAAACATTACAAAGAACTACATTGTTTGTACTCTTCTCCTTTTAAAATAAAATGCTTCAACCGAAATGTTTATTACGGTGCGGGGAGGGGGGCGGGGGCGGGAAGCCAGAGACAAAAGCGGAAAGCTTTTAAAATGATTCGCCGCTAAACGTCACAAGTGTTGCCAACTGTATTACGTGATGTCACTGTAGGGCTGGCAAGGACGCGTAGAATATGTTTTTAAATAATTATTAAAATATTTCGTGCACAAAGATCGCATGCTAAGTACTGGTAACCGGTGTTCTTGTATGACTAGATGTGTGAATGTGAACCAGGCGAAAGGAATAAATGAGGAGTGTTCTATGGTTTCTGTTAACCCCCATAGGAAAAAGGCGTGTTTTTTGTATATAAACAAAACTTGTGTTACCGTGTGTCAGTCGTGTAACTGATTAAAATATTGTAAGCATCTAATTTTCAGGTTACTATTCTCACAATCGCAAATATTGTGTGTGAATCGCCTTAGAGTAAGGGAAACAAAAAAAAAAAAAAAGCACCTGTGTTTTTACACATACGTGTGACCAATAATATCTCCTACATAACCAAAATTCGAACCAGAAAAGATTACCCAATACCCATTACATAAGTAGGTACTGAGCGATATTCTCAAACAGCTCACCACATCATAATTGAGTTCTACCTATACAAACACGACTGGTGCCCTTATCACACGACCATCAATCATGTCCAATGACGTCACAGCTACGGCTGACATACTATACCACCAGTGTTGTCACGCAAACTGTGATGTACCTTTGTACTTCTTTGTTATGTCGTGATGGCCTCTCATGCTAGAGGTTGTGGGTTCGCAACCGGGCACGGGCAAGTACCAATGTGAGTTTTTCTAATTCATATGTACTTTCTAAGTTTATCTTGGACATCACTGACATCGGTAACCATGTCAGAGGCCCTTGAGGCGGTTTAGAAACTCTGACACTAGGGTGTGTGAGGTCAGACCTTACTGCCCACACGTAGAGAAGAAGACTTCTTTGTTTATTATAATGTGCCACTGGTGTGAAAAGGCCTCCCTTAAGTATATATATCTGCTCTGCACCTTAAGGTGCGAGTTTAAATATTCTCACTACTTCTTCCTCGGCCGGGCTCGGCGACGCCGACCATCCTCAGACACCCGCTCGATCCCATTTGAGCCTATCAGTCTTTTTGCCCACGATCATAATCGCATGTCCAATGTCTATAATATGTACCTGTTTTTTTTATACCACTGAAGGTGGCAATAAGGTAACGGCGCTAACGCCTGATGTTAAGCGTTCATCGTTGCCTATGGACACTTGCAACACCAGAGGCATCACTCGTGCGCTGCCGACCCCGTAAAAACCTCAAAACTCTTTCTTGAAGAACTCCATGCTGTAGTCTCTAGCGAACTGCCCGTGACTTCGTCCGAGTAGCTTATTTCAACCGCAGTAAGTTTTGTCTTAGGCTATTGCTCGGTCCCCGTGGGTCTAAGCGTAATATTATATAGCCTATGTTACTTAGGAGTAATGTTGCTATCTATTGGTGAAAAAATGATTGAAATAAGTCCAGTAGTTTCAAAGCCTATTCGATACAAACAAAGAAAAAAATATTTCCTCTTTTATAATATTTGTATTGATGAAAAAGAGTATGGAGCCCTATATTTTCTTCGTACACCTTAAAATATAATAACACTTTTGCTGTGTTTCACCTTTACAAAATATATTTTAATAAGATTCCCGGTAATTTACACTTTAAAGGCAAAGGTTGTGCCTGGAAATAATTATACTGAATTTATTCCCACCAACGAGTTTCCTTATATACTTAAAAGATTTGGGGACTTATAAAGGACAGGTAGACTTAATACCACTAATATTATAATAATTATAGTGGTCCAGTGCGCGACTGCTACGCAAGAGGTCCTGGGTTCGATTCCCGGGTCGAGCATAAAGTGTTATTGGGTTTTTCTATGAAATTCTCAGTAGCAGCTCGGAGTTTGGATAAGTGCCCGGTTAATGGCAATAGGCTCCCCCTATTACATTGGACCTAAATATACCGGCGAACTGTGGGTGTACCTACTTTGGTACACCTCTGCCTAACCCTTCGAGGAATACAGGCGTGATGGTATATTTTTTTTTTTTTTATAATAATTATACCAGCCTAATTATCGCCCCACTGCAAGGAAAAATCTCTTCTCATATTTTTTTTGTCATCATATTTAGATTGTCGATTGCAGAATTATAAAAAATACTAGCGTCTACCCGCGACCGAATATACCGGCGAACTATGCGTATACATTGGTACACCTCTGCCTAACCCTTCGGGGAATACAGGCGTGATGGTTTTTTTTTTCTACCCGCAACTTCGTTCGCTAAGTTTTTTTCATCTGCGTTTCGTCATTGGTAGCTGCTCCTCACTCGTGAGTCTTAGCGTGATGTTATATAGCCTATTCTATTCCTCACAAATCTGGCTATCGTATAAGTATTTTTTTTTCCAATGCGACTGTTAGTTTCTGAGATTATTGCGTTTAAACAAACAAACAAAAACCTCTTCAGTTTTATTAGATAAGTCCAAGTTTCCTCACAATATTCATCGCTAAATAAGTACGTAATTGTATTACCATAATTAATTTATATAGTTTTTAATTTTTTAAGTAACTGTGTGACACCCCTGACGAGACGCGACATCTGACAGATGTCCGTGTCATAACATTACTGCGACATTTAACATTTATATACCGCCTTTATATTGTTTGAAAAGGTTTAATGATATTAGTATAGGTATCATGTGTATAACATAATTGTTGTGACGATTCCATATTCATCTTCTAGTAACCCATCCCTGTTTATAGAATTCAATTATCTTTATTTTCTCTTTTTATCTTTTGACCAGATAGAGATGTTTGGAAGAGGAGGTCTTTGCCCAATAGTGGGGCACAAAATAGTGAAAAAGTGGGCATCATGTAAGATAACGTCTTAAGGTTTGATGAATCTTCTTGTTTCGTTTTCGAGTCGACGGTTGCAGGTAATACTATAATTTTTAGACCCAGTAGGTGGCCACAATTATCGCGTGATTTTTTATTGTACGAATGTATTATGTTATATCAAGCACTACATAAAGCCAAAATTATACTCTCCTGCATAGTTTATTGATGTTTATAAGATAAAAAATCTCATATTTACAAACACAAAGATCACGAGCAAAATCAAAGTCAAATCATTTATTTATATTAAAGTGGTCTAAGAGAAAACTAAACCAGATTTACTACCTTATATTTTTTTCTGTAAATGACGTTAAAAATCAATTATTTCTTTTAGACCGCCTTAATAGAAAAAAACTTACAACGACAAATAAGGCAATAAATCTAGTTTACCCTTTCAATAATAGTAGTTTTGTTTGGAGAGCACCTACCACTGGGTCGTATTGTAGTAGTGGCTAAAACAGTGCAGAACCATTAAAGCAGTAAGTGTATCTGTTAATTAGCAACTGTACAGTTACAATGTCTGGTTAAATCACAGTTAGCTGTCTCGCACGACCGCTTGCTCGCTTTTTAGCTAAGAGACCTACAGACGGGCGCTGCGGTTGAGCAACATACTCGTAAATGTACTACATCGAGTAGATCATCTGCTTAACCTTTTCCCAACTATGTTGGGGTCGGCTTCCAGTCTAACCGGATGCAGCTGAATACCAGTGTTTTACATGGAGCGACTGCCTATCAGACCTCCACAACCCAGTAACTGGGCAACACGGTACCCCTTGGTTAGACCGGTTGTCAGACTTCTTGGCTTCTGACTATCCGTAACGACTGTTAAAGATCTACGAATGACAGCCGGGACCAACAGCTTTACGTGCTTTCCGAGGCACGGGGGTGTCACACCACCAACTTCCAAACTCCGGGCTGTTACGGAGAAATTCCGCAATGGAAAAACTCATTAACATTTTTTGCCCGACCTGGGAATCGAACCCGGGACCCCACACTCGCCAGTCGCGCTTGCGACCACGAGACCAACGGGGCAGTCAAACATATTTCACACACGAAGGGAATCGAGTAGATGTACGTTGTAATATTTTTAACTAACTTTCTTCTGCGACTTCGTCTGCATCTAAGCCACACACAAGATTACACTTGAACCGTACATTTTATTTAGCTGATGAAAACCAACAACTATACATAAAATGGATACAAAAGTTGAATGAGTTACATTAAGCCAATTACACGTTCTCCAGGATAGAAATAATTTCCGAGATTTTTGGGAATTTTTCGAGGATAAAAAGTTGCATAGGTACAATTCCAGACTATAATTTTATATATCTCTATGCCAAACTTTATGAAGATCCGGTCATCCAAAGTTTCGCCCAAGATAAACTAAGAAAGTACGTATGAAATTGAAAAAGTCACTTTGTTACTTGCAACCCGGTTGCAAACCCAGAACCTCATACATCACAGAGACCCCCACCTTAACCAATGCGCCATCACACAGAGGCCATAAACAAATTATAAAAAGTCGCAGAACATTTATACAAATAAAACGCCTACTTAGTAGGTCACACTACGCGGCCGTATGTCAGCGTCTCAGTAAAAGCCGAGCTGTGTACCTACCCCCTCTGGTGATTGATTGAGGTACTGGTCCGCTGGCTACAAACTACTCTATATTACGCCCTTGTTTTGGGTACAGCCGCCGAATTTGGACCACTACTTAGTAAACATGGTTCGGGTAAAGGTAGGGAGAGGCTCAATATCTTGTAGAATAAATTACAAGTGTAAGGAGGTATGTTTCTCTCAGGGCGTTTTGGGAGCTTCTTCAATGAGTTCGACGCACGATTTCAGTAAAAGGTATATATTCAACAAGTGTACACGATAAAAATAACAAAACAGGTAGAAAACGGTAAAACAAAATTAGGTTCGCGTATTCGCGGCAAATCGTACCGATCGCTCGGAGGCTAGTCGTCCACTGTCGGTGGCGGGGGCGCGGGGTGCGTATGCGATCTCCCGCGCTTACGGGTACGTTCGAGCATAAGTATCGCGTTCAAATAATGCCGCGTTACATCCTCCCCCTCTGACCTAGACAATGCGCCCTCGCGACTGGGTCAGTTAACATACCTCTTAGGTCTCCCGCGCTTACGTTTTCCCTTGACCGGAACCGGCAATACGTCACCTACGAATGGGGTCAACTGAGAGACGTGGTACCTACCTAAGGTTTCGTCACTCCTAACCCTACCCAATACATACGTGGTAGGATTCGCAACACCCTTTATAAGATATGGCCCGTCACGTCGCAGTATGAACTTAGGTGTTTGTCCGCGGGTCGTCTCGTTACTTCTATGGGTCTTTAAAAGGACCAGATCACCTATAGAGTAATAGGGTGCGGGTCGTTGACACTCATCTGGTCCGTGTCTGTACAGTCTGCCATCGGACATAATAAATCCCCGGTCCGACCAACCCCTCCCCCTAAACGGAACGTCGGTTGACTCCAGGTCCTCGATGACCTGACGCACCTTGGGATACTTGAGTTGGTTCTTGCGAACATCCTTGGGACTTCTCGATGGAAAATCAACTTCAGCATAGCGGAAGTCGCAATCTGCTTCCTCAGCGCAAGGTTTACGCGATGGACTATCGGCGATAAAATTAACTCTGCCTTCATCAACCCTCAACGCGAGGTTTGATGCTTCTGCTTTCATCAGCTCCATCTGGCCGCCAGCAGGAAGGCTAAAACTGGTCACAAACGGATACCAACGCCGTGGCTCGTCGTTGAAACACCAGCTGCTCTGTGGTAAATCCAACAGGATACTAGCCTTCACCATAAAATCTCTTCCTAGTAGTGTCCTAGTCGGCGCGTTCGGTAATACTAGAAACGTGGTAGGTATAGTACGTCCCTTTAATATGACGTCGGTATTGCACTCGAGTGCAGTACATACTTGTTGTGATCCGTCGGCAAGCCCTATAGTACGTGACGTGTTCTTAAAAACCACGCCAGCTTTGACGAATAAATCGTACAGCATGGGGCCTGCGATAGAATGTGTGGCCCCCGTGTCTAAGATGGCCACCCCATTGCGATTCACGACCTGAATGTCTACTAACGGGCGCGAATCGTCGTTATCGAATACCTCAGCGCTACAAAAATCCGATTTACTCGATTTACTCGACTCGATCGATGCACTTTTGCAGTTACTGCACTTCGACCGTACGACTCCCAGCTGACCACAACCGTAACAACGCAACTGGGTACTATTGCTCGAGCTACCAGAAGACACGGTAACCTTACCGTCTTTCTTCTCCTTATTACGGCAAACGTCTACTGTATGTCCGAAAAGTTTACAATAAGTGCACTTCGGTCTAACGCGCCCTTCCCGGTCACTACTATTCGAGTTCGAGGTACTACATAAAGCGTCGCGCGATTCAGACGGGTTAACACTATGTTTACCTAATTTTCGGGGGTCACCTACGGCATTTGTAGGGTTAACGTTCGGAATTATGCTCGAACGTTCCCGCGCGGCAGCGAGAGGGTTAACAGCGGAGTTCGCAATGTTTACATTATTATTATTATTCGCACTAATAATATGGGATGGACTCACCTCCGCCAACGACTCCTCGACTAACCTGGCCTTCGAGATCAGCTGTTCCAGCTCGTACACAGAGTCGCGAGACACTCGCTTCCTTATTCTACGATCCAATAAACCGTAAACAATATCTAATAACATGACTTCCGGTACAACATACGGTAATTTAGATATTAAAGCGCGCACTTTACATATAAATACATCGGCACGTTCACTATTTTGCTCGGTACAAAAAATGTCACGGAAGATTTTATAACCCGGTCGCGGCACTCCGTACATTCCGCGAAGACGTTGCAGCGCGTCGGCCCACGATGTTATCGACGACTTAACACCTTGCCACCAGACGGCGGCCTCGCCGACCAGCAGCATCGGCAGTCCCCGTAGAGCGTGCTCGTCGCTGATGTTGGTGCAGTCGCGGTATACCTCGATAGCATCAATGAATGCCTCGAGTTCTTCCGCGTTCTTCGATGACCCGTTGAAGCGCGCCGTGCACTTAGCGAAGTTACCCGATGGCCGCGGTGTATCACGCGTGTCAGGTAATCGTAGTGATGAAGCGCATGGTGTATCTCTATTCGCCAGTATACTTTCTATAAGTATACGGTTCGTTTCCGCTTGACTCCTGGTGATGCTGGAGACAAGGGACTGCAGCATGTCTTCAGACATGGTGATGTTCGGTGATGAGACTACCGTTCTGTTTTGTTCCGCGTCCGTGTCGGAGTCCGACCCATCATCTCTTCTGGCACCGCGTCGTGTTATCGGCATAGTAACAGGGCACTAGCTCGTCTGTTCTTCGCTTGATCAACACGGGTTACACAGGTGATGATATTCAGGGTGGTAATACGTGAGTACCTAGTCACGTAACGTAGGTAGGTAGGTACTCAATCCGTTGCACGATATTTTGAAGTTTGAACGTAACTTCGACTCGCCCGCGCGTCGCGTCGCGTCGGCGTCGGTAGGTACAAACTTTTGGCGCGGAGAATGGACTCGCCCAGAATTTTGTTGCCTAGTTTTGCACTGTTTGTAGCAATTTCTCGTGAAATGCGCTGTTGGATAGTGTTCACAGTATGTGTTAGCACAACAGTTAATAGCACTTGTTAACACTTTTGAGTCTTTTCACTGATATCGTGCCCGCAAGTTGGGCGACACTGTAAGGAGGTATGTTTCTCTCAGGGCGTTTTGGGAGCTTCTTCAATGAGTTCGACGCACGATTTCAGTAAAAGGTATATATTCAACAAGTGTACACGATAAAAATAACAAAACAGGTAGAAAACGGTAAAACAAAATTAGGTTCGCGTATTCGCGGCAAATCGTACCGATCGCTCGGAGGCTAGTCGTCCACTGTCGGTGGCGGGGGCGCGGGGTGCGTATGCGATCTCCCGCGCTTACGGGTACGTTCGAGCATAAGTATCGCGTTCAAATAATGCCGCGTTACACAAGTAAATTCGTATGTAAAATGGTATTTTTCTTATAGGTAGGCTTATTAGAAAAATAATGATCTCATATTTAATTCATGTAACACCTTTTATACCATGTTTTATGCAAATAAATAAATCTATCTATCTATCTATCTATATAACTATCATACATTTTTTTTTATGTGTTCCTCGTTAGCCTATTGATCCAAAGCGCGACTGCTATGCTAGAGATCTTCGGTTAAATTCCCTGGTCGAGCAAAAAGTGTTATTGGGTTTTTCTATGTAATTCTCAGTAACAGCTCAGAGTTAGGATTTGTGCCCCGCTAATGGCACTCGATGACATGAGACCAAACCATACCGATGAACTGTGGGTGTACATTCCTCTGCCTAACCCTTCGTGGAATACAGGCGTGATCGTATGTGTGTATAATAATTTGATATAAATTTCTCGTTCATGCCTTTTTTTCTATAAGGAATTTGTGAGTTCGGAGATTGGAATTGACGGTGTGATACCCTTGTTCCTCGAAAAGCACGTAAGGCATTGGGCCGCCTTCACCGAAATTCAGAGAATATTATTCATGACACTTCCATTAAATATTAGTAAGGAGGGACTGGGGGAAAGCAACTGGGAAGACCATGGCCCAACAGTGGGAAAACACAGATTAAAAAAAGGAGGGAACAAGTTTTGTAATGCTCAGTACAAAAGTATTTGTGAGAATCCCCCGTCCCAGCGGCCGCCGCGGTAGACGCTCCGGGCGTCGGGAGCCGCGAGACGACTCCCGGCCACCGTAGACGCGGGTCTGTGGATGGTGAGCAATGGGTAGCTCACCGTCCGTACGTTCACTGAATAACGACAGACCGTGTCGACGGCGCGTTCGTGTTCCACGCGCGCCTCAAAGAGATGTCAGCAAACTTGGATGGGGCCACTGAGGGCCGATGCCTGCCGGGGCTTCAGGATTCAGGTCTAGGCTATCGGTTGAAGAGAGGAGGTCAGGTAATATCTCACCTTCTTTACATGGATGACCTGAAACTCTTTGCCCCCAACAATTTGCAACTGATGAAGCTACTGAAGGTAACTGAAACTTTCAGTAGCGCCATCAGGATGGAATTTGGTGTGGACAAATGTGCGGTCATGCATGTCAAGCGAGGGGAGATTGTGGAGTCCGAGGGAGTTCAACTCTCGGAATCCATAAACCTTAGATCCCTTTCTTCAACGGAGACCTATAAGTATTTGGGTATGTCGGAGGCGTTGGGCATCAATACTGTTGACGTGAAGCAATCGTTGAAGGAGCGCTTCTTTGGCCGCCTGAAAAAAGTATTTAATAGTCTTTTATCAGGCGGAAATAAGGTGCGCGCCTTCAACGGGTGGGTCATGCCGGTATTGATGTACTCTTTCGGCGTACTTAAATGGACTCAAACGGAACTCGACGCCCTGGATAGAAGGGTCCGTACATTGTTAACGGCAAATCGGATGCATCACCCGCGGTCATCGGTGATGAGACTGTATATTCCGCGGAAGTGTGGAGGTCGTGGCTTTTTAAATGCTAAGACTCTCCACAACCGCGAGATATGCAGTCTCAGGGAATTTTTCCTTGAAGCCGACGTGGGGATGCACCGAGATGTGGTGGCGGTGGATAAGGGCCTCACCCCGCTCTCCTTGGCTAAAGAGAACTGGCGCAAACCAATAGTACTTGAGACCAAAGATCGCGAGGAGGTATGGCAGAGTAAGGAGCTTCACGGGCGCTTTTTCCGGGCCTTGCATGGGCCCGATGTAGACTTCTTAGCGTCCGTATCCTGGCTTCGCTTCGGTGACCTATTTGGGGAAACCGAGGGTTTTGTCTGTGCAATTATGGACGAAGTTATCATGACGAATAACTACCGGAGATTTATTGTGAAGGATGGCACGGTTGACATTTGTCGGGGATGCCACCGGCCGGGGGAATCAATCCGCCACATTATCTCTGGGTGTTCTCGTCTAGCTAACGAAGAGTACTTGCATAGGCACAACCTTGTAGCCAGGATCATCCATCAGCAACTTGCTCTGAAATACCGCCTTGTAGAATCGGAAGTACCGTACTATAAGTATGTGCCCGACCCAGTTCTCGAAAATAGCCATGTCACATTGTACTGGGACCGATCCATCATCACTGACAGGACTATTGTAGCCAATAAGCCTGATATAGTGGTGGTGGATCGCTTAGAGAAGCGCGCAATGATTGTTGACATAACAGTCCCACATGACGTGAACCTCGTGAAGGCCGAGAATGATAAGAAGATCAAGTATCTTGACTTGGCTCGCGAGGTTGTCGACATGTGGGCTGTGGACTCAGCGATCATTGTGCCGATAGTCGTCTCAGCCAATGGCTTAATTGCCAAGAGCCTCGACCAACATCTTAGGAGGCTCTCGTTGGGCGGCTGGATCAAGGGCTTGATTCAGAAAGCGGTTCTCCTAGACACGGCGCGTATCGTTAGGAGATTCCTTTCTCAGGAGCCCTGACCACCGGTGGCTTGGACCCTGTTCCCGACGCCGGTGGGCTACTATTTTTTATATTTTTAAATGTTTTTATTTTTTTATACTAATATTTAAAAATGTAACTTATATGTATATACAATGAATAAATGAGAATAATAATAAAAAAGTAGGTGTTACTGCTTTGTACGGAACAGCTGATTTCTCTCTCTTTCTATCCCATATATTGTACCTAATCACTACCCCCTAAAAAAAAAAACCAACAAAAACCTCTTTTTTTTAAGTCCGTATAAAATCCAACGTCTCAATAATAGCAGTTCAAGTTTCACTGGATACGTTTAATAACATGTAGGTACCAGTATTAGTTGAGCCGGGAACATTCTACCTTCGATTTCAGTAGTAAGGAACCCTTTTCCCATAGTCGTTGTAATAAAACCCTCGTTGTTTCCACACTGCTGTGCAAATCGCTTTTTGTTGGTAGTTGTAAGCTTTCATATTATTGGAGGTGGTTACGCATTCAGAGATGTTTTCATTCGATCGGACCTTTATTTTATGAATTTAGATATTTGGGATGTTATTAATAACTAGCTTCTGCTCACGACTTTGTCTGCGTATACTTTAGATTTTTAGAAGTAAATAATTATTAATAATTATTATCATTATTAATCGCGTACCACGGATATGTTGCATCAACACTGCGATACGGACTCATATTTTGGGGGACCTCGTCCGATAGAGAAATCGTGTTCAAAGCACAGAAGAAATGTATAAGGGCAATATGTGGCATTCAAAGCACAGACAGTTGTAAACCACATTTCCAAAAGCTTCAGTTACTTACATTTCCATGTCTCTACATATACGAAGTGGCAAGCTATGTTAAGTCAAATATACACATATATAATCACCCAAAGAGTTTGCGGCACAAGAATGAAATATGCGCAATACCACATAAAAAAGCAATATTTAATAAAAGTTTTCTTGGTATGGCACCCAAAATATATAACAAGCTACCTAAAAACCTAATTGAAATTAAAAGTATAGATCAATTTAAAAAAAAGCTTTACGAATTTCTAGTTGCGAAATGCTATTATAATATCAATGATTATTTAAATGAAAGATGCTAGGCCTACTATATCCGATTTAACACATGAGGGTTTAAAAT
Source organism: Caradrina clavipalpis (assembly GCA_932526535.1). Classification (NCBI taxonomy): domain Eukaryota; kingdom Metazoa; phylum Arthropoda; class Insecta; order Lepidoptera; family Noctuidae; genus Caradrina; species Caradrina clavipalpis. The sequence goes on along the minus strand of OW052109.1, from coordinate 12,812,684 downwards.
TATTAAGAACAAAGTTTTGTAAGATCCAATATTGTTACTAAATTAATTTATATTTCAATTTGTTTTTAATTGTTTAATGTTCTGACATATAAATATTATTATAATTTATAACTGTGATTGACAAGGCTTTTTTTTTTTTTTTTTTTTATAGACGGGAAATCATCAAATAACTTCCCCCGCCCTGGGCGGGGCGGGAGGGAGTGTCAGACTTTTACTGACTAAAACCCGTCTATGTTCCTTCGTGTGCCCTTTGCGTTCCGGGGGCGCGGTATCTCTTTCGAACAACCCGCAGCCCCGGCAGGCATCGGCCCTCAGTGGCCCCATCCAATTTGCTGACATCTCTTTGAGGCGCGCGTGGAACACGGACGCGCCGTCGACACGGTCTGTCGCTAGTGAACGTACGGACGGTGAGCTACCCATTGCTCACCGTCCACAGACCCGCGTCTACGGTGGCCGGGAGTCGTCTCGTGGCTCCCGACGCCCGGATCGTCTACCGCGGCGGCCGCTGGGACGGGGGACCCTCCTTTCTCTCTCCCGTCCCGCCGCCTCCTTCTCTAGCATTACAGCTTCGCAGAAGGAGGCGACTGCTTCCCATTCCCCCTCGCTCCGGACCATGGCCTGAACCAGTGCCGGACGCGAGAGGGCGCCGCCGCCGATGGCCGCCTCGAGGACTCGGCGGTGCTCAGCCCAAGCAGGGCACACCGCCAAAGTATGCTCCACCGTGTCCTCGGGGCGATCCTCACAATGGTGACACCCGGGCGTTTCCTCCCGCCCGATGAGGTGCAGGAACCTCCCGAAACATCCGTGTCCGGTGAGGACCTGCGTCAGGCGGTAGGTGAGGGCGCCGTGGCGCCGCTCAAGCCACTCCTCAAAGAGGGGACTTACCGCCTCAATCAAGGCGTGCCCTGCACGAGGTTGCGACAGTCGTTCTCTCCATGTCGCCATGAGATCGAGCCGGAGTTCCGTCCGCTGGGCGGCAATTTGCCGCGGCAGCGGAGTTTCGCCCCGGCCCAGTGCCTCCGCGCGCCACTCGTGTAGGCGCGCGAGGACCAGCGCCTCCAGATCCCATGGCGGCAATCCGGCAAGGAGGCTCGCTGCCTCGCCGGAGATCGTGCGGTATCCGCGGATGACCCTTATGGCGATCACCCGCTGGGACGCGTTTAGGTAATGGGCGGCAAGCCGCCTCAAGCCCCGCGCCCACACCGGGGCCCCGTAAAGGGCCATCGAACGCACGACCCCGGCGTAGAGCCTCCGGCAGGAGGCGTTTGGCCCCCTCAAATTGGGCAAGAGCCGCTTAAGAGCGGCCGACGCCCGTGCCAACTTGGGAGCCAAACGTCGGAAATGTTCCACGAAGTTCCATCGGCTGTCGAGGACAAGTCCCAGGTACTTCATCGTCGACCCGACGCCGACGGAAACCCCTCCTACCGTGATTTGGGATCCCGACGGTGGCGCGTTCCGAGGCCCATGAAAACACAGGACCTCGGACTTGTGCAAGGCCACCTCGAGACCCAATTGCCGGATCCTCTCGACGACTATCGCAACCCCGCGTGTCATAAGGTCGGCCGCCGCCTCGTGCGACCACCCCTGCGCCAGGACCAACGTGTCATCAGCGTAGCACACTACGCTGGCGCCCTCGGGGAGGTCAGCACGTAGCACCCAGTCGTAGCCGATGTTCCACAGGAGCGGCCCCAGCACCGATCCCTGCGGAACACCGCACGACATCTCTCGCCGGTTCCATTCACCATTTCGACCAGGGTAGATCACGGCTCTATCACACAGATAGGCCCCGACCACCCGACGGAGGTAGTTCGGCACCCGGTGGTACCGGAGTGCCTCCCTAATGCAGGACCAGGGCAGGGAGTTAAACGCATTGGCGATGTCCAGCGACACCGCCAGCACAACCCTGCCCCGGGACACAGCATCCCCCGCCGAGAGAGCTCTGACGCGCATGATGGCATCCACCGTAGAGCGCCCCCTGCGGAAGCCGAACTGGCAGTCCGCAAGGTCCGGCCCCATCCCAGACAGGTGCCCGACGAGGCGGCCCGCAATCACTCTTTCAAAGAGCTTGCCCACCTCGTCGAGCAGCACGATGGGCCGGTATGCGGACGGTGAGTCCGCAGGGCGCCCAGGCTTCCGAATGAGGACCAGCTTCCCCGTCTTCCAACGAAGTGGGAACTGGCCTCTCTCCTCCAAACATGCGCTTAGGAGCCCCTCCAATCGGGGCCCTAGAGCCTCTGAGGCCAGGACCCAGGCTTTCCCAGGCAAGCCGTCGGGTCCCGGGGCGGTATTTTTGCCTTTCAGCCTACGTACCGCCACCCTCAGGTCTACCCCAGTCACCTCTGGTGTGTCGTCGTCAGTGTGGTCCGCTTCCGGCATCGCAGGCGGCGGAGCCATGGGCGGGGGAGGATGTTCTCCCCGCGAGGGGAACAGAGCGCTCACCACGTCCTCAACGAGCTCCGGCCGGAGACTCTGCGTCAGCGGGGGGGCCCAGGTGCGGATCTTGTCCCGCACCGTCTTGTAAGGGCGCCCCCACGGATCCGCGTTCAGAGTCCCCAGCAGCTCCTCGCGGGCCTGTGCCTTGGCCCGCGAGATGGCCTCGCTGAGGGCGGTCTTCGCCTCTCTGTACCCCTCGTACAGCTCCGCCTCAATGGCCGCCGCATTCGGTGGCCGAATGCGGAGCCTGCGATGATGGGCGTACGGGTGTCGCGCAGCGACGCATGCCTCCCGCAGCGCCGTAATCTCTTGCGACCACCAGTACACCTGCCGGCGGGCGCCGCCTTGCGGGACTCGGGGCATTGCCACGTCACAAATGTCGGACATGGCCCCCTGGAACCACTCCACCTCACTGTCAATGTCGGCAGGCCTGACCGGTGATGACACCCAGGCCTGCACGATCGCGGCTTCCAGGAGGAGCTCCCGGTCCAACTGCTTCAGCGCCCAACGCGGACCACTCGGGGCCTGCACGACCGGCGCGCTGGAGTCCGGGGCGGAGACGTCGAACCGGATGTACCGGTGATCGGAGTAGGTCTCCACCCCCTCCACAACGCGCCAGTCAAGAACCCGCGGCGACAGAGCGGGGCTGGCGAACGAGATGTCCACCACCGATTCGCCCCGCATCCGCACGCACGTGGGTACAGAACCCCGATTCAGGATGACTAGACCCTTCTCCAGGGTCCAGTCCTCCAGCATCCTCCCCCGCACATCCGTGCAGCGAGAACCCCAAGCCACGTTCTTGGCATTGAAGTCCCCGAGCACTAGCACAGGGAGGGAATGGCTTCCGACGACGACACTCAACTCCACGAGGGAGTTGTGGAACTCGGCGAGAGTTCGGTTCGGGGAGAAGTAGCAACCAACTACAACGATCCCCCCGAACCGGGCTGCTACGCACCCCTGTCCTTTCTTGACCCCCTCAAGGGACGGGGTGCCGGCGGCGGCCGACGCAATTATGGTCACTGAGCCGCTAAGGTGCTCCACCCAGGTTTCTCTGGGCGGGACAAAGTACGGCTCAGCGACCACGGCGATGTGTATCGACCACTGCGCCATGCTCTGGAGCAACAGATCCTGAGCGGCGGCGCAGTGGTTGATATTCGCCTGTAGGAGGCGCAATGGTGCCGTTATTGGCAGTCCATTGCACCCCCCTGAGTAGCCGTTGCAGCGACGGCGGGCGCAGACTCCATGGCGGCCGCGGGAGCGGCGGCGGCGGCGGCGGCGGCGACGGCAGCGGCGGCGGTGACGGCGGCGCGGGGCCTTCCCCCGGCCTTGGCGGGCACGGCGCAGGCCTTGCCCCCAGCCCGGTGATCCGCGGGCTTGCTAGCCCCCGCACATGCGTCGCAGTGCGGCGGGGCATCACAAGCCGCGGCCTTATGCCCGGGCTGACCGCAGCGGAAACACAAGGCGCTGCGGTCGACCTCCGAGGCGCATTGGCATGCCACGTGATTTCCCACGTGGCAGCGGAAGCACCTCATGGGCCTGGGCTCCAGCAGTCTGACCTGCGCCGACACCCAGCCCACCAACAATCTACGGCCCCCTGCAATGGTCTTGGCCGCCGCCACGGGGCAGCTGACTGTGACAGCCCGCATGCCCGAGCGGTCCGGACGGATGGTGCCCGCCCTAACCTGCTCGGCAGGGCATCCACCCGTCCTGGCGACGGCGGCCACCACCTCCTCTGCGGCGACGGAGTCGTCCAGGCCAAGGATGCGCAGATCTGCGCATTTGATGGGCCTGGAGACTCGGGCCTCGTCCGCGTCTAGGGACGCTCTCAGCCTTTCGGCTAGAGCGTCTGCAGACGGGCCGCTGGTGGCACCGGGGACCTCCAACATTCTGGCCCCCGTAGCCGTCACTCGGAGCCGGAGCCCCCCGGTGATCCCCAACTCGCCGAGGTTCACTGCCGCCTTGGCCCTGGAGAGCACCTCGCCGTAGGTGACGCCCCGCTTCTCCGCCTCCGGCTGTAGCGTTATTACTACAGCCGCGGATTTCGGGGCGCGCAGCTTAGCAGCGGCAGCTCGCTGTCTCCGTCGCCGCCGCTCCTCCGTCCTCCTGGTGGCCGCCCTGGCCGCTCTGGCCGCCTTCCGCCCCTTCTCCTTCGCTCCGGCGACTTGCCATTCGGCTTCTGCCGGAGGACTGGGATTAGAGGGCGGGGGCGGCTGGGACGCCGCCTTGCCCCTCCTCGGGGGCACCGTATTTGGCGCCGGTATCGCCGGAGCCGGCTTCGCAGGGGCCAGCACAGCCCTGCTGGGGGGCTGGCTGCCCGGCCTCGGCACAGAGGCGGCGGCCGCATACGATGCCCGCTTGCCGCTCGTGGCCATCCCGCTCGCCGCCAGAGGGGGGCGCAGAACGATTCCCTCCAGCACGGAAAATCTGGAGTTAAAAGCCGCCAGCTCCCTCTGAACCAGGGCCAAAACCTGGTTCTCCACAGGCACGGGCTTGGGCTGGGGTTGGGGCTGGGGCTGGGGTTGGGGCTGGCCGCGCTGTGATTGACAAGGCTGACATAATTAATTAATTTACTATTTTAGAATAGAATTTTTGCATACCCATGTGATGGTTAAACATGGAGAACTCTAGTATTTAAAGAAAACATCAATGTATATTCATTCCACCCATGTTTGCAAATAAATATATGATTTATGATTTATTTATGAAAAAAATTAATTTATCCAAAATTCTAAATAATCCCACGGGAACACAGAATCGGGATAAAAATTATTCCTTGTGTTAAGCTAGATCCAAATGTGTGCTAAAGAAGACGGATACACTTTCATACAATCTTAGGCCTGAATTGTAAAAAGATGACCGTGGTGTCAAATAATAGCCTATATTCTAAAATTCTGCGAGTTTTGTCAATCCGAGAACTGAGTTATCAGTAATTCAGTAAAAGAACTTTTATACATAAAGTCAGCTACAACCTACCTGGTATACCGAACAGATGATGTTTTACTCGGTATTTACTTCTTAAAGACTGTATTTTACTATATTTCTAAAGTGGAAGAATATAATACCTTTTGGAATAGGCAAACCAGATTTAATATTATACATTTTTTCTCCTGTAATTTACAAAAGTGCCTTTAAATAATGTAATTGAAATAAACGATTTGACTTTATTAGGAAACACACAAATCAAAGATTTATTATAAAAAAATATCAGAAATAACTTCAATATTTGTGAATGACTACGTGCCTGTAATTACCGCCATTTGCCGATGCTTAACCAATGTCTCTATTGTTTCAGATGAGGAGCTGGTGTTCCGAGACCGGTGGGGAGGTCTCACGCTGTTCAACGTGAAGAACTTCACCACCAGGCTGCTCATGAACAACTCCACATTCGTGAGTACACTCTTAATATTAGAACAGCTTGTAATGTTCCCATAGTTAGCCAAGCGCACCACACTAGTCCCAACAGTGGCAACCACCAGAAAAGCTAATATGAAAATTACGAGTGTTGAGTCAACCGTCTCCACATCGCGGCGCGCGCTCGCGCGTCAGCGGCAGTGAACGAGGGACGCCGGGGGGGGGGGGGGGGGGGGCAGCGGTCCGCCAGCCGGTCCACGGCTTGAACCAGGGCCCCGCGCCCACAGCAGTCAGCGGTTGCACGCCTCTACGCACGGCTGCGCTTACGCGTCTTTTATCGCTCTTATTATCTTGTTTGCATTTTAACCGACCGTTGTAATTCTGCTGCATTCTTTAATATAGTACATGTTAGACAGTCCACTACCTTTCATTTGCGCCACCACAAGCTATCGTCGCGTTTAACGAGAAAGAAAATTACACATAAACCCCCGCGTTTTTTTTTTCATCAGCATGGATTGCCCACGCTGATGAAAAAAAAACGCTGTTAGGGGGGTTGCAAACCACAGAAGATTTTGTTACAAATTTTTAAGAGTTCAACGTAACCTAGTCAGGTTTCCAACCCCCCCTAACAGCGACAGTCAGACCTTTGTGAGTCTATTAATAACTAGCTTTAGAACGTGACTGCGTTCGCGTAGAAATCAAAGTCAAATCCATTCTTAACTGACGTCTCCAACCGATAAACTATCTACCAAATTTTAATTTTATAGACCAAGTAGTTTCCGAGATTTCGTATTTAGTCAGCGAGTCACCTTTCATTTTTACAATATAAGAAAAAAATACATTCTTATAAGTTTTGCCGCAGTAATACATGCCATCATGTCAACCAAATAAAGACAAAAACAGAGACACGTCAAAAGCAGCTACCATCTCGTATTTTAATTTAATTTCCTATTAAGTTGTGCTCGTTTCCTCCATAGTTAAGTGGTCTTTCCTCTCTACCGCAATGGAAGTCCGGGGTAAATAGTGTCGCAGTTAATTGTGATGAAAGTAGATGATACTGCAATCTTTTAATAGCCTCTTGCGACGCTGACAAAGAATAGCGATAAACAAAAAACAACACGGAATACGGACGCCCACTAATAACTGTTTTTTTTGTAAATAATCTGCGACATATTATTTCTCCGGGGTGGATGCTTAGTTAAATTTTAGGTTACTCTAAACAATTCAAAAGTGCCTGTAAATGGTCTAACAGAAACAAATGCTTTAATTTGGAGCTTGACTTTACAATGTCTGATAAATGAAGCTAAACAAAGTGATCGCACAGAAAATTGTACAATGTTATTTAATAAATAAACTAGACCTATAGAAATCAAATTATTACCTCCATATTACACCAAGCCATAATGTCATTTCACTGATATGAAAACACTTGGCAACACATCTTGGAATCATATTGAAAAGAACGTTCACTTCATTCTCATTTCCTTTCGAGTTGCTTTGAAAGAGTGAACTGTTATCGGCAAATAGGATCGCGCGATAGCGTCAAGCATTCTTCATGTAAGTACCTTTAGAGGGTGTTCACATTTGTAAATGATACAAGTACCTATATGCGTGGAGCAAACAATATAGAGGCCTCTCCACACACAGGTGCGATATTATTGAGGGGATTTATGCTGTCCTCGCATTGTCTTCTGTTTTCCTTACAATGAGAAGTCAGCTCATAATGGAAATGTACAGCTTAATATGTCGTAAAAATAGGAAATGTGTGCTTTTAATCTTTGACAAAGAGCTCGTCCAAGGAAGTATACCATGTAAGCCAGACTGCATATCAACCTACCACAATCTGTCAAATTTATTTAATCGTTTTTCAACTTTATTACAAAGGTATAAGGTTCAAGCGCTGGCGTCTGTACCTAAATGGTACTACAGACATTTCAGCTTTGTCATGACATGACATGGTAACATCTTTAGGCTAATTCTAGTAATGCAAATGGCCAGAGGCAGCGCTGATCAGTTACAATTAGGAGTGGGATATCTGGATAATTAATTAATTATAATAATTAATTAATTAATTATCTGGATTATTTACAAAACTCCCAACTATGTATAACATTAGCAAATAAATGTTTTTTTTCTTTCTTTCATCCAATAGCATAAAAAAACTTCTGACTGCTTATTTGAACTGGGTTTACAAACTGTAGTAATATAAAAACCTGTCTCCACATGCATCGTGTAGATAACCTCATTACCTCGCAGTCAGCTTACCCGGCGACGTATAAATAGCGTGCAGATAAGTCGAAACACGTACGATCGCGCCACAGATTACAACTTACCTCGCAGTCGAAGGAAATGAGACTGCAACGATACGTCGCCGTGCCGCGCCGGGTACGTGACGATCTCAGATCATAATAGATTATACATGTTGTAGGTAGATTGTATATGGTATAATACTAAGAAAAAAGAGTTAAAGATACCTATAACCTTACTACTTACCTAACCTGGGGGCCTACCTTCATCTCCTAAAACAGTACCATTTTTTTTAAACGTTGCCTCTTACTAGCAGTTACTCCTGTGTCGTGGGTGCGTTTCAGACATATAAACTCACATACACACTCAGCCAGACCCGGAAAAACCGGATCCGGATATCTGTAGGCCTTACAAATATTTGTTCCTTCGGGAATCGAACCCGCGACACGCAGCGCAGCAGCCAATCGCTCAGCCACTGCGCCAACCGTGTCGTCAAATTTTAATATTACTTTGTAATTTTAGTCGTTAGAGTTGAACTCTCACCGCTGAGCCGAGCGTTGAAAATTCAGCACTGCACGAGGCAAAGTAATACAGTATGATATATTTTTAACAAAAATATTTAAAAAATCGATAGATTGTGAATTGTGTCACAATCTCTATAAGTCTAATTTATTACCAGAGTGACAGAAAAGATAAACTTAAAAAACGAAAACAATACTAAAACTGATATAATATATGTATCTATGCATGTTACTGACGTAAATGTAAAGTCGAAGACAAAGTCGCAAATAACACCAAACGCAAACAAATGCGTTTAGTTTTCAAGCAATTTATACAAAAATCTTACCTATCTACTTGAAATAAGTCGTTGAAATATCGCCCAATTCTTTATCCCCAACACAAACAGCCACGCGTTTTGTACAAAGGCGTCGAATAAAGTTAATACATATCTGTAATATGTTATATTGTTTGTCAAAGTGCTGTTGAGTATAAAGGTAATCTGCGTGCGATTGGAACCGTTCTTACGAAGGTGATATATTTTTTGTATATATATCTGTTGTTCTAAAGGCATTTATAATAATAGGATGCTTGTGACACCGATGCGTCACTTGAGATTGTGTTTACAAAACACATATAACATACCATCACGTCTGTATTCCCCGAAGGGTTAGGCAGAGGTATACCAAATAAATGTACACCCACAGTTGGCTGGTATGTTTAGGTCCTATGTAATAGGGAGCGAGCCTATTGCCATTAAAAAAAATACCATCACGCCTATATTCCCCAAAGGGTTAGACAGAGGTATACCAAATAAATGTACACCCACAGCTGGCTGGTATGTTTAGGTCCTATGTAATAGGGAGCGAGCCTATTGCCATTAACCGGGCACAAATCCTAACTCCGAGCTGCTACTGAGAACTTCATAGAAAAGTCCAACAACACTTTTTGCTCGACCTGGAAATCGAACTCAAGACCTCTACCTTAGCAGTCGCGCTTAGGACTACTAGGCCAACGAGGCAGTTTCAAGTCAAAATAAAAATCATAAAAAAATGTATTGACATTCGAATGTTTATAGGGGTTGTAAAGAGACAAACACGTATTGATGTACGAATTTTGCGTGCGTTGCATCACGTGCTACCATAAACCGGGAATTTTCGCACGAAGATTAAAAATCGTTTCCTAGCAATATTTTTGCTCAATGTTACTGAATTTGAAAGGCAGTAACTTATTTTACGGCTATCCGGTGTGAAAAATCATGGTTTATGATAGCACGCAATGTAATAATGCATGCAAAATATTGTGCTTACGGGTGCAAGCATCAATGCAGTGACTACACAGAAGCTATACGCCCTGTAGATGGCTTATTTGTTTGTGTTCAAGCTGCAAAACATCGTAGGTATGGATAAGACTTTTGTTACGTAACATTGGAAGGGGTTAAGATGATAATTATTTCAACTTAATCAACAATTACAATAAAAATCAGTAATTAGCTAACAAGACTCCATTTTAACACACATTAAAAAAGCGCGTGAAATCCGCCATTTTGTTTTCTTTTTAATTTGATGTAGCCAGTGACACTAGCGCCGTGAAGACGAATCTAATGAGACATCATTTTTCAAAATCAGTTGAGCCTTTAAATAGATACGAGCGGACATACATACATACAGGTCAAACACATAACCCTACTTTTAGGCTTTGCCGCAATCGGGTAAAATAGCTTTAAAAAATAACTTTCTAACTTCAGCGCTCGCTACGATGTAACACACACACACAATCACAAGCTCGATCACCAACATAGAACACTTGGTACAGATTTATCAGTATTTTTCGTGAACGACAACTGTGCTGTATTGTATTCTTTACTTTTCTTTATCGTATTGTATTGTATTCGTATTGGTATTGTATTGGTTCTCAAAGTACACGTGCTGAACGGCTTAAGTACTTTCTGTTAAGGGCAGGAAGCTCTTTGGGGATTTATTGATCGAATATTTTATTGTAACCCCTAATGTATTGAATGTTCTTACCCGGATACGCTGTACCAACATAATCGGAGAATAGCTTTTTTATTCTATGGACATAATAGGGGGCCCAAGGTTGGAAACCTCTGCTAATGTGACTTTTATGTCAAAAATATATTGAATTGCTTGGTGGAATCACATCTAGCGACTGCCTATCTGACCTTTACAACCCAGTTACTGGGCAACACGAAATTTTTGAGTAAGACTGGTTGTCTGACTTCCCGGCTCTTGACTATTCGTAACGACTGATCTACGGAAGACAATCAGGACCAACCGGGCTTTACGTATTTTCCGTGGCTTGGAGCCACGAGTCACGATCCTTAATGAAAAAACCCCAGCCGACTCGGGAGTCGAACCCAGGATCGCACGTTCATCATCCGCGCTTGTGACCGAGGCCATCGGGGCACTTCATCGTGGGTTGTAATTCTACCAAGCAAATGAGCACATGTAGAAAAAAAAAACAGAAATTGCCAACACACATCGTGATAATATTGAGCGAGATTTATCGTTTTATCTTAGACTATCTAACGAGATTCCCTTGATATCTATTCACGTATGTGTATGACTGTATGTTGTTTTTAAAACAATCTTATTCCAGGAACTGGGGCTTACTCCATGCTTTTCGAGGATGTAGGTACCTAGTGATTCATTCGAGATAAGATAAGATAAGATAAGATAATTTTTATTTGTTCAAAACATGAGTATACATACATAGCATGCAAGATAAAAAACCATCACGCCTGTATTCCCCGAAGGGTTAGGCAGAGGTGTACCAATGTAGGTCCACCCACAGTTCGCCGGTATATTTAGGTCCCATGTAATAGGGGGCGAGCCTATTGCCATTAACCGGGCACTAATCCAAACTCCGAGCTGCTACTGAGAATTTCATAGAAAAACCCAATAACACTTTTTGCTCGACCCGGGAATCGAACCCAGGACCTCTTGCGTAGCAGTCGCGCACAGGACCACTAGGCCAACGAGGCAGTTGATGCAAGATCGAGCATGCAAGATGTTAAATCCAATTATAATTTCAGTCATGTTTTGCCTGAACGGCGTACAAATATGAGATGTCGAAGTTACACAGCATCAATTATTTTTATAGTCGTTAATTAAATTGCAGATAAACCAATTAAACAATCCAATTTAGAGCATACTAAAAGCTAAATGGTAGAATAAAATACAATCATAAATAATACTCATTTCAAAAAAATAAAAAATAATAATAATTATACAATCATGTCAATATACAAATACATCTAAAGGAATACATACACATGTCAAAGCCTCTTAATAAATTGAATGTCAATATGCAAGTCAAATTAATTTGTCGGTTAAGAATTCGTCAGTGCTGTAATAGATTTTCTCTAACAAAAGGTTTTTTAATCTATTTCTTAATTTTTCAATAGGTAATTCCCTCCAATGTTTTGGCAACTTATTATAGAGAATTGGCGCCATACAGAATACACTTTTACGCATTAGAGCTTTTCTGGATCTCGGAATACATAGCTTACTATTGTCGCGTCTATTTCTAACTACTTTATCTGACTCTAAGGGGAATAGGTGTGGATTTGATTTGACGAACATGACGATCTCTAAAATGTACATTGACGGAAGGGTTAATATTTTATATGTTTTAAATAACGGCTTGCAACATGGAGACCAGACATAGCCCTCAGGCACGAGAGTAGGGTTATACCTAGATTAGACAGCAAAATTTAATAACGTCATTTTAATCAATATTATAAATCTGGTACGAGTACATTAGAATATATTTTAAATCAATCAGATATAATCAAAATTACTACAACAGTTTTGATTTTTTATGAGAAATTTTGACGTGGTTAATTTTTGGCAAAACCATGTAAACGCAACAATAAAAAAAATGTTATACAGTAAAATATCCTTTGAACAAAAAACTTACCACCAGCAGGTTGCAGCTAAAAAGGTACTTCCACACATTTTAAGAGGAACCCCACGTGTCCCGCTTGTATTTCCGTGCCGTTTTAATATCCGTTCATTTCATTATGTATTCCGTGTACGGAACTGCAGCACGCGCCCGCCACGCTTGCTCCGATATTTTGGCGCCAAACTGTCGGCCTTATTCAATATGGCGGCCATCGAACTACGTGTTTGTGGTCGGTGAAGATTATCTTTATTAAGTTTGTTTTACCTCTTTTTGTTTTACCAACGTGTGTCTATTTTTTTTGGCTTATTTTATTTTTTACATACACAGGGAGGTAATCACGAGGTTTTGCATAAATCACACAGTGGTGTCTGCAAAAATATAGCACATGTTTTAAACGTCATATAAGTCCATAGCCGTTTACCATCAGGCGGGTGTTTTGCCTGTTTGCCACAAAAGTAGTATAAAAGAAAAAACAGTGTGGGTACTAACTGGCTACGAGTCGCAGCCACAGCAAAACCACTAGTGGCGGCCACAAGTTTTGAACGAAATTCTTCATACATTTTCTGTCCCTGGTCGTGTCAGATTGCGGTCCGATTACGAGAGTGAAGGAAGGAATGCACCGGTGGTTGCGCACACATTTGTGCACTACAATTATAATACCTATATCTATTAGGGTGAGGCCAAACGACCGTAATTTTGTGAGTGTAATTTACCTTCTACTGAAACTGACAACTCATTTGCGTCGCCGTGTGAACGAAACAGGAGTTTTGTATGAAACAGAATGTAGCAGAAATTACGCGACCGAAATTACGCGACTCACAACGCAAAAAATTACGCTCGTCTGGCTCCACACTTAAGATTGGCCGCCGTGACCGAAATTCGGTCGGGAGCATTATTATTGCAACACTGCTCCTGCAGCCTGTGACACAGGATTATCCTAGTACAGGCATCTAACATTATTTTACCTACATTGTTAATTTTAGATTTATTATGTATTTTACCTTTTGAATTTCTGAATAAAAAAAATATTTATTTTGTTTTATTTATTTACTGACTGTTTGATTAAAAACTGATTGAAATCCTAGTGTTTAAGGAACAAAATCTATGAAGTTTAAATTAATAAAATATTTTAAGGTAAAAACCCCTACAATTTTTCATAAAATCAAAATCTCAAAACATGATATTTCTCTGTCACCTGTGTTCAGCCACTTTCTACATAGCGTCACAATAATACACAACAATTAATTGCACAAATAAATCTGAACTCACCACTTACTCCTTAATTAATATTAATGAACACAAAAGCCTGAATGCTGTCCGTTCATGTCATGTCGTTAATGTAAGCCACAGAAATATTAACCGTATTGTTAATGAGAAGCTATGCACATTAATAGTGACGATTTAAAATGTAGCGCTTAACTGTGGCCGGCCTTTTTGTGGGCTCGCTTCAATAAATAATGACGTCGGTGAAAAGCGTCGGCCATGTTTTATTGAAATAAATAAAGCTGCCCAAATGCGGATCGGGTTTCGTACAACGTACAATATTAATGATCGATTAAGGGCGCTTTCAATTTAGACGATTGCTGCAGTCCGGGTATCGTACTGCGCACAGGCGGTTATGATTTTTCATACAAAATGTCTCGACGCAAAGTCGTGCGACAGCAGTGCGGCGCACGTCCGTTGGCGGAACGGCAACAACCTGTCAGTGTCTCAGCTCAGTCGTTGTTCGCTAGTGCTGTGAACGCATCGTGTTTCTTAGAAATTCGACCGGACTGCAGCCGCGTATCTCGTCAAATAAGACGATTTACGTCGTACTGCTGTCGTCCGGCAGCAGTACGGCTCATGGTCGTAACAACCGTGCGGCAGCAGTCCGGCACCAACCGTCTAAATTGAAAGCGCCCTAATAGACGCCGGAAAAAAAAAGATGTGTGTAAACTTGTATTGGAGTGGTTATTTGCAGAAGTATACAAACTGCGACGCGACTAACAAAAGGTATTTATGTGGCAGATGTGAGTGGCAACGCCGGGAGGGGACGCCCTAGAAAGACCTACCCTGACCTTATTGGTGAGGTTCTTCAGAAAGGTCGGGTGTGCAGTACTCGTAACCGGCGTGCTTGTATGACCAGATGTATGAACGTGAACGAGGCGAAAGTAGTATGTAAGGATCGTAGCAGGAGGCGTTCTGTGGTTTCTGCCTACCCCCATGGGAAAAAGGCGTGAGTTTATGTATGTATGTATGTATGTATGTATGTATGTATACAAACTGTTTAATTTTAAGGGTCTATTACGGTTTAAAAGACATAGGTACAGCTTGTGACTGATAGACAGAGAGTCGGGGAAGTCTTAGTATTTGAGCCCCGTAGATACAGCCTGTGTTAAACGAACTGAGAGACCTTCGAACAGATCCCTAAAAATGGACTTGTAGCTCTTGATAACTAAACAATAAGTATATTCTATTTATTGCTCTTGGGTATTTTTGTGATGAGTCACAAATAGGGTTGTGCAAAATACTTTGGGAGTGTTTGCCTGCAGAACTATTCTGTAAATATGTCCCTCTATGAATTTAGGTGTAGTATAAGCTTCCCACCTCGTAGGCTTTTCCACCCTACGAGGTGGGAAATAGCTGGTTGCAGTCAGCGCAGGATCAGTCATTGTGGCTGTCTTTAGATATGGATATGATGAGCTTGAGCGTGAGCTGTCAATCCCAAGGTTCGCGGGATTATAGTTCACTTTGTAAGCGAGATTATTACTATTAATGAAACAGTTTGTGAGGATGGATGGACGGGCATTCGTTACTCTTTCACTCTTAATCGGCTGATAGAATCTGGATGCAGTGTGGAATAACACATACATAGGATAGTTTGAATCCCGGAAAAATGTACGGTTCCCGTGAGAATTTGACGCGGAAGAAGTCTCTTGCGAAAGCCTTAAAGTTACATTAATTTCACAACACAAAACGTGTGCTAAAAGATTGCATTCCCTTTTTCATCCGCAACCTAATTAATGAGCGCGTAAAGATAATTATTATTAAACAAAAGGCACTCCATCTCACTCAAAGCGAGGCACTCAAAGGCAAACATTTAAAAGATAAATGGTCGCAGTACGTAGGTGTCAAAAAAAGGCGACTCGTCACAAGCGGCCATTAATTTGAACGGGAAACAATGTGGAGTTAATGGTTCGTGAGTTGTCAAGTGATGTACGTATTTATTTATTTTTACTTTTATTTTCGAAGCGGAAGGTTGGTTTAATTATTTTTGTAATTGTTGTAGTCCGGAGTATGCGGCATGCACTGGGTTGTGGTTTCGAAACTCGGCTCGATAAATAATTAACTTTTTAATATCATTGTAGATTCTTTGAGCTTAATTCTGCCACAACCGACCAACCCATAATTTAACAATAATTCAATTGATTACGTCAAACGAAAGAAATATTCCAAAGGAATATTACTCAATATCATCTGACTAGCCTTTTCCCAACTATGTTGGGGCCGTCGGCTTGCTGAATGCCAGTGTTTTATTTGAAGCGACTGTTATCCAATAAAAACATGTTTAGTAATTTATAAGTACTTGGAATAGATTTAAAATGAATCAGCATTAATCCAAGTCCATCCAAGTTTGATTCGTTTTGTCTTAACTAAACCCATTTGTAAATATGCAGTAAGAAAACGCAATAACTTACACCAATATTTTTTTTTAAGAATGGGAAACCATCAAATGGCTTCTTCCACTCTGGGCGGAGCGAAAGGGAGTGTCAGACTCTTACTGACAAAAACCCACCCGTCTTCCTCCTAAAGCCCTTTGCGTCCCAGAGCCGTTGTAACTCTTTCGAACAAATTCCGCAACAACAACTTTAACCCTGCAATATAATAAGAGACAGATAAATATTCATTCCTGTAAATTTTTTGACGTATAATAATTAATTTCCAGAGAGAACTAAACGCGGTGGACTTCAAAGTGTCGGCGGACCTGAAGTTCGTGCTGCTGATCTCCGACGTCAGGGCCGGGTGGAGGCACGCGCGCCTCGCCAGGTACCACGTGTATGACGTCATCAACAGGTCAGTACCGACGCCCCGAGAAGCCTAGTTCTCTTTGAGTAGGTCTTCTGTCACTTTGACAGGTCTTCTACAATTCTCTATACAATCACAACAAGTACAATCTTTGACCCATTTTCAGTAAATAATACACAACATACCATCACGCCTGTAGGCCCCGAATGGCTAAACAGAAGTGTATTATGGTACACCCACATTTCGTCGGTTTGTTTAGGTTCCAAGTAATATGGGGTGAGTCTATTGCCAGCCGGACACAAGTCCTAATTCCGAGCTGATACTGAGAATTTCATAGAAAAACCCAATAATATTTTTTGCTCGACCTGAAAATCGAACCCAAGACCTCTAGCGTAGCAGTCGCACTTAGGACAACTAAGCTAACGAGGTAGTTCCAGTAAATATAACCTAAATAATAACTAATTCACATAAAAAATATCCAAATACCATTCAACCCTTAAGTGTAGCAAAACGATCTAGCTCCTTAACTATAAAACCTTCTACCTCCAGGAACAAGATACCGGTGTCCCCAATCGAGGATGACCGGTCAGCTCCTCTGATCCAGTACGCGGAGTGGTCCCCAGTTGGGGCCACACTGGTGTTCGTGCATGACAACGACATCTACTACAAGCCCAAGGTGTTCAAGACCCTGGTCTGCAGGATCACTAATAATGGTAGGACTTGTTATTTATGAGCGCGATAATGCTAAGCTCAACCATGGCCCTCAACCTCAATCGAGGACTCTGAGTATTAATGCTAAGTTAGATTTTGACTGAAAGTGCAAAAGAGTATGACATAGTCATCTTGTAGGTTAGGGTTTAAGGGCACGGTTGAAGCTGTTGACGGCTAAACGATTGGCTGCGATTCCCGCACGGTACAAATATTTGTATGACCTACAGAAAGTTGTTCCGGGTCGGATTTAAAAAAAAATAGCAGTTTTACATTGAAGAAAAAAATAATTAATTATATTATCTAAGAGCGTAATAATAACTTAATCATGATCAATCGAGGACGCTGACTACTCTGAGTATTAATGAAAAGTTAGACTTTCATTCGAAGTATAAAGAGTAAAAAAAAAAAATCCTATCGGTTTTACAAAGGCCTCACCCAAGTTATTCATCATCTTATATTAAATTACTCTTTTATCCAAAATCTCAGGGATCCCAGGCGTAATCTTCAACGGTGTGCCAGACTTTCTCTACGAGACAGAGGTGCTGCGGCTGGACAAGGCGCTGTGGTTCAGCCCCGACGGGCAGACCCTCATGTACGTCACGTACAACGACTCGCTGGTGCAGCCACACAAGTATCCGTGGTACGGGCTGGACCTGCAGGAACCGCCTGCGTATCCCACCATACGGGCCTTGAGGTACCCTAAGGTAGGTTGATGACGTTTTTGGGTTTTTCGGTTCTTCTTCTAACTGTTTAAGATAAGATAATTTATTTCGCAAATATGGGTACAGCACATGATGTCAAATGCAATGATATAGCTTAACCACATTTTACCATTAGGCAAAGGTACAAGAACAGCAACAAACAGAGTGATTAACATTTTAATTAAAGGCGTATTTACATTTTAATCATAATAATCAAACAAATACATTTTCAAAACAAAACAATAATTTAAAACTTCTCTTTAGGTCACCTTTTATCACTTTCTTCTTTACTAATCCGTTGCATCTTGACTTTTACTTACAAGTATAACAGACTCATGTGTATATAAACTGCATACATAGTGCATTGTCTTCTTATTCACTTTTCCGCTTATAGATTGTCTGTGTCTTTGGTCTAGAAGGCGAATACCAACGCCTAAACACCGAACTACCCACAGCTTATAATAATGTCTTCTGGTCAACCAATTATATGAACCACCTAACTCTTCCGCAGGTGAACACCAACAACCCAGTGGTGACGGTGAACGTGGTGAGCGTGAAGACGCCCAAGTACCTGTTCTCTCACGCGATACAGTTCAACTCGCAAGTCGATGATAGTACGTATCAATTGTAGCGTTTACTCCCAAACACACATGTTATATTGCTGCTGCTTCCGTGTGACAACCCCGTTGGTCTCGTGACTGCTAAGTCGGCGTCATTGCTTCAATTCCTAGGTTGGGCAAAATGTCTGTAAGATTTCCTATTAAGAATTTCTCAATATCAGCCCGGAGTGTGAAAATTGGTGGTGTAGCACTTTCATGTCTCGGAAAGTACGTAACGCCGTTGGAGCAGCACCGGATTTCTCTCCCATGGGACGAAATACCATAAGTGAGAAAAGAGGAGAAAGAGTGAATCATTTGATAATCAACAAAAATAACGGTAAACAGTGAAGCTGACAGATTTTATAGCCCGCAAAAGTTTGTCAAATCAAGCCAGATTGTATTAATTTGAGGATTTTTGTGCAGGTTGGTACGTGAGGTGGACGGGCTGGACGTCTGAGAAGCAGCTCGCGGTGCTACTCCTCAACAGGCCGCAGAATATCTCCCTCATCAGTGTCTGTAGTGCCACGCATTATAACTGTCAGGATGTAAGTATATGTGGCGGCATCTACTGCTCTACATGGGAACTATACAACTGATGTGTCTTACATTGCGATATAAAAGTTCTCCACAACTTGAGCATATACACCCTACAACAGCAGTCTGGTAGTCCCACTAGACACAACACCTGCCTAGATGGAAGATCCTCCCTTTTCAATGGTAGATAAAGAACTTTACACTCAGTCCCTCATACCTCAAAGTATACTTTACGGTAGATATGGTCATTTTTACTTCCTACCAGATTAGAATCCAAAATTTTGTGGTGATTTCGTCTGGTCTACGATGATCAGTCGCATTCTAAATACACCTCAACATTATTCAGATATACCGCGACGAGTCCGACGGCTCCCGGTGGTCGGGTCTCGGCTCCGAGCCGGTGGAGGACGACTGTGGCTGGTGCGGGAGCATGGCGCTCGTTGGGTCCAAGTCCACCATCTACACCACCATGCCCGTGGCCGACCTGCCCCCCGGGGGGGCCGGCGGGTGGTGGCGGCACGCTGTCAGGCTCACGCAGGACTCGAGGACCACCCTGACGCTAGGCAGCTATGAGATCACGCAGCTCATGGGGTGGGATGAACGGAGAAGGTTCCTGTGAGTATGAGTTATTTAATATTCTTTCGCCGACGGCCCATCTGATCATAAGTGGACTCCGCTGCCTATGAGCCTATGCTAAACCAGTGGCCTTGCAAATGCGTTGCCATCCCAGAGACAAAGTTGAAATGTCTCATATGCCTGTAATTACACCTATCCATCTATGTTCCTTCATGTGCCCTTTGCGTTCCGGGGGCGCGGTATCTCTTTCGAACAACCCGCAGCCCCGGCAGGCCTTGGCCCTTAGTGGCCCCTTCCTTGTGCTGACACAAAGAAATGGTGGTAGTTCTTCCCCGGACGAGCTCCTTTACTACTTCTTCCTGCTATTAGAATGAGTGCTTGTAAGAATGTTAGGATAGTTCCATCTTCTTCATCTTCATCATTTTGAGTCAATTTTTACAACCATGATGTCATTTTGGAATTGACTCTAAAACCAAGCTTAGTCTTATTCCATCGTTGAGAAAAGTCTCGACGATGAAAGTAGATCAGAGGAGACTCGAGTCAAGAGCTTACCCACCACGGGGAAAAAAAACTCTTCTTCTTTTAGAATTGATTTTAGGTAAATCCTCTTTATTTATAGTACTTGGCCCTAGTACGTGGCCACGTTTATCGCGGCATTAGTGGCATTTTTTGTATCCAGGTGCAGGGGTAGGGACTTTCCAAGCCCGCCTCTTTGTCATCTCAATTAATATTGAAAAAAAATCAGCCAAGTCCGATATTTTATCCCAAGCTTACTCTTATACATCCTTTCCTCCACAGATACGTAGTGGGCACAGCTCCGGAGAAGGCGGGGGAGCGGCACCTGTACCGGGTGAAGGTGCCGACGGACCCGGCGAGCTGGCCGGACGCGCCCGTGTGTCTCACCTGTCCGGGCACCGACCTGCTGCCGCCGGACGCTACTGCCGAATCTGTTAGTGAGGACTCGGTAGGGATATCGAGACAAATGATTATTTTCCTTCTTGTATCAGCCATTTTTACAGATAGCTTTAATATTAATAACTAGCATGCACTCGACTCTAGAATAAACTGGTATGGCCTAGTCTAAACATTATAGTATATCTAGAAAGACAAAATAAATAGATAAACTGAATAAAATACTCTGTAATTAATAAATTGGAAAAATAATCATTTATATAAAATACATAATGATTCCTCGTTAAAAGCTTCGGATAATTGGTAATATAACTAAATTATCACAAGTAGTGTTTTTCTAATAGAAGCAATAATCTTAAGTAGTATATTATTGGGCATTCTACCCCACCTTCCGTTCCATCGGCTCACTCCGTTCGCCTCCGTCACTCACGGTGTGGTAGAATGCCCAATAATATCCGACGGAGTGGGCGCCGTTCAACAATTCCGTTTTATTACTTATCGTTCCTACGTCTCACTTCGTTTGAATTTGCGTTTGCGTTAATACTGGTTTGGCGCCTATTCCACACGAGAAAAAATACAGTTACGGTTAAAGGGGCTGAGCACATTATTATTACTTACCGATGGCTTACCTCGATCATGTACTGCAGATTCTCGAATTGAACACAAAATCACTACTTTAGTTAACAAGTTTCACATTTAACCACCACTTCACAGTCAGTGAGGTTGTTGTACGTTTGTTCAAGTTAGCGATAATGAGTTATAAATATGAATGTATTACATTAATTAAATCATTGTTAATGTAACCGTGTCAAGCAGTCGTCATGAAATTTGTAAAACAACCACAATCGTTACATGTAAACAAACTTTGTGTTCATTCTCAGGAGACTGGTTTTCGCCATGGAGAATTATTACCTAAATCGGTACGGTGCATCATTTGCGGACCGTCAAATTGTGGAAAAACTAATTTATTAATTGGTCTTCTTATACACGAGAATGGTTTAAGATTTCAAAATGTTTATGTTTATTCGAAAACCTTACAACAACCCAAGTACGTTTTTTTAGAAAAAGTCTTGCAACGGGTACCAGGCATTTCATTTCAGAAATATCATGATAATGAGCAAGTATTGAGTGTTCAGACCGCAAAACCGAATTCTGTAATTATATTCGATGATGTTGCTTGTGAAAATCAAAGTGGTTTGCGTGATTATTTTGCTATGGGGAGACACAAGTTCATCGATTGTTTTTATCTAAATCAGACGTATAGTAAAATCCCTAAGCAGTTAGTAAGAGACAACGCAAACCTAATCGTACTTTTTAAACAAGATGAAAGAAATATGAGACATGTTTATGAAGAACATGTCAATACTGACATGACATGGATTGAATTTCGAGAAATGTGTTCAAAAATATGGAGTGAGCCCTTCAGTTATGTTGTAATTAATAAAGATTGTGCAAAAAATAAAGGATGTTATAGAAATAAATTTGACACCTTTGTAATTTTTGATTAAGAGCACGAGTATATAATAAGGTGTCATCGTTGCAATAATATTACTCTCCAAACAGAGCTTAACCGGTTACAATCTATTCATCAATTATGGAAAAATCTTTAAAGAGACAAATTGTTGATGCTGCAGCAGCTGTAAAGAAGAAGGTGCGAAAAATGCGAGATGTTGAGAATGAGCGTAAGCAAGCCTTGGAAACAGTTTTTAAACCTGTAACAGAGCCTCTCAACCAAATTGCTACAGCCAGTATGCAAACTCCTTTGCTGCATAGTAATGAAGATGAAGAATCTAAAGATCTGTTTATAGACGAAACTTTGCAAAAAGTCGCAACTGGTAGTGATGTAGATGAGTCTGATACCAGCAGTGAATCTTCGTATAAATCAGTTGAAAAAAGTGAAGGTCGCGATACATCATCCTGGTCAGTGTCTTCAGAAGCATTAACAGACATTCCATTTGGTGTTAGAGTAGAACGCGGAAAATTGATGTTAGGTTCTGCTCACATAACAATCGACGATCATTATATCATCGTAGCCGGTCATAAATACAGACATACGCCTGGTTTAAAACAACTACTGCTTAAGAAAGATATTGATTTAAGTCTGATTACTGAAGATGACTTGCAATATTATAAGAAAATGTTACTTGATACAAACGCACATCGTCGTGATAATGACCCAAGTAAACCAATAAAAAGTAATAAGGGACAAAAATATTTGCAAGTTATTAAACCTCTTTTTAAACTGCAAAGTACTGTTCAGGGTAATCATTCAAAAGGAAAAGGACTACCATTAACAAAAATCTGGAAAAAAAACATAGATTTGGTATATTGGGATGATCCTAATGAATTGGTGGAAAGGTTAAAGTTATTAATAGCATCTCGAGATGCTGGTAACACAGGATTAGATAATGAAATAATATCCATTATTGAAGAATTACGTGAAAGTAAACTTATAAATAAATAGGTGTAAAATTTACTATTGTTCAGTTGATCATCAGCCTTTACATATAGTACACCTGAAACATGAATATTGATAAATTTGGACATTTAATTCATAAAAGAATGCGATTGTCAGAACTGATTAATTTCAATGATAACGCGTTGTTAAAATCAGAAAATGGAGATTTTGATTTAAAGTCATCTAGATTGAGAGGAATTAAACCTCCATTAGAAGCAGACGATGCTGTGAACAAGGATTATGTAGATCAAATGAGTGCTGATACGATAAATCAATTTAATAAGCTGATTGCTTCATTGCGTGCTCAAATCATATTAGATGCACAAAAGACTGTTCAGTCTACTTTAAAAGCAAAGGAGCCTGAGGTTTTGATTCATTTGGAAGAGAAGTTTTACACCAAAGCAGATATAGATAAATTACTTAAAAATCTCAATAATGGCAAAACAACAAATAGTAAATGAAATACACAAAGCAGCACGAAGAAACTTTCTTCGACGTTCTGTTATTCTCAAAGGGATCGATGATTTATGGCAAGCAGATCTAATGGACATGCAAAACCTAAGAAAGTATAATAAAGGTTACAATTTCATTTTAGTGGTGATTGACTGCTTCTCAAAGTATGCCTGGGCAGAACCGTTAAAGTCTAAAAATAAATCTGAAGTAACTCGAGCGTTTGAACGAATACTACTAAGCAGCAATAAAAATCCTGTTAATTTACAAACAGATATGGGCACAGAGTTTTATAACAACACATTTCAAACGCTAATGAAGAAGTACAACATTAACCATTACTCATCGTTCTCTACTAAAAAAGCTTCAATTGTAGAACGACTAATTAAAACTGTTAAAAATAACTTGTATAAATATTTTAGTCTCATTGGAAATTATAAGTGGTTAGGTTATCCCTTAGAAGATTTATTTAATACGTATAACAACACAAAACATCGTACAATTAAAGTTAAACCTATTGATGTGAATAAATCTAATGAAGCAATCGTAAAAGAAAATATAAAAAATATATGTAATCATGTATCCCTCCAGTGGAAACCTAAATTTAAAAAAGGTGACTGTGTTCGTATCAGTAAATACAAACACAATTTCGAGAAAGGTTATACTCCTAACTGGTCAACTGAACTCTTCACAATAAAAAGGATTAATAAAACTATACCAGTAACATATCACATAGAAGATCAAAGAAAGCAAGATATATTAGGAACTTTTTACGAACAAGAACTTCAAAAATCGAACTATCCTGGTGTTTATTTAGTAGAAAAAATACTTAAAAAGAAAGGAAAGAAACTATTCGTTAAATGGTTAGGTCTCAGTAATGATGAAAACAGTTGGATTGATAAATCTGCATTAATAAATTGAGATATAAAAGAAGTACTTTGTTATATTTGTATCATTATAATTTAAGTAATGCAAGGTGGTGGACTAGTTAACAGTATAATTAATAACCTACCGTTCGAAGCTCATTTGCCTGGATACAATTATTGCGGACCAGGAACTAAACTTCATAAACGTTTGTTGCGAGGTGATCGAGGTGTGAATAAACTAGACGAAGCTTGTATGCACCACGATATAGCATATGAAAATCATACAGATTTACCTAATCGTCATAAAGCCGACTTACAGCTATTGAACATGGCTAAACATAGACTCAAATCAAAAGATGCAGGAAAAGGTGAAAAATTAAGCTCATGGTTAGTAAGCAAAGTCATGAAAGCCAAATTGAAATCTGGTTCTGGTGCCAAAACATTTAAGAGTTTAGTATCAAAAATAAAATCTAAAATAAAAAAGCTAAAACCCAAGGATAGTAAGTCTTTAATAAACTTCGCTTACTTAGCTGCAAAAAAGTTATGCCCCAAATTACATCAAATCAAAGTGCCGAGAGTGATCCCCATACCGAAGACTGGTGGAGTTCTACCTTTAATTCCAATTTTTGCTGGCTTATCAGCTTTAGGAGCTTTAGCTGGTGGTGCGGCTGGCATTGCAAAAACGGTAAATGATTACAAATCAGCTCAACAAAATTTGCGAGAGACAGAACGACACAATAGAACTATGGAGGGTTTAGCAGTGGGCAAGGGTTTATATATAAAGCCTTATAAAAACGGTAAAGGATTGTTTATAAAATCAACAAAAAACTGAACAAGAAGCTACCAAATCGCGCACTAACTAATGTAGACATCCAATACTATGCAAGAGACATCCCATATTTCCGAGGAGTATATATGAAAGATCAATTACCAAGGAAGCCGAAACGTATGGAATGTGGTATTGTTAACTTAGACGATTCTAAAAATGAAGGAACGCATTGGGTAGCTTATGTAAAAGTATATGACTATTGTGAATATTTTGATAGCTATGGAAATTTAAAACCTCCATTAGAACTGGTACGATATTTTAAGAATTGTAAAGTTTCATATAACTACACAAGATATCAAAAATTTAATACTGTAAACTGTGGTCATTTATGTTTAAAATATCTAAGAACTTTTTGGAATAAAAATATATAAAATGAATGCTTTTATTTTATTTCATTCATTTGCAAGATGTCACTCACTTTGTCAATAACTGGAAACTCATCAATTTTATCTACGTACTATCCTAATACGTTGCAACTCAATGGAGAATATGAGTGTGCTTTATTGCATTTTTCAACATTTAATTCTATACCAAATATTGATAAAAGTAATAACAAGTATTATTATGGCTCAAACGATGTTATTGAAATACCGGAAGGCACCTATGAATTGCAAGATATTTACGATTATTTAAAATCCGAAATAAAAGATGCCTCAATCAAATTACAATGTAATAACAATACTTTAAAAACTGCCCTATACTGTTCAAAAGACGTTAATTTTAAGAAAGAAAACTCTTTCAGTAGACTGTTAGGATTTGATAAGCAGGTTCTGAAAGCAAATAAATGGCATGTGTCACAACATCCAGTCAACATTTTACCGACGACCGTGGTAAGGATCGAATGTGACATTGTGAGCGGCTCTTACATAAACGGTGAACCAAGTCACATAATTCACGAATTCGCACTCAACGTATCACCTGGATACAGAATCGTAGAAATCCCGAAGAACGCAATATATTTTCCAATCAATCGAAACAGCATAAGCTGCATACATATCCGACTACTAGATATAAACAATCGTTTAATTAATTTGCGTGGTGAAGAAGTGCAGCTGTATTTACATCTTAGAAGAAAAAATGATTGACTACAATAAATATGTGTCTCATCAAATTAAAAATACCAGTTCTACTCAAGCTGCCTACCAAATAAGACGTCGTTCTAAGAGCAAAATAAAATTAACTAAAGACAATAAGATATTTCTCAGAGCGATCGGATTGATAAAATGAATATCTTAGACGTTTTATCCACTCCGACTTACGACAACAGTATAGAAGGAATCGAATTTCATTCGTACAAACCTTATGTAACGAGTTTCAACAGGAACGATGAAATACGCATACCTATCAACCAACAGGATCTGTACATATTACCATCAGCCAGCACTCTGTATTTGGAAGGAACCGTTATCGTTAGCAAAAAAGATTCAAAAGAGAAAGCTACTAGTGTCAATTTTACGAACAATGGACTACTCTTCTTGTTCCAAGATATTAGGTACGAATTAAACGGAGTGGAGATTGATAAAATAAAAAATGCAGGTATAACTACAACCATGAAATCATTAATATCAATGAATGAGAATGAATCAAA
This sequence comes from Caradrina clavipalpis, assembly GCA_932526535.1. Lineage (NCBI taxonomy): Eukaryota > Metazoa > Arthropoda > Insecta > Lepidoptera > Noctuidae > Caradrina > Caradrina clavipalpis. The sequence continues at coordinate 12,785,999 of OW052109.1, read as the reverse complement.
AATAGCTAGAGCTTGGGGTTGGAGTATCGATGGCATAAAAAATATTAATGGAGGAAGTTTTTCTGCGTCTATACCACTTCGGAATATCCTCGGTTTTGCAGAGGATTTTAAAAAAGTTGTAATAAATAGTAGACATGAACTAATATTATTACGAAGCAATACTAATTTGAACGCTGTAAAATTAAATACCGGCGAAATAGTGGAAGACATTCAAATCAATAAAATCATATGGCGCGTACCCCATGTTAAAGTATCGGACAAAGAAAAAATAAGTTTATTAAAACTATTGGAAAAAGATCGACCGCTTCAGATGGTTTTTAGAAACTGGGACCTATATGAATATCCCACTTTACCAAGAACTACAAAGCACACCTGGTCTATCAAAACTTCATCTCAAATAGAAAAACCGAGATATGTAATAATTGGTCTACAAACAAGTAGAAAAAATAATGCAAGTTCTGACATGTCGCAGTTTGATCACTGCTATGTTCGTGATGTTCGAGTGTACCTTAATTCGACATATTTCCCGTATGAAAACATCAATGTGAACTTCGCCAATAACAGAATTGCTTTATTATATGAGCAATACATCAGATTTCAACAGTCATATTATGGACGTTGTCCGGAGTCTTTATTAAGCGAGAAACAATTTAAAGAATTAGCTCCGTTGTTTGTTGTTGATTGCTCTAGACAGACCGATAATCTGAAGACTGGACCCGTTGTGGATGTAAGGGTAGAAATTGAGAGTGATTCAGAAATACCAGATCAAACTTCGGCATACTGTCTCATTCTCAACGATTGTATTGTTGAATACAAACCATTAAGCAACACAGTGAAGAAGTTATCATGAACGCGGATATTATCATTGTCGAACTCCAAGGATTCAAATATTTAAACAATAATTTTATTGTCAAAGAAGTGGCTATCGTAAGTAATGACCACACACAGACGTTCTTGGTTAAACCACCGCATTCGTTTTATTATTTAACTCAAGAAGAAAAGAAGCAGGTGCGATGGTTGGAAAGAAATCGTGGAATTTTCTGGAGTGAGGGCTTTATAGACTACAGAGAGTTTCAACACATCATCGTACCGTATTTAGAAAATAAAAAAATTATTACAAAGGGTTTGGAAAAGATTAAGTGGATTAAAGAGTTATGTGCAAACTGTGAAGTGATTGACATAGGTGAAAAAGGGTGCCCTAATTTTGCGACATTAAAAAAGAAGTTCTGTAAAAATAAAACTGATTTTAATTGTGTGAACCATAAAATAAATTGTGCATTGAATAATGCGGTGTGTATTAGAAAATGGTATGTGGATAATAATATGTCTATATTTAATTTATTTTAATTATTATTGTGTTGAACAGTTAATAAAAATGTAATTATCTACTTATGAGTGTTTTATTTAATATAATCAGGGTAACCTACATACCAAACTTTAAATGAGCTGTAGCAAAATGATATTTATTAAACGAATTATTGTAAGAAAAAATCCTTAAAGCAATTAACCTATAATAATATCATTACACTAGAGCTAATTTAGAGTTCGAGTATAAATAAGTGATACAAAATAAAACATAATTTAAATTATAAATGAATATACTTTTATTTATTTTCTAAATTATTTAAAATTATTACAAACTAATTATATCTACCAACCCAATAATCATAATACTGTCCCCACATGTTTTCTACGCGTACCTACATACTTAACATAAAAACTTGTGATGTATGAGCACTACCCAACAAAATTAAACTAAGAGATTAATATTATCTATTTACATTAAAACAATCTAGATATTTTATTTAATTTTTTTTTTTTTTTTTCTCTCTTTATTATTTTTTGTTTTTGATATTTTTTAACTTCTTTTGTATACATAAAAATGTAAAAAGATTATTACAATAAAACTTACATATATGATATTCTAATAATTTATACATCCAGAACTTACACAACATAAAAACCGATTATTATACCCTAATAACTATTATATTACTCACATATATTTATTTTTTATAGTAACTTATAAAGTAGGTACTTACAAAATAAAACATAATTTAAATTATAAATGAATATACTTTTATTTATTTTCTAAATTATTTAAAATTATTACAAACTAATTATATCTATCAACCCAATAATCATAATACTGTCCCCACATGTTTTCTACGCGTACCTACATACTTAACATAAAAACTTGTGATGTATGAGCACTACCCAACAAAATTAAACTAAGAGATTAATATTATCTATTTACATTAAAACAATCTAGATATTTTATTAAATTTTTTTCTCTCTTTATTATTTTTTGTTTTTGATATTTTTTTAACTTCTTTTGTATACATTTTTTTTTTTTTTTTTTTTTTTTTTTTACTTACATATATGGTATTGTAATAATTTATACATCCAGAACTTACACAACATAAAAACCTATTATTATACCCTAATAACTATTATATTACTCACATATATTACACTTATATTTTCTATAGTAACTTATAAAGTAGGTACTTACAAAATAATTACATCGCTTAATAATAACCACTGTCCCCACAAAGTTTTTTTGAAATTTTGTTAATTAACGATTGCGTCTCCTCCATAACATAGTCCACCGGTTCAGTCACTACATACTGCGCACTTAACATCACATTCTGATTGTCACTTGCAGGTTCTTGTTCACTGATATCCAACACTTGTACCTGGATCAGTCGTAATCCTTTTTTCTTCTCATTGTTTATGACATATGATTCACAATAATTAAGCAGAGATGACTTCTGTTTTATACACTCCCGTCTTGTTCTAGGCTTCTTGTTAGCAGGTCCGCAGTCTTGTCTTGCTCTAGGTTCCTTGTTGACAGGTATTTGTTGATCTTGGATATCTGGGATATGCCAGCTTAAACTCGGAGTCGGAAAACCATGACCGTATTGTGAGAAGTCAATAATATCTGGAGAATCGCACATTATTGATGATCTGAAACAAAGAATATTATAATTATTAATAATTATATCAAACACATAAATAAGACATAATTTTATAAGTACTTATACGCTTGTGCAATACTTACAATTTGTTTCGTTTTTAAGTGTGATGTGACCAGTCCGGCTGACTGCCTTGTGATGTATGTACTAATCATAATATATTATTATGAAATGCAAACTCCATAAAACCTTGCGATGTGAATCAATTTCATGTTTCAACAAGTTCAATCTGATGAGCACCTGATCGGTGTCAAATTCTACACCGCGCGAACCTCGACTCATGAGTGCTTTGTCATCAAAACTGGACATTAGGTACATATTTTATCAAGTTGGAACCTGTATCGACACACGGCGAGCCCTGTGTGCTTTGTCATCAGGAACAGAAATGAAACAGATGTACTTATGTAATGAATATACACAATTTTATTTATTCAACTTTATACTTTGTAGGCACATAATAGATAATTATATAAGTACCTACACTGTTTAGCTCTAACTAGTAAAAGGGACACCAAGAATACATACAATTTAGAATTGTATACATAATAAAACCAGGTTCAAAAGAAACTTCTATCGATACTATTTGAATTAAATTACACAGCAATACTACTTATTTCACATTTTAAAAAAGAGTAACAAACATCCATCGATCCACCCTACAGACTTTTTATAATAGTAAGTAAGACAGTAGGTAGGTTGAAAAATTATCTAACTTTCCATTTAGGACGTCATAAGTTTTACCATTCACAATCAATAAAAAACATGTTAAAAATATGTACTTATTACTTAAATATACTTGCGTTACCCCAGGCTAAAGTAGAAACTTTATCAAACGATAGCAATCGTTTATCATCATTGCTTGAAAGTGCTACTTTATTTAAGTCCTGAGTAAATATTTCGTGTTTTATTGATTTAAACAATACATTTTTTTTACGAATAACACTGCAATCATATAAAACATTTTTATAATCTAACATATTAAAATTTTTGGTAATACATTTTTTTGTACCTTTTGCCTTTTTAATTGTTTTGTTTAACGTTTTAATACAATAAAGCTTTGAGCGCAGTCCTACGAATTCTTTGATAATGTCACCACCCATTTCATCCTTAAACAGTCCTGGAACCTTCTTATTAATAATTGGTAAGTTATAGTCATTGTTACAGTCATAATTGCTGGTATCAAAATATTTTAGAAAGTGGAGCTTAAAGTCTTTATAAACATCATTACTCTGTACATCATATACTAGACTATCTGTGTCAGTATAGCATAATTCTATTCGGTTACCATAAAAAGGTTTAATGATGGAGTAGTGAAAGTTGTACATGTGAGCCTTAGATAATTCTAATACTGCAAACCCTATGTAAATTGGTTTATCAAGTATAATACGCACAGGTTTCATTTGGATTGCTACTAGATCATCAGAAAATACAGAGACGCTATGAAAATATGGGCTGGCTATCAATTTTTCAGCACAAGTAGTCTTTTTTGTTTTATTGTTCGAGTCACACCACTTGTTTACTAACTTAACGTCTATTCGGTGTTCATTATTTTCTAGGGTCTTTCCAAAAATACTATTATTCAATAATTTGAAAAAGTCTTGTTCAAACGTTGACTCTGCTTTTTGACGTAACTGGGTGTTAATATCAATATATTGCTTTAAAAAACTACTTTGTTTAAATATAATAGCGCGATGGATTCTTCTCAATACTAAACCGTGCTGTAAACATTTTTTTAAATGTACGTAATGAATAACATAGTAATATTTATCATACAAATTTGGTATTAGCTTTTTATTCTTACCACCCGGTGGTAAGCATTTTTCTGGACAAAAGGGAAAGTCATTGTGTTCCATGTGCAAATTCTCCGGATATATTAAATCAACTTCAAGGATGTAACCGTTTTCTGCAGTATCACTAATTTCTGCTAAGTTCAATTGTAAAAAATCTATTTCTTGTCTATTCATAAATCTAAAATCCGAATAGGGTAATGATTGACACATGCTATAACCGTATAAATTGTTACAATCTAAATAAATGATAAATGAATTAGGACGGGTTGGATCGTAAGTATCTAAATATTTATGATTGGCTTTGACATGTCTTTTGGAACACATACAAACACCTCCTCGAATACCTTTTTGTATCATTCTAAAAATTTCAACATCACTAATCAATTCTAATTGTACTCCTGTTTTTAAAAGCATTGCATCAAAAGATAGACTTGGTGCTGTAAGATAAAACGCGGGATCGAGATTGTAATGTAGTTTACAAGTTTTTCGAAAATTTTCAAATACATCTGTTAACAACAAAACATCTGTTTTGAGATACAAATCTGTGTACATACCCATGTTTTGAATATTAAATACTGACCAAACAGACCGAGCGTGTTCATAGTCCTCGTCGGTAATTGCATCATTTGTTAAATAGTTAAAAAAATATTTTTTTGAGGGTAAACACGTTTCTTCATAACGTTCCCATTGAGACATATAGTCATATGGATACACTCCTTTACGAGTGAGTAGGTTAAATTGTTTTTTATTAGGGAAATAAGATTTTAATTGTTTAAAGTCCTGTTTTTTCATTGTACTAACCAACTTTTCTAAGCTAGTTCCTAAAAACTTGAAAGAATCTACAAACCGAACTTGGATGCTTTCCCCGGTAGCAATCGGAATAAACTTAGTGAAAGAAATATAGTTTTCTTTTGTTTTAGGTATCACTTTTATAGATCCAGGAGCTTCACCTAATTCTTTTATGAAAAGATGGCAATCGTATCCAGACAAATTATGAAAAAATACTGGCAAAAATGATGGTAGTTTGTATTGTATGTTACAATAACTATGAGCTGCGCCGCGATATTTACCAGTCAAGTGACAATGATCGCGAACCCTATCGCCGAACAAGAAGTGTTCACAAATATGACATGTCAACGCGTTTTCAAAGTCGCGAGCATTTTCATTTGAATAAATCATAGGAACATTATTTTTTACAATATCGTAAATTTTTTGTGCATCTTTATAGATAGACTTCACAAAATTTGATACACAATCCGAACCGCGATAAGAAACGTAACGATTGTGGCTTTCGTCTAGCGAACACGTAATATGATAAGCGAAAGCTATAGGCACATGTCGCTGTCGCGTTACAGTACTCGCCTTAGTGGGGTCAGGGTCACAAGATTCATACCGTTCTAGCATTGTTTCAAAATCTGCGTATATAACAAATGGAACAATTTGCTTTCTATTATAATTTTTAAACTGTATGAAAGAACCCTTTGGAGGTAGTTCAGTGACAACACCTCCACAACTATGTGAACTAAGATCATCGCATGAATTAAAAAACATTAAACAAGCATCACAAAAGTACAGTTTACTGTGGTGTTTTGTTATTTGATTTTTAACAAGTCGCGGCAAGTCTTTAATGAGACAGTAATGTGACAAATTATCTCTTTCTAAATAAAGTAAATGAATCACCTTTCCGTTCAAGGCTTTTGGTTTGTAAAGCGGTCCTACGACGGTATTATTTTTTAAACCATAAATGTAAATGCAAATTTCGGGGTTATTCACTTCGAACCGCGCAATATCTGAGAAATTCACTGGAAATGACATATCCTTTACATTTAACACGTTACGAAAATCAGGGTAAGAAGATACTCTTTCAGGATGACTTTTAGCTGGATATAAAGCAGCAACAACAGACCACAAAAAACAATACTCGTCATTATTGTGGATATTAACACATGCTCTTTTCGATTTTATTGCAGAAGGCAATTCGATAAAGCCTGAACCATGCAACGGTTGATATTTGTTAACATTGACTTCCAAATGAGAACTGCTCAAGAACGTCCATCCACTGTCTCGGTCCTGAAATTCTTCTATCTTTTTTGATAAAATGTTTTTTACTTGAGTTAATAATGATTCAATTTCATAATTCTGATGCAGAGTAAAGTTTTTTGTGGCAAATGATTTCATCTCCTGAGAATCATTTTTAAACATTAAAAATAAAGCAAAAAATTCGAAATTAACTTTTAGACAAGTATGATCTTTAAGAGAAATATTAATTAACGTTTTAATTTTGTCCCAAATATTAATAAGAAATGGTTGTAGAGAACTATTCTCAGACGGATCGACAATTCTATAAGAAGCTATACGATTACGAAATGCAGAATGTATTATTTCAACACCTTCGCAAAAATGCGAAATAGTTTTGTTTTTATGATTAGTACTACGTAGGTGACCTGTCCAGTGACTGCGCTCAACAGATGTGTTACAAACAGTACAGAACGGCATTTTAAATTAAAATAGTTTTAAACTTACTATTAGATGTAGCAATGTACTATTTTTACGATTATGATTTACGATCGCAGAAATACAAAAACATCTGGTGCCCCAACAACTTAAATATTTATTTTAAACTAATATTATCACTATAAAAGACAGGCTCAGAGTTATCAAAAAACTCATGAGCCCGTCTCATAAAAACTTGTAACCCGTCCCACTGCGGCGTGTTCCGGTTAAGCTGCACTTTTAGTGCCACCGAGGCTTTCTTCCACCGCTCCTCTTTTGGGGTGGAGGCAACTTCAGCCTTATTGTAAACTTTAACCTCCACGTAGAAGTCCCCGGATACGTCTGCCGTTCGCCGCACTTTACCGTTGGCGACACGGCTGATGAGTGACGAACCGAAGTCCGCAACTGAGGTTTTGGTGGGAACGTAGTTCTCCAAACCAAAGAGGTCCGAGCTCAAGCTGCGCCTTTTACTGTAAACAATTTAACACATTATTTATTACATTTATTTTTTAATATTGACAAATTGATGGTGTATTACTCTTCTGTTGAACCCTACGGGGATAGAAAGCATGATGTTCTGTTATAATAATTTAAATACCTCATGAACTAACTGTAAACATTCCTACAAGGAATATAATTGGAAATTGATTTCAGAGCTCTCTTCGTTGCAGTTCTAAATCCACTAACCAACGTTTATCGGTGTATAACATTTTAATTGACATAACATATACAACAAGCACCTAAAGGTAAAAGCGGTAACACAAAATTACCTTGACTTCGGTACGGACGGTGTGGTGCTCTCGGAAGCTTTGCGCTTCGACACCTTCTTCTTTGGTTGCGGCTTCGGCTCGGCTACAGTTGCGGACTGTGACTGGTATTCTGAATCGGAGTCAGACCTGAAATGGATCACATAAAGATTAATTTTGTAACTAATAACTATGACTTAAGTTTCGGTAATTGACAATAACGCATCGCGGCAACAAATAAGGTTCATAATAGCGATACGTTTGATGTTAGTTGAATCGGATAACCACAAAATAACATTAATTTTGAAGTTTTCTTTAAATTGTGAGAAAAATACATGGCTCAGTGGAATAATTTATGGACATGTCTATAGTTCATGAAATTCCCTATAATGTCATTACATAAAATTATATGGTTTACGCTCAAAATTCTAACATCTATGCGATGAAATTAAGGCTAACCAATACACCAGCCGGCAGGCAGAAACCAGGTCCGTAGCTGGGTAGCGATTAGTACATTAGTAAATTCAGTAAAATTAGTAGTACTTACTTACATTTTATAGTTGAAGGTAACCGGTGGTTATCACTGGAAGATACTGCAGCGAATGTAATATTATGATCAAAATTGATTGATTTTATACATAAAAAAATACCATTTCAGCAATATTTATCCCATTACAAAATTAAACCTTAACTACATATCTTGACAGTTGTATGACTAATTTATGTTACTTACGTCTAATTAAACCGTAGTGATTGAAAATCACTTCCGTCTAATTGCAATTTTATCGTGAGAAATGAAATATAAAACCAGCTTTTTTCGCTCGCCGACAAAGACGATACATGACGCTTATGATTAATACATTAATATATAATAAAGTATTGTATGTTTGTTTAATAAAATGTGATGTAAAACTTCGCATGATGACATGTGAACTAAAAAATAAAAAATCATTTTTTGACGGAAGAGAGCTGAAAGAAAAATATCCTGAAAACATTTTTTGTGCAGAATAATCCATGTAAACAAACTCGCGGCAAAAAGTTAGTCACTTATATGCTACAGTAAAACTTGACATTAACGTAAATAAGTAATATCATCTAACGACTAAAACGAACTTTTTATTATCAATTCATGCATAAGTTCAGTAGGTAGGTACTAGTATTTAGATTCATCTTTCAAACAAACCCTAGATTGTTAAAGAACTATCAATGTATTTTGTAACATTTTATGTTTTCTTATATGTTTTATGCTTGTTCAGTATGTATTAACCAAAAACTTGTATGTCTGGTGTAAACTGCAAGTATAGGTTGGTTATTTATAAATAAATATAGCAAATAAACAATATAAAATAATTAGCAAAGTTATCAAAGGAACATCCTCTATTTAAATGATTTGCATTGATTATGAAGTTCTATAAAATACCAATTTTAATCAGAGACTGCGACATGCACAGCGATCATCTTACAGCTAAATTGTTGAATACATGGGAATGACTCAATCATATACCTGGTACAACAAAGTTCGAACACTGCAAATTTACATAATGCAATTTTGCAGTCTTTGCGATTGTAAAGAATCACGTACACTTATACTGTGAAGCTTAACACGGTCGCCGATCCGACGCCGTCGTCCGGCGGTTTAAAAGGAGTATGGTACAATAGATGATCACGGGACGGCACACGAACCGTTTCGATGGCAATTGTATAAGTGTGCGATGATCTTAATCAAGCGCAACGCAGAGTATATAACAACAGAACATTTCAGAGCTACCAGTGGTAGTTGTTTGTTAACATGTGAGGTAGTGTTAGCTGTATGAATTAATTAAATTAAAATTCAGATGTCCTTGGTGCCCAATCTGGGGTCATAGAAATAGAATGTATGTGTGTCTGAAGATGCATAATATTTCTTGCTCTGTGAAGAGACATGAGACAATCTGTCCTGAATTTTAGGCTAATGGTTCTAACAGCGAGCACACTTATTTGTTAACATGTAAAACTGTATGAGTTAATTAAATTAAAATTTGGATGTCCTTGGTGCCCAATCTGGGTCATAGAAAAAGAATGTACGTGTGTCTGAAGATGCATAATATTTCTTGCTCTGTGAAGAGACATGAGACAATCTGTCCTGAATTTTAAGCTAATGGTTCTAACAGCGACCACACTTATTTGATAACATGTAAAACTGTATGAGTTAATTAAATTAAAATTTGGATGTCTTTGGTGCCCAATCTGGGTCATAGAAAAAGAATGTACGTGTGTCTGAAGATGCATAATATTTCTTGCTCTGTGAAGAGACATGAGACAATCTGTCCTGAATTTTAGGCTAATTGTTCTAACAGCGAGCACACTTATTTGTTAATATGTAAAACTGTATGAGTTAATTAAATTAAAATTCAGATGTCCTTGGTGCCCAATCTGGGGTCATAGAAATAGAATGTACGTGTGTCTGAAGATGCATAATATTTCTTGCTCTGTGAAGAGACATGAGACAATCTGTCCTGAATTTTAGGCTAATGGTTCTAACAGCGAGCACACTTATTTGTTAACATGTAAAACTGTATGAGTTAATTAAATTAAAATTCAGATATCCTTGGTGCCCAATCTGGGGTCATAGAAATAGAATGTACGTGTGTCTGAAGATGCATAATATTTCTTGCTCTGTGAAGAGACATGAGACAATCTGTCCTGAATTTTAGGCTAATGGTTCTAACAGCGAGCACACTTATTTGTTAACATGTAAAACTGTATGAGTTAATTAAATTAAAATTTGGATGTCCTTGGTGTCCAATCTGGGGTCATAGAAATAGAATGTACGTGTGTCTGAAGATGCATAATATTTCTTGCTCTGTGAAGAGACATGAGACAATCTGTCCTGAATTTTAGGCTAATGGTTCTAACAGCGAGCACACTTATTTGTTAACATGTAAAACTGTATGATTAATTAAATTAAAATTTGGATGTCCTTGGTGCCCAATCTGGGGTCATAGAAATAGAATGTACGTGTGTCTGAAGATGCATAATATTTCTTGCTCTGTGAAGAGACATGAGACAATCTGTCCTGAATTTTAGACTAATGGTTCTAACAGCGAGCACACTTATTTGTTAACATGTAAAACTGTATGAGTTAATTAAATTAAAATTTGGATGTCCTTGGTGCCCAATCTGGGTCATAGAAATAGAATGTACGTGTGTCTGAAGATGCATAATATTTCTTGCTCTGTGAAGAGACATGAGACAATCTGTCCCAAATTTTAGTTTATTTGTTAACATGTAAGCTAGTGTCAACTGTATGAGTTAATTAAATTAAAATTTGGATGTCCTTGGTGCCCAATCTGGGTCATAGAAAAAGAATGTGTGTGTACCTGTAGGTGCATGCTATTTTTTACTCTGTGAAGAGACATGAGACAATCTGTCCCAAAATTTTAGTTTACTATATTCGTAAAGTTCCATTAGTAAACGAAATATGTGTGAAACTGACTGTGAAGTGGTGTGGAATAGGCGCCAATCCAGTATTAACGCAAACGCAAATTCAAACGAAGTGAGACGTAGGAACGATAAGTAATAAAACGGAATTGTTGAACGGCGCCCACTCCGTCGGATATTATTGGGCATTCTACCACACCGTGAGTGACGGAGGCGAACGGAGTGAGCCGATGGAACGGAAGGTGGGGTAGAATGCCCAATAATATACTACTATCTTATCTCAATAAAATTGAGAAGGCAACGATACTCTGCAATCTAAGTGCCATCAAAACAAACCATGTAAAAATAAATAACAATTTTAATAATTGAGATGTTGTTTAGACTAGGCCATACCAGTTTATCCTAGAGTGTATGTATTTATATCAGGATCAACTAGTTTGGCCTAGCCTTAACTGGTTTATCCTATCGGGCTTAGGACAACCTAGTTTGGACCAGGCTATACTAGTTAATCCTATCGCGCATAGGAAGAACTACATAGTTTAGCCTAGGCGAAACTAGTTTGTCCTGAAATCGGGTTTGGCCGGTAACATATAGCTTTCTATTAGTGAAAGTTGTAATCAGAATAATACTTCCAGAGATTAACTCCTACAAACAGAAACCTTACCTCTTTATAAGTATTAACTAGCTTCTGCCTGTGATTTCGTCCGAGTCAACGTTGATATTATATTATACCACATTTTGCCAGAATAATAAGTTGGCTATGTGCTATCCCAGACTATACTATCTTTGTGCCAAATTTCATCCAGATACGTTCAGCTGTTCTGGCGTGATTAAGTAACAAACATCCATTAATTCTCACGTGTTAGTAGGATTATAAAATAAGAAGTCAACCTGGACACGGCTTGCTCATCTATTAACAGGTGTCATGTTTAACTTTTCCAGGAGTTTGAGAACGCAACATCAGCGCTGCCCGCGTGGCCCACGTCGACGGTGCTGCCTCACATTTCTGACGAGAACGACACGCTGCCGTCAGAGTGCCTCTACAACCGGATCATGTTCAGCAAGAACTACTCTTATTATGTGCAGGTAAACAGAATATACTGTCAAAGATTCTGGAGGTGTTAAGTACTAAATATCAACGTAATGTAACGTAATTTAATGTCAGACAGTTTATGATAAAAATCAGGCCCTGGTTGGATGATTTCCATTTTTCTAAAATCAAACTTACTCAATTACGTAGTATGGCTCATAGTTTATTGATAACATATCAATCTGTGAGGCTCTGCTGGCTGTTTGAATGGATGACCGTTTATTTTACACATTGACTCCATTCAGGGTGTACATTGAGGCCTTCCGTAATCCATAGATCAAGGACACGGTAAACTGTCAATCATGAGTAATGTTATGATAACATATCTAGATAAGACGGACACATCAAAAGCCATTGTCAAAACCAGAACACTCATGTAATACCAATTCCATTGCTTATTCATTACTTGGATTGTTATTGTGAATTTCTACCAATCTTTCGATACCCAGTCAGATTACTGCTGAATACTGCTAGGCAAGGCAAGGCAAATGAGTCGCCTACCCACCTCCTAGTCCCAAACAGCAACATAACAGCCCCCCTCCCGCAGGAGTGCCTAGGTCCCGGGCCGCCCGCCACGTTCGTGGTGACGCACTGGGGCGCGCGCCGCGCCGTGCTGTGGGACGGCCGCCCGCTCAGCACCAAGTTCGCTGCGTTAGCGCATCCGCAGGTCAAGGACTTTAGAGTTGATGTGAGTACTTATATCGAGGGTATAGTGCTAAAACCCAATAAGTGACAAAAAATCAAAAATTGGTTTTTTGGTCCATCTTAATGCGTTTTTTGCGCTCTTTACAGTGGTGTAATCAAATAAGCAGATTTTACAGTATCAAGCAAATTACATGATTTAATAACCCAATAAAGTGCCTATGTTTAGCCATAACGGAAAAACCAAAACACAATAAAGTGTGTTGACTTTCTAAATGCTATTGTTGTTTTAAGGTTAAACCACATAAAAGGATTTATTTGCTTTAAGTATTTATACTTTTCATTTAAAATTTCATCAAGGCATATGGCAATACCCATTATTCATATTTATTGGGTTTTAGCTTTAGTTGACTAAACAAGAAAACATACAAAAAAATAAAAACTAAAACCAAATAAAAATACTTATCGGGTTTTACTGTTAAATTATATTTCGAAATAAACAGTTAATATTTAGTTATTTGGTACTTGCTTATTTCGTCTACCGACTTTCTTTAAACCTTGTTTGAGGAAGAACCCAATAAATCATGTTTTACCAGGTTTTACCCACAATAAATACGCTATTGTTGACAGTTTGCGACCAGCTTCGTACAAGAGCACGTGACACGCGAGTATTTTTTTTAATTATTCTATTTAGTGCAGATTATTTGGGTTGAACACTTCGATTGGTGAACGAGGAAGACGACTTGTACGTGCAACTAGCTTGCAGGAAATCCTCATGGACTGCCTCCGCCTCAGGGAAGGCGGAGTGGTATGTCGGACACCTACTGATTAAAACCCTAGAGTATTCTTTTAACTACCATTGGCCGGGACACGGGTATCGCTCTGAGCACCCCAGCAGGTATTGGCCCGCCACCACCACAAAAATCGGACCCCATCCCATAATGGGGCCCGATTTGTGGTGGCTCACGCCATCGGCCACACTAACTCCAGAAAAGGCGCGCGGGGAACACAACGCTCGATTTACTCTCGGTCCTGTCTCTGTTCGGGCGACGGACCGACCCCATTTCATAGTAGATCACCGGGCACCTTGAAATGAGGCCTATGGGCAGCGGACTGGGGGTCGGTCCGCCGCCCGAACCGCCTGGTGCGTCCGCTCTTGGTGGGATAGGAGGAAGTAGCCTCTATCTCCCATTTTACCGCCTCTTTGGCGGCCACCACCTTCTCACAGAAGAATGCGACGGCGTCCCAAGCACTGTAACTCCCAACAATGGACAGAACAACGTCCGGAGCGAGAGGTTACACGCAGTTGTCGCGATATGCGACCCGGCCAAGTACAACGATACAAGTACTTCCCAAAGCACCCGTGTCCAAAAAGCACCTGCGTCAACCGGAAGGTAAGGGCACCATGACACCTCTCCAGCCACTTTATCCACATGCTGCCGTTGTTCCGTGCCCTGCGCTGGGTCGCCCAAGTCGATCCTCCCATTCCGCCACCAGGATCTGGCGGAGCTCTGCTCTTTGTGCCTCGTACTCTCGAGCCCATGATCCCTACGTAGAGCCTCCGGCAGGTACAAATGCCCCATCGAGATTGGGCAACAACAGTGCGAGAGCAGCCGTCGTGCCCATTTATTGGGGGCCAGGGAAAACATGGATTCTCTGATTTTTGCAGGCCACGAATCCTTCCAACGACTTTTGCGACCCCAGCTGTCACCAGTATTGTCGCTAACCGGTGTGACTTCCCCCGTGCCGTCACCAGTATGTCATCAGCATAAGAAGTGACGCCGACGCTGTGTGAGAAACACACTGCGCAAGACCCAGTATTAACCGATGTTCCACAGAGGCGGGCCAGAACCGATCCCTGTGGAACACCACACATCATCTCTCGCCGACCCCATCTTTCCTGGCCCGGGTATAGAGAGGCCAGTCAACTGACTACCCTCTCTGAAAGGCCCTGACTATACGGCAGATCGGCAGAGGTAGGTAGGCACCTTAAGATAAAAGAGCGCCTCCCTGATGCAACTCCAGGGCGTTAAAGGCGAAGTGTTGAAGGCGTTGGCGATGTCCATGTGAGACACCGCCGAGACAACCTCACCCGGGGATACTGCTTCATCCACAAGGACACCGGCGCCCCCGGCGAAAACCAAACTGATTGTCCGCCAGGTCCGCCCCTTATTCCTCAGGTGTCGGACGGGGCGGTCTGCAATTATTATTCTTTAAAACAGTTTGCCCACCTCGTCCAACAACACGACGGGGCGGTATGCGGACGGTGAGTCGGCCGGGTGCCCCGCCTTCCTAAGCAAGACCAGCTTACTGGTTTTTCAGCGGATTGGAAACTGGCCCCGCTCCAAACATGCGTTTTAGAGCCCCGTTAATCGGGGCCAAAGAGCCCCCAGGGCGAAGACCCATACGCGACCTGGTATGCCGTCGGTTCCCGGAGCGGTGTTTTTGGCCTATAGCTTTTCGACCTATCGGTGCGACGCAGTTTTTCTCCACGTCCTGCTTTTAAGAGCGACGAGGAGTAAATAAATCTTCGCTTTTTTGTTTAATTTCTACTAAATAAATTTTGATAAAAGTACAATAAATATTTTATTTGTTTTGAGGTAAAACCCAATAAGTCGGTACCCAGTGCAACTTATAATTTTTTTATTAAAAAAACATACCACTTAAAAATTTAAAAGTTCTTTTTAATATTAATTGAATTTATACGCTTCTAGGAAAAATAATAATAAAAAATATTTTATTTATATTTCATAAATATTTTTGTCCTTGAACCTTTAGCATTGAATATCTCGAAAGTAACAATTTCATACTTATTGGGTTTTAGCACTATACCCTCGATATTACCATTTACCAAAACCGGAAATTAATAAAACTTGCCTTTTATTGACCTATCATAGAGCTAAAGCCTTTTCCCATACAGAGAAGTTTTATCACCACTGTACAGGCCACAGGGATTGTCAATTTCAGATTCTTAAATTATTTATTTCAATTTTTTTTATTATGATATTATATGTCCAGCTGCATCCGGTTCGACTGGAAGCCGACCCCAACATAGTTGGGAAAAGGCCAGGCAGATGATGATGATATATGTCCAGGTTTCCTCACTATGATTTCTTTCGCCGATTCCAGTGTTCAAAATTAAAGATTGATTGTTAAAAAGTACTCCAATTAAAGTTATTTTAGTACATAGTGAGTTACAAAAATAAAGGATAGAAGAGGCATCCTATTGAAAAACAGCAGATTTTTATCTTCGTGAACCGACGAAATCAGTTAACCCTAAATGGTGTATATAATCATGTATGTAGGTACTTCCAGCCCGCAAGCATTAATGACAATCAGAAGAATCAGAATTAGTTTATTTATTTGCCAATAATGTAGGTATATAAACTAGATGTTTTATGTCAATAAAATTGTCCCGATACATTTCACCTTTCGGCATGCAATCATCAAATATTATAGTAAAACATTAATACAGTGCAACCTTAATATAACGTACCTACCTCAATATAACGACTTCCTCGATTTAACAAATTCTTCGTAATCCCCTTGAATTGTCCATAAGAGTCAATATAAAATATACCTTTACATTGCGAACATTCTTTGCGTACAACCTCTTTATAACGAATTTTCAACTATCAAGAAAAAGTATTCATACCTCTAATTAACGAATTTTGCCAACCCAAAACCTTTATATAAAGTTTCCACCAATAATATAACTCTTAATCTTAAATGTGATTCATGTCTCGACATGTTTCGACACGCTTTTGTTTGTAAAGTAATCATTGTTGTTTTGATGGAAAGTAATGTAAACACCTCTGCTCGTCACTATTGTTAAAGATTTAAGTTAAAATGGCTCAGAAACGTAAAAGGTGTTCCTTATCGGTCGCAGAAAAGCGAAACATCATTAATTATGTTGACGAAAAAATTAGACATACCTAGCTAATAAGTTCGGGATTCCCGCAAGTACCTACATTGGCTACAATTTTAAAATTTAAAGATAAGTTTTCAGAAGAAAGTGGTTTGAATGTAAACAGTAAAAGATTAAAATCATGCGAGTTCAAAGACGTAGAGGAATGAGTAGAAGTTGTTCGCTATAACAAGATAAGTACGTATGTTCCAGGTGCAAGCGTACAGAGCGGCTCGCGTGCGTCTGCTGCTGCCGCCAGGGTTCAGGGAAACGGACGACCTGCCTCTACCGCTGGTGCTGCATGTGTAAGTAGAAGTACTTCTGATACTTCACGGAACAAGTTTCAACTAGCAACTTTTAATGTCCGTATATTCAAATCACAACCTTACCTTTTTATGGTGTGAAAACGTTCATAATTAAGAAGTGTGTATTATTTTAGTAGTAGTAGTAGAGCTCTTTGTGAAGGAACTCGTCCGGGAAAGTAATATCACCATACCTATTTCGGCCGCAAACTATCGTTGCTGTGCTTGAAGGATATGGGTGCCGGTTAAATTACAGGCACATGAGACATTTCAACTTTTTGTCTCAGGGATGGCAACGCATTTGCAACTCCTCTGGTATTGCCATATTAATAAAAGTACACTGTGGGTATCGCAGATCGCTTTCCCTTTTTTTCGCCTTTTCGCGCGGTAGTGGCGCATGTAGATTATTGTTATTGTTATTTTTTATTTTTGTGTTGTGCGTCGCTTTCGCAATAATAAATTGTTTTTCTTTCTTTCTTCTTTCTTTAAGCAGTGGCGACCACGTATAATCAAGTAGGCCGTGGGTTTGTTCGCTATCCAAGGAAAAAAAAACGCTGCTAAATAATACCTCCTCACAAAATATCTTGTGTGCAATATTAGATTTAATATGAATAGGCTATAATGAATTGTATCATAATACTACTTGCCTTTATAATAATAGTCATGAATCGTCCTCAGGTCAGCTCAGCCTGGTGGTCAGCTGGTGACAGAGCGGTGGAAGCCCAGCTGGGGCTGGTACCTGGCCGCCGCGAGGAACTTCATCGTCGCTGAGATAGACGCCAGGGGCTCCGGTGGACAGGTGACCCCACTTTCCTCCTAAGGGACTAATTACACTTATTCAGTTCAATACAGCTTTTAACTATAGAAAGTGACAGATTTGAATCGCATCCGCAGCACCGTAATTAGCCTTTTGTGCGCTCTGTGCGAGCTTCTATGACGGCACCCTTAAAATATATCTGCCCCCCTAGCCAAGTCACAAACGATAAACGCAAACGCTGAGTAGGCTTTAATAGATCTTCAACTTTATATGCTTGGTTTTAAGTTGAAGATCTAATGAAGATTGCATAGCGTTTTCGTTCGTTCCAGTCGCTAACGCTTAGAAATCTTTAATAGATTTTCAACGTAAGGCTCTTGGATATTAAGTTGAAAATCTATTGGTACCTACCGAGCGTTTACGATTATCGTTTGTGACTTGGCTAGGGGGGCTGGTCCTGAAAGCTGAACGCATGCGTACGCGTCTCCACACTGGACTGATGTTTTCTAAGCACAACCGCCGAATTGAGCTGAATAAGTGTATTTAGTCGCTCACATGGACATATTGTGAGTCTTCTGCCTATAGTGACGGAAACTGACGAATACGAGACGAAAGTGGTCAAAAATGGATTTAAAATTTACAGGGCGAGGAACTCAGAACAGAAATCTATCACAAGCTTCTGTCGGTGGATGTTGAAGATCAAATAGCAGTATTATCGTAAGTATTTTTGAGCTGAATGAGGTAACTAAGAATATCCGACGAACCATATGAAGGGCAATATTCTACTAACTAAAATGACGTTCAAATTCAAGTTGCAAGTTTAATTCTCAAGAAGGCCAATCCTCGCAACTAAAATGTTTAAAATCTAGTCACAATCTTCTTAGTGAAAATCAGTGGTAAAATCTGGTCAAAGAAAGCTTTAGAGGTATTTTTTACAAATAGAGACTAAGATGTGAATACAGCTCTTGTTTATAAAAGTAAAAAAGTCAAAGCATTTATTTCAATAGATCATTTAGAGGCATTTTGAATTATTAAGAAGTTATACAGAAACTTGCAGCTAGTTGCTCGTTCCAAAACGAATCTGCTAATATTCTTTATGGAGAAGAAAGAGCAAGAAACTCCATGGACACTCTTTTCAATAAGGTTTACATTCTCGATTTGAATAATAGTCCTATAGCAGAACTTGTGGGACAGCTCAAGTGATGATCACAGTAACGAGCACTATATGTCCACAGCTACCTCCGCGACAACTTGAAGATGGTGGACGGCGCGCGCGTGGGCGCGTGGGGGCGCGGGTACGGCGGGGGCGCGGCGGCCGCGCTCGCCGCCGGGGACGCGCGCAACGTCACGCGCTGCCTCGCCGCCGTCGCGCCGCTCACCGACCTGCGGCACCACAGTGAGATACTGCTGCTAATCAGCCTGCTGCATATATTTACGATGCTACAATAATGCCAGCCTGTTAATAGCCCATTTTTAGGGCGAAGGCCTGTTCTTATAAAAAGAAGGCAAGAGCTTTAATCACCACGCTTGCTTAAAGCGGATTAGCTGTTTCAGACGTACAGTCCAGGTTTTCTCACGATGTTTTCTTTCACTGATGTACGTGAAGTCCAATATAAAAAGACATGAAATGGAAAAAGTCATATTGGTTGCCCGTGTCTGGTTGCCAATCCACAACCTCACACATGAAAGTAACTAGTGGGCCATCATGACATTTGTATTGTATTCACTACGCTATAATTTGAAAATTATTATTTCTACATTGAGAATTAATGAGGTTTGAAATTCTGTTAGTCCACTGTATTAATCAATCTTGACTTCTACGTAATTACTGTCCCATGGGACCTTATTCTTCACCATACTGTGTTCCCCAGATTCGTACTGGACGGAGCGGTACAGCGGCTACGGCTCGACGTGGGCGGGCACGCTGGGCGTGAACGCGGTGTGGCGCAAGGCGGGCAACCTGCCGCCGCGCCGCGTGCTGCTGGCGCACGCCGCCGCCGACCTCACCGCGCCGCCGCACCACGCGCTCGCGCTCGCACGCGCGCTCATACGGAACACCGCGCTCTACACGCACCAGGTGGGAGCCCTCATCCATCTTCCTCAGCAGCTAAAACGTCGCTGAAGAAGGCCAACGATTGACAACGATTTGACGAACACCAATGTTTGACATAGCCCAGCGAGTCAGGAAGTTGAAGTGGCGGTAACGGCCGATGGAATGGCAGACGAATGGAGACCATGCACCGGCAAGTGCAGCGTAGGACGTCCACCCACAAGGCGGAAGGACGACCTGATTAAGAAAGCAGAAAAAGAAAATTTCCAAAAGCACCAATTGGTAGCGGCCTGCATCCAGCGTCTTCCTGCAGTCTTAATCAGGTTGTCCGTCTACTTTAGCCGTGGACGGCCTACGCTGCGCTTGCCATTGCGTGATCTCCATTCCAAATCTGTGCGGCCCCATCGGCTATCAGTTCAGCCTGACATGTACCTTGCCCAATGTCATTTTAACTTGCTGATTCGCTGGACTACATCAGCAACTTTGGTTCGTCACTCATATTTACAATTTATTCCAGGTGTACCCAGACGAAGGTCACAGCTTCGAGCGCTCCACGATCCACCTCCACAAAACCATGGAGCAGTTCTTCGACGAGTGCTTCGGGCCGGTGGAGGTGGCGGACTGGGACACCGGCGGCGTCGGAGGCCTGTTCCCTTTCAGGGACTAGTCCTACGACTAGGGGAACGGCGAGGCCTCCCCTTGAACCTTCGGAAAGAAGTCGATGTAATTCCACTCATGGTTGGCGGAAGATTTTTGATGATGATTGTTTTATTTCTGGGTGCTGTTTGGACCACGTTAGGTAGATGAGATCGGATGTTGGTTAAAGTAAGATTGTACTCGAATACTTAAAGGGAAAAAAGCATATACAATCGAATAAAACTGTGGGGGTTCTTTGATGTAACCATAGAAAACTTTGAGAAACGTACCTATGAGTATAAGTACTGCTAAAGGATTTTTATCTATCATGATTCAAACATATCTTGAAATAGATATGCTCAAAATCAACAGCGTAATTGAATTTATCAAAGTAGAGAGTTAAACTACACTAGATCCTCTAAAAATATCTATATCTTCCGCCAAAACAAAACTCATTCATCATTACATAAAAAAGGCATGCAAATTGCATATTCTTTCTATCAGAATTAACACGACATGGGTGGCTACAGCAATATTAAAATTACAGACATTGTATGATGTGAAAAGATGCCTACTATATTATTAATAAAAAATTAAAAAATGGTGCGATGCAATAAAATCATACTTTTCGCTACTCGACAAGAGATGGCGCGCATTTGAATTTCCTCTAATCGAGTAGTGAGGAAAATTCTTGGCAATAAAATGAAACGAAGAGCGACAAAAATCTAGAAAATAAAATGTTTTTTGGCAAGATTCGATAAATGTATTAAAAATGCCAAATTTTGACTTCCATAATTTGAAAATGTAAAAATTAGAAAGCGTGTTTGTGTCTAAAAGAAAATGATTTTGCGTTCTGTGCGTAAATACAGAATGTTACTATATTTTAGCTAGATAAATCTTTTTGACAGATTCATTTATGTACTTAAAAATGAGTTATAAAAAGCAAATAAAAAAATCGATAAAACCATGTTTTTACCACAACCTGTACCCGAATACCCTTGAAAATACGGTATTTCAGTATTTTAATAAAAAAGTACCCACAAATATCAGCTGTTGTGTAGCTAGGTGTGTCCAAGAGAAAAAAATCTATTTATTTATTGAACCAACGGAGAAATTTGTAGATTACAAATAAGTCAAGAGTATTATTTAAATTAAAACATGGTTTTAAACGTATCTAAAATATTTCAGTAATGGTGCATAACTGTGTTTGCAGTTATAAAATAACAATTGATATAATTGTGTAAGCCTAAATACGTCGCTAACTAGATAAAAATAAAACAATAAATGTTTACGGTCGTTGGTGTGTTAGAACATTATATCGTATTAATTTTAAATAAAATATTATTATGTGAATATTATGGTTTGTGGACAATTTTGTGCAAAGTAATTATTGTAAATTCAAATAAAATGAACATTCATCGTATACTTGTTATTATTCTGTACATTTTAGTAGAACACAAGTAGGTAATTAAAACATAAATCCTTGCATTTTTTATCATTTATTTAATTCTCTACGTCAAACGATTAAACCTACAATATGACATTCCTTTAAGCAATACGACATTGCGTTAACTGTCACTTCTGTAAGCCAAATTTGTCCACAGATTAAATAAAAGGGATGAAAGATATCCCTGAAAATTTTCTTATGATTACTATAAGGAGAAGATAACTTATTTTAGTGTATAATGTATCAACTTTTATCTATCTATATATTTCTATGTCGCTTTCAATGTCAGAGAAGTAGCTTTAAAAGTATACTTAGGCACGTTAATGTCTAAATGAGATATTATTTAGTTTTGACTATTCCAGTCGTAAAAATCTAGTCACTTAGTCTAAAATCTATGTATCTGTATAATTTGGGCACAATGTCTTGATCTCTTTCCAAATATTATTATGACTTTAGACCTTACTTCATAATGTAGTACAATCATGGTTTGTAGTTATCATAGATCGACTTCTTTGGGTACCTTACTACAAGGATGTTGTACCTATTTAACTTGTAACTTGGAGCACAAACATCCAGCTCCTATGAGGTTACGAACTAGTCATTTATTTCATTTGCACTGCATAATAAAAAATATGATTGCTGCTAAATATCTGAATGCCAGTAGTTTTTCGTCAGACTCTACCTCATTATTTCATGACGTGAAAAAAATCCTGTGCAGACTTATTTATATGTCGTGTTAATTCTTTGTAGTATTTGTAATCCAATGTCGTAAACGGTGGTAACTGGCTGGCATTCAAACACTTCTTCCCCTCTTGCGCCTTCCTCACTATTCTAAAACTCAAAGTTAGTTTTAAATCTTAATTATTTTGTTATAAACTTATAAAGATAAGTTTTAAAATTATGGATTTGTTAAAAAATAATAATATTCGATCGATGTTGAGACTTAAATTATTAAGAATGTGATAGGTGTTTTTAAATAATTTATATTATAATTACTGTAACGATTAATTGGAATTTATTATATTTTAATAATTATGTATCCATAATGGTGGGTAACATAGTAGTTAAAATGTAGTTTATTCCTGCTATTTGTCCAACAGTATTTTTGTAATTAATGAACAAGACCATTATTCAGTTTTGATTTATAAAGTTACAAGTTCTAATACCTTAATTCTAATTATTATTTGAAAGAATTGATTGCAACTTACTTAAAAATGAAAGATAATAACCGCATAATCAGAATATAGATCAGCAGCCGGTCTTCCGACCAACAGACCAATGAGGCAGGCTAATGAGATTGAAACATAATTAAAATAACACGTACTTAGGTTTAATCATTTTGATCTATTAACCGAAGGTTAATAACTTATTAGCTTTATGGCCATAGCTTAAAACTAATAGAATGACTGACTGTAAGAGGCCGTTTAAATAACAAATAGCTTGTAATTTTCCTGAATACGACAGTTCGTTAAAAATGTATATGTCGTATGACACATAATTAAAATATAAAATGGTGTCATGTCGTTATATTATTATTATTTTAAAATCTAAATAAATGAAGAACTTGTAACTTTCTAATATTTAAACGGACAAATTCTAAATACGCTTACTACGTACCAGTTTTTCACCTAATCTTCGGATCATGTTGATTGCCAATCTATAGTAACCTACAGCTAAATTGCACCAAGATTTGACTAAAGTAACTATGGTAGGTTCTTCCTAAGGCGATAAGCACACTGCCCCGCGCCACGCTCAGTGATTCGTTGCGACGGAGCTCTAGTGTTTAGCAACACTGCTTGTAAACGCGTTTTCTGTGTGTTGGATTACGCGTGTTTTCTATACAAACACAGATACTTGCAAACAATGCAAGAACACACACTCTTGCGCCACGCTCTGTGATGCGGGGCAGTGTGCCAATCGCCTAAGTCAGATCCAACTAGATTTGGTGTAAAACTGGGGTGGCTGTAAGCATCTAAGTGATAGTAAAAGGTATAAAGGATGCACGTAGTAATCCGCGATGTATCCCCATAGCTGAGTATGACAGTAGCGGTGATAAGTGTCCCTATGTGCTCAGGAGGACGGCATTGTTTATGTTGAAACGTTGTTTTTATAAAAAAAATATAGAGAAAATTTGTTCCGAAAAGTGTTTTAATTTATTTCAATCCTTATTTTTTGGCACTATAGGTGAGTATCTTAGGGTGAAATAATGACTCGTCCATAATCGAAGTATCAAATCAAATTGCACATCGCCGGAAATTCTTTGACGTCATATGTAAACAAAAATATCGGTTGCAATATGATACTTGAAGTATGCCGTTTCTCCTTTTAGCAAACGCTCTATTGTTTCGACTGGGACGATGCTGAATTTAAAAACATTTGTATACACACTGCACAGTACGATGTAATCTAATCTTCTGCGATTTCTGCACGCCTGATCCTCAGACAGTTTCCTCACGACATTGATAGATACATTTTTAAGAGGAATTAATTATAGAGAGGCAGGTCTCTGCGATTAAAATATTGGGGCACAGTACGACAGACGTATCTTGGCGGTTCTGGAGTTAGCCGATTAACTGCGCAGTAGACAATTTCGTTCCTAAAAGATCCATTGCGCAGCCAAACAGTTTGTTTCAAGACCGCTGGTAAGGTCGGCCGTACTGTTACTGTAAACGGAACTAATGTTGCAAAAATCGGACAAGGGCACACGTACCTACACTTTGCCTGACTAGTCCCCACGTGAGGAATTATGGCCTACTTCCTATAAGCCCAATACCGCATTGCGATAACCATAAAAAAGCGAATGCGTGTACATACAAAGCGGCCTGACTGAGTAGCAACAGTGGGCTATGTCACGTCAAATAAAAGACCGTACTTGTGTGGAATTGCAATTTCTTTATCTTACACAGATATTATCACTTATATTACATTTGATTCTATTCTAGGCCCGAAGTAACAGCGTCCTACAGGCGTAGCACCCACCCGTTACCTGGAAACAACAACAAATTCAATTTTACTAGAAGTTTTTACGGTATTTGGAGATATGTTTTAGGGTCATACCATAAGTAAATCGATGACAAAACGTACCGTAAATTCGATTTTCATACGTCATATTTATTTAGTTTGAATGCTTTATGATTAATATCAATGGGGGATACTTATTGTGCTTGTCGTAAAAATCAGACCATGTAAATAATAAATTACAAACACCATGCTGACGTAATCACCATCCAGACTCCACATCCCCCTTGTCATCAAAAATAAGCAAAGCAGCGACCCATCCAAACCCTTTTAGTGCTTACGTAGTACTTGAATGGCCCCCAAATTAAAATGATGATTAACATAAATGAAAAGCGACTTTTAATAGTGTAATAGAAATAAATTATTTGACTTTGTAAAAATTTAAATAAATAGCCAATTTTTTTAAAAATCAACTCGAATCGAGACTTTTATGTTGGTGTGCTCATGCAAGGGTTACCGTTTGAGGGCGGCTACATTTCTACATTAACATAATTTATACTTTTTCCTAAAAAAATAACTGTTAATGTGGAATAATTACTTTTAAAAATTTAGAAAAAAGAAGTATAAAGTCAAAGTATAGATTTCAACTAGCACTTTTAAATTGTCTAGTACACATCACTAGTACACAGTAGTCATCAGTAGTACACTGCCTCGTTGGCCTAGTGGTCTTGAGTGCGACTGCTACGCTGGAGGTCCTGGGTTCGATTCACAGGTCGAGCAAAAAGTGTTATTGGGTGTTTCTATGAAATTCTCAGTAGCAGCTCGGAGTTTGAATTTGTGCCCGGTTAATGGCAATAGGCTCGCCCCCTATTACATGGGACCTAAATATACCGGCGAACTGTGGGTGTACATTGGTACACCTCTGCCTAACCCTTCGGGGAATACAGGCGTGATGGTATATAATATAGATAGTACACATACCTTCAGCCGGTTTACTTCCACTTGTTGTTGTCGTAGTCCCACTTGGAGGCGAGCCCGTCCACCGGGTTCACCTTGAGGTCCAGCATGCGCTTCAGCTGCGCCTTCTGGTTCTCGTCGCTCAGGGACTCGGGCAGCGGGCTGTACACTGCGGAAGACAGGGCATTGCTCATTATGGAGATCATTTATTAATTAGGTACAAAAAACAGTTACAAATTTCTTCAAAAATTAATATCTCAATGCAGTTATACATAAGCTAATCTATATTTATGTTACAAGACAGGTAACCTACAGCGTTTTCCCACAAATTCACAGAAATGAAGTTAAAAGTAAACAGACATACAGTAAAAGACAGTTAAGAAGAGAAACAAAAAAAAATTTAGACTTAATAAGTTAGTAACTCTTTTGCTCTTGCCTTAAAACAGTGCTTGGAATGAGCAAAAATGTCGAGTTCCATATTAGCACATACTATTGTTTTAAACCAGTGGCGTAGCGTGCCTTGTCGGGGCCCCGTGTAAAAATTTTTTTGGAGGCCCTTATGTGGAGGTAAAGATTTTTCACAAAAGAAAAAAAATATTGTGAGAAGAAATATTTATTTATCACATAATTTACCCATTTTACAAATAAAAATCGAATTTTAAATATTCACTCTCCTTGCCTTTTTTTCGGCAAACTGATTTATTAAATCATTTATGGCTGATGATGATTTTAGTTTTTCTAAAGTTTCTGCCTCTATGGACAATAGTGAGATATCTGAGTGGGGGCCCCGTATAATTGATACGGCAAATACGGCGGTAGCTACGCCCCTGTTTTAAACGTAAGACCCAAGATAACAAAAGTAGTCCTAGTAACGGGTCTGAGTAGATGTTACACAGTGGATAACATGCTAAGTGTCACCCAAATTAATCTCCCCCTAAACCACCGAATTCGATTTTCCGTTCGATTCTGTAAGGTGGTGAAACATGGGATGAAACATTGTCATTTCATCCTAAATCACCCCCTTACAAAAACGATGCATTTCTTTGTGATAAGTAGCTCGAGTATTTATTTTAACATTAATAGCTTCAGCCGTTTAAATTTTCAATAAGTACAAAAACCATTCATTCATTTATTGAAAAATAAATATATCAGTTTCTTACCAAAGACTTTCATAGCCATATAGATCCATACTGCGAGCGAGGCGACGGCGAGCGACCAGCCGAGCACTCCCTTCCACTCGCCGGTGGGCGCCTGGAACTCCGCGAAGGTCTGGCAGAAGGAAGCGCGGTACAGCGCCTTCTTCTCCTCCAGGGTCAACTTGCGCCAGTCTCCCTTCTCCTTCTCACGGAGGACCTGGGGGAGGAAGTGGAAACAAGTTAATTTTGCTTAATGGTTGTAGTTAATGAGACCATTTACAGGTAGTTGTAAATAGTATCTATGTAAAAGACCCTAAACACGACAAAAAAAAACCGCCTTCGGACACAAAATGGCTGCCCAGTCCAACTAATATTAACCTAATTTCGATTGATAACTCAAAGTGTAGAACATGGCACATTCAGACTACAATTTTCTACCAAGTTGTGACTACCCATCTCTTATAATCGTCATTCTTAAATCAACTTTATGTAAATAGAAGCAAAAGTTGATACTTGTTTAATTGAAAATAATATGTTCTTACACAAGGTATCTTTCAATTTGACATTACATAATTGTATCATTAAAATATGGATTTTCATTTATCTGTTTTATTTGTGACGCAGACATTACAATGGACTCAAATTGTACTAGGAAAGAAAAGAAGGCTATAAAAAAGATAACTGTTGTATAATAGGATCTGTATAGTTTACCTTAACGTCGGGAGTTTCTGCACGGAAGCGGACAGCAGGCATGGGGAAGTCGGGCCTGTCCATGTAGTTGGGCTGTCCGTTGAAGCCGTAGCCTACCCACTCGCGGTTGCCGATCTGAAATTACAAATTAAAAGCTAATTAAGTCAATGTTTCCATAAATACAAGTTAAATATATTATTTTTACCCGACTGATTCAAAACCAAAGGGATTGTCATGATTTTCAGGACTGAAAAATATGTAAAATTGTTTCGGATATTAATAAGGCTAATGGTGTATTTTTATTTTATCAGGACATTAAAACAACAAAATGAAAAAATTTCTCTACTAAAGACAAAAACTGATCGGATCTTTTCCCTAAATCCAAAACGAAAACTGAAAGTATTCTCCTATTGCCATCAAGTCACAACTCACTATCATATTATGCCCCGATATGGTGAGGCATCCTTACCTTGGCTACCTCGCCAAGAGACGAGGAGGCGCGGGCGCATACTGGGACACGGACTGCATCTAGCAGCGCACGGCGCAGTAGAAGATTAGCCATGTCTCTGCGGAAACAAAACATCAATAATTGACGGGCCTGTTGGTCTAGTGGTTAGCGGCCCTGACTGCTAAGCCGGAGGTCGTGGGTTCGATTCCCACCCAGGACAAACTTTGTGTGATGAGCATGGTTGTTTGTTCTGTGTCTGGGTGTGATTTATCTATAATATGTATGTATGTATAAATTATATAAGTATGTATATCAGTTGTCTGGTTACCATAACACAAGCTCTGCTTAGCTTGGGATCAGATAGCCGTGTGCGAGTTGTCCCAAGATATTTATTATTATTCTCATTTATTTATTTCTATTACATATAAGTTACATTTTTAAATATTAGTATAAAAAAATAAAAACATTTAAAAATATAAAAAAAAATTATTATTATTATTATTAATTAAGAACCAATGTACACCAAAGTTAGCCGGTATGTTTTGGCCCCATGTAATAGGGGGCAATAGGCTCACCTATTGCCATTGATTGTATGTATGTTGTATGTAATAGCCAATGTCACATAAAACAACAAAATCTCACATAATACACATTGCTTCTCGTCCACATTCATTATGTTGAAGTCAATAATTAAGTATACTTTGGAAGACGCCTGATTAAGACTGCAGGCAGACGCTGGATGCAGGCTGCTTCCAACCTGTCCTATTGGAAATCTATGGGAGAGGCCTATGTCCAGCACTGGACGTCCTGCTATTGGTATGATGATGATAAATTAGAAATTATCAAACAGGACCTATCAAAATATTTCCTACTTTTCAAGTGATTCGATTAATTTTGTATAAATAAAGTTGAGTAATTTTCATTTTTTTCTTGTACCCTAGTGCAATTATAAAAAAACCTAAGCTACAATGAATCATACATACTATTTTAATATAGCAAACATATTGTATGACAAGAATAATGTGTTTTATGTTCTAACAAGGTAGGTATACCTAACCAGTATTGATTGCTTATTGTCCAATCAACATAGCCAGTAGATGTTATGGGAACTTAAACATGATTAGGTTTAAAGAACATCTTTTCATGTAAGGTTTAATATTAAAACAATATACAATCAACTAATACTTCACAAAAAAACTAAAATGATGCACTACTATCATAGTCTTTATAGGCAACATGAGATCATACTTATAATGTAAAACTTTGGTGTACAGTACAGCCAACGTATCTTGACGGTCCTGAAGTTAGCTTGGCAGGCATTTAGTTAGTTTAGCAGGATCATTAAAATTTAGATTCAAAATTCTCTACTGAATGCTATCTACAGCTAATTGCCTAACTCCAGGACAACCAAGATACTTTGGGCGTTCTTTACTGATTTTATAATCATACCATAATTAATATTGTTTATTACTTTGTTTCAATGTTTTGCCTGAGTGATTAATAAATTGAATGAACGTTTCTTTTTAATTATTCATAAACATTATTATTCTCTGCTCTACATTGTAAACAATGCTTCTGTGTCCGATTACAGACATTGCGTAGATGGATTTCAAAACTATTATCTTATTGATAAAGAATGCTTATAGTAAGTAGGTAACTGATTAATATGGGTTGTTGCTACTACCATAAATACATATGTGAACTGCACATACATACCAATAATTTTTAACACTTATGAGGCAATTGTAGAACAACATATTTATCAAAATAAAAAATTAGGTTTCTGAAATAAAGTTCTTAATTCAATAAAGTAACTAAATGTATGGTAGACACATACATTTAGTTACTAATATAATTTTGAACCTAATTAAAGATATCATTGTCTATTAACTAAAACTAAAATTTTGTAAAAGATGCGAAAGCGACGCCCTGGTGCTATTAAAAGAACTTTCAGACATTCTTGAGAACAAAATGATATCTTCCAGGAATTATCTCCATTACACTAGTGTTTTTCTACGTCAAACTATATCAGAAACTGCATTTAAGCTGTATGCTAATAAATACAACTTATCTTTCCGGTACACGCTGTTTTATACAGTTGTTTCGGAAAATAATCATATTATTTGCGAAAATATTTGACATAAGAGGTTATGCCCGCAGTGATCAATAGGGAAGAGTTACATAACACGAACTTCATTGCTAATCACTATTAAATAATAAAATTAAATAAATGACTACGTACAGAAATAAAACAACTAGAAGAAACAAAATAAATATCGGTGTGATTATGAAATAAAATTAAATTCAAATTCGGAATCCACTCGGTACATACGTATTTTGACAAGTACTTTAGTAGTGTTATTTTTCGCATCTTACCTTTTTATATAAAACTAACAACTCCAAGTTATAACAAATAATAATAGAGTTCATAAAACACTGTAATAAATATTAAAATAAGGTTTCTTTACCTAGAAAATGTGGTTTTCCTCTTGCAAAAATAATCTTATCACCACCCAAGACTGAAAATGTAGACTTATAGGTAGACCAAGGGCGACATCTGCCGGCGAAAAAGGAACGTTTTTCACGATTGATTTTTAACGTTTCGGTTCACGCATGCAACCTAGAAATTTTAATGCTAGAACGTTGACAGTGGCGCCTCCCCAAACAAATTGTGGACGGAAATTGAGTGCTCACGGTTTTGATTAAGGTGGAACCTCCACGGTAGCCCGCGAAGTTCAAATTTGCTTACGTTTTTTGCAATTTGCAAATTAGTATTAAGTTATATGTTGATTAAAGTATAGGTAATTCGCGGGCGTAAGAATGGTCTTGTGCCTACCCCAGGCTGTAGGGCTCACCGTCCGCCTGACCGCATTGCATCGCATCGGCCATGGTATCTTAGGCGCCAGCCAACCCCCCCCCCCCCCCCCCCCCCTTAAAACTAACTCTAGATACGCCAATGCTAATGTTATTAAAATAATAGGTTTTGACAAAAATCCAACGTTAAACAGCGCTGTAATCTGCAAATGCGTAATATTTTTTTAATATCACGGGCATCATCGTCGTACTTGCAACTGTGAGACAAGTGTTAACAACCAACCTTTCCTCTTTCGTCTTGTTTAACTCTGTTCATGCATAGAGGGCAACATTGAGCGTCCGTCGTCCGTTCCATTGTAGGAAGGCTTAACTGCTTAACATCCTTTCCTCTTTCATCTTGTTTGACTCTGTTTATGCATAGGATAAAATAAGCATGCTAAGTATGTTTTACTTTAGGACTTCAATGATTATCTCAAGGAATCACCTAAAGTGATATCATAAAACATTAAAAATAAAAAAAAACAACCCAAACTCAGTATTTTATTAAAAGTCAAAAATTATAAGAACATTTTAGGTACCTACCTACTTATTTAATGCAACAATTTCGTACATGAAACGGAAAAAAACCCAATTAAATTTATTTTATAACTTTATAAAATACTGAATCATTTTTACACGTCTAGAGATTCTCGCCTCATTTGTGGAGATGGTTAACGTTACATGAAGCAACCCACTGCTCATGTACAAAATTGAATTAAATAAATTCTTGCCGTCTAACCGTGGTCGCATATAAAGACAATTATATATTATTAAAGTGTTCTATCTTCACTTCTCTCCACTATTGTCCCATAAAAAGATTTATTTCGTGGAAACTCAAAGAACGGCTCAATTTTTTTTGTTCTTGTAATTGTTTTTATAGTTGTTGGTTTTTTAGTAACGGTTGGTGTTGAGGAAATTTTTGCAGGTTTGTTGACAGAATGACGAGCTTCGCCACTAGAATAACCAGACTCACTATTACTACCACTATTTTCACCACTAATACTCTCCTCTTTACTGGTTAATTTAAACATTTCTTCTAGTTCCAGTTGTGGATCTTGTTTCCGTGTAGTTTCTTTCTCTTGACTTTCCAAAGACTTTTCAGTGATTTCTAAAGTCTTAAACAGTTCTCGTACGTCAATATCATTAATAAGTCTAGCAATATTTTGCTCCGTCGTTATTTTCTTCAAATTGCCTAGATTTTTTATTGTACTTACTATTTTTTTAATTGGTTCTTTTTGATCTGAAGCAGCGTCGACCGTTTGTTCTGTTGTGGTTGCAGTTGCAGTAGTTGGTTCAAAAGTTTTAGGTCTAGAAACGACTTTCATTGTATCTCTGTCATTTGCTTCAGTTGAGTTATCTATGTCTGATTCAATTTGATCTAAATATTCTTTTACGTCATCGTTACCAAACATTGTTGAAATGAAATCTTTGAAAAGTTTGTGTTCATCTACACTCCTTAAGACGTCTGGAGTTAAAGGCGTTGTTTGTTCAACCATCGATGGTTCCTCGTCAGCGAGCGTGAACGGACTGATTTTGTAACGTCCACCCGCCGTGCTTATCAAGAATTGTTGTAACTGGTAGTTTTGCCTAGTCGTTCTCTGTGTAGTACTTCTTAGAACGGTAGGTGCTTCCTGCAATTTTTAGTAAATTATATTTATTTGTAGTATCTTATACCTCTCGGTGTGGCCGTTTCGGTACATATGCAGTTTTTAAGTTAGGTTTTCATTTTTGTTTTTGTCACACAAGTGCAACACACAGTAAAAGTGTGGCGTAGCTTTTTTTATAACTATCGTCAAATGTGAACCCTGGCAGGTGTACACTGATATACAGCACCCACGATAAAAGATTAAGAATTACCAGCTCCATGATGCCTTCGATCCAATCAGTGTAGTAGCCGACCTTGGTGAAGACTGTGGGGGCGTCAGGGGCTCCACAGTTCGGTGCGCCGAAACTGATGACGCCGACCAGCTTGCCGTAAGCCACGCCAGGGCCCCCGGCGTCTCGCTGTTGGTACAAATGTCAAAATTAGACAACCCATCCCATACATCCCATCCCAGCTGCCTCGATAGCCTAGTGGTCCTAAGCACGAGTGCTACGCTAGAGGTCCGGGTTCAATTCCCAGGTCAAAAAACAAGGGTTATCGGGTTTTTCTATGAAATTCTCAGCAGACATGACGAATCTATAACGGTTCCGTTTTTTACCATTTGGCTACGGAATCCTAAAAACAGGCAGAATATAATTTGAAAAATTGTTTTTCTCGTTGTGTTTCTCGTTTAAATACTATGTACCTATTGTTTTTTATCACCCACTTGCAGAGACTGTCTGTAAATTAACATGACTATAAAGACTAATGCGTCGTAAAAGTGTTGCACAAAACAGAATTTATAGGCAATTATAAAATATTCCTTTAAAACCCAAAGAAAAGTTAAGTAAGAGGGATTACGTTGTACGAAACGTTACAAGTCGTAATAGATCATTAACATGGCAGCTTATTTCAAAGTCAAAAGTCAATCAATATCGCAGCTTTCTGCATTTTAATGTAACTTCAATCGTTTTGTGCAATGCTTTCTAATCAAGAAATAGCGATAAAGGCTCATTGACTAGCAGTATCACCAGCAGTATTTATAGAAAGCATCTGTAATAGGCTGCGGTAACTCACGTTGCATGCGCCGCCCCCTTTAGAAATGAATCCTGCGCAGAAGTTCAAGTGGTTCACGAACTCTCTGAAGTTATAACACATGGACATTAGATACAGGATTAGCAAAATGAGGGGATAGAACTACACCAGCCATCATTACTGCCACTAAGTGTTTCTGTGTTGATATACAAATATTTTCCTACAGCTCACCGCTTCACCGAAATGTAGCTCTTATAAAATTAAATATTTCAACTTTGCCTCTGGGTTTTCAGATGTCGGGGAAGTAAAACATACTCTCTGTTTAGCCTTTTCCCAATTATGTTGGGGTCGGCTTCCAGCCTTACCGGTTTCAGCAGAAAACTAGTGTTTTACATTCAGCCACTGCCTATCTCACTTCCACAGCCTAGTTACTGGGCAACACGATTATGATACACGATGGTGACAGTACTTCCCCGGACGAGCTCCTTCACAAAGGGCTCGTCCGGAGACCTTTGCCTTGCAGTAGGATAATAATAGGCTGATATCTTTCTTATTATTATATACTTTATGGTGAGGTACTTAAAATAATATAGGTAGCAAAAACGTAACACTTACCTAGAGTAAACTTCTGCGCAATCCTTTAACGGATAGAAGTCGAGTACCGCATACGACAGCCGATTGCGCCAAATGTTTGCGATTATGTTGGTGCTCTGCAAAACAAGCAAATGTTTGCAAGAGCAATCGGATCACCACCACTGTCTGCCAATGTTACTCCTGACATTCTTGGTTTCCATAATGATAATTATACTTTATTCTATGATCATGTATACTCCACACCGATTCTGGTTACGGTGACTAATCTTAATGAAGACTAGCCACGTACGCAGGAGGTATTATAGTGTACAAGTGTATTCGCAAACACAGGTGCACTCCCTCTTCACTAACTCTCATAGTCCTATGGGACGGCAACCCGACACAACCGGGAAGAGATCAGGCGCAGGACCAGCGGCTTTAGGTGCTCAACGAGACACGAGGGTGGCACACCACAAACTTCCAAACTCCGGGCTATTACTGAGAAATGCTGTAAAAACCCAATAACACTTTTTGCTTGACCTGGGAATTGAACCCGAGACCTCTAGCGTAGTAGTCGCGCTTAGGCCCACTAGGCTAACGAAACAGTGAGCACCACTAGGCTACCGAAAAAACGAAAGCCAAAAACCACTTACGGTTTTTGCGCCCCAACCAATGATGGTGATCCCTGGAGTGTTTGAAGCTAACTGGGAGGAGGTCCTATCGATGTCGATTTTCTTTATTTTCTTGTATTTCTTTCCGAAATGCAGAATCCGAGTTAAACGCATAATTGCAAGGTTGTTCCGCAAATTCTTAGGGTTGTAGTCGGGATGGAAGAAGACCTCTAGAACAGGGACATTCTCATCTCCACCTTCGTATAAGTCGCAGCCAACTTGCACTGAGAGGAAGGCTGGGTTCTCCCTGAAGAACCGGTTGTTCCAGGCTCTGGGGGGTGCAAATATGAAAAGACATAAAAGTACATGAAAGGTTCCGTAACATCATGCAATATGGAGATTGCCGAAAGACCCAAGTTTCTTGTATAGAGAAATGTATAAAATCCCTTCATGTATAAAATGTATTACATTTTTATTATAGTGTTGTTATAGCGGCCATAGTAGCACACTGTAGAAATTTTAAATGTCAACCTATTTCATATGTTCAAGAGTTACCCTTGGGCCATCACGAACAGACACGTATACGTTCTTATATTTTAAGCCATAATTAAATTGTAAGGAAATTTAATCGTATGAGCGATTTGGATGTCAAATCTGTTAGCTTGTAAGATCAATTGAATAAACAAATATAATAAAAACCAGCTCTTCTCGTAAATCATACAAAAATCTTACAGTTGCAAACATGATGCTGAAGTGATGACAAGATCTGATTTGATGATAGAGCCGCCACATTGAAACTTCTTGAAGAACTGAATGCTGGCCATGAACGGAAACTTCTTGCTAGTTTCTCTGGTTCCCTCGAAAATGCGACGGTTTTGAGCAGGTCCTGCAAAGTACCAAAATTATAAATCAGTTACGCTCACAAATTGAGTGACTCAGAATATTAAAAAAACTAGCGAGCTGCCGGCAACTTCATCCGCGTGTCTTGATTCTCACCCGTGCAGCCGTGTTAAGTTACGTCTTTGGTTACTGCTCCGCTCCCGTGAGTATATATTAGGTATATATAGCTATGTATTAGTGAAAAATTTGTTAAAATCGGTCCAGTAGTTCCGGAGCCCAAACAAACTAAAATCTTTCCTCTTTTTAATATTTTTATCTTTATTTTTGTATAACATGGTAATTAAAACCGTTGTCACAAAAAATAACCAACAAAACATTATACCGTTTTTTGGGGCAAACCCGCCACAATATTCCCAACCACTGCAACTCCTGAAAGCCAGAATCAACAGTGGGCGACTACCAGAAAGCGCCGAGACAATGAAGTGCGACGAGTCCCGGAGAAATGATACGACTGTCATGGATCCCGCAACGAAATATATTTGAGAACGGTGGAGGAGCAAGATGAATTAAAATTTGCCAAAACAAGTAGGAGACAGAACAAAAATATGCCAATAGGCAAAAAGCGACGTTTACATCTGGAAAAAGGCCAGATTTAAAAGTCCCTCGGCTTTGCTTTTGTCCTTTCATAAAATTATACTTACTCCAAAACTCATGATCATTCAAAAGTTTTCCTTTCGCATCATAAACTTCTTGTGTGGCTTCAGTACTATTGTCTAACATTTCAGCCGAAGCCAAATGTTTTAACACTTCTGTCTTTATACTAAAATTAGCATCATTGTTAGTAAAGCCATACTTAAATTTTAAATATTCAAGTTTTCTGATAAATGTGTCTACGTGTGCAGTAACATATTCATCATCCGTTCCTTCGTAGGTTTTATTATCTTCATTTAATACTCCATTCACTTGTGTAATAAAATATTGCGTGTTGTTATCGATGTTATCAACTTTGGCTAGTCTTTCAATTTCCTTTAGATTGAAGTGATCTTGTAAGGTGACGGTAATGAAGAAGTTGTGAATTGCGGCGAACTCCCCAAGCTTCGCATTATGCTTCACGTCTACAAGATTAAGACTAGAGAATATACCGTTGACAGTGTTTCGTATGGCCACTTCAGTTATAACCAAAACGTTGTCTTCTACGGGAAGTTTGACCAGGCTCTGAACTTGGACGAGGGCATTAATAACAATGAAGTATAAGATATTATTCTTGATGGAATACATGTGAAGAAAGATACGTTTTGTATCAAAGAAATGAAATTCAAAATAATTATAATGGAAAATTTCACAGCCTTATCAATTTCTTCTTGTGTTTGAAGTATTGCTCAATATATTGAAATATGATTTATGGCCTTTGTTTCATTTCCTTACTATTGAGAAATCATACACAAAGAAATTGCCAAACCAAGCAATAAAATATCCAATTTGAAACACATTTTATCGAATAGTTACTTTATTATGAATTCAAACTTTTCATTGTATACATCTAAGTCAATCTATATTTGTAATCATTAAAGTTATTTTAATTAATATATAATGAAGTTCACTACAATCATTGTGTTTCTTATTTCTGTGGTGGTAGCTAGACATAGGCATAGGACAATTCTTGAGAACATATTAAAATCCAAAGTTAATTTATATGCAGAAGTAGACCACGATGCACAAAATGTGATGAATGGCTTATTCAAGGAACTAAATTTACCAGCGAGCTTTCTTGCAAATTCGAGAATCAATTCTTTGTTAACAATGCATTACGATTTGAACATTATGGCAGAGAAGAATTATGAGGAATACGAAAAAATTATAGAAGCTACTCGACCTGATGCAGGCAATCAAAGTACAAAAAAAATATCGCTGTATGACTTAATAGAAGACACGTTGGACGAAGAACCTTTTAATCAGTTTGTTAAATTAAAGGGACACAAAACCTCACGTGAGCTCAGAAAATATAACACAACAGTACAACGCGCTACTACTTTATCTACAGAAACAACAGAAAACGTCAGTCTATCCGACCCTGTATTTGCCAACAGCAAAGAATTTCTGAATTTCGTTAAAGACTTTATAAAAAAAGTTGATGGTATAAATGAAAGCGATTTCGTCAAGACAACACCGTCCGTGCCTCTCTTTGAAGCTACTACGGAACCCGATCTCGAAGACTGGAGTAAGTAGAAAAAATATCTAGTTATACATATAGGTTGGCCATTAACTTCTAAAATGTCAATTTGACATTTATACGATGGCAAACTCGAGTATATTGGTAAATATGCTGTCTTTAATAAAACGGAACCCTAATAATTTTTTAAAGTTACTCTTTATAACATCAGCTATCTGCCAGTGAAATCCCATCAAAATCGGTCCAGCCTTTTCGGTGACTAGCCAGGCCCGGACAAATCGACAGACAGGCAAAAACATTCATATTTATTTTATAAAGCGCTGTTTCTGACAATACAAACAGACACTTCAATTATATAGTTCATATTTACAGATCCAGCATCATCGGAATACTTCAATGACTCTACCAGGCGGATATATATGGGCAAGAGGAGCAATATCAAGGATTTCCCGTTCCTAGCCAGCGTGCACCTGATGGGGGTGTTCACCTGCTCCGGCACTATCCTGGCGCAGGATATCATCATCACTGCAGCTTCATGCTTACAATTGTCAGTACCCATGTGTAAATGTAATTCTCCAGACCGATTCGATCCGACAGGAGATATTATAGTGCACATGTGTGTGCGCAAACACAGGTGCACTCCTTCTTCCCTAACTGTCATAGCCCGGTGGGACGGCAATCCGACACTACTGGAGAGAGATCAGGCGCAGGACCAACGGCGTTACGTGCTTTCCGAGGCACGGGGGTGTTACACCACCAACTTCCAAATTCCGGGCTGCTAATAAGAAATTCCTAATAGAAAAACCCAATAACACTTTTTGCCCGACCTGAGAACCGAACCCGGGACCCCACGCTCACCAGTCGCGCTTGCAACCACGAGACCAACGGGGCAGTACTCATGTAATATAAGGGTTTGCGCTTGCGCTTTTTGTTTTAGTCTAACGGATGAGATTCATACC
Organism: Caradrina clavipalpis; assembly: GCA_932526535.1. Lineage (NCBI taxonomy): Eukaryota > Metazoa > Arthropoda > Insecta > Lepidoptera > Noctuidae > Caradrina > Caradrina clavipalpis. The sequence goes on along the minus strand of OW052109.1, from coordinate 12,746,932 downwards.
TTTTTTTTGAGACCTTGCGACCGTTGCCATCCCAGCGACAGCTGAAATGTATCACGTGCTTGTATTTACACCGGCACTATACCCTTCAAGTCGGAACACAGCAACGCTGCTTTGCGGCAGCAATAAGTATGGTAGTTGTACTTCCCCAGGCGTGCTCCTTCACAAAGAGCCCTACTACTAAATAAGCATCTATTTTGTTTTCAGACTCCATAACAACAGATTCTTCAGAGAAAACCCCAAGGTAGTGAGTGTTCGTGTTGGCAGTCACTACTACTTCAGTGAAGGGGAATGGATACCAGTGCTTGAGTTATACTTCTACCCTACCTATGATCCTAAGACCTTAGCCCATAACCTAGTCCTTATGCGTCTAATCAGGCATATCAAATTCGAAGGTAAACAGATAAGGATGAGAAAGATCCAATTTGACAAGAAGGCATCACGCCTCGCGATTAACATCGATGGTGTGACAGTGGCCGGCTGGGGCTCTAGAAAGGTAAATACATACATACATAAACTCACGCCTTTTTGTCATACAGAAACCACAGAACGCCACCTGCTACGATCCTTACATACTCCTTTCGCCTTCTCCACATTGATACATCTGGTGATACAAGCACGCCGGTTACAAGTACTGCCCACGACCCGATCTATCTGTAGAACCTCACCAATAAGATCAAGGTAGGTCTTTCAAGGGCGCCCCCTCCCGGCGTTGCCACTCACATCTACCATATAAATCCCTTATCCCTAAATCCAGAAAGGTAAACTAAGTAGAAAATTTTGTTTTGAATCCTCGTCAAATTCAAGGGGGCAACTATGCTCTGCCAGGTTTGCAGAATTTGTTCGGATGCGTCACCGCGGAGGAACTCGGATAAGTTTTAGTCAGTAAGACTCTGACACTTGAGATAAGAAGTAATTTGATTATTTCCCACCTTTAAAAAACTATGCCAGTGATTCTCAACACAAAACAATAATTAGGATTTTTGAGGAGGTGGCTTTCATATTCGAACTAGGGATCTTGCCGCTGGGTTTTGACAGGCGGGGCGATGAGCCTGCATCCACACACTGATACAGTCGCACCACACTACCTACCGCAAACGCAACGGGGTGGTTCTGTTGGTGAAGAGGTGTAATCTGAAATACTGTCAAACCAAAACAACAAAAAAAGCATGTAACAACCCATAAACCGTGCCGGCCAGTCAGGACGTGTCGCGGTCGTATGCCACCGCGTTATGTAGGGTGAGACAACTACGTTTATCTCACTCACTCGTATGGCCGTCGCTGGTGCGCGGCGTGGCGCGTCAGTCCGCTGCCCACATGCTTACTGCACACACTCATGCGCAAATCGTCGCACCAACGCCACATGCCCGCGTCTTTGCCTAGCTATTGTTACCGAAACTATTACTTTAGGGTTATGTACCCCCTTGTTATGTTATACAATAAACTTTACATAAAACAGACTCAAGTGGTTTCCCTTCCTTGAAGAACCTCTCTCATAAGCATTTATTAATTATTGACCAGCTATGCTATTCTGAAATAGGCAAATCACTACGAAAGTCATCTCGATAGTCACGTTTTAAAGCCAAAGTCAAAGTTTAATTAAAACTACTGAATCTAGTTGCCAAAAATTGTAGTTGTGTTAGTACACAACTACAATTTTGTATGTTGTGTTTGCTTAGTAGCAATGTTTTTATTTTTCCAGATGAGCAATATAGTAAGCAACGAGAGAATGTTGTCATTAAAACTAGATATATACCCTTTAGAAGAATGCGCAGCTTTGTACAACGGTAGACATAGGTACGTTTTATAATTTTTTTATTTTTACAAATCATGTAACTGTACTTTTGGTGTGGGTGTACTTACTAAATTACTTGTTAATGTTATTTCAGGCAGTTCGTGACGGAGAGGCATTTCTGCGCAGGGTTCATGTCTAACGGTGCAGGGCCTTGCCATGTTAGTAATAAATAAAAAAAATAAAATAAATATAAAATAAAATCGTTTATTTATAAAAAGAGGCACAATTACAATGAAATTTATCTTAAAAATTAAAATAGAGCACTGTTTCTTAATTGCCTGAACTAGGTTGAACCTGTGTTTCAGACTACAAGACGCATACAATATACTCAAAATAAATAAATTAACATTAAGAAAGAAGTAAAGTACTAAAATTAAATGTTACACAAAAACAAAAAAAAAAAAAAAAAAAAAAAAACAAGGCAGCGTGCTTGCGATTTACTTGCATACAGCAAGTAAATCTTCTGTCTGTGCATCAATCAAATCAAATCAAATCAAATCATTTATTTCAATTAGGCCATTAAAAGGCACTTTTGAACGTCAAAAAAAATTAAAACTAATGAATCTAGTTGCCCATTCCAAAAGGTAGTTTCGTATGGAGAAGAACGGGCAAGAAACTCCATACATACTCTTTTTAAAAAAAAACGTATTACATTATATTGTACAATTACATGCATTCCATAATAAAATATGCTAATGTCAAAACGATCTGTTAACAATAAAAGTCACTCAAAGTACTACAATGCGTACTAAGTGCCACGAATTAAGAAATGAAAGCTAAACCAATTGTAATACTTAACACCAATATTGAGATCGAAGATGATAACTTCTAACATTTGAAAGGCAACGAATCAGTGTGTGAGCCATAGTAATCACCAAAAGTAACATTATTGTCTAAGAGAAAAAAAGAAATAGTAATAATAGTCAAAAATAAATTACTAATTTAATTAGCAACCAGTTGATTTTGTCAAGACTAAATTGTCCAGTGGAGCAGGACCAGCATGTTTCCAAGCATTTTTATCTTGGATATAATCCTCTAATTTGTAATATGCTTGTTTACAAAGTGTACTCTTAATATTTTTTTTAAATTTAGTTTCATTTAGTTTTAGTATATCGCAAGGTATTTTATTGTAACATTTAACACAGTACCCCATGAAAGATGTGTGCACTTTTGATAATCTAAAAAATGGTTGTGCTATTTTGTCCTTATTTCTGGTATTAAAATTGTGTCTATCACTTATTTTATCAAAAAGATGTCGATTTTTTCTTACATACATAATATTTTCATAAATGAATTGACAGGGCACTGTCATAATATTAATCTTTTTAAATAGTTCCCTAAGAGATTCGCAGCGACGGAGATTATAAATGGCTCTGACAGCTCTCTTTTGTAAAATAAAAATGGATTCAATGTCAGCAGCCCGACCCCACAGTAAAATGCCATACGACATAATGCTATGAAAGTAGCTAAAATAGACCAAACGCGCAGTTTCGACATCAGTTAACTGTCTAATCTTCCTAACAGCAAAAGCTGCTGAGCTTAGCCGCCCTGCAAGAGATGTTATATGTGGTCCCCATTGTAATTTCTCGTCTAGCGTGATTCCTAAGAAAATAGTTTGATTAACAAAAGCCAGTTTTTCGCCATTCAATATAAGGTCACATACATTACTTCTAACATTTGGTAAAGAAAATCGAATACATTTGGTTTTCTTTTCATTTAGTACCAAATTGTTTACCGTGAACCAATTTTGAACCCGAAGAATTGAGTTATTTACGTCGTCAAGATTATTGGAACGTCTGTCTATTTTAAAAATTAATGACGTATCATCCGCAAATAACACCATCTTAGGTTGATTTTGCAGTAATTGTGGCAAATCATTTATATAAGCTAGAAATAGGAATGGACCTAAAATCGAACCTTGAGGAACTCCCATTGTCATTTCAGACCCCAATGAGTTTACGCCGTTCACCTGAACTTTAACCTGTCTATTTTCCAGGTATGATCTCATTAAATCAAGAGATGTGTTTCTAATGCCATAGTGTGCCAGTTTCAATAATAGCGTCTCATGGTGCACACAATCGAACGCTTTTGAGAGGTCGCAAAAGATTCCAATGGCATCCTTTGCTTCCTCCCAGGCAGTAAAAACGTTTTTTATTAATCAGACACCGGCGTCAGTTGTACAACGCCCTTTGGTGAAACCGTACTGTTGTTCGTGGAAGATAGAATTTTTATTAAAGTGACGCAACATTTGACTGAGTAATAACTTTTCAAACACTTTACTGAGAACTGGCAGAATTGACACCGGCCTATAGTTGTTGAGTTCCTTACTATCACCGGACTTGAATAATGGAACCACTTTACTGTGTTTCATAAGATCCGGAAACACTCCCTGATCTACGCTTGTATTAAATATGAAAGCTAAATAGGGCGCAATCGTTTCTATGATAGATGGATAAGACATGGGTTGCAAGAAATTAATTATAGATTTTTTACAGCTAAAATAGTTTAACTTATATATACTTAGTTTTCTATTTAATCTATTGTACAAAAATGGGCCTAAAAATGAAAAGAATCTTTCCACAAAGACATGTTTCGAGGTTTCGTTCGAATTACATACAATATCATTCCGTCTCTTGTTAGTATTGTGAACATTGTACGTAAGCATTGTGTGCTGTTTTAATACTAAGTGCATAATGAAAAGCTGGCGCACAGTCAGCACTTTGCAGGATTGATAAAGTTGATCTGTAGGAAAGAAAAAGGGATGGAAGTTTGCTACCTTTAAAATTGCTCTTTGAGCTCTTTCAAGAGGAAGCAAGATAGTCTTTTGTGCGCCACCCCATGAGGTGATACAGTAGTGAATTATGGATTGACATAGGGCGAAGTAAACTTGTGTGATTAATTTTGAATCTGCAAAAGTTCGTATTTTTTTAAATACATATATTAATTTGCGCACTCGCTTAACCAGACTTTCAATATGAGGCCTAAAGCTGAGTGTGTCGTCTATTATAACACCAAGGTATTTAATATTACGGGTTTTCAGGATAGACGGACAATTGCACATGTTGACTAATAGGTTGTCACATTGATGGGCACGTATATGAAAGTTAGCAGTGTTAAGTTGAGGCTTGCGCATGGCGAAGTGAATATATTTGGTTTTGTCAGCATTTAGTGTTAGTAAATTCCTTTGAAGCCAATTAGTCACAGTGTTAAAACCGAGTTGGGCGTTTTCAAACAGTTCGCTACTGTCTTTAGCAGTAAATATTAGTGCGGTGTCGTCAGCATATGATATGATTTTGCTGTGCTTGATATTTAGATTACACAGGTCGTTAATATAAACCAGGAAAAGGGTAGGGCCCAAAATACTCCCCTGGGGCACACCGTGTCCAGTATTTTTCTGCTCTTCGCTCGTAACGTTATCAATCCTGACACATTGGTATCGGTTGTCTAAGTAGTCAGCAAGTAATGTCAGCGTCGTTCCCCTTATTCCTATGGCCTCTAATTTGTTCAGAAGCACAGGAACAGAGACAGTGTCAAAGGCTTTCGCTAAATCAAGGAAGACTCCCAGGACCTGGTTACCCTTACCTAGCTCTTCAGAGACATAATCGGTGAGGTTATGCACTGCATCGGCTGTGGATAATTTGGCTCTGAAGCCAAATTGCGCAGGTGACAAGAGGTTGTTTTTTTCTAGGTAGTTAACTAGCCTGCTGTTTATAATTTTCTCAAGGATTTTTGAGATTGATGAGAGTAATGCTATTGGCCTATAGTTATTGGGTAAGTCCTTGTCTCCAGATTTATAGATAGGGATAACAACTGCCTTCTTTAGACAATTGGGGAATATTCCTTTGGAAAGACAGACTCGAAAAACATGCGTTAAGGGAGGTACCAATACATGTTTGTAGAGTTTAAGGATCTTATTGCTTATATTATCCCATCCAACTGCACAGTCATCTTTAAGGCCAGAGATTATTCGCGATATTTCCATTTCGTCAGTATCCAGCATAACAAAACTTTTCAGGTTACAGTTGTTGTTTGATTTTTGGATAGATGGTTGGACGCAATGTTTTGGAACCTGTTCCGCCAAAGTTTTCCCAACATTGACAAAAAAGTTATTCACTTTGTTAGCGGCTATAAGAGGTGAAGGATTATTATGCAGTAACCTCGAATTTGATTCACGTTGTTTATTCATGTAGGTGACGTTTTTAATATGCTTCCAGATTTGCTTGCTATTTTTACCTGCTTTATTTAATTCATTTTTATCGTAATTATTTTTAAGCTTCTTTAAGAGATTGTTGCAGAAATTCCTGTATCTTTTATAGGTGTTTAGAATGATTAAGTTATCAGGGTATTTCTTAGTTCTCTGATGAAGTTTATCCCTGTGTCTTATACATCGAATAAGTCCAGGAGTAATCCAAGGTTTCATAATACGCAGACGATTATTTACCGTCACAGCTGTCGTGTTACGCAATATGGCTTGTTGGACATATTTTATAAAGTACGATAAAGCGGAATTAGCGTCAGCAGAATTGTAAACTGGGATATAATCAATGTTGCGTAAATCATATTCGAGTTTGTTTATATTTAATTTAGTCTTTGTCTGGGGACGATTTTGCTTAGGCAGCGTTAAATTTACGGTTAGTAGGACAGAGTGATGATCGGTTATTGTTGAGTTAGTAACAAGCGTAATATATGAATAGCTGGTTTTAATAATCATATGATCGAGGCAAGATCCGCTCTGATGAGTAGGCAACGTGTGAGCAGGCAGGAAACCATGAGATGAGCACATATTTAGGTAATCTTGAGTCCCTGCGTCACTGTTTTCAGAGCCGATGTTAATGTTAATATCTCCCGTTAGTATTACATTCTTAAAAGGGCTAAGTGCTTGAAATATTTGGTTTAGGGAACTGAGGAAAGGGGCAATATTTCTTGCGGAAGGGGATCTATACAAAGCAATTATCGCCGTGGTTGTACCAATTTTGATGATAAGGCAGTTACTCATACAATCTTGTAGGTCAGGTTCTTCGACTTTGATCTTTAATGAATCTTTGGCAAAGACAACGACACCATCATTTTGACTGTGGTTAATTTTAGTGTACAGTAAGTTGTATCCTGGTATTACCGGCAGATTATCGTGCCGCTTTAATAACCAGCACTCTGTTAGAACCATAATATCACAATTAAAGTTAAGTCTTTGGAGAAAAATGTTAAAACTATCCATGTTCTTGTAAACACTGCGTATGTTTTGGGTTAGTACGGTTAGTGACTTTTGATACTGGGAAAGATATTGTTTGCAGTCCTCGACCTCACATGACTTTGACTCAGTTAAAAATGAGTTATCTATATCGGTAATTATATTGATATCCATTCTATTTAAGGCTAACAACAATAATAATTTACGTCTAAGATTAAAACAAGTAAGGGGCGCTCTTAGGCGCCTTCATAGTCAATTGAATTAATGTACCTGTATTCGGCAGCTAGTTTAGCTGGGCAAGCTGAGTCTCCCGTCTTGTGGTTCGCTTGTTTTTTAAAGCGCAAACATGTAGCACATTTTGGGTCATTGGCTTTCTTCGCGCAGTCTTGGCTAGAGTGTCCTTCTTCACCGCAGTGTCCGCAAGTCGGGACAACGGTTTTGCATGTCTTAGATGCATGACCGTACTGCTGGCACTTGAAACATCTCGTTACCAAAGTAAAGTCTCGTACCGGGCAGGATGTCCAATTTATAAATAATCTGTCCTGTGTGATGAGGGCCTTGCGAATGACGGCTGACACTTCTATGATGTAGTTACAATTTTCAGCATCCTTTCTACCAGATTTGTGGCTAAGTTTAATTGATGTCAAGAATGTATCTAAGGTCATACTCGGTAGCTTTTCCGTTATGTTCTGATCATAAATGCATTTATAAACTTCGTTTTCGGCCATTGACGCGGGAACTCCTATCACAATAATGCGAGGTTTGCGCTTCCGAGGTTCGTCAACAGTAAGGCCCGACGAAGCGATTTGGACTGTTTGTTTCAGCTTATCTAGGTCATCCTTGGTCTCAGTGCTGATGATAAGTCCTCCTTTCCCAATTTTGCGGACACCCCGTACCTTCAGCTTCATTTCACCAGGGCATATGATTTTTTGCACCATGTTCTTGGTTTCATCACTGGTCTTTGACTCGTCGCATGGAAAAATCGCCACGGAACTGAGATTATTAGGTCTAATAAAACTGCTGGACCCCTTCTTCACCATATCGGCAAACGATGTAGGAGTTGCATCCTGCTTCGTGCAGGACTCCTGAATTGTGCGGTTCATTTCTGTAAGACAGTCCGCAACGTCTCTAGCTTCGGTCATGGTTTTCAGGGCGGTGTGTGTTTGGATGGCTCTTGATTTTAGCGACTGGTATTGAACAGCCAATTGCGAAGCACCATGTGCAACTTTACGGCAGAGAGTGCTAATTCTTAGCTTCTGGTCAGCGTTCAGTTTTCCTTCACCCGAAATAATACAGACCTCATTCAGGTGCTGCTCGATGGCCCCCAACCAGTTCTGAATCTCCGGAGTAGAAATTGGTTCAACGGCTTCTTCTTGGCAGTGCTTGGGTTGTTGAGGTGGTGTCGGTGTTGGTGTCGACGGAGGGCTGCGTGACGTCATCCCACTCCGAATAAAGGGGCTGCTGTCCATTTTTGGGATGAAAGCAACTAACTGTATATAACCCAGTTACTCCATTTTTCAGTTAAAACCACTTAGAACGTTGATTTGTATTGTATATCAAGCCAATATACTTAAACTGGGTCAGAATTTAATTTTGCAAGCGTTAATTTATTTATTTTTATACTGCATTGAAATGCACGTCTGTATGCGATCAGCGCAAGCGATGCAATGCAAGCAATGCGACGCAAGTAATACGTACCTAATTGCTTATTTACTAATGCTCGGTTCATAATAATATAAGCAAGTTCTTCAAAGTTAGAGTGAACAGGCTTCTTCTGGGTAAGCTCACTCCATCGTAGACTTTGTCGTCTATGTCACCTCTGACTAAGACAAGATTCAAGAGCTTCCCCATCCCAAATAAAAAAAAAGAAACGGATAGTATTTTACCAGTCGTAATTCTTATAAAAGCTTGACTTGCTTGGTCGTTTGTGAAAATTCTGGTGACAATTTTGAATGTAAAAGTGTTTACAAAAATCTATACTAATATTATAAAGCTAAAGAGTTTGTTTGTTTGAACGCGCTAATCTCAGGGACTTCTGGTTGGAATTGGAAAATTCTTTTAGTGTTGGATAGTCCATTTCTTGAGGAAGGCTATAGAGCCTTCCTCAAGAAATGGACTATCCAACAGGTGCAGAGCAGCGAGGGTGAAACCGCGGGGAACAGCTAGTTATAGATATAAACCTACACGTATGCTGAAAAATAAACTCCAAATGAACTCCAACAGCTCCAATACGGAGGCATCTGTTTGTTAATATGATTTACTAATAGCGTTCGGTAAGTTTTAGAAAACGGGCAAACTTCGAAGTTCAGTAAGAAAGTCAGCATGCAATATCCCTATGTCAGTTGTATTTAGTTGATTTCCGATTGAGCATTAGTCATCTGTCTGTACTAATAGAGATGAATAATTTTCAGAAAGATCTTGGGAGCCCAGGTATCGTGGACGCGACACTGGTTGGAGTCGCCAGCTTCGGATCACCACTATGCGGAACCATTAACACCCCCACTGTGTTCACCAAAATCGGATTTTATGCCGAATGGATTCGAACCGTCGTTAGGGTAATTTTTGCTATATTAATTTAGTCCTAGTACAATATTTTTATGAATGAATGTTGCAGCTGCCTCCACACATAAGAGAATCAGTGACCGATTTTTTTGTCGATGGGAATGGAACATATGAATTCTAAGCCAAAAATTGAACATAATATAAATTCTAATATACCAACACACACGTCCTACAAAAAGTCGGTTCCACGAAATTATGGATTTATTGAATCGGTCCGATAATCGATCCTACAAAATTATGGATTTATTGAATCGGTCCGATAATCGATCCTACAAAATTATGGATTTATTGAATCGGTCCGATAATCGATCCTACAAAATTATGGATTTATTGAATCGGTCCGATAATCGATCCTACAAAATTATGGATTTATTGAATCGGTCCGATAATCGATCCTACAAAATTATGGATTTATTGAATCGGTCCGATAATCGATCCTACAAAATTATGGATTTATTGAATCGGTCCGATAATCGATCCTACAAAATTATGGATTTATTGAATCGGTCCGATAATCGATCCTACAAAATTATGGATTTATTGAATCGGTCCGATAATCGATCCTACAAAACGCCGGACGTCGGCGGAGGCCCTAAACGAAAAGTTTTCTGGCACGTAACGAGTACTGTCTACAGTAGACAGTACTCCTTACGTGCCAGAAAACTTAGGGGGATGTAAGAAAATGTTGTTGATTATGTTGTGTGTTTAACTTATACCCATTGATGCTATGTTATATGTATGTGTGTAACTGCCTCGTTGGCCAGTGGTCTTAAGCGCGACTGCTACACTAGAGGTCTTGGCTTCGATTCCCAGCTCGTGCAAAGTGTTATTGGGTTTTTCTATGAAATTCTCAGTAGCAGCTCGGAGTTAGGATTTGTGCCCGGTTAATGGCAATGGGCTCGCTCCCTATTACATGGGACCTAAACATACCGGTAAACTGTGGGTGCACATCTTATTTTAAGTTTGCAGTTAGTCACTTATTTTATACTCCCCCAATGTGACAAAACGTGTTTGTTAAAGTCTGTTTCAATTTCTCCATCCATTAATATTATTTGTTTTCACCTTCGTACAGAGTGATCACTGGGTGGTGTTCCCAGCCACGACCCTCAGAGCTTCATACACTCCGATACAGTATTACATTGATCTTGCAACACGAACGCCACGACCACGAATAAAACCACCAGTGAAGCCCTTCTTAAGAAACCGGGAAGGAAAGGTTTGTATTGAATAAAATCACTCATCTATACTAATATTTTTGTGTTTGTTTGTTTGTAACGGCTAAGAACCGATTTTAACTATTTTTACCAATAGCTAGCTACATTATTCCTGAGTAACATAGGCTATATAACATCACGCTTCCACGCACAAGGGCGGAGCATTAACCAAAGACGTAACTTGCTCCGGGTGAAATAAACCACACGGATGAAGACGCGGGCAGTTCACTAGTAAATAATAATTAAATTACAAAGTACCTACGTACAATTTATAAAAACCGAAAGAAGACGCATATACGGCATATAAAAAATTCGTCCACATCACTGTGAAAGGAGCAAGTGCCGAAAAGGCAGACAGCATTGCCATGTTGTATGGCAATGCTGATTCTTTGTCCCGAGAAAAGGCGAATCCTCTGGTCATGTCCCTTTTCTTTCTAAGTGAAAATTCGCTCTTATTCCTTCTGTATCGTGGTCAGCTGCTGGTAAAAATTTCTTTTACCCTATTGTTTTTTCAAACTTGATCTGCCGAAAAAAGGGGGGAAAAAAACCAAGCAAATATTCTACTTCTTTTGAAGTCAGAATAGTGTTCTGAGTGCACTGGCGAAGTTTTAGGATAGATGTCCCCACACAATATTTCCGATACCAGGGATCCATGAAACAAGAAGGCAGATATTTATCTACGAGTACATTGATGACATGGTACGGTTTACTGTTGCCATGGGCAACCGCTGGTCAGGGTGGAGGGTCATATTACTGATCTGATGGCAACACCGTATTTTTTTTTTTCAGGATAGTGAAACATACAGTCACTACGAAGCAGCTGACTACAAATAAACCCACATTAATATTCGAGAGGACCACAAGAAAGTGCCGTCAGAAAGGTCGGACCCCTCCCCGAATATTCTCTTACTATAATAACAAAAGTTTTTGGAAAAAATTAAATGATAAAATTTGGACAAACGTAAGCGTTTTATTGTTTTTGTAGTATCTTCCTATATTCCTATCTAATGTTAAAGCTGAAATATAGAAGCAGCAGCAGCTGTGGGACGACTTTGATTAAAGCGTCATTATTTGATATTTTCAATCGCCCCATAAACCGCTTACTAATAAAGTGTTGCTATGTGGAATCCTATGTCCAATTACAATTTTTACTCCATAATATACTCGTATTTTGTCATTAAACCGGGTACGAATAATGCGTATAATTGAACGAACTGCAAGGAATGGTTATTTTGGAGGCAGGCCGGGGTTTTAACGAAGGGCCTTGGGTACTTGCCCAGAGTGCCTAATGGAGATCAGTGGCCTGATTTCAGGCATCAAGTACAGTACAAAAGACTTTCACCTATATCTATATGCTAACGATAGCCTTCAAACCGATTGTAAAAACCAGTCGTCTCACTTGGACGTACCTAAACGAATAAGGCAACCTTTCGCGTCTAATACATTGAAAAAGAGCCCTGTGTTAAGCTAGCAAGCACGCACAACTTCTTAGCTACATTATCCTCTGTCTATGCTCAAAATGTCAGCCATGTTATAATGACATAATGTCTAATAAATTTTACACATTTTCTAAAGTCTTTGTTTGTCATTTTCTAGGTTCTATATTACCTATGTTGCAATAGAAAACTTAAAATATTTTATAGTAGTTCATTTTGTATGTAAAACAAACTGCAATAAAGTATTTTATGTATACCTAATATTGTTTTTTCTAATCTCTGACATTTAAATTCCCGAATAGGCAAGTTTCATTTATACTCAACGTACTTTTGTGCGTAGTTCAAATAGTTTTAGGGATCCACATTTCAGAATAAGTAAACCTAACCTTTAAAAGATCAATTTCTATCCATTAACCCTAGAAGAAAATTTGTTGATTAAACAATATGATGGTAACGAGAATAATCATGTTTCTGATAACAACAACTACTGCTGAACAACATCAAGGCAGAACGATAAGCACTTTAAATCAAAATGACACCTTCTTTGGCAAAGTGTACGTAGCTATCCACACCGTTGTTGATAATTTATTCGAAACCATCGAACTTCCTCCAAAGTTTTCAAAAGAATTAAACACAAAGTTATTATTAACAATGCACAAAGACTTAGGTAATATAGCACGTCATACCTTCGAAATCTTCAAAGAAATTGAGAAAATAATCAAAGTCAATGTTACTCATTCAATTAACAATCAAACTAATGAGAAAGAGAAATTAGATACTATAGTTCACGATACATTGAATGAAAATAATTATAATTTATATGACATAGTTAAAGCAGTTCGGCACAGACCTGACAAAGTTAAAACAAAAGCTATAGTTATTCCAGGCTTAGACGACAGTAAAGAATTTACAAAGCTTGTTACAAAATTTTTGGTAAAAGTAAATAATTTTACCGACTTCAAAAATCCCTCAAAATATGTCAGATATGCTGTTCCATCTAAACAAAATATTAAAGCGTGGGGTAAGTTAAACCTTAAACAACTATTCTGTCTAAAAGTCTTTATTGAAAGACTGCTGCCTCGCTAGCTAATCTAGATAGAGGTCTTGGTTTGGATTCCCAGGCCGAGCAAAGTGTTATTGGATTTTTATATGAAATTCTCAGTAGCAGCTCGGAGTTAGGATTTGTGCCAGATTAATAGCAATAGGCTCGCCTATTATTACAAGGGACCTAAAACTTACCGGCGAACTGTGAGTGTACATTGGTACACCTCTGCCTAACCCTTCGGGGAATACCGGCACGATCTGTGCATATATGAAAGACTGCTGGACTGTGAAAAGGTAATGTTGGATGGATCATATTAATCATCTATCCAGCATGGCAACAATCTAATCATAACCTAAAACAATGCCTCGTTTCCACAGTTGCACCATCAGACCTTGAACCCAACAGAATGAATACCAGAAGGATCTTTAGAGGCTTGAAGACAACAGTGAGCTCATATCCATTCATTGTGAGCATTCACGTCATGGGCGAGTTCACGTGTTCTGGCTCCATCATCAGAAAGGACGTTATCATCACTTCAGCTTCGTGTTTGCGCATGTTAGTTGACTTGAACACTCTGTAAAAGTATTTTGAAAATCATCCAAGATTCGAATCAAGAATTCGTCAGATCTTAAATTGTTTCCGTCTTCACTGACAGGTTAAATTGAATTCTTTGCTACTCAGCAGATCAAATCAAATCAAATCAAAGCATTTATTTCAATTAGACCATTTACAGGCACTTTTGAATTGTCAGGAAGTTACAGAGCCGTAATTACAGGCACATGAGACATTTCAACTTTGTCTCTGGGTTGGCAACGCATTGCAAGGCCTTTGGTATTACATATGTCTATATTAGGCAGAGGTGACCACTTAAAATCAGGTGGACCATCGGCTTATTTGCGATATATAAAAATGAGAAGAATATTATCTCAAGGCAAATGGTAATATATCTGACAACTGATTTAATGTTGACGTTTTCCCTAGAGCTTACAAGAGCGATTTCTTCGAAAAGAATCTGAAATCGATCTACGTACGACTCAGCAGCGACCACACGACGCGCGGTGGTGAGACGATACCAGCCGAAGAGTTGCACTTCCACCCTGAGTATGAACCGATGAACTTACTAAATAACCTCGCAATAATAAGACTGGAGAAAAGGATTCGTTATGTGAGGCAACTGAAGAGACACAGACGTATCTTATGGGATAGAACTCCAGGGAATATTCTTAACGATACCAAAAGCATTTTGGTAGTGGGATGGGGTGCTACAAAGGTAGGTTGAATTCTAGAAAACTTTTCTAAATTATTATTAGTAAGTTGGTCTATCTTTACTTTCTTAGTTTGTCTTGTCTCTGTTTTTTTTTTTTTAAGACGTGAAATCATCAAATAACTTCCCCCGCCCTTAGTGTCAGACTTTTACTGACTAAAGCCCGTCTATGTTCCTTCATGTGCCCTTTGCGTTCCGGGGGCGCGGTATCTCTTTCGAACAACCCGCAGCCCCGGCAGGTCTCTGTCTAGTGGGACAAGAATACACTGGTATTTTTATTAATTTTATTATAGGTGTGCATTTCAATTAGCACCTAAATAAGTAGTAAGTAGTAGTGAGTCCAAATTATAACGATGATGAAGTTGTAATTTTTTTTATTTTCCAGACGAAACAAGTGAATCAACATCATCCAAAGCTGAAAGTGGGTATGCTTGACTTATACAACATTGATGAATGCAGTCAGAAGTACAAAAAGTAAGTAATCATAAATTAATAAAAATATGCTGTTATTTTTCGTCATCATTATCATTTAAAGCCGGTAAATGGTATTGGTAAATATCCAGCGGGTGTTGGATTCTTTCTCTGCATATGTCATGATGGCCAGTGGTTCGCAACCGGGCACGGGCAGGTACCAATGTGACTTTTCCAATTCATATGTCCTTTCTAAGTTTATCTTGGACATCACTGACATCGGTAACCATTTCAGAGGCCCTTGAGGCGGTTCAGAAAATCTGACACTAGGGTGTGTGGGGTCGTTAGACCTTACTGCCCACACGATAAAGAAGAAGATTTGGTTCAGTGCTTGTGCTGCGCTCGCCGCTCCTGTGCCAGTGTAGTGCAGCTACTGTAGTTACTGTTCTCTTTTTTGCCGATACACCCTTGGCAAAGCGGTCATGGTTATTAAATTACAATAAAATTAAGGACAGACACAATCCGCTACACCTTCTCACTTCTCTTCTATTTTTTAATAATAATTGTATACATGATTGATTAGCGATACTAATTTGATTATTTCAGAGACTCCATTACCAATAAAAACTTTTGTGGTGCTTACAACGGGACGATTGGAGCCGCATGTAACGTTAGTATCCATTTTGTCATTTTTGCATCATATCAGTAATTATACGGTGGTAGTGCATTCAGGGATAATGGTCGGTTGATGTTTTATTCAATCTTAAAGCTGTATAAAGGACCTCTACGAGTTGGCTTCGGCTCCTCGTACACCTTTCAAAGGCCTGTCATCCTTGGCTCCCGGGTTACATAAAGTAATTACTATATACTAGAATACGCCAATGATCAGCCCATTTTCATCATCAGACTTCTTCATGCAACCGTCAGACTAGTAAGGGTCTCATGATTAATATGTCGTAAGAGCTGACTAAGAGAGTATGCAAATGATTAATACACATACATACATACATACATACATACATAAACTCACGCCTTTTTCCCATGGGGGTAGGCAGAAACCACAGAACGCCACCTGCTACGATCCTTACATACTACTTTCGCCTCGTTCACGTTCATATATCTGGTCATACAAGCACGCCGGTTACGAGTACTGCACACCCGACCTTTCTGAAGAACCTCACCAATAAGGTCAGGGTAGGTCTTTCTAGGGCGTCCCCTCCCGGCGTTGCCACTCACATCTGCCACATAAATACCGAGTTATGAAATATGGATAAGAGTAGCGGAAGACCAAATAAACAATAGATGTATTATAAGATGATAGGGCGAAAGAAAGACAGATAGAAGTGTGTGACTACTGAGATGATGACTAACAGAGATGTATGGAAGCAAAAGACATGCTGTCTGAATTGCTGAATTTCTCAGTAGCAGCTCGGAGTTTGGATTTGTGCCCGGTTAATGGCAATAGGCTCGCCCCCTATTACATGGGACCTAAAAACATACCGGCGAACTGTGGGTGTCATTGGTACCCCTCCGCCTAAGAGCCTGTCCAGATGAGGCATTTAAAATGCGCTGAGGTAACGCGCGAGAGTATCTGGACGGGATGTATGTAGCTCTAGTATCTCGAATACGCGCGAGTGCTTACACGCGAGTGGACTCGCGCGTAAAACGCCTCATCTGGACAGGCTCAGGCCAGGCTCAGGCTCAGGCTCAGGCTCAGGCTCTGGTTCTCCTCTGGGGAATACAGGCGTGATGGTATGGTAATTAACTTTGTATCTGTGTGTCATGTAGGGCGACTCCGGAGGTCCAGGGATAGTAGGCGCAGTATTAATGGGAGTAGTCAGCTTCGGGGCGGAGGAGTGCGGGGAGGCGGGTAAGCCGACAGTCTTCACCAAACTTGGATACTACGCCCCGTGGATACAAAGCGTATTGGTAAGGAGTAATGTTATTGATGCTTTGTCTTAGAGATATATAGAGTTTAGGAAATTGTTACTAGTGCCTCATCAGGGACCCACACGCCTGCCGTCATTAGTCACAAAATGTATTCTATGTATGATATTAATGTATACTATAAAACAAGAATGTTCGAAATCATCGTGATCGTAATTCTTACAAGGTTTATAGACGCTTCATACAAAAGTAGTCTAGTCATATTTTGTGTACATAGGATGAAGGCATTAACATGTAGGCTCGTGGTTAGTTAGTTTTCCTCCAAAAGATAATTTTAAAATTATACGTTACTTTAAGTATCGTAAGAAGCTTCGATTATAGAATATTCCAGCTTCAACTGACCAAGATCTTTGGTAAAGAAAAGACTTCAAGTTCTGTTATCACTGACAAAATTCTCATTCTGTGGATTAGACAAATAGTAGTCTCAAAAAGTTTGTTGTTAATCTTATCAAATATACCTTTCAAAATTGTTCCAGAATTTACATAAAACAAAAAATAAGACAAATGACAAAATCAAAATTAATGATTTAAATCTAACTGCAACCACCTTGAAATACCCACGAAGATTTATTAACAAAGAACAAGATAAACAACTGCTCAGAGATGCAATGAAGAAAATATTAACGGCCAATCAGTCTAGTGGAACACGAGGTCTTCTACAGAAAACATTACGACGCGCGATAAGGTTAAAAAATATTTCAGAATAGAGGAACAATAATGAAAAAAGAAATAGCATTTAATTTGTAAAGACAAAATAAGATTTACCACATTCGACAAGTGAACAATAAAAATATTTTTCTGACCAAAACCGACGCAACGTCTTCTCACCGACCAACCAATCGACTCATCAGTTGATCATCATTATATCAGCCGCAGGACGTCCACAGCTGGACATAGGCCTCCTCTTACATTTCCAACAGGACAAAATTTTCAGACATGCGAAACCTTTTTAACCGACTTCATTCTGATTTTCATGATGAAACGAATGAAACGAATAAAACGGCAACGAATGAATTAGCAACGAAGACTATTTCCAATGTCAATTTGGTACAATTTAATCCTACTACTATTATAAACTCGAAAGTTTGTAAGTATGGATGTATGGATGTATGGATGTTTGTTACTCTTTCACGCTTAAACGGCTGAATGGATCTGGATGAAATTTGGCACAAAGATAGATTATAGTCTGGAATAACACATAGGCTACTTTTTATCCCGGGAAAATGTACGGTACCCGTAGGATAACACATAAACTGTGACGCGGACGAAGTCGCGGGCAGAAGCTAGTTGAAAAATAATTATGTTAAGCCTTAGAAATGGCTTCATATCTTTCTGTACAGTATTGTGTAAATTTTATACTCGTATTTATTGCTGATCAAAGTGTATATGGACGCCTTAAACATTGACGAGATATCAGAATTGGTCTGTGTTGTTTTCTCTATGCTCTCGTGTTTATAATGGCGTGTGTGCAGTATGTTTGTATGGTAGGTAATTCTATTGGTTAAATAAAAAACTTTTAGTTTATCCAATCGTTCTTTATTTCATCCATAAAGGTACTGATACACATGCTTAAAAGTAGCATGCTACTAGCATGCTCAAACCAATCA
Organism: Caradrina clavipalpis; assembly: GCA_932526535.1. Taxonomy (NCBI): domain Eukaryota; kingdom Metazoa; phylum Arthropoda; class Insecta; order Lepidoptera; family Noctuidae; genus Caradrina; species Caradrina clavipalpis. Next base: position 12,728,466 of record OW052109.1, on the reverse strand, counting down.
CAGCACGGGAAGCTCACGTGACTTTGATTTTCGCGTGCACTGATTGGTTTGAGCATGCTAGTTTAAAGCATGTGTATCAGTACCTTTACACTTCAATTTTATTGTCTACTTTAGTTTCATTCCATTTCGTAACTCTCTAGGAAACTTGTTTCATTTATTTCACAATCCAATTCCTTTTATAGTTTTATTATCTTTATTCATTGATCGAATTCGTATATATTTGTTATTTCTCCAAACAAATCATTTGTTTGCTAACAAAATCGGCTGCAAAATCATGATGCATGGTTGACAAACAATTCATTCTCGATTCCTCGGAGACACAGACAACATTCAAAATGTAAAAGAAAGGAAAGAACTGGATGTTGGACTTCAAATATGGTCTCAAGAAGTGTTCTATGATGATGTTTAGCTACGACCATATGAACCAGGAACATAATGATTGAATTTAACTTCAACTTATATAATAGAAATGACTTAAATAAGTACTATTATGGATTGACTTAGGTGTATACAATAAAAAGTTTGAATTCACATAGTTTTTTTATTTGAGTAACAGTTTTGGTTACGAGGCAGGTTTGCTATGAATTACTTTTTCTATCTCACTGATCATAGCATAAAAGCTAGTCATAATATATCTGTCAGGTAATAAATAATATAAATCATGAATGGCTTTTACTTAAATTACTAAAATTGTTAAAAGATATGGTTGGAGAAAAAATCCTGATCCTTTTTTTAAATTCCGATTGACGATTCTACAAAAGACCAGACTAAGCAAGTAAACATATATATATACCATCACACCATTATTCCTCGAACGGTTAGGCAGAGGTGTACCAATGTACACCCACAGTTCGCCGGTATATTTAAGTCCCATGTAATAGGGGGCGAGCCTATTGCCATTAACCGGGCACAAATCCAAACTCCGAGCTGCTACTGAGAATTTCATAGAAAAACCCAATAACACTTTTTGCTCAATCTGGGAATCGAACCCAGGACCTCAAGTGTAGCAGTCGCGCTTAGGATCACTAGGCTAACGAGGCAGTTACGCAAGACATAAAAATCATAAATTTTGTATGAATCTAAGACTACATAATAAGGTCTAAGATATCACACAAGTAAGAAGTGAACAAATACAACGCTCCTCCCGTTGTATTTGTTCACTTCTTACTTGTGTACACTGTTATAATACATAATTATGTGAACTGAACATAGTAGTGAATATCGCGCATAAAGATTACGGGTTCAAACCAAGATAGATAAAGACGGAGATGGAGAAACAAGAGAACAATTATTTTCAAAACCGAATGACGCAATTCGTGATCCCAAAAATGTTATTATAAATTCGATTTCAATTTAATCTGGCGGTTTCAACATCAATATTAAATTTTATGTTCTAGATAAAAAAAAAAGAAATAGATATTTCGCAAGAAATACGGAAATCGAACAAGAACAATAAAATATACTTCAGTACATTGAGCAACTTCTTTATTACCACAAACACTTGGATACAACCGTGAAATTTTCCATACTATTTCCTAGACTGCATTTGACGTCGCAGAAAATATCTTCCTTCATATGTTTTCCATGACGAGTATAATCCTGTGCTTGTCATTTTTGAACTTCCTTATTTTAGTTGAATCTGCTCCTGAATTACCAATCGAAGACAGTTACGGCATCGTTGTTACTGAGCGGGTAATACGAAGCACTGTGAACAATATATTCTTGATTCTAAAACTTAAGGCTCCGAAGGAAACCCTGAAATTGGAAAAATATTTAATAATTCATAACGTTTTTGCTGCCATCACTTTGCGAGATCGTGACCATCTGAAGAAAATAGAAACACTAACTCGACTTGATAAGATCGATAACGGCACTACGGTTTTTATGACACAATTAAACGAAGTATTGAAGGAAGATAATAAAAGCGATGAAGAAACAGATTCCCTGTACGTTACCATTCTTATGGAAGAATTCCTTAAAAAACTTCATAGTTTAAAGAAAAAAATTGATGTCAATAATAGTACAAAGTTTTTAGACTTAAATACAGCTTTTATCAGAAGACAATTGAGCGAAATTAAAAATGATTTTGGAAATACAACAAATTTTAAAGAAGAGTTTGTAAAAGGCAATGATTCCAATTACAAAATATTGGGCAAAGATGATTACTGGCGTAAGCATTAGATTAATGAATTCCTTTGATGACTTTTACAAATATCCAATTACCGATTACTTTTGTATAATGTATGATTGGTATTTTAAATTATTTAGTTTAGTACAATTCAGGAGGCTTACCACCATCTCTTATAACATTACCATTTTAATAATACTATGTAATTTCAGGTTGTTAGTATGTAATTCTGGGTGTTGGATTTTTAACTCTCGACGCTGAGCCGAGTGTTAAAAATCCAACAGTGTGGCAAAGTAATATTACACTGATTTAAAAGATGATTATAGGGCCCCAGTTTGAGCACCACAATAACCATTATTAATCCCCGACGCAAAAAGAGGGGTGTTATAAGTTTGACGTGTCTGTCTGTCCGTCTGTGGCATCATAGCTCCCGAACGGATGAAGCGATTTGAATTTAGTCGCGTTGGGGGACCGCTTGCGACGGTCGTACCCTAAATGCAACATCGGTCCCCCAACGCGACGTATTTTATTTTTTTACTTTTTAAAGGGAACTTAGGACTTTGGGTCGGGGTTTTTTTTTTAATTTTTTAATTAATTTTTACATTACTTTTAGAGCCAAGCGGCCGCCGCGTCTTCAAGGGTGAACCGGCAAACATCAAGCGCTTTCCCTTCATGGCAAGCATATTGTTCTTCAATAAGTTTCAATGCGCCGGTTCCATCCTCAAAGAAGACCTGATTATAACGGCAGCGTCATGCTTGCAATTGTAAGACTCTTTTATTTTAACTCAAGGTCATTGGGTGATTATTAATTTGAGTTTTGTTCCACAAGGTTCTAAAAAGTCTAAAAGTCTGACACTCCGAGAAGTGGCTTGCTGATGTCTCATCCTAAAAAAAATGGTCCAATCTCACAGTGGGTGGAGATCATCTCGCGAAGGTCCTTGTAAGCTAAATATGTTATCATTGTTTACTTCACCAGGGCTTGGAACAACCGCTTCTACCGTGAGAACCCTGGCTTCCTGTCCGTGCAAGTTGGCACCAGTTACTACAAACAAGGGGGAGAGAACATTCCTATCTTGGAGATTTATTTCTATCCAGACTACAACCCCAAGTCATTGCGACACAATCTCGCTCTCCTGAGAATGGAGAGAGTACTGAAGATCGGGAAATATTCCCGTAGCGTTAAAGTGATAGACTTCGACAGGAATTCGTCGCCATTGCCTTCAAACATTGGTGGCATCGTTATCATTGGTTGGGGCGCTAAAAATGTAACTAATCGTTTTTGTATTTAATTTCTATCTACCGCTTGCAGTTATTCTCAAACTATACAATATGTGTTATATGTATTCATTTCACGCGAATGATGAGGAATCACAGTCCCGCTCTATGGGCCTCGTGGTCGCAAGCATGACTGATGAGCGTGGTCCTGGGTTCGATCCATAGGTCGAACAAAAATTTGGTATAGGGTCTTTCCATTACGAATTTATCGGTAGCAGCCCGGAGTTTGGAAGTTGGTGGTGTGACCTACCCGTGTCTCGGAAAGCATGTAAAGGCGTTGGTCCCGGCTGTCATTCATAGATCTTTGACATTCGTTACAGTCAGAAGTATGACAACCAGCCTAAGCCTTTGCACACACGACCGACTTTTTGACCGATTTTTAAGTCCGTGAAAATGGAATATGTGTATGCTGAAACACCAACGCACATGGCCGACAAAACATCGGTCGCTGGCGGAGAGCCTTACCAAGAGGTATCGTGTTGCCCAGTAAGTGAGTTGTGGGGGTCAAATAGGCAGTCGCTCCATGTAAAACAGTGGCATTCAGCTGCATCCGGTTAGACTGGAAACCCACCCCAATATAGCCAACTATAAAAGGCTAGGCAGTCTTTTGAAGTAAAACTTCCTTACACACGCTTGACTTGGGGAGTAAGCTGGTGAATGCGTGATGAGAGCGTTACGAAAAGTGTGATCGGGCGACGCGAACGGAAGGTGAGAGGGAGATATAAGTTAGTTAAGATAGAATGAGAGAGAGTTAAGTTTACTGTAGATGTACTGATAGCTGCGGGTTGTTCGAAAGAGATACCGCGCCCCCGGAACGCAAAGGGCACATGAAGGAACATAGACGGGTTTTAGTCAGTAAAAGTCTGACACTCCCTCCCGCCCCGCCCAGGGCGGGGGAAGTTATTTGATGATTTCCCGTCTATAAAAAAAAAAAAAAGGGGCAAGAGAGAGAGGTTCGCGCGCACATTTTCTCTCTCTCTTCGTCTCATAGCCAGTTACTAAATAGAGCTAAAGAAGTTTAAAGCACACTCGTATATTTTTTATGACGAATCACAGTTGTCTTTTCAATATAGACGGTTTAATTTGATGGTCAATTCGCCAAACAATCTGTGTTCCCTACTGTACCCAATAAAAAAATCCTAAAAAGTAAAACCGTTTCAGGTTGGCAATAACGTTGAAATTCCAAGGAGAAATAAATTGTCGTTTGCCACCCTGGACTTCTACCCACTGCGTGACTGTCAAGAGGTGTATGGCAAGTAAGCTTTACGATTTATTTCTATCATTACCCGACTACGGCGAAGCAAAAAGGAGGGTTATGAGGTTGACCGGTATGTATGTTCATCTGTTCCCTCATAACTTCTAAACCGTCCAACGTAAATTGACAAATGAGGTGTCATTGGAAGCGTCTTAATTGCCCGCTGGTTATAGGCTACGTTATGTTGCAATAAATTGTATGTGGCGCCCTCTAGGGCTCATAAAGATGTGAAATAATATTTTTTTTCTTCCAAATATGGTCGTGTTGCATATCAAATTAAAGAGCTTAATTAGCATATTTCCAATATATATATATATATATTGTATAAGTAAATTGTACATGGCACGCTTTAGAACGCACCATAAACGTAGCTAACTAACCAATATTTTGTTCGGGAGACTTAATAGATTATTCCATATAATATCGTCTATATGTTGCAGTTCCAGTAATATTACGTATATAAATGTCTAAATTTGAACCCCTAAATAATTTAAATAAAAAAATAAGTTTAAAAAACTAAAACCCGACTACAAAAAAATCACGTTCTAAAAAGTATGAAACAAGAAAACATTCTCATCTGAAAGCCGTGGTCGTATGCCACTTAATCCGGTAAAACAGTATGTATAGTAATAGAACATTAATCTTTAGCACTAAAGTTTAGGGTAAAGTGGCATACGACCACGGCTTTCAGATGAGAATGTTTTCTTGTTTCATACTTTTTAGAACGTGATTTTTTTGTAGTCGGGTTTTAGTTTTAATACAGTAGAATCTCGATGATTCGATTATTCAAACTTTTGATTATCCGAACTAATTAAAAGTTATAAAAGTTTAAAGTTATAAAATAGTCAATGTTTAATTGACGAACAGCTGCAATGCAACGCGTTTTCGTCAAAGGAGACGGATACGCTTTCATACATTCTTGGGCCCGGGTGTAAAAAGATAAAATTGGTGTCAATTAATGGCTTATAATATAATAACAAAGTATTACTAAACATTCGACGAATTTTGAGTCTGAGAGCAGAGTTATAGAAGGTTTTGTAAAAGTGAGGTTATGCAATAAATTGGCAAAAACCTATACTAAACCGACGAATTTTGAAGAGCGATTGCTATTTTATTATGTTATTCTGTTATTTACTATATTAATTGTACTGTGTTGAGTGTATTGTATTGTATTTACTATACTCAATACTCAATACTCAATATATTTATTGCTTCCACAAGTACACTTAGATGGTAGGTTTTACAAAGATATTGATCATTGTGGACCCTGTCGGGCACTGCAAATGGTAGGAGAGAGGAAGAGGGCTTTTATTTGTCTAAATATATATTTCTAAATGTATCTATAATGAATTGCAATTATTTATTTAAGCATGTACATACCTTATTTAATTTAGCATTTATCATCAAAGTATTCGTTGATATTATAATAGCATTTAATTAATAGAAATTGTTTTAATTTATTTATGAATATATTATTTTTTTGTTGTTCTTTAATTATATCGGGTAATTTATTGTAAATTTTTATTGACATAGCTAGAGTACTTATTGAGAGCATTTTTAGTTTAGAGCCTGGTAAGTTTATTCTGTTTTTATGGCGTAGTGTATATCTCGATTGAATATTATCTCTAGTCGTGTATAGGTGTGGGTAGTTTCGCACGAATTTACATATTTCTAGAATGTATAGGCTGGGGAGGGTCAGTATTTTTAACTCTCGGAAATGGGGTCTGCAACTGTCGGTGTCTTCTATATTAACTAATATTCTTACAAGTCTTTTTTGTAGTGTGAATAGTTTCGGTGCATCTGTGCTGTTTCCCCACAAAATCACGCCGTAACTGAGCCACGCATGAGCGTAGGCATAATAGGTGACGAGTGCGGTTTTAATGTCAGTGGTCTTTTTTATTTCACGAAGGGCGTATGCAAATTTAGACAATTTTGTTTTTATCTTTTGGATGTGAGATTTCCAGTTAATGTTCGTATCAATGGAAATGCCAAGTAGAGTAAACTCATTAACGACTTCTATTGATGTACCGTTATATGTAAAGTTGATGTCTAGTGGGGTTTTTTGACGGGGGTGAAAGGGCATTATTCTAGTTTTAGAGAAATTAATTTCAAGATTATGGTGTTTCATCCAAGTTATTGATTTATTTAGTGTATCTGTCAAGTCCTCGTTCAATCCAACATTATCGCTGCATGAGGTAAGAAATGAAATATCATCAGCAAATAAGACGCATGGCCCTGATATGGTTCTCGGAAGGTCATTGATGTAGACAAGAAAGAGGAGGCATCCAATAACACTTCCTTGGGGAATTGAGGCGTTTATTGTTTTATTGTCAGACCGAATGTTTTGAATCTCTTTGGTATTTTCATTATAAAATTCTAATTCTACTTGGTGTTCTCTATTTGTTAGGTACGATTTAAACCATTCATGAGCCTTCCCGCGGATCCCTATATTTTGTAATTTATTAAGCAAAATGTTATATTGGACTTTGTCGTAAGCTTTGGACATGTCCAGCAATAAGCCTACAGCATACTTCTTGTCATTTATTATATTTAATACAATAATTGTTTTTTTTTTGTAATTGTATTACATTAGGAAACTCACAAAACGATACTACGAAACGAGTGATTGACAGTCTACTAGAGCTGTCAAAAAGTATTCTATGTCACTGCCGGCACAGATTAAAAATACAAGTAATAAATCGAATTGTAAACGAGAATCAACTTTAAGATTTCTTTATAGGTATAATGTTTTTTTTTTTAACTGCGGGCATTATGTTAAATCAATCATCTGGTGCAAGATATATTGTGTTCAATTGTTGAAACTCATTCACATTAATCGATTATAGTAATCGATATCCCCTTTTAGTCGTGACATAAACTTATTTTTAAGATTTCTCTTCTTCCTGACATTGAATTAGGCAAATTTTTTTGTAATTTGAAATAGAAAAATATGACGCTTTTTTTAACCCATATCACAACTTAATACAATTTGGCCCAGAAATCCCCGTCTCCTTTTGTGTTTTCATTCCACATTTCACAAACCCATCTATACTATTATAATAAACCTGAAGAGTTTTTTTTATTGGTTTAAACGCACTAATCTCTGGAACTACGATTGGATTTCTTTTGTATTTCTGATAGCCAAATTCATGAGGACTAGTAAAGGCTTTGTAATATCACGCTACTACCCAAGGGAGAGGAGCAGTAACTAAAGACGTACACAGACAGTACCGCTGTACTGTACTCCACTGTACTCCACTGCTAGACATAAGCCTCTCCCGAGGTGCACCACTGAGCCCGATCTTCGGCTCTCCGCATCCAGTTACTGCCAGCCGCCTTGCGCAGATCGTCGCTCCATCTAGCCGGAGGGCGTCCCATACTACCTGACTTATGACGAGAACCAAGTCTCAGGCCGGAGGTAGTCTCAATATATTTGAGGTCGCCTCAGCAGTTACTCCTTTTTATATTATCATCGTGGGTTATCAGCGTTTATTTTATCTTCCTTTACTGTATATCAGCCTATAGCTGTCCACTGTTGTACGTAGGCCTCTCCCAAAGAGCGCCAACCATTCCGGTCCTGGGCAGCCCGCAACCATCCGCTGCCCATCGCCTTCTTTGAATCGTCGGTCCACCGTGCAGCAGGGTGTCCCACACCGCGTTTGCCTAAACGTGGTCTTCACTCTCCCTACTGTAGTTACCCCCAAATTCATTCTCAGAAGATATTATACTTTCTTTTTCAGAGAGTACGTGACCGATAGGAATTTCTGCGCTGGTTTCTATTCGAAGGGAAGTGGCGCGTGTAACGTATGTAAATCTCAGTTCTGTCACACTAGACCAACACGCCTGTATTCCCCGAAGGGTTAGGCAGAGGTATACCAATATACAGTGGCGCTTACTCTACTTACATCCACAGTTCGCCGGTATGTTTTAGGTCCCATGTAGGGGACGAGCCTATTGCCATTAAAACACAAACCTAACTCCAAGCTGCTACTGAGGCTTTCATAGAAAAACTCAATAGCACTTTGATCGACCTGGGAGTCGCTCGCCCCCTATTACGTGAGACGAACTGTGGATGTACATTGGTACACCTCTGCCTATCCTTTCGAGGAATACAGGCGTGATGGTATGTTATGTTTATAAGAAAGTAAAAAGAAAAGTATTTAGCACCCCATACCCATACATAAACATGTTTTAGTATTTACCATATGGGTAATGTAGTGTACGGCGGTACGGAACCCTCGGTGTGCATGTCCGGCTCACACTTGGCCGGTGGTTTGAGCCTGTTTAGTGCTCCACTTCTTCTTCTCGTGTGCCTCCCATGCTCAATGCTTTGCCTTTTTAGCCCCCGACTCAAAAAGAGGGATGTTATAAGTTAACGTATCTGGGTGTCTTTCCGTGGCCCCGTAGCTCTAAAACGAGTGAACCGATTTTATTTGAATGCAGGTTTCCTAGCGATGGTTCTTAGATATGTTTTATCATAATCAGTTCAGCCGTTACAAAGCTATCAGCTCTTTTGTTAGCTGCGATAAGCTTTACAATTTTAATTATTCTTCTTCTTTAATATATTTTTTGTTTTAATTATAGCATGATGCTGGTGGACCGGGTGTTTCAATAGGCAGCGGCGTTCTGCTAGGAGTAATCAGCTTTGGCTCTCCAACATGTGGTACTCCAGACGCCCCTACTGTCTTCACCAAAGTCGGCTACTACACCGATTGGATTGAGAAAATCAAAGAAATGGTAATTTTCAAACTTCAACCTATAGTTGTAACATTTAGTAGTCAGTTCACACCACGCACCTTTTAATAGATCTACTAAAAATATAACTTTATTTACTGCACACAGAACAGCCAGGTCACCACCAGAACATTAACTAGTTATAGTGACATCTTTTTTTTATTTATTTACAGAACGTAATAACAAAAGCACATTCTACCACACCGCGAATATATTTTAAATATACATTTACAACTACGATTAGACCTAAAAAAATCACACCTATTTATCAAGCAGAAGACCCTGAAATTCCGTTAGGCCGTACCCAACAAGATATTCTTAGGATGAATGACAAAAAACATAATTTTAAAGAATTTCTTAAAACAATATTTAAAAAGAAACAGGAAAAACAACGACTGGAACAACAACAAAAAGAAAAACAACAGGTAAAAGAAAATAATGAAATTTCAATTTATGAAGGTAAATCACAGTATGTAAAAGAAATATACCAAATAAAAAATACAACTGAAGAAGGAACTGAGAAAGAAGAACCTGAAAAAGAAGTAACGGAGGAACAAGGAACTGAGAAACAAGAAACTGAGAAAGAAGAAATTGAGAAAGAAGAAATTGAGAAAGAAGAAACCGAGAAAGAAGGAACTGAGAAACAAGAAACTGAGAATGAAGAAATTGAGAAAGAAGAATCTGAGAAAGAAGTAGTAGTAGCAGGAAGTGAAGATGTAACTACTACATCGGAACCTGGCACTAGTTCTGCAGGTAGCCAAGAAAAATCAACTACACCGCATGACAATAAGAAGAATAGTTCGAAGTACTTGAAAGGAGATAAACCAACTTCAAAGCATCATACTAAAAAAGATGACAAAAGTTCTGCACATGAAAAAGAATTGGATGAAGCTTCAGATAGTTTTGACATAGACTATTTCTTGGAATCTCAAGAAAACTTATTTGATGTGAGTGCACGTGACGATCCACAGCGGGTAAGGGCAAAAGATCTTTATGAAAATACCAATCAATCAATATATATCAAAAATACCAAATTAACTAAGGTGGCACCAAATGAAGAAAAGGAACAGAGTACTAAGGTTGAAAATAAAATTTCTAACTCAGAATATGAATATGAATTAAATTACGAGAGTAATGACAAGGGCGAAACTGAATATAGTGACAGTGACTACGAAGACGATAAAGAAACAGCTGATAGAGTTGAAAGTTCAACAAACGTGAAGAGCAATAAAGGTCAAAAAAACGCACTTCGCGAAGTAGTTAAAAATGTAGACTACGAATCAAGTTATGAAAGCGATTCAGATGACGAGTTTGAATTATTAAGCATTCCAGTTGACTCGTTTAAACAAGAAAATACGAGTATAAGTAATAAAGAAAGTGCTAGTACTGAAGCGCTCATGAATATGTTGGAATATGAGGACGTAGTTAAGCTGCTGGTCGAAGAAGTTATTAGATAGTTTTTAATTAGATTTGCTTTATTGTTTTGTAACCTAACTACGAGAGCTTTCTTTCTTTATCGTGTGGGCAATAAGGTCTAAAGACCCCACACGCCCTAGTGTGAGAATTTCTAAACCTCCTCAAGGGCCTCTGACTTGTTACCAGTGTCAGTGATGTCCAAGATAAACTTAGAAAGTACATAATTATGAATTATAAAAAGTCGCATTGGTACTTGCCCGTGCCCGGTTACGAAACAACCTTGTGCATGAGAGGCCACGAGAGCTATAAATCTAATATGAAAATGAATGAGTGTCTGTTTTTCATCAGATCGTATTTGCGTTTATTCAGTTACATCTCAGCCTGAATTTCCACATCTGTTTTAAAGTCACAGATGCTTACGTTTTTGCCATTAAATATTATTTGTACACCTTTATTATGCTGCGTTTACTATTTTAAATATTCCTATATGAATACACAAATTCGATATTTAGAAACAAAGTAAGAAGTCTTGTTATTCGAAAACTTCCTCATAACCTATGGTTCGATATCTTAGATACCTAACTAGCTAACGTTTAGGTGAGACGGCCGGTTTTTATATAAATATGTTTAATAGGATGATCATGGATACTAGAGTAACATGAACATAAGTTAGAAAGGTACCTAATTGAATAGCTGGAAAAGGTGCTTAACCTTACTCACTTAAGTACCTTAAAAACAGCTTAGTATACTTAGTACTTACGCATACCTCAATATTAACGATATATTTCTCAATCTATCTTCAATATATCGGCCTGGTTAAAATGGTGAAGGTTTGTCGACTGTCAGGCTACTCCAATCAATATAACATTCGAAAAATAATGTAGCTCCGTTATTATGTCATGATAAATAAACCATCATCACGCCTGTACTTCCCAAAGGGTTAGGCAGAGGTGTACGAATGTACACCCATATTTCGCCGGTATATTTAGGTCCCGTGTAATAGGGGATTGCTATGCCCGGTTAGGGCACAAACCCAAACTCCGAGCTGCTATTGAGAATTTCATAGAAAAACCCAATAACACTTTTTGCTCGACCTGGGGTTCGAACCCAGGACCTCTAGCGTAGAACTTAGTCGTGCTTAGGACCACTAGGCTACCGAGGCAGTTAAATATAGCAATGTAGACTATGTAGACTCATGTACTCATTCAACAATAAATGAAGTATACTTAGTTTAGTAGCTATACTTATATTATTACATTACATTGAAAAAATGACAGATAGCGCTATTTAACTCAAGGTAGAATACAAAAAGGACTCAAGCAACGATTCATCAAATTAAATTAAATTAATAAAAAAGTTAGCAATAAAAACTCAAACCTTTTTTCGAACAAAACCTCTTACAGCCATATAACCGTTACAATTTCAAAAATCAAGAACTGTCATCTCGTATTGTCAATGTACTACTTGAGCGAAAATGTCGTTGCTACCGATAACATATAACAAGTCCTGTACGTCGCTGTTGATCATAGGAAGGGGGATACACGGTAGATGCAGGATTGGGAACAGAGACTGGGTTGGGTTCGGAGTAAACGGTAGTGCCAACTATAAGGATGACGCCCATTTCCCCTTCCCGGCCATCAGGTTCAAGGAAAACACCAGAGATATTTGTGTAATGTATTAACAACATTTTTCTTAAGTTGGTATTTAGGTGAAATGCCACGTTAGCCTAGTGGTCCTAAGCGCGACTGCTACGCTAGAGTCTTGGGTTCGATTCCTCAAGTCGAGCAAAGTGTTATTAGGCTTTTCTATGAAATTCTCAGTATTAGCTTGGAGTTAGGATTTGTGCCCGGTTAATGGCAATGGGCTCGCCACGCCATCTATAACATGGGACCTAAATATGCGAACTGTGGGTTTACATTGGTACACCTCTGCCTAAATCTTCGGAGAATACAGGCGTAATTGTATATTTATATTAGGTTGATTCGTTTGCTATCAAAACCTAACTAATAAACCGGGGCAATTAAAAAAAAACTTATGTGATAGTGGGCGACACACGTAGCTTACAGTACCCTACTGTGAGCAATAATGGGACCAAATAAATCTGGAGTGGTGACCGTATGTTGGAAGGCATAATTTCGTGGAAAGGCCATCCCGCAAGGAGGTATAAACGACCGGGGGTGAAGGTCCTGGAAATACACTAGTCGCGCAAGTCACGGGAGACGCCGCATAGTACTACAGAAAACGACTGTCTCTGGAATCATGGTGATGACGCTAAGTCAAAGGATAAAAGAAAACGCCTGTTTTAATTTGTATACATTTTTTTTTCTTTATAAATACTACTATAAGCTAACAGTTAGTGGGTCGTCTTAGAGGCGGCGCAACTGGCTCCATATAATCATCATCATATCAGCCTATAGCCGTCCACTGCTGCACGTAGGCCTCCCTCCTGCGGGTTGTTCGTAAGAGATACCGCGCCCCCGGAACGCAAAGGGCACATGAAGGAACATAGATGGGTTTTGGTCAGTAAAAGTGTGACACTGAGGGCGGGGGAAGTAATTGAATGATTTCCCGTCGCCAACCATCCCGGTCCTGGGCAGCCCGCATCCATCGGCTCATGCTGATTGGTGATTAATAAAATTATTATGGTGTAAGAAGATATCTGATAAAATAAGTAGTAAGTCCAGTGGTCGCAAGGGCAGATTCAACATAGGATCCTAGGCTCAGTTACCAAGTTATGCTAAGGGCTAATGGGGTTCTATTTTCTATTAGGAATCTCTCAATATAAGCTTGAAGTCAGTTCTTTAAACATAATTGGTAAAATGTGTGTTGTATATTTAATTACTAGCGACTTCGTCCCTGCCAAAGTTGGTATATTGTTCCACGGGAACGGTAAATTTTTGAGTTAAAAAGTAGCCTATGTCCTATTCCAGACTATATAGTCTTTATTTCATCCAGATCTATTCAGCCATTTTGGCGTAATTGAGGAACAAGCATCCATCCATCCTCATACACTCCCATTAAAATAAGAAGTAAGATAGTGCAGTGAACCTGCTTCAAAAAATAATAAGTTTACTTCATTCAGGCACTTCGCGAAAAAGAGAAAGGTGACTGGCGAATGCTTTGCTGCGAGGAGAAGAAGGCCCTGTACCGGGCGTCCTACTGCCAGACGTTCGCCGAGTTCCAGCACCCCACAGGCCAGTGGAAGGTGATCCTGGGCTCCGGCCTGTTCCTGGTGTCCTTCACCTTCTGGGTCATGATGTTCCTCCATCATTATGGTATGTATGGGTTCCTCTTTCTTGTTTTTTGCTAGGGAAATCCTTATGGAAGCTTCGGGTAAGGCAGACGGGTGTGTCGGATGACTACGAGCTAAAACCACACGGTATTCCGTGACTATACTATTCTATAAGCTTCTTTTTTGCTTTCACGTATTGGCCTATAGGTAAAATCTCTGGCGACTTGTACCATCCAAATTTTGGTTTCTAAGATAGCTTTGTTTGTGGCTAATTAAATCATACAGGTTAAAGAGCCACTTCCCGATGTTCGATTGAGCTGAAATTTTACGTAAATATGCAATTTGGTTAGCAATGAACTATAATGGTGTCACAGAAGATGTTAATCAAATCTTACAGATTAAATTTGACCCACTTCTCGGTTTCCGGGAGCTGGGCTTCTGCATACATATTATGCACATTAGATGACAATGTAATATAAAAGCTTATTTTATATGAAAATGATGACTTTTTACATTGCACACATCACATGAAGCGATGCAGCTAGCGCTGTTTGCATCTGAGTAAAGCACAACGTGGGCTTACTCACATCATATTTTACAGCGCAAAACCACAGAATATACCATCACGCCTGTTTTCCGAAGGATTAGGCTGAGATGAACCAATACACACCCACAGTTTGCCGGTATGTTTAGGTCCTATGTAATAGGGGGCGAGCCTATTGCCATTAACCGGGCACAAATTTTAACTCCGAGCTGCTACTGGGAATGTCATAGAAAAACCCAATAACACTGCTCGACCTGGGAATCGAGCCCAAGACCTCTAGCGTAGCAGTTGCGTTTAGGACCACTAGGCTAACGAGGCAGTCACAGAAGTAGCAGTTAGTTGTCTGTTACTGACTAAAACCCAACCATGCTCCTTCTCGTGCCCTTTGCGTTCCGGGGGCGCGGTATCTCTTACGAACAACGCGCAGCCCCGGCAAAAGCACCGCTGTGATGTGAACGTGACAATCTTCTTTCATCCTCAGTGCTGGAGCCTCTGCCGGCGAGTCTGTCTAAGACTGCGCAGAAGGCACAGCTACGGAGAATGCTGGAACTCCGCGTCAACCCCATAGATGGACTCTCTTCCCATTGGGATTATGATAACGACAAATGGAAGGTATGTCTATACTCAAATTATAAAGCTGAAGATTTGAATGAAACTTAATCTCTGGAACTTGTAGTCGGATTGGAAAAAAAATTTGAATGATAACCAGATTCGTCAGGAATAGTCTCTAGGCCTAGGTGGTCTAGGCTTCGTAGTAAAGCAACATAACACGCTACCCCCCATAGGAGCAGAACAGTAACCAAAGACGTAACTTAACGCATTGGGGAGAAAACCACGCGGGTGAAATCGCGGGCTAAAGCTAGTTCATATTATTTGTAATACTGCAATATATATTAACAAGAAAAAAAAATGGAAATCTATGGGGCGGCCTATGTCCAGCAGTGGACGTGCTGCGGCTGATATGATGATGATGATGGTGAAAAGCAGTTTTCCAGAAAATCATATTATTTTTATCTATTGCTTAGCTGATGAGCAGTATGCGAAGTTAGTTTCTTTTTAAATCCCTTATATCCCTTATATTATTATGAGTTATAATGTAACATTTTCTTTTCCAGGTTTAATTTCGAGTTTATTTTATGAAGCTTATGAAGCTATTTCCTAGGATAAAGGCGCGTAGATATAGGGCGGTGAACGCGAAGGCAAGCTAGCTTCCTTGACCAATAGACTATAATGTTATAAGACAGATCAGCCTACAAGGACGCCTCACTGTGCTTCCTTTCTAAAAATTAGGTGTCAAACGCGGCGTCTTTTAGACTTACGAGTATCTGTTTTATTTCAATTTGGCAGGCGTATATGTTTTCGTTGGTCAATACAGCGGCATACACCGCCGTGGCGCCACTGAGCGCTTTCATAACTTACCGTTACGCGGCACGCCACGTCACGACACGGCACGATTTTATTATAAGATTCTTTTATTTCGCCGTCGCGATAAAACGTAGTTTAAAAAAAATGGCGTTCATGAGGACTGTCTTCACGTCACATTAGCATGTTGGTGGCGCTATCACATTAGCATGTTGGTGACGTGGGCACAAAAGCGTGGTCTGTGATGTGGTTCATTTACATGTTGGTGACGCGTTAACATTAGCATGATTTTTGACTCTGTCACATAAGCATATCGTTGATGCGGTCGTATTAGAAAATCGGTGATGCGTTCACATTATAATGTCGGTGAAGTGGTCACGTTAGCATGTTGGTGACGCGGAAACAATGTCTTGGTCTGTGACTTGGTGACATTTGCACGTCGGTGACGCGCCAAAAGCCGCTGTAACGGCATAAGAAGTTTTCACTCCAATAACGTGACGTGTGGCGTTCTGGTGAAGTATGCGCAAGCTCTCATTACTTCCTAATTCTTCTCTATTAGTGTAGTTCTCGCCAGATGCTGGTCGATTTGTTAGTCTTTTGAGTTTATTAAGTTGTTATTTATGCTGACATATTTAATTAAAAATAATGTTTTCATTTTTGTACGCGTTTTGTTTTATTTTTGAATCCTATTAATTCCGTTCCTACTTAACTGATTAATGACACGTGAATAATGCAGAAAGTGCAGGGGTATATCTCAGACAACAAATGGCTGAGTGCAGTCAAAGTGAAAATTGATTGATTGATTGATTTTCGAATTTTCAGAAGTTGACAGTCGAAATTCAAAAATCTATTTCATTAGACCATTACTAGGCACTTTTGGATGTCATTTCTAAGGATGCAAAGCCCCTTAGTTCTTGTATTATCGTATGAAGAAGAGTATGAAGTTACAGGTCTTAAGTAGCCTCCTTTTTTATGCTATAGGGCAGCGAGCTTATGTACCTGTGGCGACAGGGCTATTAAAGGATTTTACGTGATTATTTTTAGTATTTCCATTTTAAAAATTAGCTAGAACTAACATTGCTGCAGTATACAGAACTTTTGATTAAACAAACCTGGGGTAGAAAAGCTAACATTGATAAAAATATAGTACATTATTATTTACATGCGCAAAGTGGTCATGAGAACTGTCAAACGATTTTGTATCAATGTTCGATTGAGGGCGTATATTGCGTAAAAGTGCATTTTGCATGACAATACAATATCATGATGCCACAGAACTGGTCTGATGATGGAGTCGGCAGGCTCGCATAGGAACTTAATCAAATTTAACAAATTAAATTTGACCCACTTCCAACTGTTCGATTGAGCTGGAATTTTCAATGCACACACATTGCATGATAATTCAATATTAAAGGATACTAGAAAAAAATATACAGAACTTGTAACAAAAAAACTATACAGATATAGGTAGCCTACGTAATTTACGTAAAGATACAAATAAATAAAATTGAAGGGTCTGTTTCACTTTTGTCTATCTGTCTGTCTGTTTGTTTTGGTCCGGCCAATCTCAGAAACGGCTTGACCAAATTTGACGGGACTTTCACTCGCAAATAGCTAATGTTATAAGGAGTAACATAGGCTATTACTTTAGAATACGAACGAAGTCGCGGGCAACAGCTAAGCTATATTAATAAGAACTGTTTAACAATTTGTGTTTATCCAGCAATTATAAAACATTGACTTTGAGAGCATATAAGCATATAATATTATATTTAAATGGCTAAATAAACGTTATTTTTTTCTATTAAATTATTTAGAACTGCCTCGTTAGCCTAGTGGTCCTAAGTGCGACTGCTGTGCAAGGGATCCCGGGTTCAATTCCCAGGTCGAGAAAAAAGTGCTATTGGGTTTTTCTATGAAATTCTCAGTAGGTATCAGCTCGGAGTTTGGATTTGTGCCCGGTTAATGGCAATAGGTTCGCCCCCTATTACATGGGACCTAAATATACCGGCGAACTGTGGGTGTACATTGGTGCACCTCTGCCTAACCCTTCGGGGAATACGCGTGATGGTATATAAAGAATTTATCATACTATATGCTTTAACAATAGTTTCATATTTTGTGATGCGGTATCACAAAATAAAATTAATGTAAGTAACACCTGTAATACCATGTTTTAATGCAAATAAATGAATTTGAATATGAAAATGTGGTTGTCTGTAAAACGATAATTACAAACGTTTCTACAATTTGTACGTACTCCATGATGCAATTCTAACGAATCCTTACTCAGCCAAAACAAACGAGGTGTGAGAGTCAAAATGGCGGGTGTACCATGATGAATTAAATTGTACCAATTACCAAACAAATGTACCTAAAAAGTACTATTTAGTACCTAGCGTTAAAATATTTGTACCTCCTCCAGAACAAAGTTATTTCCAAATTAAGGTACACCCGCCATATTGAAATCAAGACGGCGGGTGTACTGTAATATTTTATTATTTAACCATTTCTCATAAAATATAATTATACCAAAAAATTGTACCTAAAAAGTACCTCAAGTAAAAAGAAACACACACTTGATCAGAGGGATAGTTCCTGAGAAACAATTATCATGATAAGTATATTGATCGATGGGTCCTATGTATAAGGGCCAAACTAACAATTTGGCCATTTTGACTTTTTTATGTTAGGGCCTCCGCCCACGACCGATTTTTTACGGCCGATTTTTTCTCAGCGAGAATGGAACGTATGGATTCTAGTACATCAACGCCCACGGCCGAGAAAAAAACGGTCCAAAAACAAAATCTACGCATCCTGGCCGCCGATTATCGGTGAAAAATAGAAAATAGGGTAAATGCTCCAGTGAATGAACACTTAAGCAATCTTCAGACTTCAAAAAATCATTACATTATGTTGCCTCTAAAGTATGCGGTTTTATATTTTGGTAATCTATGTCTACTAAAGAATATTTTTTAACTTGGTTTTACGACATAACCTGTATACTTTTTTATATATTTGGCAATATATTGAAAAATACCCTAAAACCCCAGTGAATGAATGAAATTTTCCAGTAAATGTACAGCATTAGAACCAGTGAATGAACACAAGTTTTTGTTTAATTAATAGTTACGAAAAATCCTTATTATTATATCAAATGCAGTTCAAAATGGAATAAATAAATGAACATAAATCCTTAGCCTCTAAATCTGCTACAATCATTTTTTTTTTAACAAAGTGTAAGCCTTCAATCTCTTACTTAATCATTATATACCTTCATAAGCCTAGCCAACGTCAACAATCAATTCATCATGATATGAGCCGAACGATGTCCACTGCTGGACATAGGCCTCTTCAGTAGTACAGAAGTGATTCCGTCTTCCCCGGCACCTTGTTGTCCTTAAGTTGTTAAGAAGCCATATTTATCTCATATAGGCTGACGTCCGGGAACTCATCTGTGTAGTGTCAGGTCAGTCTAGCTCTTGGGTCTTTTGTTGGACTAGAGACGGGTTTTTAGAACTTCTCTACCTCCCTTAAAAGCTCTAGTTTAGACAAGATGATCCTGCCATCGTTAGTCTCCAGCTTCGTATTAGGGCCTGCGCCCACGACCGAGAATCGGCCCGATAATCGGCCCGATTCTCGGCTGTTTCTTCTAGCCGGCGAAGAAATCTGTCAAATCTGTCAAAAAAACGGCCCGATAATCGGGCCGATTATCGGTCGTGGGCGCAGACCCATATTATTATTATTTATTGGTTACATTTTTATGACGAAAGCTTATATTTTAACATGATTAAAATGTTATAGTTCATTCACTAGATTTCATGAAATTAACGATTGGTCAGTGAATTAACGGTCGTTTATTCACTGGATTTCAAACGTTTTTTAATGCCAATGCTGGAACACTCAATAATTTACTTAAAACTAGCTAAAATTGCAATTAAATTGATTTGATACATATATTATAACTACCCATTACTCGAATTTATAAATAACTTATAGTACATACTTTAATTACGGCTGCAAAGTGATATCAAAAAACCCAAGTCCTAAATTCTTGCCCGAACAAAGAAAATTTACACCAGCACTGCCAACTTTAAACGCTCGTCATTTTAAAATTCGTCATTTGGGTAGAAGGTTATAATATCTTAGTTTATAATTTTTTAGAAAATACTCGGATTTGTTAATTCACTGGGGCACTTACCCTATACGTCATGGATTTACTAGGGAAGAACGTTGTGTCATTGCTAAAGTCAAAAGTCTAAAGTCAAAAGCAGTTATTGCGAATTAAGTGTACAATTGTGGTGTTATGTTAAGTTGGTACTTATGAGTTTGAAGCATTTGAATAATAACAATAATTTATTATTAAAAAGCTTTTTTATTTATTAATAATATGGTAAATCAATTTTTTCTAAATTAATAGTCTGTGATTTCAATAAGTAAATAATATTGTGTTGATTTACGCAGGGTTTTAAATACCGGTAAATATTTATAAAATTACCTTTGACAGAGTTACCGTTAATATAAAAATAACGTTAATGGATTAAAAAAATAATATATAATCAAACGAATTTAATAAATTCTTAAGAATGAAAATAACATTCGTTTTCAACGACTAAGCTTGCTAAATATGTAATGACTTAAATCCAGGGCTTGTTAACGTTATGAAATCAAAAAATAATAATCGTTACGTAACGTTAATTTCCATGAACTCGAAAATTTTGAAAAAAGTAACTTTATAAAAACGTTATTTGATAACATTACCAGTAATATAATGTTAATTAGCATTAATATAGAATATTAATTAATCGTTATTTTTACCGTTAAATTAGGTAAGTTGCCGTTTTGTACGGTTATATTAATTGTCACTGACTAACTATGTTAATTGTCACTGACTAACTATATTGGGCTTGTGGTCGCAAAGCGCGTCTGATCAGCGTGAAGTCGCGGGTTCGATTACCAGGTCTAATAATAACATATACGGTTACTTTTACATCGTTCTGTAGCTGAAACACTGGAACTCCAGTCGAGTAATAATTATTATTGCGTGTTTTTTTTTAAGACGTCTCAAAGATGTTGGAATTTCGTCACTTTTTTTTTGTTAATTCGAGTTAAATGTTAGTAGCGCTCCTGTCTGATCGATTAATGTATTCTTTAAAGGCTACCTTACGCATGTATAGTCGATAAGGTTTTCACACAAATATGCCTTGACTGCAAGGAAGCGTTACTTCGCGTTCTTACTATTTCACAAATGTTTGAGTTATTTTATTTATTTTTGTTATTTATCGAAAATAATAGTGCCAATAGCTTCTATTAATTATGAAATCAAAAGCCAATATATTATTAATATATTGGCTTTTGATTTCAGAACTATGTAAAAGTAAGCGTGTATAATTCTCATTCGTAAGAATCGGGCAAAGTATTGTTAGGCACTACATTAGCGCGACGCTAAGGTGGGCGACCCGCCACACCTCCGTCCTGCGCTACTTCCATCTTAGAAGGATCAATTGTTTAAAAAAAACGATAAAAATATCGTCAATAAACAATTTAACGATAAATTGTAACTTAAATAACCTTAAATCTATTAACGTTATTTTTATACTATCGGTAACTCTGTCAAATAAAAGTTGCGATATAAAATTTGACCGCTATTTAAGCTCCTCCCTCGAAAGTCACCGACAAAAACACGGTCGTGGGCGTTGAAATTTTTGAAAAAAACGGGCCCGTTTTTCTGCCCGATTATCGGTCCAAAAAAATCGGTCGTGGGCGGAGGCCCTTAAACGTATCTTATAGATGTAATGAATTATGTGAGCTATTAAAAAAAAGATTTCTGCTTAAAAACACGATTTTTTATTACAGTATAACGGCATAATGTAACATGAATTTAAACGTACAAGGTCCTAATAGTCCAGTCAAATAAGTCCCTATCGATCCCACTTGTGCATTTTTTTTTTATTGACTGTCAAAGTTTTCAAAAATGGATTTTTCGCGTTTTTCAGCTAAACGGTGCATTCTGACCTAAATTGCAGATCATCCGATTGTCTAAGCTTATTACTCTAAGCTAACCTACAATAAGCAAGGTTAGTAGGTTGATGTTATAACAATAATATAAAATACCAATAATATAGTTTGTCATCGAAACGCTAAGAAGAAGAAGTAGGTTGATAGGAAAGGTCGCTCGGTAGGAGGTAGGTAAGGTAGGTAGGGTAGGGCAGGCATAGGTCTCCGCCAGATCCTGGTGGCAGAATGGGAGGATCGACTTGCACGACCCAGCGCAGGGCACGCTGCTATAGCGACTGTAATTCCCGTCTTGAAGGAGTGGCTGGAAAGGCGTCATGGTGCCCTTTCCTTCCGGATGACGCAGGAGCTTTCTGGATTTGGGTGCTTTGGAAAGTACCTGTATCGCATAGGTCGGGAGAATGCTCAGAGCGATACCCGTGCCCCGGCCAATGGTAGTTGAAGGAACACCGTGGGGTTTTAGTCGGTAAGAGTCCGACACACCCCTCTGCCTTACCCCAGACGGAGGCAGTCCATAAGGATTTCCCCAAGAGGAAAAAAAAGGGCAGGCATAGGTAGAGTTAGTATGTGGGTAGGTAGGGTAGGTATGTAGGTAGGTTGGTTGATAGGGTATGTATATATTGGTAGGGTAGGTAAGTAGGTAGATAGATAGGTAGGTACAGTTTGGTAGAGTAGGTGGGGTTGGGTTGGCTGGATTTTCAGGGCAGGACAACGTCTGCCTGCCCCACGAGTTACGAATAAAATATTCTTTTAAAGTAAATAAATACTTTAGTATAAATGAGGAGGATAGTTGTCTTAGCAAACAAGCAAATAATCGTAAAGTTCAGTTTTATCAATCTGAAGTTATAGTAAATTTAAACTTTAGAAGCGTGTCCTGTAAAGTTGTAATTTTGCATTTTCGCCCATATGCATAGGATCCGTCGATAATATACAGGATGTTTTTTCGGAAGCGTACCTGTAGGGAAACTACTGTAACTACTGAAGACAGTAAATTTTTGTCAAAGGAAACATTGCTTTATTTTTTTAATGAAACAGAACTGCCTTTACTTTTTGCCGCACCCTGCCTTTCTTTGTTTAATTTAATTTACCATGTTTGCAGAGAGATAGAAAGAAAGAAAGAAAAAAGTTTATTGACACAAACCATGAGCACACAGATATACTAACAAAAAGGTTATTCAATATAAAACAAAAAAGAAAACAACATAACTGTGTGCCTCTCGGCTGCGCCAAACAGGCCCAGTTCAGCATAAATGCCAGACCACTTGGGCCTGACGCTGGTTTTCAGCTGGACCTTTGTGCATGACGTGCTACGGATGTAAACCTTATCTACGGATGCACGAAACCTAAAGATTTGATCCTTATGGTTGACCCTGTCGATTGGTGCCATAAAAAGACAGGATGCAACTTTTTTGGGTTTAAGTCGGTTTGATTCCCGGGTGTGGCAATGTAAAATGCAGTTTATTTAATTACAAAAATAAAGCAATGTTTACTTTAACAAAAATTTACCGTTTGCAGTAGTTACAGTAGTTTCCCTACAGGTACGTTTCCGAAAAAACATCCTGTATATCAATATACTTATCATGATAATTGTTTCTCGGGAACTATCCCTCTGATCAAGTGTGTGTTTCTTTTTACTTGAGGTACTTTTTAGGTACAATTTTTTGGTATAATTATATTTTATGAGAAATGGTTAAATAATAAAATATTACAGTACACCCGCCGTCTTGATTTCAATATGGCGGGTGTACCTTAATTTGGAAATAACTTTGTTCTGGAGGAGGTACAAATATTTTAACGCTAGGTACTAAATAGTACTTTTTAGGTACATTTGTTTGGTAATTGGTACAATTTAATTCATCATGGTACACCCGCCATTTTGACTCTCACAACGAGGTCAGGTAGTTCGGCAGTTGTAATTGGGATTTCGCAGTCTCATTACTTTAATATTTATTGGATGGCAACCAAGCAGCCGGACCACCAGTAGATAGTGGTAGGTGGTAGTAAATAGGTACCGAGGCATATGGACATCTAGAATAAAATCGATACCTGAGAATCAAAGTCAAAATAAAATAACTAAAATATATATATATACCATCACGCCTGTATTCCGCGAAGGGTTAAGCAGAGGTGTACCAATTTACACCCACAGTTCGCCGGTATATTTAGGTCCCATGTAATCGAGGGCGAGCCTATTGCCATTAACCGGGCACAAATCCAAACTCCGAGCTGCTACTGAAACTTTCATATAAAAACCCAATAACACTTTTTGCTCGACCTGTGAATCAAACCCAGGACCTCTAGCGTAGCAGTCGTGCTTAGGACCACAAATAATTTATTTCAATGAAATCAATAAAAGGCACTTTTGAACGTCTCAAGTAGGAGAGAAAAAGTTCAATTTTTTTTTAACAAGTTTTTATATTGCATTGTCATATAATAGTCACGTAATATTTATTCAAAATCCCAGCACGATCGAAACACAGGGAATTGAATAAATTGATTAGCCGAATACACTGGGTCAGGTGAAAGTAAATAAAAGCTTGTAAAATTTTAATCTAGCTTCAGAAGGTAGTTTCAGAAATACTCTTAAAATAGTTCATATAGAATCTCACACCTAACTACAGTCAAAATAATCTTTTTTTCTTTAAACTGTTAACGTAGATAAGATAGTGTATTATCATTTATCACGTCTTGTTGCCCAGCAAGTCCGCTATTTGTTTTGCCTTATAGCCTTATAGGATTACTAGCTTTTGTCCGCGACTTCGCCCGCGTGAAGAGGGAGCAGATGAAGTTACGGTTTAAAAATAAGGCTTTGTCCTTTCTTGGAGTTCAAACAGACGCCGTACGAAATTTCATCAAAATTGGTTCAGTGGTTTAGCCGTAAAAGAGTAAGAAATAAATAAACACAAAAATTCACTTTCGTATTTTTAATATTAGGATAACACGGTTGTACAGTAAGCGCTCAGAAATGCATACCCACGCTAAGGTTCACTTTCCTATGAACACGGGCGCGATCCAGTCAGCGCGTGCGCATGTGTGTTTACGAGTGATGTCTCAACATTCCACAGATAACACACACTAATGAACCATCGTCGCACTACGCGAAATGGCATTATATTTCTGTTTACCGTACGAGTCCTACCCGACGCGCGACGTATTCTTACCATTGCATTGCAAAATTTCGCATAATTATAACATGGCCTGGCAGCTGGTTTGGATAAGAAAGGGTTTACGATCATTGAATTCCGAGTTCAAATCTTATAATATGTGTGGCTGTTTTTTGTTTCTTGAAACCATAATAATGTTAGGCAAAATCTTTTTAGGTTTATGTTGAATTATTACGTATTCATGCTTGTTATTTATTTTTTATAAGAAGCAAATATTAGTTATTGTATTATTTATTTAACTTTTTATGTGATTTTATTTTAACTTTTTGTAATTGGAAGTAGGAAAAAAAGGCGTGCTGTGTGATAACAAAAATTTATTTTTAAAATTAACAAACTTATGAGAATTGTAACGTCACATTCCTACCGAAATAAAAGAAGTTCTCTTGTAACTGTTCATAAGATTTTTTGTTGAATACCCACTTAGTCAATAAAATTCATAATAACATAATAAGAGAAGGATACTTTAATAACACAAATAAATTTGGTGATGCTCACGTATTAAGTTTCTGAATTGGTATTCAGCAGAGTTAATTGAAAACTAAACTATAATTCAGACTTTATGAACAGGTTTGTTTTATGTAACGTCACAATAAACTTAGTGAGGTAATAGTTTAATAATTCGTTTTCTTGATGAAAAGAAGATTGAAACTAAACCTCAATTTAAGATCATTAAATAACTATCTACGAATATATAATATAATTATGACTAAATATTTAGTTACACCGTCTAATTATTAAAACTAAAACATCCAGGTTATTAAATGTTGCATAACACCGTCTAATACTTCTTCATAAGTAGCACTGTTGCACGCCATCCCCACATATATTAAAAACGAAACGTATTTTTTCTGGTTTATGATGCATGCAGCTGTTGTTGTAAACAGTATGTTATCCAGTGCGAAACCACCAAACTTAATCCACTTCGCTGTTGAGTAGGTAGGATAGGCTATCTATCCTCTTCCTCGTATTTCTTGCTCCGGAGACTAATAATAGTATTCCTCTAAAACAACAAAAAAAGTAATATTAGGCATTTATAACAAAATACTAAAGTGACTTAATTTTTTATATAATTTAATAATATTTATTTAATATAACAAATTTTAATATATTAAAACTATTTATTTATGAATTCCATAATAAACACATTTTTTTTGGCGTCATTATATATTTAAAAATCAATAATAAGTATTAATCGAAATGCCACCAAATAATTTTAGGTATCTTAGGTATAAATTTCAAATAAAAGTTTAATTTACAATTCGTTAATATAATACTCACATTCAGTCAGGTTTCATAAGATATTAATTGGGACCACTTTTATGCAGCCCAATAATAGTCGCCCTCGCCTCAGTAATATTATTTGCCTGCGTTTCGAGAATACTTACAATACCACTACGAGTATCTATTAAATCACTCGTTACTAACCAACAACCACAACCAAACGACAACGCTCATTCTAATCAAGTTAAATATGCACAAAACTCATGTCTACCTCACAGAAATCTAAATTCTTTATTAGTTTTCTATGACTACCCTTTTAAATTTACGAAATGTGTGAACAAAGCGAACAAGATAAAGAATATTATATTTCTGTTCATTTCTTCAAATTGAGTAAAAACAAAAAGACAAAAATAATGTGAGATTCGAACTCGCGGCTCATTGATTAACGCCGTCAACTGGGCGCGCTTAACAGCTAGACCATCTTGTCTCATGTAGAAATGTTGAAATTATGAACTACATTCACAACGATGATACATGTGTCTATTCTTGAAAGTAAAAGGTCGTAAGTCAAACTAAACGTCAACCTAATACGTTTTGAGATTGGGTATGGACTTTTGGTCGCCACTGTACACATGTACCATAAAGTGTACTTAATTTGTATTTTTTTTTTTTTGGTATGACCACTCGCAGCGCAACAACTCGATAAGGTTAATGCTGCTTAACCGGACATTACTTAATTTATACATACATACCGGTACTTTAAATAATATACAGGGCTTTAATTTTATTTTTTATTTTTTATTATAAAAGCAAAAAAAAAAAAAAAAATTGATTGGTGTTGAAAATTGAATTGAGTTAAATTATGTAGTCAAGACGATATGATTAATGTAATCCAATAGTGCAATTCTGTGATAATGTATTAGTTCCTGCGATTACCGACTGCCAGCAAAAAGTAACTCGCCGTATTAGCATTCTGATTGTTTGTTTTTATTGTTTTGAATGGCGACAGAATATTGAAACTTATTATTATCATTATATTAGTATGTTTGTGTATGAACTGCCTCGATAACCTAGTGGTCCTAAGTGCAACTGCTTCGCTAGAGATCTTGGGTTTGATTCCCGGGTCGAGCAGTGTTATTGGGTTTTTCTATGAAATTCTCAGTAGCAGCTCGGAGTTAGGATTTGTGCTCGGTCAATGGCAATAGGCTCGCCCCCAATTACATGGGTCCTAAAACATACCGGCGGTCTGTGGGTGGACATTGGTACACCTCTGCCTAACCCTTTGGGTACACACATGGGTTTATACATACAGGCGTGATGATATGTGAGCCCTTTACCTTTTCGAATACAGATAATAAATACTTTCGGTTAGGGTTGCCAATCTTAGTGGAGAGTACAACGCAGGAGATAAAATGCGCAAATGTGTGCGCAAACACTGGATTCCTTTCCGTTTTCCTTTTCCCTTTTTTCATAGAAACCATCATTAGGTTTTACAAAAAGCACTTACTCAATACCAGTTTTCTATTCTTTCAAAAGGGCAGCTCATGACTAATGTATAATGCATAAGTGATGCAAAGTTTCCCGTCAGAGGATGTGTGTATGGCCGCCGATGCGTGGCCTGCACTGTTCGGTATAAAAGGCGAATGCTAATCAAATATCATTCAGTTTACATTTCAGTGAAAACCTGAAAATAGACAAACATGAAGTGCGCGGTAAGTAACGGATTCCATTTTGAAAAAAGAAAATGTTGCTCGCCTAAAAATAATTATTGTTATATGGTAGATTTTTTACTGCCCCGTAAGGTCTCGTGGTCTCTAGCGCGACTGTTGAGCTGTTGTCCTGGGTTCGATTCCCAGGTCGAGCAAAAGTGGTATTGGGATTTTCCGTTAGGAATTCCTCAGTAACAGCTTGGAGTTAGGATTTTTGCCCGGTTAATCGCAATAGGCTCGCCCCCTATTGGGGTAGGTAACACATTGGTATATCCACAGTGGATTTTGTGTTATGTGGTAGATTTTTTTAACTTTAAGATGGAATTTCATACGTTTTTTTTCCTATTTGCACCTTAGTAGCAAGTTAGCAATAAAAAAAATAAGGGCAAATATTCATCAATACACTCCTATGGTGTAATTAGTCACATATTTCATAAAAACATGACGTTTGTATTTTGAGAAAAATTATCGGCGATGACACCTTGGTTATTTTCTTTATACCCGACTGCCAAAAAGATAATGTTTCTAAAGGCACTGTTCTCTGTTCGCAGGTGGCATTAGTTCTGGCCCTGATTGGCTTGGTGGTCGCCAACCCTGTCCCGCCACTGGGACTGGGCCTCGGTAACTCCTCATTTCATTATAGACACTATTTGAACACTAAATCCAAGTCCATGCATAGAAAATTCCGTTAAGGTAAGCAGAAGTTCTGTTTGCTTACCCTTACACTTAGGTACAGGCATAGGTTATGTACAGACTGCGTTCAAAAGTAATCTCTATGTAATGCAGATAAAAGTGGCTTATAGGTTTTATAACACAGCAAGCGCGTAGTTTTTTTGCAGACAAATGAAATTCCAACACATATAATTTTTGTTTTGTTCTTTTTTAAAAAAGAGCTTGGTACAATTGAACTCTAGACCACTCTTCTTCAATCGAATCCACGTACATAATGTATAATTCAGTTCAATATGATGCAAGATAGAATATTGCAAAAATAACAGCTATTTTCCTTTTTAAATGAACTAGATATTTTATTATTCTTTGCTCACAGTTTCTGTTTTGCAGGATGATAAGATTCATCAAATCGATATCTACTAATTGCCACGCAGTGCAATGGAAATGGGATTTTTTAAATGCATTCTATACTTATAGTGTCTATTTTCACTTTGTGAGCATTCTTATTCTAATAAATGTGTACTTACTTACTATAATCTTCAATTTTACCTTTAAACATACCTAACTTTTCCTATGGGTATAGAATTGTATGTTTTCTGAATCATTAGGCCTATTAAAGTAGTAGATGCTAGAAACCGACCCACACAACTAGCCTTTGCTTACCAATATCCTTGTATCATTTTTGATTTCGTTTTCCGTTTGCGTTCGTAGACTCACGAATTATAGACACGCAATACCTACCTACACATTACTTACTTATCTGGACTTTATCTGTCCTCACTTTGAATCTCTTTTGTACCTATAGGGCGAAAACACAATGTGGGAGATCGGCGGGCAGCTGTTTGTTTCGTACTAGCTTTTGCTCGCGACTTCGTCCGCGTGGATTAATAGTCCCCGTTCCCGGGGGATTTCCGGGATTCTTTCTTTATCGTGTGGGCAGTAAGGTCTAACGACCCCAAACACCCTAGTGTCAGAGTTTCTAAACCGCCTCAAGGGCCTCTGACATGGTTACCGATGTCAGTGATGTCCAAGATAAACTTAGAAAGTACGTATGAATTAGAAAAAGTCACATTGGTACTCCCCGTGCCCGGTTGCGAACCCACAACCTCTTGCATGAGAGGCGGCCGCCTTAACCACTGGGCCATCACGACATTCATTCACGACATCAATTTCCGGGATGAAAACTATCCTATGTCCTTTCTCGGGTCCCAGACTATATCTGTACCAAATTTCATTGAAATCGGTTCAGTGGTTTAGGCGTGAAGAAGAGACAGACAGACAGAGTTACTTTCGCATTTATACCTAATATTAGTACGGATGAATTAAGGGGAGATGATCTTGAGGAGCGCTGTCATCCCACTGATAAATCTCCGCATACGACCGATAACCGAACCGAACTTCGGGCCGATTTTTGAAAGCGAGAAAATGCGGAGACGCATAATGTTAAAGAAATAGTTTGGCTTTGTGGAGTATCGCAGTCACCTACACTTAAAATACTAGATCTGGCTTATTATCAGCCTGTACCACCGTTTCTTATAGCCTCGCATCTCACGAGTGTGTTTTCGCCCTTAGGACATAAGCTGACGTAACACGTATAGTTTTATAAGACAGGCCAATTCACACTAAAATTTTCCGAATTCAAATAATATAGTTCTTTTGTTCCCAGCCTCTCCCATCGTGCTGCCATCTTACTCCGTTAGCTCTAGCTTCGTTAACCACGGGCTGACGATCCCGCGCGTGGTGGTCGCCGCCCCCGTGGTCCGCCACGTCGTCTCCGCTCCCATTGTCACGGCCCCCATCATCCGCACACCCATCATCGCCGCCCCCGTGAGTGTCGGCTGGGGCGGACTCGGCTGGGGATCTTCCCTCGGTGGCTGGGGGGGCTACGGCTGGGGCAAAGGATGGCATTAAAATTAACACGAAATTATTTTCTTAATAAAAGAATTCTCGTTCTGTTAAAAATAGTTTTCACAGTCATGTCAAACTTGTCTTTCGTTTATTTTTGTATTGTTATATTGTGTTTTCCTCTTTTATAGTTTTCTTGTAGGTACCCTATCCTACATATTATTATTGTAATAAAAAAATCATAAGCTCTATTATTTGTTTTTCTTTTATCGCTTGTGGAAATTGGAACGTTAAATCTATCGAATTCGATCTTCAATAGAGTTTTGCAAGTTTGGAAACTGGATGTATCTTGAAGCGAATGTTGTGGGCCTAGCTACTACAAGTAACCGATAATTTGGTATGTTTTATAATTAATCAGTAGGTACCTACACCTTTTATTTTCGTGGGGAAATCCTAATGATTACCTCCTGCTAACTAAATCCCGATGGTGTTCCATTACCATAATGAATACACCAAACACTACTTGATATTTGAACTGCTTTTAAAATCATTAACAACATTTCACCATAGTTCAATACCTGACCAGCGTGTGCGTATGAAAATGCACTAAATTAAAACAAAACGGATACATTAAAAGGAAACCGGATACATACATTCATTTGGATGAAGTAATATCAAGTATCTACTCGAGTTACAAACACTTCCGTTAGATACCTAATTAATATTAGACGGCTTTTTTTTTTTTTTTTTTTATAGACGGGAAATCATCAAATAACTTCCCCCGCCCTGGGCGGGGCGGGAGGGAGTGTCAGACTTTTACTGACTAAAACCCGTCTATGTTCCTTCATGTGCCCTTTGCGTTCCGGGGGCGCGGTATCTCTTTCGAACAACCCGCAGCCCCGGCAGGCATCGGCCCTCAGTGGCCCCATCCAATTTGCTGACATCTCTTTGAGGCGCGCGTGGAACACGAACGCGCCGTCGACACGGTCTGTCGCTAGTGAACGTACGGACGGCGAGCTACCCATTGCTCACCGTCCACAGACCCGCGTCTACGGTGGCCGGGAGTCGTCTCGTGGCTCCCGACGCCCGGATCGTCTACCGCGGCGGCCGCTGGGACGGGGGACCCTCCTTTCTCTCTCCCGTCCCGCCGCCTCCTTCTCTAGCATTACAGCTTCGCAGAAGGAGGCGACTGCTTCCCATTCCCCCTCGCTCCGGACCATGGCCTGAACCAGTGCCGGACGCGAGAGGGCGCCGCCGCCGATGGCCGCCTCGAGGACTCGGCGGTGCTCAGCCCAAGCAGGGCACACCGCCAGAGTATGCTCCACCGTGTCCTCGGGGCGATCCTCACAATGGTGACATCCGGGCGATTCCTCCCGCCCGATGAGGTGCAGGAACCTCCCGAAACTTCCGTGTCCGGTGAGGACCTGCGTCAGGCGGAAGGTGAGGGCGCCGTGGCGCCGCTCTAGCCACTCCTCAAAGAGGGGTCTTACCGCCTCAATCGAGGCGAGCCCTGCACGAGGTTGCGACAGTCGTTCTCTCCATGTCGCCATGAGATCGAGCCGGAGTTCCGTCCGCAGGGCGGCAATTTGCCGCGGCAGCGGAGTTTCGCCCCGGCCCAGTGCCTCCGCGCGCCACTCGTGTAGGCGCGCGAGGACCAGCGCCTCCAGATCCCATGGCGGCAATCCGGCAAGGAGGCTCGCTGCCTCGCCGGAGATCGTGCGGTATCCGCGGATGACCCTTATGGCGATCACCCGCTGGGACGCGTTCAGGTAGTGGGCGGCAAGCCGCTTCAAGCCCCGCGCCCACACCGGGGCCCCGTAAAGGGCCATCGAACGCACGACCCCGGCGTAGAGCCTCCGGCAGGAGGCGTTTGGCCCCCTCAAATTGGGCAAGAGCCGCTTAAGAGCGGCCGACGCCCGTGCCAACTTGGGAGCCAAACGTCGGAAATGTTCCACGAAGTTCCATCGGCTGTCGAGGACAAGTCCCAGGTACTTCATCGTCGACCCGACGCCGACGGAAACCCCTCCTACCGTTATTTGGGATCCCGAAGGTGGCGCGTTCCGAAGCCCATGAAAGCACAGGACTTCGGACTTGTGCAAGGCCACCTCGAGACCCAATTGCCGGATCCTCTCGACGACTATCGCAACCCCGCGTGTCATAAGGTCGGCCGCCGCCTCGTGCGACCACCCCTGCGCCAGGACCAACGTGTCGTCTGCGTAGCAAACTACGCTGGCGCCCTCGGGGAGGTCAGCACGTAGCACCCAGTCGTAGCCGATGTTCCACAGGAGCGGCCCCAGCACCGATCCCTGCGGAACACCGCACGACATCTCTCGCCGGTTCCATTCACCATTTCGACCAGGGTAGATCACGGCTCTATCACATAGATAGGCCCCGACCACCCGACGGAGGTAGTTCGGCACCCGGTGGTACCGGAGTGCCTCCCTAATGCAGGACCAGGGCAGGGAGTTAAACGCATTGGCGATGTCCAGCGACACCGCCAGCACAACCCTGCCCCGGGACACAGCATCCCCCGCCGAGAGAGCTCTCACGCGCATGATGGCATCCACCGTAGAGCGCCCCCTGCGGAAGCCGAACTGGCAGTCCGCAAGGTCCGGCCCCATCCCAGACAGGTGCCCGACGAGGCGGCCCGCAATCACTCTTTCAAAGAGCTTGCCCACCTCGTCGAGCAGCACGATGGGCCGGTATGCGGACGGTGAGTCCGCAGGGCGCCCAGGCTTCTGAATGAGGACCAGCTTCCCCGTCTTCCAACGAAGTGGGAACCGGCCCCTCTCCAAACATGCGCTTAGGAGCCCCTCCAATCGGGGCCCTAGAGCCTCTGAGGCCAGGACCCAGGCTTTCCCAGGCAAGCCGTCGGGTCCCGGGGCGGTATTTTTGCCTTTCAGCTTACGTACCGCCACCCTCAGGTCTACCCCAGTCACCTCTGGTGTGTCGTCGTCGGTGTGGTCCGCTTCCGGCATCGCAGGCGGCGGAGCCATGGGCGGGGGAGGATGTTCTCCCCGCGAGGGGAACAGAGCGCTCACCACGTCCTCAACGAGCTCCGGCCGGAGACTCTGCGTCAGCGGGGGGGCCCAGGTGCGGATCTTGTTCCGCACCGTCTTGTAAGGGCGCCCCCACGGATCCGCGTTCAGAGTCCCCAGCAACTCCTCGCGGGCCTGAGATTTGGCCCGCGAAATGGCCTCGTTGAGGGCGGTCTTCGCCTCTCTGTACCCCTCGTACAGCTCCGCCTCAATGGCCGCCGCATTCGGTGGCCGAATGCGGAGCCTGCGATGATGGGCGTACGGGTGTCGCGCAGCGACGCATGCCTCCCGCAGCGCCGAAATCTCTTGCGACCACCAGTACACCTGCCGGCGGGCGCCGCCTTGCGGGACTCGGGGCATTGCCACGTCACAAATCTCGGACATGGCCCCCTGGAACCACTCCACCTCAGTGTCTATGTCGGCAGGCCTGTCCGGTGATGACACCCAGGCCTGCACGATCGAGGCTTCCAGGAGGAGCAATATTAGACGCCTAGCCTAGCCTATTTAAAAACTTTCTAATCTTTAAATAGTACTTATTAAGTAGGTAACTTCCACCCTATTATTGTCCTACAGTAGGGCAAAGGCCTCTTCTTATACGGAGAAGCCACGAGCATTGAATATCACACTTGCTCAAGGCATTAGCAATATCAGACTTATATTTTTATTATAAATCCAGGTTTCCTCCCGTTGTTTTGACTTGCTTCAGGAAGTAAATTGAAAAGTCATATTGGGACTTTCCCGATATCGGAAACGCAACTATAGCTGGCTCTAGAAACTAGCCTTGCTCACGACTTCGTAAGCGTGAGTTAGGTAACTTACGGTCCCCAAATATTTCTAAATGAAATATTGTACTTTCAAAAGAATTTTCAGAATCTGACCATAAGGTCCAGAGATTTGCGCATTCTAAAAACACTTTACTTAATAAAATTACATTGTACTTAGTATACTTATGTTTTCTCTGATTGCTTTCTTTCTTTTTTTTAGTGTTACCAGCTCTAAGAAACAACATGGCAA
Organism: Caradrina clavipalpis; assembly: GCA_932526535.1. Lineage (NCBI taxonomy): Eukaryota > Metazoa > Arthropoda > Insecta > Lepidoptera > Noctuidae > Caradrina > Caradrina clavipalpis. The sequence continues at coordinate 12,693,842 of OW052109.1, read as the reverse complement.
TGGCGGGAGGGCCATGGCGGAAAATTGGGACAATACTTTTCATAGTAATGACTTCAATGAAATACGTGGCAACACACGTAGAAGTAGAAAAACCTGAAGTGTCTGAAGAAGAAGGTAAGTTTACGACAAAACGTAGCTAAGTACGGCAGGTAGGCACTCGGTTTAGAAGCACGTCTAGAGAAACATTAAAACATGTTTTTTTTATATTCAATGTGTTACGCGAAGGACTGTTGATTGAAGTGACAGAATCGACGCCGCAACCAAAAGACATCCTAAGGGGCAGATCAAAACATAAGAAGCACTTTAAGGGCTTGCCCATAGAGTTTGACAACCACGGCGAGATGGAGAAAGCCAATAAAAACGTTAAAACCAGAGACAAGAAAAAAGAGCTGCCTAAGAAGCACTATAAAGGCTTGGCCTTAAAAGTTGACAAACCACGCAAGAGAGAGCGAGAGAGCGACCTAGACACTGAAATCCTGAAACCCAAAATAAGTAAGCTCACCCTGTTTCCACGGATAATTACTAACCGGATACTTGTATAAATAAAGCTAAGTAAGGTTTTTGTTTACTGTTTATCTCTTTCAGTCAATCAATGTTTGGGGGTCGAATTTGGCTTATTTTTTGTTTAGAAAAAACCTGAAAAGGATACTCATCATTATGCACAACTTTTAAAATATTTAGGAGCAACCCTGAAATCACAAAACAATAATCTACTGATCCTTATATTTATGATAACATAACTTGACAAAATGTCTTATGGATCCACTGATTTGAATTTCGTGAGTTTCTTTTTTGAATTGCAAGCTTGAATTGAATTTAAAAAAGATTGCAGTTGTCATTTCCCAAAAATGTAATAAGCACTATGCTTAATTAACGGCTATGAGATATGATGTGGCTCTTTACATCCTCGTAAGCGCGGTAATACCCAGGGTATAATAGCCGAGACGGAAAGGCAATGTAGAAAATATTCCCCAATACTTTTATTATAATAGTAGTAGCCTAGGTTTTGGGAGAATGGGTGGGTGAGAATGTCTCTAGATAAACATTATAACATGTATTTTTTTATATTCAATGTGTCACACCAAGGCCTGTCGATTCATACGACGGCAGCGACGACGCCTCATCGAAAAGAAAACCTAAAGCAAGCTAAAGCGAAGCCTAAGAGGCATTATGAGGGCTTGCCCATAGAGATTGACACCCTCAGCGTGATCGAGGAAGCAAAGGAAATCATGACACCGACTGACAAGGGAAAGGGGTTGTTCAAGAGGGGCTTTGGCAACTTACCCATCAAATTTGAAACCATCAGCGAGATAGAAAAAGCTAAAGCAAGCGTTTCACCCACTATAAGTAAGCGCCCCTTGGTCACACAGACGATATTTTAACGCGTTTGAGTTGAGTTTTTTTACTACGATCAAAATTTTGTTTAATGTTCTTTTTTTTTAAATCTGTCAATGTCTTGAATGATATTTTGGAATCGTTATTTTTTTAAATAATACTTTTACTTATATTACAAGTGAAAGACTTAAATAAAAAAGTTTTTTTATTGCAACATGAATCGAAATGGGGGGTTGGAAATGTATAGTGGGCTTACGAGGTGATAGGTATCTACTTTTTATTGGACTTCAATGAAATACTTGGTGTTGCAAGCACAAATCGTAGAATCCTATATCTGATTAAGCCAGGATCATTTTTTTACGATAAGGCTAAATTTTGAACATTATAAAACATAATTTTATTTTCATTTAATTTATACCCACCACATAGTTTTTTATTTATAATGAAAAATGACCGCAAATTTTAATATTACCGTTATCTACGATGGCTCGCAGTTTACAAAGCGGAAACCCCAAAATATGAGTTCAGGAGGTGTCCTAAAAGTTAACTATGTCTCGGTAGCATAGTTTTTTTTACCCATAACGAAATAGATAACAAAGAATCTAGAAAATGAAACAACCTTTTTTATTAGAACCTTTGAAAATGGAACAATATTTTTTATTCCAAAGTTACAGAGCACTCCGTGCCCTAATCCAACTCACACACGTCTTGTCCAGTTTTTTTATTGTTCCAATTTAATCTCTGATTCTGGAAAGCCAATCAATGCAAAGATTGGCTAAATACAGTGAAACTCCAATTAAATTATGTGTTTAGCTAAAGATAGTCAATCACTTGGCATAAATTTAACAGTATCTTACAAAGCAGTTTCTTGGATTTTGAAAACTAGGATTACCTTCATATACTTTATAATAATTATAAGTCCATGTAAACTATAACTGTTTCGTTAGCCTAGTGGTCCTAAACGCGATTACTACGCTAGAAGTCTAAACTGGTCTAGGGTTCGATTCCCAGGTCGAGCAGAAAGTGTTATTGGGTTTTTCTCAGTAGCAGCTCGGAGTTAGAACTACAACCAGCACTTATGAACCAGGACCTTTCCCTCACAGTGACAGTGACTAAAACCACGCGCAAAGCCATGGACCGTCGCTTCCGTCGTATCTACAACCCTGACGAGGTGGCCTCCGTCGAGGAGTTCCCTTACATGGCTGCGCTCCTGGTCAACCACGAGCTCTGGTGCGGCGCCGTCATCATCGATAGGGACAAGGTCCTCAGTGCCGCTCACTGCTTACAACTGTGAGTTGATTACATTCGAAAGCTTCAGATTTTTGTATTATCTATATTGGTTCACCACGAAACCCACTCTTGACTATTAATATTCGACGGATCCAATCATTTTTTTTAATTGAAATTACAACTATCAAGGAGCATTTGGGTTTAATTTTATGGTGTACCCGACATTGAGGTAGATTTTTCGAGTTGTATGAAATGCTCGGTTAACCAGACATTGTTGGGTAGAGGTGTGTATTCTCGGAAAAGTATCAGGACCGATGCAATTATAATCAAGCTGTTCTAGCATCAATAACTGTTCAACAGAACTTTTTTATTTATTTATTTATTTAACACTTTATGCACACAAAATGTACAGCGGCGGACTTAATGCCAATGGCATTCTCTACCAGTCAACCTTAACTTACTTGAACTTAGAATTTTTATAGCCTCTAAATACAAAGGCTCCAAACATCCCTTGATTTCAGTGAGCCAGTCACCACCTCCAGTACAACCTTTCATTTGTCATCCACAGCCAATACAACAACCGATTCTTCCGAGAATACGTGAAGATGCTGACAGTAAGAGTTGGCTCCACAAACGCGACCGCAGGAGGCGAAGTGCTCCGCGTTACCGAAATCTTCTTCCACCCCAACTACAAGCCACAGACCCTGGAGTTCAACTACGCTGTGCTGAAGCTGCATAAGAACATGACCTTCGGGAGGTCAGAGCCCTACGTGGAGAAGATAAACTACTCGAGAGATAAAGTTGTTCCTGTTGATAACAAAGTCTTGTTCCTTGGGTGGGGATCTGTTCTGGTGAGCATGTTTAGAAGTTTCTTCTAGTTTAGTAGTTTAGCAGTGACTTGTTCTTTTAGGTAGGAGGGTTAATGGTATCTTTCCAGGAAGTTCTCGTGGAAATAGTGATGTCCATGTGTATGTAACCTACCTGGTAGGTAAGCTATATGATGAGGCTGTACGTTTGCGCTAGCCTCTGCTTAACCTACTGTAGTTTGGAGTTTAAGTACTACCAGGCAAGGCTGCAAGAACGATGACTGACTTTCTCATTTATGGCTATGGAAGTTGTTTTTCCTAAGTACTCATGTTTAATGATATTTACCTACACATCACAAACCAGAGCTGAATGGTTATTTATGACATCAGACTCAATCGATACATTCCGTATTCCGCCATCGTGACAATAATACGATTAATTCCAGGGGATCGATGGCGCCGGGGGCCAGGACCTGCTCCAAAAAGTCAAGCTCCCGGTATACGACACGGCAGATTGTCAAGAGATCTACGGAAGGTACGTCTCATATTACTTAACCACTTACCTACCAAAAACACACCCCCAATATGCCTTGAAGGGATAAGCAGAGGCGTAAACACACTTTTTCTTGTTGCACTAAAAATATTTTAATGATTTATTTGCATTGCCGCAACTCTTTTGTCGTTATATATCGGGCTTAAATCCAGTTGGTACGACCTTGGGATTCAAAATGGGAATGAAGGAAGGAATTCAATTGGGATGGTCTATTTGGTATAGTAGATATGTTATCCTGCTAATATAAACTATATTACCATAACAAGGATCTTCCAGCCCAACCGCTTGAAATACCATCCGGACTATGATGAATAGATAGATATTTATATACTGATGAAATTATTCTGTTCTACAGAGAATTAGTAACCCGCTCAAACTTCTGCGCAGGATACATTACGATACCGAAGAACGTTTGTAACGTAAGTTTAGAGACGATTTAAACTACACCTTACCGAGCATTTTTTAAGGTCTACATTACATTTTAGGATTCTATCACAAAACAAAATATCCTCTCGACCGAACTCCGGACTGCTACTGAGAAATTCGTGATGAAAATTTTTAATTCCGACTGACCAATGAATCGAACCCACACACAGCAGTCGCGCATGTGAACAACAAGTTCATAAGCCGGGCTCGTTACCATTGTGCTTATATATTTTTGGGTTGTATGAACGTAGTCGAGGCAAAACGAGTATGTAAGGATCGTAGCAGCGTTCTGTGGTTTCTGCCCCCATGGGAAAAACGCGTGACTTTATGTATGAATATATGATGTATGTATGTATGTATGTATGTATGATGTATGCATGTCTGTATGATGTATGTATGTATGTATGATGTATGTATGTTCCTGTTAATCTCCGCACGCAAAGGGCATAAGAAATAACATGGATTGGGTTTAGCCAATAAAAGTCTGACACCAAGGACGAGATAAAGATAAAGATAAAGATAAAGATAAAGATAAAGATAAAGATAAATTTATTCGCAAATATGGGAACAATACAGGTGATGCATACATTTTAATGGTTCAGCCATATTTTGCCATGAGGGCATGCAAATTTTAATTACAAGTAGGACCTACATAGAAATTTATTAAAAATATTAAAAATTCTAAATTAAAATAAAAAAAAAAAAAAAAAAAAAAAAAAAAAAAAAAAAAAAAAAAAAAAAAAAAAAGAAGAGAGAGAAGAGAAGAGAGAAGAGAAGTTACTTGATGATTTCATAGCCGAAAAAAATTTAAAAAAACAATACCTATTCCTGCATAACCTCCCGGTTCTTCCAGCACGACGCCGGCGGACCAGCGGTGATGGACGGCCGGCTGATCGGAGTGCTGTCGTTCTCGTCCAAGCGCTGCGACCAGCCCGACCAGCCGGCCGTCTTCTCTACGGTCGGAACTATCGCCAACTGGCTCGACGGTATTGGCAAGAAGAAGAATACGGCTCGGTGAGTCTTTACTTTTATCATCTATGGATTATGGCTAGGCTCTATCCACACAGATGTTCAGAATATTTCGAAATCCAATCGGCTGTGTGATTTACATACCATCACGCCTGTATTCCCCGAAGGGTTAGACAGAGGTGGTGGTGGAGCTGGTTACAGTTAGCCGGTATGTTTAGGTCCCGAGTAATAGGGGGCGAGCCAAAGAGAAAAGAGCTATATTAGCTTAAATGCTTGAAAGTTAGAAGCCTGTAGACTCACAAAACTATATGTTTTTAGCAAGTCTTTAATAGTCGTATGCTGAATAGCCACAGACATGACAATCATCTAGAATTGTAAGTTTCAATTCAAAGACGATTAACTAAAAGATTTTATTTTCATTTCAGGTCATTGATGCAATGAAACTATACAATTTATCAACAGAATTCATGAAAACTTAGTAGAGTCAATGTATTTTTAGAGAAAATCTGTAATTTTATTTCTGGAATGGTTACAATACAATAAAACAAATAAAACGTTACACATAACATTTATATTTCTCTAATACTGTACACCCTCGCCACTATTCAAGAAAAGACCATTAGAATTCATTTTTAAAACTTTATATATTTTCTATTCAACATACAACATTGAATAACATACAATTTTAAGATTATAGGTACATTTTTTTATGTTCAATATCGGACCTTCGATCTTATTTTGGAATGATACCGAGCTGATCTCTTAACAGAATAACATTGAATGATTATTTAATAAATAGAGCGAAACCAAGCAATACTTGTATTTACAGCTAACGGACAGATATTTCCGCGTTTTTTAACAGTTACCGCCATTTTAGTTAACAGTTGTATTGGCGCGATTTCTGACAGATTTCGACTTAACGTAAATCGAATAGAACTGCAAAGTTAAACTGTCAAAATCGATGTTTTATTCACGTTTGGCCTCGAATCGATTGTTGATTGATCCTTGGCGTCCGTTTTTCCCACGTGTTTGAGGCTGCCGTGTCTAAAAGCCTATCAATAAACAGAAATACCATATAGATAACAACTAGATTGGTGATCGCAAAAGATTTAATACGCGACAAACAGTAATTACAAATATTAACTTAGATGCGGTAGTTGGAGTGCAGTTCTGGCTTGATATCGTACACTAGGTTGAGAATATCATTGATCACCTGGAAAACGAAAAAAACATATATTAGAATGTGTCAACTCTGTTCCGAGCATAAGTCTATGGCAAACAAAAATATTTAATTTGTTTAAAAATTACTTATACATAAGAAAACAGTGTCAGTCTCAGAATCAGACCAGGCCATCCTGCCAAAACCTTGATAGAATGGTTATGAGTCTAGGTCAAACACCCATGCTTGGAAGCCAGAGGTTGACCGAGACTAATGAAAAAGATTTTTTTATTCCACCATCTCCTCTTCGGCCGCACAGCCACTTGGGACCAACTGTATGGTAGCTTAAGTTCTACTAGTATAAGACTCAAAGAAGTAGCAAAAAACGTACAGACACTTACTTAATCAGTAAAATAAATAACATTAGTGAACATACCGCCTCTTGTTGATTCTTGACCATGTTGTTCATCTCTCCGATCTTGGCCTTGGTGTCGGTCTCGATCCTAGCGGCCACGCCTTCCCTGGTGCCCAGGTGCTGGACGCAACAGAAAGTATTGGTTAATGCAGATGTTCAACATAACTGATATGAGATTAGGGTTGCCATCACCTAAATTGCCGACGCCGGGCAAAAACTTCTAAACCCCGGACATTTGGATGAAATATAATTCTTTTCCGGGTCATCCCAGGATTTTTGTTATTTTTTTGTTTAGGTATCGCTTATCTTTCAATTAATCGGGATTCCCCTGACACTAAAAGTGTCCGGGGTTCACCCGGTCATTTTTGCCAAACCCTCCCAGACGCTCCCCGGACGACCTCTAAACTAGGACAAATCCGGGGAAACCCAGACGGATGGCAGCCCTATATGAGATCAGCATGGTGGCAAGCATGGTTTAGTAAGGCCAAAAGGCACAACAAATACTTTAGTTTTCCTACATAGTAAACTAGACAGAGGTATGTGAATAACTAAGAAATTCTACATTCATACACTCATTAAAAAAAATTGCTAAGCTCACATAAAATCACATTATGTGAACAAAACGAAATAAGATTCAGAATGTATTTCTTAATCATTATGTAGCCCAAAAAAATATATAGCTATCCTAAACTTTGGTGTCAATTAACATTTAGAGTTTCTTGTTCCATAAATTAACATGTCTGCTATCATCTGCGTATGGGATATGGTTACCTGTGTAAGAACATATAAGGGCATGGACAATTACTGTTACTAGTTATGGCTAATTAAAAGCAGAATTTTAAACAAAAAGGAACATCAAAAACAGCAATGACAAAAGTATTTTCCTGTTATGTTACATAATAAAATTCTGTCATAGCTACAACTACAAACTTCTATTAAAAAAAAAAACTCATAATAAACTTACTATTTCTAGTTAGATAATAACAATATCATGTGATTTTTGCTATTAATCAAATCTGTCAGAGGAAAATTGATAAAATGTCTTTAAGGTTTTTCTGAATAAAAGATGAATTGAGATCTGAATTTTTAAATAATTGTTCAAGTGCTAATAAAAGTTATACTGCGAATACTTTCATAATGATGGCTAAGGATAGCGCCTCAATTCTTGTCTGGGACAGTAAGTCCAACAACCATAGAGAAAGAAAAAGTCTTCATAACTCTTTTATCAGAAGAAATGGCGGGAATTAGATGTGTCTATGACTGTGTCATATAAGTGATGTGTGTGCCTTACCTTGGCTTCAAAATCCTTGAACAGCTTCTCACGTTCCATCCTGTACTTTTCTACTTCATCATGGGCCTCATCCTTAGCCTGCTTTAGGCGCTTAGCTTTCCCTGTAACACAGAATTGTTTGCTTACATTTTAAGTACATACTGATGGCAGTTCAATTATTATAATAAGTATTCGCATTAACGTCTCAATCTTTAAAATACCTTCTCATTGTCTATATTTTTGAGATGAGATAGTGACTAGAATTTGAACAATTTTGTTTACAAGAATTGGTACCAAATCTTATAAGATAAAAAAATATGGCCGAGTTAATCAGCTGACTAGTGCTTAGGCTGATACATGATAAAACAACTTTAAAGTATTTTAGTTCATGCAATCAGCTTCTTTGCTCAGTTCTAGTACATACATACACGCCTCACGCCTTTTTCCCATAGGGGTAGGCAGAAACCAGAAAACACCACCTGCAACGATCTTAGTTCTAGTACTGAATCTTAATTCAGCTCTAATTATCTTAGTATGGTAATGTCAAGGTTTTGTAAACAATTTCTGAACATAAAGGAGGTGTTTTAAAAGATTAGACCATTTTAAACCATCTTAAACAATAATAAAAGGCTCATCAAATTGAGGGATTTAAAGTAACTATAAGCAACTTTTATTAAATCAGTAAAACTAGAAATATGTTGAAACCGTACCAGAGCAAACACATCTTATACATTTACATAGGAAGTACCTACATGCCAAGGATTTAGACTTACATAAGGTTTTTCACAGATTCAAAGAATGAAAATCTAGTTTTTCTATTTATTAGTCATTGTGATCAATGTCAATAGAAAACTAGATTTTCATGAATTAGAAAGGCTGCAACTTGGATAATTATAAATAATTGAACTATTAAAATTATGTATCTTTTTTAATTCTGTTATGGCCTTGAAGATTCTGAAGCTGGGTAGATAGGTGATGCACATAAGCATGTAATGTAAGTATGTATGTCTATTTATTAATTGACAATGTTTCATTCAACTATTATTCATAGAAATAAATACGTACTGCCGTAATAACCACGGGACGTAGTGAGATCTTAAATTAAGCAATTACTACCATCTTCCTAAGAGACGCTCATAAGTACCGAGGCCCTGATAACAATCTATTCCGTCATCAAACAGCGACTGGACCCATAGAACAGATATACACCTACATACGTTTTAGAACAGCACCTAGCTTCAACTTTCTGACTAATTCACCAACTCCTTGACACTTTAAAAGTGCCTGTGAATGGTTTATTTGAGATAAATGCTTTGACTTTGAAGATATCATGTGATCACGCCCAAAACTAATACCTACCTTATATTTATTGTTTTTTCACTAAGACTCTTCAGATTAGAACCTAATTTGACCATGGAAACGAGAATATAATTGATCATCGGAGATTATAACTTCTACAGTGGAAATGTACAAACAAGGCTTCTAAAATACGTAGTAGGTACTTTATAAATAACTTACGCTTCCTCGCCTCTGAAACCTTTTCGGCAGCCCGCTTCTCAGCCGCCAACAATTGTTGGATTCCCTGTGTCTGACTCGCCATTTCTGATACACACAAAAACTATGTCGAGCAAGAATCAGGACCACGACACAAATCAATAGGCGCAGTAGATAGTCGTGACGAAAGTCATATGATTACTTTAGTTCCACCATGGAACCACAATTGGCGCTGTCAGCGGCTCGTGCTTTTGTATTTCTGCGTGAATCGAAACTATTTGGTATCAAAGACCGAAATTTTTTGAATGGACTGATAAGTTTTAGTATTTTTGCTACCTTTCCAGGCAATTTTTAAATTATTTATTTTTTTAATCATCAAAAAGGCGCATATAAGCATATGATTTTTTGAAATGTACAAAATCAATACATGCTTACGACGAAACGTTAATGACGTCTTGGTGTTTGGTGTTGGTAGTGTAAGAACATATAGACAAACTAGATGGCGGTGTACAGTCAGTTTAGCTTCGGTTTTTATTTTTGTGAAATCTTAAATTATTATTTATTAATTGATTAACGATTATAATTTAATTAAATTTGATGTTTTATATTTTTGTAACCGTTTTGTCTATTACTAAGTCTCGTCTAGATTTTTTATGCATATTTTTGTCCATGGTTTTGAAAGATACTTTGCGGGAAATTCAAAATGAACTATGAAGTTTAACCACAGTTTAACTAATGTTTAGCTGTCAAAATCGTACATAGATTTTAAAGTTTTTGAAGTTTAACTTACGTTTAGCAGACAAAATTGTAGGTACATTTTAAAATTTTTCTATAACACAGGTCGTTAAAAGTCTAAAATGAAACTACTTTGTTGGTTTCGATTATTCATTGTATTATTTTGTCAAAACAACCTTCCAAGTGAACCTTGTGCAAAAAATATTGAGTACCTATTGAGTATACTTTTTATCTGATTTTGCTCCCACCTTATTATTTACTTTGCTGTGCCCAACAGGGTCCATAAATAATCGATTCGATGCTCAACATACCAACTATAATGTACACATTATGGAATGCAATAAAGTATTGAGTATTTATATTATTATGAATACCTACCATTCGAGCCCACAGATTGCCCTATATGCGGCAGACATGTCTTCCCCAGTCACATTTAAGTTAAACAGCCTTTTGAACTACTTACATCAGCTATCGCCGTTTAGGAGCGTAGTACCTAATACTGCGCTCCATTTGTCCTTGGCAAACCTTGAGTTTGGACTTCTAGTACTAGACTGGTCAAAGACCAAGTCAGTGCGTGATTATTATGTAGGTATTCTGGGGCTTTATGTTGAAGGGAAAAATACTTAAGTCCACCAGCTGGCGTGCCAGTGCCATAGACAATTCGCCTTTGAAAAATTCCTTCTTGGACCAGTAGTTCTTCCAGACGGTATATTTCCGTCTTATGATTTCTTTGTACTGCCTCGGTAGCTTAGTGCTCCTAAACGCGACAGCTACGCTAGAGGTCTTGGGTTCGATTCCCAGGTCGAGCAGTGTTATTGGGTTTTTCTATGAATTTCTCAGTAGCAGCTCGGAGTTAGGATTTGTGCCCGGTTAATGACAATAGGCTCGCCTCCTATAACATGGGACCTACACATACCGGCGAACTGAGGGTGTATATTGATTACACCTCTGCCTAACCTTTCGGGAAATACAGGCGTGATGGTATGATATATTTGTCTTGCTTCACCTGGAATACACTAAGTACCAACTTGGCCTAAGTAAAGGTATTCTAGGACATGACTTGTCTCTTCGTCTACTTTTATGCTTTTAGTGTCACGTGAGACTTAAGTTTGATCTTCAACATTATAATCTTCAGCCAAACCTCAAGGCTTGTCTTGCTTCTTTTATGGCTTTGAGCTCGGTGACTGAATAAGAAATGCGAACAGGTATTATCGGTGAAGATTTATCAGTCTTGTCTCCCCAAGGAGGAAATTAAGTAGGTACGATTTTTCTGAAGATTTCTTCAAGGGTACCTATTCGGTCAAGCTCAAGTAGCACAAAGCAGTTACCTGAGACAATAAAACAGGGTCGCGACAGGCCATGAAGACGGTGACGGACCGACCGAACTAGATTTACTCCTATAGAACTGGAAAGAGGAAGTACGGAATCGCGAAATGTGGAAGAAGTGAAGTGAGGCTCTTACCCAGGAGTGGGCCATGACAGGCTATAAAACAAACTTACCAATAATTTATTTGTAATATATTACCTATACAACAAAGGTAAACAGAAATTCGTGTCAATAACAAGTTGAGGGCTTCGCTCATTGGCTTCGCCCAGCTTCGCCGATAGCTCTGTCTCTCTTTTTGTACTGCGTTTGAACGAAACAAAATACGAATTCAGTACGCGTATGAACGATTGTCGTTTCACTGAAATCGCATAGCGTAGTGTACATCGGTGTATTAGTTCGTTCCGCGTGTCACAACGCCGCTCTAAAGTAGTGATGAATATTGAACAAATACTGGTTATTTACATAGTCCACCACTACAGTACAGAGTCCGCGCCCCCCGCGTTAGTAACGTCACTGTTTTCTTTATCATTTCGGAGGCAAACTTAACGTAGTATGGCCGTCGTATGGAAGTATTCACAGTTTTACTTCCACAAAGAATACGCGATAAACATTGCGCAGAGCGAATTAAGAAAGACATTTTTAAATAAATTCTTTATGCGAGTGAGATAAACATTGTTTGACAAGTGATACCGCGGAAAGTAACGCTTAAATAACAACCTCGACCTCTTAATTTTCTGTTTTATTTAAAAAAATTGACAAAATGTGGTTAGTCAGCCAGCCAAATTCTGTGATTTTGGAAGTCAAAGTGGAAACCAATGCAATTGGACAGGACTGCCTTGAAAAGGTAAGAATGCACAACTATTACAACATAATGTATTTCTATGTTACTTTCAAGTGTTTATTTTACAGAAAAACAGTTGGTGTACAAAGTAAACAATAACTTTTTAACTAAGTTATCAACAATATTTTCGGGTGCCTATAAAGAAACAGCAATAACTAAATAACGTTAACCAAAAAAAAAGCTAAATTTGAATTAGGAACAGCGTATTTTGAAGACGTAACGTGTTTGATATAAAGTTTATTTTGCATTGATATTAAAGATTAAGTTTCATTTATTATAAACAGGTAGTAACAATAATATTGTTTTAGTAATTCAACTTTTGTATTAACAAAAGCATTGTTCAAGACACGTTTGCTCGGCGACTGCGATGTCAGTTTACCTTGCGGACTTTGGACCCGGCAAATGGCATTCTACACGTTTTACCTTCGTGATAGCCACGAAATGCAATAATAAACGTATCATTGTACCAGGGGCGTAGCTACCGCCGTATCTGCCGTATCAATTATACGGGGCCCCAGGGCTACGGGGGCCCCCAATGTGCGTAAGCAAAAATTAATAAAAACTTCCCAATTTTTTTGTTATTTCACAATTGACAAAAGTCAAAACAAGTAATTCTTTTTTGCCCGCGCAAAGCGTGCGTTCAAAAGTTGGCAACACCCTACATCGGTTATCGCGGTTATTATCCATAGAGGCAGTAACTTTAGAAAACTAAAGTCATCATGAGCTATAAATAATTGAATAAATCAGTTTGCCGAAAAAAAGGTAAGGAGGGTGTAGATATACCTATTTAATTTGTTTTTTTTTTTTTTTTTTGGAAAAAGTGACAGATACGAGTATATAATTATGATTTAAAAAATATTTCTTTTAATTTTATGCATTTTTTTTTTATTGTTAGAAATCTTTACCTTCCTAAGGGCCCCCAAACCAATGTTTATACGGGGCCCCGCCAAGCCACGCTACGCTTCTGCATTGTACTGTTATCGCTGTACAGTTTATTTCAAAGGTGTTAAGCTGGTCGTGGTTTATTAATAAAACAATGAGTTTCATAAAATTACTTGTCAACGTGATTTAATTTGGTAGGTACTTTTTACGCAGCAATTAGGTACCTACTTACAAGTAAGTACAACTGACACTAATATGGGTACAGTATATTTTGATGAATTTTGCCGCCAGAAAGTTGTAATTCCGGTACGGTACCGAAGTTGCTTCAAGCTGGCTGGTTTCCAGCCAATAAATTGGATGTGCATTTTGAATTTAGGGCAATCCTCATGAATGTATTAGTGATTCAACACAGGCAAAGGAAATCTGAGAAATTTTGATATAGCATAGCAACAAGCTCGCAACAGACTTGTAACACTAAGTAATCATTGCGTAGGTATTGCACTGAGTGATTGCACAATCTAATTTTATGTACAGGCTAGATATACCCGAAGCCCGGAACTTTTGAACCGGGGTACCTAGAAAGAGTAAGTAGGTAGGCAGGTAGGTAGGTAACTCTACGGAATTGAGAAGAGTTTACGTTTTTATTTACATTTGATTTCGTCTCATGAAAGACCGAAGATAGAGTGTTACCGTACCTACCTAAGTAGGTTGGTAGATATAATCTACCTATCTTCACCTGGCTCTAATAGTAGGTGTTTAGGTTGCTATGTAGCTTATTGTCTAGCTATAGCCGCTATAGGCACCAGTCACCACCTTTTTTAAGCTAGACATAGGTATTATACCTATTTCAGTTGTTGTTAGGTAGGTAGGTACCTACCTATCTACTTAACGCCTCCCTGATAAATAATTCGCAATTTAAATAAGTAAATTCACGTGATTATTATTTATTTAGTAGGAAGGTATGTTAGGTTATACAACGTGCAAATAGGTAGGTAGGTACCTACCTACGTATATACAAATGGCATATAAGTTACATGTAGGAAAGTCTACAAAAAAAAAAAGTATCCAAGTGATAGTCGATCTCCCACAATACGGGTTCCGTGGTACCGTATTTACAATATTTAACGTAGGTAACATACAAAAACACACATTTCGTAAAGGTACACCTTAAATTACTTTATTTTATTTTTATTGTTTGTTGAAATAGCGGCCGTAGTAATACCTACCAACACTATGAAAATTTCAAATGTCTGCCTGTTACAGTTGAACAGACAGCCGAGTCTTAGTAATACACCCTAAAAATAGCTAACCTAGGTATATTCCTCCTTATGTACTCAGCCATCCACTTGTGAATCGTTTCACTACAACAGTGCATATTGTAAGAGCACTGACCTAGGTAGGTACCCAACTGTGATGACTAGAAAAATGATGGTTGACGTCATCGATCCGGGTTTCATTGAAAATCCAATTGTTCCATCTAAACATTTTAAACCCTAAATAGTCTTACATAAGGACAAGAATAACGTGCCCTACATTAGATATTAAAGATCATGATCTGAGCCTTTGATATAAGTAATCAAAGGTCTGAGCTTCCCATATCCAATAACCAATCTGGCCCAGACTTTAGAATTGAACAGTAAGTGCCTAGATAGTACTTTTATTATCATTTGTTAGGAATGTGGTAACTAGGTAGGTATTATAGGTAGAGATAATTGTGTAAGATATCATCAGTATTGCACCTAATTTACACTCAATTACCGTTTGTATTTATTAATAATGACGAAACAATAATCTTGCTTGCACCTACCTATTCAAAGACCGGAACAACGATAACTTTACTATACGTACCTATAAGTACCTACCTATCTACCTAAAGGTAGGTACAGGCAGATAATCCACACACAGATGAAGTAAAAATGACTCAATCAAGGTACTTCATACCTACTTATCTCTAAACAAATCTACGAGTGGTTGGACGTTATTCACGCGGTTACACCGGTGATTGTGAGCTCGGGTCCAAAGTCCACTGTTTGAACAACAGCTGTGAACTCTCTACCGTGCGCGCACGCACGTGCACGCGGCGTGATCGCAGCCTGAAAACACAATTCCAACCTTGTCACCATTAGATAAGACTCAATTTTCAGTGTACCCCCATAACTTTTCACGTGACGAATTAGATTCTGCTTTTATAGTTGAATTTAATCTATGGACCTTTGGACTCTCAATGTAGAGGGTATTGTGTGTGTAAATTGTCCAGACTATAGGTCAATTGCGCAGATCAAATAACTGAAAACACCCAGCTATTTTGTTGAAATCTTACAAAGTATGAAATGCACTGATAAGCTGCCTATAAAGATTATTTATAGCAAGTGATAACTAACAGCCCTAAAATGATACTTAAAGGAATCGCAGTAAACCACAATACTAATTAGCAATTTCAAAACTTGCAGTTCAATTTCATTTTCAACAAAAAGTTATGTCGAACTGTACTGAACTTTAATTCCTATTGCATAAGGTTTGTGAACCACGAGAAAGAACCGTAGCAGAAACATCGGGTACAAACTCCAACGGTTATATTTAACGTTGTCTCACCACGTGGTAGCTATATTACTCACTAAAGAGGTTAATTGGATCATCTGTTATTTATAAAATGTACTTACCTACGAGAAGAGTTTTATATAAAAATTCAAGGATTATCAAGCTCATCCCATTTCAAATAATAAAAGCAGGTACGACTTATTAGCCTAGCAACATTGGACCACTGTTTACTTGACCAAAAATTTCATAGAGTCTTTTTATAGAAAAATCAACATTATTTTGGTCATAGGTCGTAGAGGGCAGTTCAATGTAATGGCAAAAAACATAAAAACTTGATATTTCACATAAAATTTTATAGGTAGGTACTTACATAAAACAACAAAGTTGCAGCAGTCTAATAAGCCATAAAGATTACGGTCACAAAGAAGCTTGTTCTGCCATCCAAAGAGTATGATTTTCCAAATTAAAACAATAATATTCTAGATTGCTAGCATAGTTTTCCGTAAAGACTTGTGTCCGGAAAATTTGCATAGGTAGCTAGGTACCTGCTCGACGTTTTCAAATTCGTATTTATTCAAAAACAGAACAGCGTTGAATATTCTTTGCATTGCAAAATAAAAAGGTTTGCGCAATTCATTGAAACTGATGACTTGAAATAAACCTACATTCTAGTTCTCTACGTTGATCAAGAATTGGGTTAACAAATTAATAGCGATTCAGGGAAAGATGATAAAGATATCTAACACTTCTGACCTAGCAAAATTGCAAAACTTAACACTTCGTTTCGCACTCATCAAAACTCAAATTGGCCTACTTAGCTTTAACAACTAATTTCAACCAACAATTTAGACCAAATAGTTGGCGCAAACGTTTTGCTTCCATCCAATGTTGAACTTTCCAATTGGTACGGTGGACTTTGTTCCCTGACGTCATCGACGGCCTCCGTTGTGTAACAGTCTCATTGTTCGTCACAAGTCACAATATCCTTCGAGTAGTTTATGTTTCCCTGGTTATGTTATTGCTTGATCTACACGGTAAACAATAAGCACTGTTCGTTTGATAGTTCTATTATATTCGAGACTTGTCCTGAGCTGTCTCTTGCTTTCACTTCAACCACCAATAAAAACTGCTTTCGTAAGACACACCAATCTTGTTTTGTGAAGAAAATTATTCTCTCGAATACGTATTCCCGAAGATGTGGATTGTTGCATTTGGATCTCATTCTCTCATTACCAATTCTGTAAGTCTACAAAACTTTCAATTCAAAAACATGGTCCAAATGTTCTCCATTGTTCACAATGCAAATTATTTCAATACTACAATCTGAGTGAAGTGTATCTTTGTTCGTCTACAAAGCTATAATAATTAACTGCCACGGGACTAATACAGAGTACATTATTATCCTAAAACAAAGGTCCATAACCCGATGCGTCGTGACTCTCTAATTAAATGGGATGCAAATGATACAACACAATATAGATACTTAATATAGTCATCACAAATACAGACATGCAAATTAATATAATATCTACGCAAGTAATGGCCTTGTTCAAAACATTCACCACATCTGTTAGCAATCGTCCGTTTTCCAGATTCCAGATGTGGCAAGGATATACGATACATGATTCCAAACATACATGTGCATTATAATAGACTGTTCTATCCTGAAGGATACACTATGATTCTTAGAATTGGCACTGCAGCTTGAATCATTCAAGTTTCACACTACCTACTACTTAAATAAAACAAGAGCAATTTGCTGAATTCAAAAGCTAATTGAGACGGACAGGATGAATCACAAGTACAATATGTTCTCGTTCCAAGAAACCATTTCCCAGT
The DNA here is from genome assembly GCA_932526535.1 of Caradrina clavipalpis. NCBI lineage: Eukaryota > Metazoa > Arthropoda > Insecta > Lepidoptera > Noctuidae > Caradrina > Caradrina clavipalpis. Next base: position 12,676,023 of record OW052109.1, on the reverse strand, counting down.
ATACGTCAGAATAAATCCTCTGATTGTAGAGCATTAGCACCAGCAAAAATAAGGTCGTTTAAGTATGCGAAGATAATAGCTATGTGCGCCAAGGTTTGCAATCACGACGGCGTAACGTGCACCCGTTTGTTGCTACGATGTTAATTACCTGACCTTAAGAATTAATAAATGTAACTGGAATCCAGGTTCTAAGGTATAGGAAATTAACCTGATGTTAATGAAAACAATGTAAGTGCTAATGTTTTTATTGAAGCTGAGAAAGTTGCTGTTGACTTGACCCTAAACACAAATCCAAAGTACCATCATAAGACATTAAATTTCAGGGAGTCTTTACGTAACAACTATGTTGAAAGTCACGCTCGTTAATACTTAAGTACAATATCCAATAATAATCATAATTGTACACGTTCGATCTAGGTGAAAAATCCAATATTGAAAATAAATTGCAACGATTAGATCTTAATGGATCGATTCTTTTCATAGATATTTCAGATGTTTTGGAAAACAACATGACTGATTAAAAACCGGCGTTATCGGTGCGTATTAAGTTGCTTAGCACTAATGTTTTCAATAAACTTCTGAATGTACCTAATCATTTTAAAGGATTAGAAAAAACATCGTTCGATTTTAAGTCGATCAACTACCGACTATCTAACTACGCACTAATTTGAAGTACACTTATACTAAGTGGGTGTGGTGCTGTCATCAATCAAATATTCGAATGTTACGTCATTGTTATCCGATAATCTTAAATCTGCGAAATAAAAATCCCAAAAACTTTAATTAGCTACATCCCTTTAATCATTATAGTTACTCGCAGATGTTTCTCTAGGGCTACTAACCAAAACGCGGAAAGGGAAATCCCTTCGGCCAATTCTCGGTAAATAATGATGACGTAGGTAACTTAAGATTGTTTAAACAGTTCCTGGTCAAAGTTCCATATGATCAATCTCTTCCTTATTATCTTCCGAGTAATTGCCAGCAATTCTCACCAATTTTGATGATAGTAAAACTGATTGAAAAATCAACTGAATCACAGCAATTTGCAACTTTGCATTGCGTGGCAGTGATATTAAATCCAGCTTGATTGAGCTAATTATAGTAGTATTATACTCATCAGACCATAAATAATTATTGAAAATAACAATGTATATTATAAAAGTAATTACATAGCCATTTATGTCCTCAGAACATGTTTTTAATAGGTAACTCGTTCACCACAGTCATTTTGCTTATCATTTCTAAACAAAACTTGGCAGTTAATATAAAATATTGAGTTATTATTGCAATTATTCATAATTACAAAGTAACTAAGAGATAATAAACGTCACTAAACATAAAACAATTTACGTTGACCCGCGATAACCTGACTTCCGAAGATCATTGCGATCTTAGCGGGTAATCTATAACTACCTACTGCAGATAAAATTTGCACGGCTGATGTAAACTAACATTTTTATATCGATTACATGTTTCTGATAACATTTGGTAGAGATAAGAGAGATCAAAAGGGTATCGCAGTTGCCATGACTCTGACTGATAATTGCGAAATTTCAATTATGACGTCACTTAATTTTTGATAATTTATTGTTAGGCAAGACAATTAAGTTACGTAATTAACACTTTGAGATAAAATAATATGATGTAGGTATTATGTTTGTAATTATTTTCTGTAAATCTGAGTTGCCATCATTCTATTTGTGGGATTCTCTAACGGAATGTCCTTCACGACTGTCGACTATGACTCAAGGGTTACCTACTTCAACTATCAGTACTATGATAGATTTGACAGTATTATCAATCCAATCTTACAAATCCTACTAATTTTCCACAATTGTACTATTATGTCAGGGTGTTTCCACTATATTGTAATAATAGTATGCAGATTCTTAGATATGATTAAACAAAGTCTTCCCATTAGCTCAGCCTTGTCTATACAGTAATTTCTATTTATTTGCATAATATCCGTCTTCAACGCTTTCGAATCCTATTCATCCAAACGACTTCTAAATATACTTCATGAAACAGGTTTTAGGTATAATGTCTAGGCGAATCAAACGGCGTAGTATGGATAACCTTCAAAAGTTATTGCATTTTATAATATGGTCACATTTTATAAACATTATTCTAGGCAAAGTCTGACTAGCAACAGGTTTCGAGCGGTACGAAGTAAGCCATTGTTTTTCAAACGCATTCGTTTTGAATGGCATTTAAGGATTACATTTGATTTTAAAACAGCAAATGTATAACCCTTTTTATCTGTATTGATTAAAAAATTGTTGATACGTTTGTCACCATTTTCGAAACGACTATTTACGGCTGCTCCGTCCCTGGATACAAGTACTAAATTAATAATTTAATACTCTCCGTGTTAACAACTAATCCGATGTTAATCAATGTCTGTACATACTTAATCGTCGTATCAATAGAATTATCGTTCATTGCTTGTAGTGATAAAAACCGGATCTTGTGACTATAATATGAATATGCATGAAATTACAAAGTCATTTTAATGTCATCACTTTAGAGGGCAAAGGTATCATCAGATAGCTTATCACTGTACTAAAAAAATACGAGTTGACAAAACTCCTTTATCACCATAAAAAATATTACAGATTAGAAAAGAAACGCTAAGTCTGGAATTAGAATAATAATTGTTCTCGAAGGACTTCGCACAAAGATTTGTCGAAAGCTTATGATAATGTTGTGTACATAAATGTTGCGTTTGTATAAGAGCACGTGGACATCGCGTGCAGTTTACGCGTCGGTTATGTCCGTAGGCGAACCGGTGAGCTAGTGGGGAGTGCATACGTGATCGTCGCTGCGTATAACTGAAGCTACTTAGCAGGGTTACGCTAGGCGCAATACTGGGGCCGCTACTATTTACATTATAATGTTAATTGCTCTGCCTTTTCTGGAAATAGGAATGTCTCAATTATAGTGTCAAGGGATTTAAACAGCAATTTACTGTAAACATGTTTAGTTAAACGCTCAAACGTCGTCGTTGGTCTTAGTTTTTGTTAATGCATGTGAGTAAATTCGAGCGACTATCACACGTGAACTAAATTAACCAGATGTATTACACAAACGATTTCACAATACGTACTATAAGGTGCATAATATAATATTTATAACTGTTTTATACATCAATGAAACAAAATGTAGTGTTTCAACCTCATTGGAGAAGTTCAAAAGGCACAACGTGGTGACAGGCAAGTGGGTCGACCACTTGAACTCGGCTGTTTAAATGTTTACTGTAGCAACTAGAGATAAAATGTCTACTGTGGTTGACGCCAAATTAATTCCTTCACAGGCACACCCATAATAAAATAAAAAAATAAAAATTGCTAGTTTGGTACCATGCTATAGTATCTTCGAACAGACTTGGCAGTAATTTATTATAATTAAAATATGTATAGTATTGCAGCAGATTTAAATCGTTGCCTCAAGCTTAAAAAAGAACCAATTTGGCATACGAGTGGTATTAGACACGCAAGACTAGTAGGAGTAACTGATTAACACTCACCTTCCTTTCTCCTAGCTGGAATGTAATTTTTTGAACATTTTACTAATTTACTTCAAAGCTAGCTAATGATGATAGCCATCAATTACTTCTCAATTTTCAGCCACGCCCAATTTTTTTCTTTGCAGCTGTCAAGTGCTTAGAAATAGACACTCATTACGATAATGACGCCTGCTGCGTTTGTTTTAGGACTATTAGCTTAGTAATTACCGTTTCCAATAGACCTTTTAGAAAATATCGCCCATTTTCCAAAGCACATGCATTTCAAAATTTCCGCTTTGAAAATCGTCCCATTCTAGTAACAATACTTGCTAGTTTTAGCAGAATTACTTAGTGGAACGAATTCACTTTCGACAGGCATACAGTTAAGCTTGAGACGGTTACAGAGTTTTCTGCAGAAGGATTGCTAAATATGTGCCGGTGTTATTGCATCACGTTTGGCAATGTAAACTGCTCGTATATCAATGCAATTTATATGCCAAAAGAATCTTTGATATTCTTAGATTTTGAGGTTCCAGATTTGCCGAAATAAGTTCAAAGTTCGAATTTTGCTTTATCCTTTGATCGGCATAGAATAGCGCCATATTGTAATAGTATAGTGAGTTGACATAATTCGAGTGAGGTGTTGAGTCTATTTACACGGGCCAGTCATTCGGAACCTTGTGCTGAATTTCAGGAACAACGAGAGACTAAAGTACAATGCTGTAGCGTCTCGTTTTCGGTTACGTGGGAGATCCCACGACGCGGCAGTTTCACGCTGCGGCCGCGTGTGTTGTTGGAACTCAGCCAAAATTTCAGGCAAACTCAGTGATTGAACTTGAGATCTGAGTTTATGTACTTTTCGTATGCGGAAAAATATTAAAACAATGCGTCTTTAGTCGTGGGAAGTAGGTGTTGGAGGTGAGTGATGATTGAATGAGAATATCTGCAATTTCTGGAATATTTACTTTTTAAGTGTTCATCGAAGCGAGTCTTTATTTATTTATATCATTTATTGGAATGAGACAAGCGGAATAAGTTAACGAAAATAGCACAATTGAGAAAATCTTTTGTAGTGCTCAGTTAATAATTTAGCTTATCAATAATGGAACACCTTTCCTTTCTCCTATTGTTTTACGATCATTTCTCTTCTTATTCATTAGTTAAATATTTATTCTCCATAGAAACAGCAGCAGAATCTCATATCAATGAAATATCATTTTAAAATAAAACTCCACTGACAGCATTTCGATGTAAAATATTTGAATGTTGGCATTACTCCAAGATATTTTTCCCTATTCGGTGTTGCCCGCTTTGTCAGATTTTTTCAACCTTCTATTTATGATACAAGGTTATGCATTGCTCGATAGGTCAAATAAGGTTTCTGGTAAAAAACGAATCACTTTGTTTGGGTTTATATTTAAGCCAGATTATATTAATACCGATGCTGTTCAGAAAGTTGTCAATTATGAAGGTGTTTTACTCGTTTTTATTAAAATACGAAATAACGTAAATAAGAGCAACTGTACTAGTTTATTTAAGAATCATAACCTACATTCTATGATAAAACAAATCTCGCGTTTACACTACTTTCTTTATTTAAAGAACGTTCTTTCAACCAAAGTAGAAGCACCTACTTTATGTGTGTCAAATTATTTGACGCGTCGTAGCCTATATTCCCATTTTCCAGAGAACCCATATCTTATAACATATTATCTTTACAAAAATGAAATTATTTAAACACTTCAAAAAGGTGACCCGATTTATAAAACCATCCGTTTTTTGTTTTAATCTACCTCACCTAGCATGACGTAGCAACCGGTTGTGGCCCGCTCAAAAGTTGGACTTTAACCGCTAGAGGCACCTCAAGAGGCAAGATGGACGCTAGACGTTAATAAGGATATGTTAAAAAGTTTTTACGCGGGTCACCGTGGGTGTACTGGCAGCCCGGCTTGTTTGACAAGATAATAGATTGAAAAAAAAAAAGCTCGCAATTATTAGCATGGTTAAGTAAGTAGTTTTTTACAGAAGCCAAATTCGGAATTCGAATATTAAACGCGGGACTATTATGTAACAACTAAAGTTTATTTTTCTATATTTTCTATTATTTAGTTAATGATAAATAAATCCAATGAGGCTTCAAACCGATAATCGCTAGTGCTTGCAAAATTTTCGCAAATTCACTTTTTTATCGCTCGTTGCTACCCGGGTTATGATAACTTGTATTGTATCTTGTGACGTTACCGAATAGGGATTATCTTCAGCTAACATAAATAGAAATGGTAAGGATTTTGCTATCTTAGATTATTGCACGAGGTACATTTTTTCAGAGTGCGTAGGTACCTGTGTAGTGCGCAGTTACTATTAACAATGTTGTATTAAATATTGTGCGTTTGATTTTTAGCTTTACCTTGGGCGAAATTGCGATTGTCGTGATATTGGCAAAGTAGGTATCAAGAAATACCTATTGTCGGTTTTGCTACGAAACACATTTTATTATCCTCGTGAGTAATTTATATAATATCTAAAATCTTTTGCAAAAAATGTGTTCTTCGCGTTCCTTTGTTTCAAAGTTAGGTACCTACTGCTTTTTTATTGATAGTCTATTTTTACATTTATTTTAATGTTATTCTAGAACAAAGAAATACACTTAACACACATATTTGCACAAGCAAGATAAAAGTTATCTTGTGCTAATTCTTTTATTACCTAGCTGTCTGTTTTTCATGATGGCAAGGTTCTGCTATAAAAACAGCGAATATTTTGCACACAATGGATCATAACAAAGCATAAACTACTTATAATGTGAAACAACTGTCCGAATTTAAAATAGTTGGTTATAAATTGGAGCGTGAACGAAACGTAATTGTTCTTTGTTATCTGTTAGTCTAACCACCTAACTTACAAAGTCAGAAAATCTATGTTAAACACTTAGCTAAATAAACAGTTCTTAGAATTAAATAAAGCAATTACATAGGACTAGGAAGGCGAACCAGTGTCAGGTGTAATAATTTGAATAGAATATAGAATAGGTGATTCCAAGATGGCCGCCTTGTTCGGCGCGCAAATACACGGTCGCCATTGCGGTGCGACTATAAAATGCGTAATCTATGCACGACGGTGCTTATGCATTAAATCGGTAATTCGGTAAAACGGTCTGACTCGAGTTTACTTTGTTTTTTAAGTAGGTAACTAATTAATATCTGACAGATAATATTAAATAAGCCAAGGTATTTTTGTCCACTTGAAATGTAGGTTTATAGGTTATGTTGCTTTATTTGCACCAAAAAGTCTACCAAATTACAATAAAGTGTAATACTATTGGAACTGAAAATTTTAACTGTAAGCGTACCGTAGAAGATTTACTTGGTTTTATGTACCTATGTCAAGCGATAAGTACCCGAAAATTAAAAAGATATACATGTACTCAACATCAACGTTTTTCCACCACGTGGGTCGTTAACTTTTAGGATGATTCGCATATTGTAAGAACTGGAGTAAATGGCATTGATTGCCAACTTATCCACACCGGCCACACCCATAACATTTGAAATGATGGACATACGATTCAATAATCACCCTAGAACGACAAAAATCAAATTATGTCTAAACAAAATAGAGCATGATATTTTTGGCTAGACTTATAAAAGAACGTATTGGCGCCAAAGCTATATTTCTCGTGTTCATCCGTTTCGAAATGCATGTTTGACATCATAGCTAAAAATATTATGCAACCCACGTATATAAGTGACCCTATAACATTGAAAATCAAGTAGTTTGTGCAATTTGTGTTGCTAATATAGCGTATTATTGTCAATTCAGCTTATTATCAAAAAGGCAAACATTATTTGCGCAGGCGACGATATTATCTAACATTAAGCTACCAATCCTAATTGATTAAAATGACAAATCTGTACCTACTTAAAAAATACAGCTAGAGTTTTTTTGTCCATTGAATTACCGGTTGTATTGGAAAAAAATATTTTTGTATATCATAGCTAGATTCATGAGGAATATTATAGGCTTTATACCATCACGCTACAATACACGAGAGCGGAGCAGTAACCAAACACGTGACTTAATGCCGGCGAAAATCAAGTTTCCGATTTCCGTCAACCAGCAAGTTAGTAGGAACACGTTTTTATTATATAATCCGTTGTACATACTTAATTAATTCAATCATCTTTTACGATTTGCTAAGAATGGCTATCGGCCAATATCCCTTCAGCTTAAGTGGTATAGCCATGTAGGCATCATACACTGCAGTGAAAGTATCATTAAAATCCGTTCAGTACATTTTGAGTGATGGTACACGGAGACTGATTTAACCCGTTGTTATTATGGCTAGATATATCCTATCAACAACCTAGAACTTGTATTTCTACAGTGCTGGAATAGCTGTATCATCGTAATTAGCTTCTATGTCCTTTCCTTAGAGTCGACAGTCGTAAGGACTTTAACCGCCCATCTCAATGTATTCTACATTTGGGTAAATTATGTCATCCGCTACAAGGCTTCGAAAGTAACCAGTTTCGCGAAGGACATTATTATATTAACATAATTATATGACAAAAGTTTAAAACAACATGAAACAAACAAAGCCATAATAATGTCAGGTTTATATTGTCTTTTTTTTTCATCAAAACCGGTTCGAAACCGAAATAACGCGCAGTATTTGGCATTTGTGAATTTATCGAAACGCAATACATAATTGTTATGTTCAATCAGGTTCTATTGACTGAAGCGAAATGCTGCCGACTGCCTATAAACGTACGGTTTACAATTTATAGCGCTTTGTGTTTTACTGCTGCATTGGGTTTTCCGGTTTACTCAGCTGCATTCACGTGCTACTCCAATGGGTTTTTTGATCTTAATAGGGTAGTAGGGGTTAGGAAATCATTGAAATCAAATGTAACAGCCCACATTAAGAACCCATTCAATTAATGTTGCTTGGCAATCAGGGTTTCTCCCAGTTGTAAATCTGCCTTTGTGGCTTCTGCCTAGTTCTATTTTGTCTCTTGCTTGTTAAGAGGAAAATAGAATTTATGTTTTTTCTTACTCCTCCGCTGTTCTTTTCTGTTGAATTCCGTTGCAGGATTCAAGGCAGTTAAATCTTTTATCCGGGGCTCATCGAGCTTGATTGCCTCGGCGCCTTCCTTGTGTTGTGGCCGACACTGTTGGTTCTGACTTACAGGAGTTGCAGTGTTTGGATAATAGTGAGTCGGGCTGGTCCTATAAAAAAACATATACTTATCAAGTTTATGATGGACAATTTAAAAAATGCAAATATTCACGCTAGTAAACTTGATAACACACCAGCCGCACCTATGTATATTTATCCTTATATTCTCTACAATATAATAGCTGTCCATTTAAAGGCTGGTTATCAATATTTACTGACGCCATATATGACCTAACATGATACAATGTGTGGTATTAATTCACAGGTACACAAAGACTGATTGTATTAGCTGTGGATGATACGCAAATCAACTGGACTTATCTGCCTGGGTGTCATATAGTCACATGATTGTCGTGTTAGTACATTCTTGTCTAAGTAGCCGCTGGATACTTTGTTGATCAATATAATAATTTAATAATGCAAACATATCACGCCTTTATTCCCCGAAGGGTTAGGCAGAGGTGTACCAATGTACACCCACAGTTCGGCGGTATGTGGTGTGTTAGTAGTATCTTTACTGTTCTTCTTCTACTTTATAACGATCGTGAAAGATGGATGGATGATTGATGTGTCAAAACTTTGTGACATCGAGTAAAGTTAGTTTGGTGTGACACATACAATAGCTCACGATATAATATATGCAATACATTTGAGAGCCCGTGACCATTTTTCAATTTAAACGTATTTCTGATTTTTCTTCCTGGAACTTAAAGCAATAATATTTAAACCCGATACAGATATCAGTCGTGGACTCGTAGCCATAATGGGTCGTCGTTTTTGGATGAACTGATTTTTATTACATCATAGGTATTGTGACCAACCGAATGTCAATAAAAACATCTTTTCTAAAAACAATATATCTTGGAGATACGAAATTGACAAATGTCTCTACTTAGGGGTTTTTACCAATTTTTACAAACACATGACATTAATATTTACCTAATACCAATAATACCTAGGACTCTAAAATTAATACCCGTTCATAAATCAGGTATAAAGGCCTTAATACCTAATAACTGATAACAGTGATTATTATCAGTATTGTTGTTATTCAAATGTTAGTAAAAACATTTTATTGGTAAGAAAAAGATAAACTTAATACCATCGTAAAACATGTTTTTTCGAAAATAATGATTGTGCTCTTTAGAATATAATATACTAGTTCCTACCCCTGACTCCGTCTGCTTAGTGTTTTTGAATTTAAAATTCAATCATGATCAAAAGATACGTGGCGCCATCTATTATTATAAGAACGTTATTGTTCTTTTCCTCGAGAACAGTATTTTTTTCGGGATGAAAGGTACCCTATGTCCATTTCTGTACACCTGACAACGTATATAAAAAATTTCAGGATGATCGGTTCTGTGGTTTTAGAGTGAAAAGGTAACAAACAAACTTACTTTCGCATTTATAATATAGTTAAGAATGTTAGGATGTATACTATAGCATCAGAAAACAAGCAAAATCAAAATATCAATGGCGATGTTATTTCTTTTGTCGAGTTGTTATGTGATCTTGATTCTTACAATAGCAATCACCCATATTACCAACACCTTGGATCAAAGTCCACACACATATTTTGTAAGCAAATCTACATATTGTTGCAAGGGAGGAAAGACTACAGTCGGAGCAATTGAAATTGCTTCTTGTGCATTCCAAAATTGAGTAGGTTTTTGATTAACAAATTCTAACCTTCTGAAGAGTTTGACCGAATAGAGTTCCAAATTCAAAAAGGACCAATCTACTCTACCTTGTTAGAAGTGTATCGAGATCTGCCCCAGATATAAAATTACCTGGATGATCATATCTTGAATGGATTTTTGTTTAGTAACTGCTGCTTTGCGAAAAGTTTAGCCATTATGCCATTAGTGACCACTAACAGGGCAAGTCCTTGAATAATTCGTCCAGACGCTACAATCACTACGTGGAAGTGTCCAAGGTTTCCATTGTCACCGTCGACCCTGTCTGTATTTATCAGTGTTTAAGAATCACATACCTATTATTTCTTGTACCTAAGTTACAATATTGTGTGTACTTTGTCTTAGTCATAGACTATTTATAGAGTTGGCATATGGCAGCAACGGGCTGGTCAAACTTTTTACAACGTTTTTTTTAACTTTGCCCACTCTTTCCTATTTCTCATGTATCAGGGATGCGTTTACAAATACAAACTCAAATATACAAACAGTCAGACCCAGAACAACTATCTTTAGGCCATACAAATATTTGTTCCGTGCAGGACTCAAAACTGCGACACCCAGGGCAGCAGCCAATCTTCTGTCTCAGACACTTTTAGCTTTAAAGACTACTAAATATTCAAAGACAATAGTGTATGTATAGCAGTAATAGTAGACTGTAAGGACTTTACTGGTCTCTAAATAATCCTCATTAGGCACTAAATATAGACTTTATGCGTTTGTTTACTGCCTGCGTTGTCTTCCTCGTTGCCGCTAGTGTTGCATAAACTACTACATGAGATAACAGACTTAACTTCTACTTGTAAGACTTCAGCTATTTGCTCGCCCTTGCGTTTTATAATCTAAGCTGATTTATTACGTCATAATCTCCACAGCTTACCGGTGAGCTTAGGATTTAGTTCTTAAATCCGCTTAATATAAAGCCTAATTTACTGTGTTGGCATTTATATTTAAACTTAAACTATTTATTTTATTATCACGTTTGGTGTAGTTTCTACGCGTTACCTATATCTGGAAATGTAAAGAATTCTCAAAACAACATTGGATTTTATGTCTTGTGATGATTCACATAAAATGCAGATTTTGTTTAAAAAAAAATGTTTCGCATATTTTATCATTTGTTTTGCTTATACTGCGTGCGATGTTTATTAATTTAATTATTAACATTACATCTGTGAATCTACATCATGGAATTAATTACAGATATTGAATTTGGTACCTAGTTAAAATTACAAGTATCCAAATTGGTAGTGCTTTGAAACAGGAAGTGTTACCAGACACACTTCCGTCACAGAAAGTTAATTGACTACAAGCCTTACTGTTACTTTGATACGAAAATATGACAAACAAAGTCGAGCTTTACCGTTCAACAAAGGTTTACGTTGTGTTCAGGTACGAACGAGCCAAACTCGTTACAAAAAAAAAACTCAACCGAGCCTTCGACATTTGAACTTTAGAGATGCTAACGACCTTCCAAATTTAAAATTTGACAGATGCGTTTAGTTTTCGCTTACAAGACTCTTTACTTAGTCTATGGAGAATTTCACGTTTAGATTTTTATTTTTCTTTAAAAACAAGGTGTCATTTGCTAGTCTATTATTATAAAGGAAATCTAATCTTACATATCTAGGAGTGGTTGTAAAGCAGGGCACGTGCGTTGCATCCTTGCGGGCCATCGACCTCACAATGGCAAGAACTGGTTGAGTTCAAGCCAGGCTTAAGTAAATAAAAAGTTGGCAGGACGCGGCCCTATTTGGAAATTGATTTATGGACGAATGAGCTTGCTTCTTTGTCCTCTTTCCATACACTAGAATTGATGTTATCAAAAGTACCACACGTCAAATCCACCTATTAAACATCACTTTGTCATAGGTATTTCCTCTGCGCGATTGGACTTTGCGCTCGGTCAATAACATTGCCTTACATTAAAAAAATATTTAGCTAGTGAGCCTGGTTTAAAATTACACTGTTATTTAATTTTCCTTGTTATGTATAATAATATTTCTTTGTACAAAAACGCTGAGGTAAAAAATAATATTTTTAATGGAAACAAAACCTATCCCTAGAATTGATGCATTGCTACGATCGAAAGTAACCTTTGTCTCCCCAGAATAGGTGCTTTATTATCATTAGTATTCAGTCTAAGTATATTTAAATACTGATATTGTCAAAGTAAAAAGTCTCTTGAAGTATCACGAAAGGGCATTCACTCCACATAAAGTATGCCCATTAGGGAAGCCGGCCATGCAAGCTGGCAACTTACGAACAAAGATCCAAAACAGAATTGGTTGTCAGCCAAAACGTATACCTTACGCTGGACTACTACTAACTAGGTAATAATTGCCGGACTAATCGCTGGTGACATAATGACAACATCTATTTAGAAATTACGTGACCACTAATGGGGTTAATCGCTTGAGTTTTGGATCGTTATTCAGACATCTAACAAAAGGGCATTGGCAGTAAAAATTATGTTTAAATCACAAAGGATGTCGCTAAAACAAAGAAAAAGGCGAAGCCAAATCAAGATGTTACCTTAACTGTACAGATTCAGATTACATACATACAAGAACATGAGGAACCAACGTACCTACGTTATATAGCAAAACATGGTTCGTTAAAATAGCTCAGGAAACAGACAGGCTGTCTCGAAATTCTAAGCTTCCTGGATAACATTACCGAATCACTATCAACCGAACGGTTGCGGAGGCTCTCGGATATTTGTTTGATAACATTGATTGTTCGTTAAAAACCTACCTACTTACTATGTTTATGAAACCGCACGCATTTTATAAATCGAAATATCCACGATCACTTTAACGGAATAAACAAGATATTTCTGCCGAAATAGGTCAGGTTAGCGCTATTAAATATGTAGTGCAAAATAAAAATCCTTTTTCTCTTGGCACTGTAGTCGAAACAAAAATAGAAAAGCAAAAACATTGAATCAGAAAACGACCAACCCAGATGTTTTCTTGCTGTCTCGCTCTAACGCCAATGCTGTCTCGACAAAATCACGCACGGCCTGCGTGCACGCAACCGTTGATCGATCGCCCGACTAATCGAGCTCGGCGGCCAAACTTTCGTATCTGAACCCGATCAGTCGGCCAACTAGCTGACTAGACAGATTAGCGTTCGTGTCCTGCCAAATATAATCTGTTTGTTTTCATGGAAATTCGTTATGCTTAGATAACTGAAGTGAGGTTGCCGGTTGATAATATTGATATCTCGTCCTAGATAGATGAAATGTTCAAGAAAAACAATGTGTTTACGTACTTTTGTATCAGCATCGGCTACCTGTCTTTCCGTTATCGGTTACGTACTCATACGATTGAAGAAAACAGGTTTTGTACTCGCAGAGATGGGTAACCTAAAAAGTATGTAGTTTCAAGTGTTGCCCACTCCTGCATACCTCGCAATGCAACTAGTTTATTTAAATACCTAGTAAGCTCAAAAGAATTTTCTTTTCTTTGTTGGAAAAACAACAGATTCTGATCTGTTGTGATAATACACGCATAGCGTCACTCATGACAGCTCGTGGCACAGAAAGGCAGCTAGTTTCTCCTAACTCATGAGCATGAGCACATCAATCCACCCACAGTCATTATGTGAGCTCATCTAATATCGACTACTATCAAGCTACACATTTTTAAGATACGGGGAGGGCCCAAATTCAGATTTTCAGAATTGGGCTTTATTGCTAACGTACACAGTTGTTTTTCGTCTGTCAGTATGTAAATGAAAGGGACTTGTTATCATTGTACGGGGTTAATGATCTTTTATTTTGATTCAACGAAAATATGTGTGTTAAATGATAACATAACTTGATGCTATGGTAATAATAACCACACGACTGTATTTTGTTCGTCGTAATTATAAACAAACTAGCTTTGGATGCGATTTTGTCCGCAAAAATGTCGGTTATCGCGGACTCTTCCGAAGAAGTGGAATATAAAGAAGCCTTTGTCCTTTGTTAGGGTTGAAACTTACACCGTACCAAATTTCATCAAAATCGCTCTAGTGGTTTAGTCGTAAAAGCATTATTGACAAACAGAGACATCACCTTAGCATTTAAAATCTTAGTATGGAGACCTACGATGAGATTCGTATTAAATCACTTGTGAAAGTCAGTTGGAGACTTGGAAAGCCCAAAAAATTTCCGTCACGATTGACGATATACAAAGAGAAATGCCATCTTGAATAAACCATGGAAGATTCCGTACTGAAAGTAAGTGTAACGAACTTAGCAGACCAATGAATGGATAGCAAAAAGTTACGGAAGTCGATCCACGACAGATGCGATGCGTGAGATCAGGCACAAGACACCTGATACAGGAATTATGTTCATGGTTGAAAGAACTAACAAATTTGACGGGAATTTGCATATCATATTGAGAGAGCAGGAAGTAACAGTGACGAGGACTTTATATAACTGGGTTCCTACTTGCTGCCCTTCGGTTTGGAGCAAAAACTATTCTACGTTGAAAATTACATTTAGTAGCAGTTACAGTCTACTATTGTCTAATATACCTAGTCGCTCTACAACATTATCACAAACCCAGTGTTTGATTTGATTCGGTTTGGCGATAGATGGTGTTACATTCGGAAAAGTTTACCTAAATGTATTTATTGGCTTCCCTCTTATGAAAATTGACCCTTCGCCACTGGGAATTGGGTACTGAATCGATTGGATATATCCTTCGGAAGTACTAGCATAGGTGAAGATAAGCATAACGACAGTCCGTCCAAATAATAGAGATAGATTGGTGTAAGCAGTTTGTTTATAGCACATAGTCCCTGATGTTTGGGTTTAGTCTTTATATCCAACTTTTGACAGGGTGTTTTATCCTACTTCCATAGAAAGAGCTAAGATATAATACCGCTAATACTATTACGGTTTCCTCATACTGTTATCTGTTCACACAGATAGAAAACATAGTTAGAAACGAGGTCCAACGGCTATTTCTAGAATCTAGAATATTAAAACAAATTTCAATAAAGGCAATAAAATAATGCATGATGTACAACGTGACTCATTTGTTATGCCAATATTTTACTTTCATGGTATTCAAATGTATGGAAATAATTGTTAATATTTCATTGTAATAGCATACCTAGATAATAGATTAGCTTTTAATTGGTTCCTGTATTGAATGCGCGCGTTTTGGGCGTGACTGAATTAATCGTGTAATTACTTAGGCAATTCATTGGACTTAGGACTTCCCTTGACTCTTGACCGTTGACGAAAATGCGCTTGACTTGATTATCATTAAGTTAGAGTACCTAGACATTTTGTCGAAAACCGAAGCAATAAATAAAACAACAGAAATTGAACTTAACGATGAAAACTATAAGGTGTAAGTTATCTCATCCATCACGCTGACGTAATCGAATATTACCGAAACAGGTACACGATTTACCCCGATCAAGTGTTCAGGCAAAGCTATTACTTTGGAGGTAATTTGTCCGGCAATTCCGCGAATGCCCTGCACGTGTGCTTTCCAACGCCAACGGTACCTTGCATAACGCAAATTGCTTTTTTACGACCCTTTTAAGTAGCAACATACTGTAGTTTAAATTATAGATTGGGAGGGGTGGTTGGGGGGTCATACTTAGGTGAAAGATTGTGAACAAAGGAAGTTAAAAACCTTTCATGATAAATATGTAGTATATAGTGTATATATAGTAAATATTTGCCAAAGTATTATTAAAAGCAATAACTGAATAAGCATTCACTTCAAACTTAACCGCATAGTCGTCAAACCAAAACAAAACATGCAAAATACTTGTCATATTTTCTACAAAGTCTACAGACCATAGAAAAACTTATAGACATCTATTATTGCAATACAAAATACAAATATTATTCGCCAAGATTTCCTTATTCAATAAAACGCCACGAGTTAGCAGCATGGTTAATAATTCCTATTTAAATAACATGGAATAACGTTATAGGCACGAGATGCAAGCGTGATACCGCGATGTTAGATAAAAGATCAGATCGCAACACATTGTGGCAATTATAAGCATGGAGGAAAAATTCCAACTTGATATGATGAATGATAATATTGAAATACAGAAAAAAAACAACAAGAAAAATAACTTTGTTGTTAAGACATGAAATATGATGATGATGGATGCAGGAGTAAGCAACACAAAACCATCAATTTATAAGTATTTTAAGAACAAAAGGCAAACTTAGAACAAAAGAAACCAAAAGTATCTACATGTCCTTTTGACATTGACAGACGCAAATGTACAGCAGTTGACTGCATTAAAATAAAAGAGGATCATCAAAGCACTACCTCAACTAGTTTTTATGCATCCAACAAACATTATGAGGAACTAATTCACATTGATGTTATTCTTCATACGTAAACACCAGATCGCATGACAAATATTTACTACAGGCTGCGCAGGAGTTTGCAACGTGATGCCGGAGATAAGGTGTCAATGAGAATGGCTGGATACAATTACTTTAGTGTAGTTTACAATTGATTTAGCTGACAAGGATGCACGAGATCGTGAAATGTTTCAGCTCTTAATTGAGGATCGGACTTTGAACACATAAACGTTGGGGAGATGACTTGATAGTAATCGTTGGGTGTTGATTGGATCAGATAAAATCCACGCTTCGGCTGTGCCAAGTAACTAAAATTGTTCACATGAAAACAAGGTGTAGCTACAAGCCAAAATGAGGGTAGATAGATATCAAAAATACCCTCAATTCGTGAAAACATGGAAGGCAAGAACTTTAATGTTAAAACTTTGAACAAACATAGAGTTGATTGAGGAAAAGATTTTAATTTTAGTCACAAGAAAAATATGATTATAAACACTTTGAAAGCCCTAATATAAAACATTTATGGGCATCTACTCAATAGACTTCTTGTACTTGTATATTCGTTACCAGATTAGATTACATTACATACACAAACACTCCATAAACAGTTATCTGTTTAGTCTATTTAAAAACAAGAGCAGGTGGAATAGATCGTAAAATGTTCTCATTACTCGATAGTCGAATGGACCGTGTGCTGGAATTTTTCCGAATTAAATAAAATATTGCATAAACTGCGTATAGCTACAGAATTTCCAATGTTGGTATGTAGGTACATGGCATAGAAAATTCACTCATTAGTTATGCTTCAAGATCCGCAATAACAAAATAATCAATGAATGGATTATTATAAGTGTACTTAGAATTCCACCACGTGTTGTTTTCGCCAACCCGCATGGTGTGCGTCTGTTATCGGACAATAGAAGCTAGCGTGTGGCCAATATTTCACTGATTGCAGTCACCATGCAATACATTATCATATCAGCAACTCGCTGGAACTAATTATGGACTTATTTTCACTGAGTCATCTGCTTTGATATACAATGCAATTGGCGAAAACATTCGGCGAATTGCAGTCACCATGCAACTGTTATCAGCATGTAGTAGGTACTTGTAAATGCAGCTCATAATTATGTGTTTTTGACAAGCACAATTCGCGATACGGTGGGACTCATCATCCACAACATTTACCTACACCGGTGTTATTGCAATAAGTTGCATAAATATAATAACGCGTAGTTTATAATAAGTAAACACTCCATACCTTAGTTTAGTATTCGTTGTTGTTGTAGCGTATGCGCAGTTAACTACTGCATACAAAGACATATTATGCTAATGAATACTTGGAATCTATTTGCCTACACCAAAACAGACATAAAATATAACGGATATACAAAGTAGTTTTATAAAATTAATTAATTGGTTCAGCCACAATTTCGGAAATTGGGGACGTCTAGATTTTGCAGCTGAGGTGTCCTGATAAAAGTAATAAGTAGCCGAATCACATAAGTACTAGAGTACATTTTTGGCAACACTTTAAATGGACTTGTTGAGAGGCCCCTAAAGCCTCCAGCAAAGAACCAGACGTGTTCAACATTGATAAATAGCTCCTAATAATAGGTTTTTGGTTAGTTACTTTCACTTCATAACATTGCTAAATTGGTCGGTGGACTATACATAGTCTCTATACTAGTCGTACGCTGTAATTATTTGGCAAATACCAAATATTGTGTTTCGAAAGTTAGCAATCTAATTGAAGGTGTAAATCCTGTTTTTAGGTCATATGGATGTAGGTCCGTTATTTAGGTATCATAACATGTAAATCTCGC
The DNA here is from genome assembly GCA_932526535.1 of Caradrina clavipalpis. Lineage (NCBI taxonomy): Eukaryota > Metazoa > Arthropoda > Insecta > Lepidoptera > Noctuidae > Caradrina > Caradrina clavipalpis. The sequence goes on along the minus strand of OW052109.1, from coordinate 12,657,473 downwards.
TTTCTCTTTGAAAAAGTTGTTGTACTTAGTAAGTACTACTTACTGAGTAAATGCGACTTTTATGTCATATTTAAGCAAAGTCGCAGAAGAATACCAAAGTAGTTACTGAACTTATGAACTAATGTAAACTTTCTTTGTTCCAGGTATGCGAGAAACTGGAGATCGGTGCCGAAGCGGACTACTTCGGCCTCCGCGTATCCCCAGTGTCCGGTCCCAGCAGGTGGCTGAACCTGCGCAACCCCCTCGACCCGCACCGCATCCCCAGCAGGCGCCTCGACCTGCGCGTCAAGTTCTGGGTGCCCCCCCACCTCCTCATCAACGAGCCCACCCGCCATCAGTTCTATCTACACGCTAAACTCGATCTTACTGAAGGAAGACTCGTTGTAGCTGATTTAGAAGTCGCTCGAAGGATCATTGCCTATATTGCTCAAGCCGAGACAGGAGATTGCGAACCAGACCTCCCTCCAGTACACATTTATGAAGAATGCGACAAAATCGGTCCCCAAGGTGAACGTCCAGAAGACCATGTCGACAAAATCATTGAACACCACTGCGAAATTTCCGGAATGGGAGCTTCGCAGGCGGAGTACAGATTATTGAAAGAGATTTCAAAGTTGGAGTCCTTTGGGGAGGAGCTCTTTTTCTGCAAGCCTGTGACTCTAAACAACAATGCCCACAATTTGTACAGTCACTTGCTGTATCATAGGCAACAGGCCGAAGAACCTAGGGCGAGGGATGAGCAGGAGATCGATGGGGGAGCGACGGTCGGGTGCCTTACATCTGGACAGAGTGGCGGGGGATGTGGCTGTAGGCTAAGCACGTGTGTGGGGGTTGGACCACATGGCATCGTGGTGTACCGACCAGCGTGTAACGGAGACCATGAGATCGGCGTCGAGAAACAAAGGTTGGTGTCCTCTTAGTTTTCTTTGATCATGGAAAATGGCTGACCGTTGTTCTTTTGTTAAAAAAAAACAATAAGCACTGAAAAGAGAAAGTCACAACAAAAGTATTTTAGACTTGAACAATTGAACATGACATGTATTTAAAACTTCGCCTTTTTGACTACCAAAAACCCGGGTACTCTTGTAATTAAACTTATAAAATACATTTAGAAAATAAAATAGTTATAAAGCGGACGAGTTTCGACTGTAAAGTCCACTTATTATTCGTGTAAGTTAGTCAGTAACGAGCAGGTCAACACAATGGATACATTCGTTCTGTTTTCGGCGACAGCTCTTGAATTCATTATAATGACATCACGGACCTAAATACGATGAAAAATATTCGAAAATATTTACTCAGCGGTGTATTAAAGACAAACTTTATCCGATGTTATAACTTCCAGAATCATCATTATTTAAAACAATCGATTTTTATTTGAAAAGAAGGACCATGTCTCGAACGGAGTTTGATAACCATCATGTATGTTGTACCTTCTTTTCAAATAAAGATCGCCGCTTACCCTTGAAGATGGGAGAAAAGCTGTAACCGACTTCAGAACGTAATACTAGCTACCGTCCGCGTCAAAGTTGATATAATGTTTTTTTTTCTGGGATAAAATGTAGCCTATGTACTATTCCAGACTACAATCTACATCTGTGCCAAATAACACCCAGATCCGTTCAGCCGTTTTGGCGTTATTGGAGTAGCAAATATCCATCCTTCCAAATTTTTGCATTTGTAAGAAATAAAGTAATTTGAAATAGCAATGCGATCTAGCACCCGCGTTTGTTGATTCTGCTAAAAGCATGCAACAGGTACCTACGTGCTTTTTGGCTATAATTTTTGTCTAATAGACTATTCGTAGACAGTTGACCCAAATGAAAAGCAGCTGCATATTCTTTTTACTATTTGCAATCAATATTGTGCAATTTCAAAACACGTCTATAACTTATTTGCTGACACAGTGCAGTGCAGACGATTTGTCTAAAAGAAAACATTATTGCACAACATAACAGAAAAGCGTAGCATAGGTAGGTAGATACCTACAGAAGATAGGTACATACAATAAAAGTACTCTTTGACCTATTTCGTTTAATAACCACGCCTCGTTAACATCATTTCTTCTCAATTACTCAGTAATTTACAAGATAAATTAAATTAATGGCCATCGCTGTAGATACCCACTTCCAATTACTATATTTACTTCTCTTTAATATAATACATCATTATCATTGTTCTGAATTTCTGATAAAACAACATGTTTGAGTACTTAAGTTTGATAAGATAGACTTCTTTATTTAAGGTGTTGTTGTTACTCTTCCAAAGAAATTTCTCGAGTTGTCTGAATTTCTTTGTTTCGGCTTATCGCTTCACGCATCGCGGAGATGATTTGGGAGTAGGACAATATTATCTTGAACTTTTGCTCTTGCACTGTGATCTCAGAACCTTCATCTAAACAATAGGTATTGCGTTGATAGGTAACTTGCTCGGTTTCATGGGTATTACATGAGTACCTAGAGATTTTTGGGAAACAACTCTTCCTAGAAAGTATCACCTTACCAATTTCTGCCGCAAACCAGCGCTGCTGTATTTCGGTGTTAATGCAGGCACATAAGACATTTCAACTTTATCTCTGAGATGGCAATGCATTTGCAAGGCTTCTGGTATTGCAGATGTCTAAAGGAAGAGGAGACCACTTAACATCAGGTGGGCCGTACCTACCATCCAACGATACAGCCTTTTCTAATCCCATGAGCTTATTGTAAACCCCATTTTCTCCTATTCCAGCATCGCATACACAGCGATCCACCGCGCGCAGCCATTCCGGCGCAACTTCCAGATGTCGTACGTGACTGACGAGGGCAACGAGGCGACCCTTCACGTGAAGATGGCCACGTCTGGGCAGGCGGCCGCCGTGTACCGTGCCGTAACAGAGAAACACGCCTTCTACTGCTGCGAGACTGTTCGCACTGATGTCACTGAGCAATTCATTAGGGATCTTAAGGTGAGATACTTTTGGTTTTCTTTAGCATGTCGTAGTCCGTGAATGTGGATGGATGGAGAGGAAGAGTGAGGTTAAAGAAAAGATGGATGCATTGTGTGAAGAATTACATGAAAGAGAAGGGAGTCAGTGAAAGCACGGCGGTTGGGAAGAAGAGAACGTGTTGTGTCGACCTAAAGTGACACGGGATAAGGGCAGGAAGATTATAATGATGGTCCGTGATGGATAGGATGTTGGAAGCATTGGACCGGTCGCTGTAGAGGATGATGATAGGTCATCGTTTAGTGCCGAACACATCGAAAAGACCACTGTCACTATATATTTTTTGAAAGAGCGTACCTAGATGTAACTTCGCCCATCTGTGTACACCATTCTGCCGCCAAGCAGAATTGTAGTGTTCTTATTTGAGGATGCCTTTTGTCACTAAAAAACGAATAATAATGTAACATTTACATTAAATGAAGCAATATTGTACTTTATCATTCATGCTACAAGTCACGTAATCAGCCTTTCTGCTCGTAACCTTGCGGACAATACCCATTAAACCAACAATATTCGATCGAAAGTGAATATTGAACTAAATATTCACTTCACTAACTATTATTGAAAATCACAAATAACCTATTTGTCATTAAAATATTAATGTGTAATTCATTTATATTTGCGGTATTGATAACGCTATTATATATTACTAATTAGTACCTCAATAATAACATCGTAAACACTGTCCTCATAATCTATGGCCTACAAACGAAGTAATGGGAATGTCGTAACGTAAACAAATGAGTAAGCCATACATAGATAAACTCACGCTTTTTTCCTATGGAGGTAGGCAGAAACCACAGAACGCCATCTGCTACGATCCTTACATACTCCTTTCGCCTCCTCCACGTTCATACATCTGGTCATACAAGCAAATGCCTGGTGGCATTTGCTTGTGTACCTATAACTTTAACTCAGTTAATCCAATCTTTATTCAAACCTAAATTAGACAGTTTTTACACGTCTATCATACCAAGTTCCTGTCGTTTATTAATTTCTCCTAGAAACACGCTCTATTACAGTCAATGTCAAACGTACCTACGACAGTAACTAGTAATATTGTCCAAACAAATGTGTGGACTTTGTCCCGCCTAATATCCACGGCGGCGATACATGACCTCACGCTATTCGTTGACACAACAATCGGTTAGTATTGCTACACTGGACTTTGGACTGAACGATTCACTGGCTTCAGGAAACGTAATTAAATAGGTATGTAGGTATTCGCGATTGTGACTGGGCTGAAATTACTGTTTTTCGGTTGACCGGATGAGATTGTATTGTAAAAATAACTGATGTTGGTTACTATTATATTTATTTATTTTATTTATTTATTTATTTCCAACTTACATCTATCATTACAGACTACTCCATTGCGATAGTGTACATCATTAACCTTATCTTAAAAATAGATACTACAACTTATAATTTAACCTTGTAACTTATTACAAATAATGCATTCTTTGTGAACTCACTCAGAGGACAACAGAATAGGTCCGTGTCACTAGCTATAAGGTTGAGAGTGCGGAGTGCACGCGTCAGTGGCGCCTCACCTAAAAGATTGGTTCGAGCGCGCGGCTCCGCCAACAGCCGTGGCTGTCGTCGTCGCCATACGTACCTGTCTGGCACACACAAACCTATGTTCCCTAATATGTCCGCATTATGTACCCTTCCTCTAAGTACTTTGAATATGTACGAGGTGAGTGCGAGTTCGCTCCTGACCCTCAGCTCGTTATATCCAACCATACCCAAAATAAATAAAGTTGGGTACATTAGCGGATAAAATGGGTATACACCATACAAGCGCAAGTACAAGTACCTCACAAACTTGTTTTGTACTCTCTCCAGCATGAGCCTATATTTAGATTCATGTGGTGCCCAAATGACGGCGTTACATTCCAATTGGCTTCTAACTAAAGAATTGTATAAGGCGATAACCGCTTTTATGTTATTAAAACCACGTACCATACGGAGCATAAATCCTAAATTACGGTAGGCTTTTCTGCAGCAGCTTGTGACGTGATCACGAAACGTTAGCCCAGTGTTGAACTTCACCCCCAAGTCCCTAACTTCCGTAGCCCTCGCCATTGGAAACCCATCTATATTATAGGAGTATAGGATAGGAGTGCGTGCGCGAGAGAAACTGATTGTGACGCACTTTGAGGTGTGCGGTGTATATGTATATTTACATATTTAGTAGCCTGTTCTGTCCCATTCTTAAGCAAAGGCTTTCCTCCAATTCTTCCGTCTTTCGGAACTCTGTGCTTTATTCGTAAAATTTTGGAGGAATCCATCCATTTCGTCTCGACATCTCCTTCGTGGCCTGCCTCTACCCCGTCTCACTCTCTCAGGGCACTAACTAGCTCCGTGTTACTAGAGCCACAATTTGTCCGGCATGCGGTAGACATATCCTGCCTAGTCCCATTTACATTGGGTAACCTTTTGAGCCACGTCGGCTATCCCTGTTTTAGACTTTTGGAGCTCAGTACAGAGTTTCATACTCCATCCGTTAATTTAAGATCTAATCTAATCTCACTAGAAAACTTTTCGTGAGAAGATTAAAATTAATGACAGGTTCACGATAATTGTTTAAGTCATTAAAGGCTTTGGTCCATGAGAATCTTATGAGGAAATAATACATATTGTTTTAGGAAAGAATAGACATATTTTGAATTATATAAAGTGTCATCATCTGCCTAGCCTTTTCCCATCTATGTCGGGGTCGGCTTCCAGTCGAACCGGATGCAGCTGAATATCAGTATTTTACATGGAGCGACTGCCTATCAGACCTCCACAACCCAGTAATGGGTAATACGATACTCTTGGTAAGACTGGTTGTCAGACTTTCTGGCTTCTGACTAACAGTAACGACTGTCAAAGATCTACAAATGACAGCCGAAAAACAGCTGCATCAGCAGAATTATATAAAGTGTAATAGACTTAAACTAAAATAAACAGTTAAAATTTGCGAAAAACGTCCATTCTACTACCAACTTACTACATTTTTGTAATAACAATGTTATTACCTATTACTGCCTCCGAACACGGGATGTGGTTCGACCTCCTGAGTAAGTTCGTCATTCGCTCGTTGACCGCCTAAACGCCTCTATATTGTTCCCACTCCAATAGTATGGAATACCTTGCGCAATAGGACATCCTCATCACTATAATACTATAATCTGTTTGTGGATGAATGGGTGAAGATTTCGACAGTGGGTGAATGTGACTTATGAAGACAGATAAACACAGTTTGGGCAACTATTTGGCTGTAACCCCAGCTGTTTATCTTGCTCGAGCATTACGCCAATTACATGCCCCTAAACATACAGCCCAACTGTGGCTGTACATGTCACACCTCAGCTTAATCCTTCTGGGAATACAGCAGGCTTGATGGTATGCATTACGCCAAATATTACAACCTCCCTTCCTTCTATTACAGGGCACAATAGCGTCAATCTTCAACGACTCGACAACGCTAGGTCGTCGGTACGTGTTCGACATCCGCCGCACATGTCGCGAGGTGCACGACCGAGCACGCCGTGCCGCGCACGCGCTCGCCGCCGCCGCGCACGAGCCACGAGCACGCAGGAGGTCCAACTCGGGGGCTGAACACAAGGTAAGGACCAGTTTTGACCATTTTGATCATCAATAAATGAGCCAAACCGTATCATCATAATTATATCAGTCTATAGCTGTCCACTGCTGGACGTAAGCCTCCTCCAAAGAGCTCGAACCATCCCTTTCCTAGGCAGCCTGCATCCGTCCGCTGCCTTCTTTAAATCTTCGGTCCACCGTGCAGCAGGGCGTCCCACACTGCGTTTGCCTAAACGTGGTCTCCACTCCAGCAGATGTTTGCACCACCGACCGTCCGTCTGCAGACATGACCGGCCCACTTCCACTTCAGCGTACTAATTCTGAGACAACGTCGGTGACTTTAGTTCTCTGGCGGATGACTTCATTACGAATTCCATCCTTCAGACACCGTGTATTTCGTAACAATAAGAGCGGTTTTGGAGATTACGATTCCAATCGGCCTTTTTGGAAATCTATGGGGGAGGTCTGTCTCCAGCAGTCGATGTCCTGCGGCTGATATGATGATGATGATGATGAAGAGCGGTTTTCCTAGATACGTTTGATATAACACTAGCAACCTATTTCGTATTATGTACTAATAAGAGTGTTTTCCCCCAGGAGCCCCGGTCCCGGTCGCACAGCGGCGGGTGTCGCGCGGAGGCGCTGGCGTGTCGCGTGTGTATGGACGCGCCCATCGACTCCCTGTTCCTGCCCTGCCGACACGTCGTGTGCTGCGGCGAGTGCGCTCCCAGGTATGTACATACCTACACGACTTTATTTTTACTTTACTCCTTGAAAAGAGTAACCATGGAGTTGCTCGTTCTTTACCATAACGACCTACGGTTTAGAAAGAGCAACTAGCTTCAACTTACTGTAATTGAAATAAATGCTTTGACTTTATAAGAGTAATCTAATAGGTAGATTAGCAAATACCTGCAAAGACTGGAAACTAATTGTCCCTAAAAACAACACATTACTGAATTGTATTATTAGGACTGCGGGCGAACAAACATATTGCAGTGTAGAGAGTAGGTCACCCTCCCCCTACGGATATAAATCCTTAGGAAACACTTATTTAAGATTCATTGAACACGCAGGGGAGACTAATCTTTACTGAGAAAAACATGTATAGGTGTTTGAACATTCGAGAGGTACCCAATGTCAATACCGATAAACATAGACCATCACGCCTGTATTCCCCGAATTGTAAAGCAGAGGTGTACCAATATACACCCACAGTTCGCCAGTATGTTTAGGTCCCATGTAATAGGGGGCGAGCCTTCAATAATATATAAAATATAAATATACCATCACGCCTGTATTCCCCGAAGGGTTAGGCAGAGGTGCACCAATTTAGGTACACCCACAGTTCGCCGGTATATTTAGGTCCCATGTAATAGGGGGCGAGCCTATTGCCATTAACCGGGCACAAATCCAAACTCCGGGCTGCTACTGAGAAATTCCTAATGGAAAAACCCAATAACACTTTTTGCCCGACCTGGGAATCGAACCCGGGACCCCTTGCTCGGCAGTCGCACTTGCGACCACGAGACCAACGGGGCAGTTTAAAGCCTTCAATAATGACGATTATATTATTAATATGTCTCTCTCATCTTTCCAGATGCAACCGCTGTCCCCTATGTCGCAGTGAGATAGACAAGTTGATGCACATATTCCTGCCGTGCGACTACCCGAAGAGTCCCGGTCTAGTGAAATGAGTCCCCCGGCCGACCGACTCGGATCAAGATGACGATGATTTTCTCAGCGAAATGATTCCGCCGCCGGACGCGCCGCCTCCCGCGACACATTGTGACGACGTGCCCTTCTGTGTGTGTGTGTGATTGTCTAGTCACTAATATTTGACTCCATCTGACAAATGCATTTCAGGAATGTACTGCCATTCCGACCTACGATAATCCGGTACTTACTTCTTAGATTTTAAATCGTTAATACGTTAATTATTGGCTAAATCTAAGTTGATATTATGAGAAAAATACAAAAAAAGTACCCATAACAATCATTTAAAAATCACCTTCGTTTTAGAAGGTTTAGTTTAATATTTTGTGATAATTACGATGTATGTTTTAAAGAAAACTGTTCAGAAAAAGTGCATTTTAATTAAACTTAAATTTAAACTTGCCTGTTCATCATTTGGTAACTTATGTTCGCTGTAACATTGATTTAAGTTCGATTATAAGTTAAATATTTGTAAGACCTGTGGTCTGTAAGTAAGATAATGGGATAAAATAAAATACACGTAAACATACTAATACTGCCAAACTGTTGTTTTATTTATTCTAGTATTAAAAACAAAGAACCATAGTGTCATGTTCACACTACAACATGCAAAAATTCATTCAAATACATAGCATATTGGAAGTCACACTACATTTTCACATTTGCATCAAACATGCTTAGTTCTCAGGCTTACTCTGTGCCGGAAGTCTAAAGTGGAATTACCTAGAGACGAAAGACATAAAACTGCGGATCGTGAAACAAGAGACAGATGCTTATTTAAAAAAAAATATGCTAAACAAAATGGAAACTGAAATGAGCTGGAATGGAGGAATGGAACTCTGCAACCGCATCTGGTTTTCCAAACGCATTTAACCCTAATCTCTTCAAAGTTAGAGGACCAGGCTTCTTCTGGGTAAGCTACAGCTGAGTAGCCTTCGTAGACTTTGTTTTGGCACCTCTGACCTACACTACAGTCAAGAGCTTACCTATCACAAATAAAATAAAATAAATGCTCTGTATTGGACAAATACCTTCCTTCAACTCTCTGGCTGACCAACTCCTTAATCATTCAAAGGTGTCTGTTAGTAGTTACATATAAAAAAAAATGTTGCAGGTTTGAATGCATTGTAAATTATACACAATTACACACCAACTGTTGGTCACACAAAAGAAAGCAAAGCTATTCAATAATAGTTCTGACTCAGTGTAATATGGTGCAATGCTCCTTTTGTTTCTTGCCCTGCAGTTTGTAGACACATTAGCTCACATGCTATTTATGGAGTTTCTTTGAGCTGCTACAAGACAATAGGATTTGTCTGGAGCCTGTGATCTGACATTGATAAGTTTGCTACTGAATGCTGTTCTATGATAGCAAATAGGTAAATCTTTCAGCATTTGTAACAACATTCTATCTCTTGCAGAAAATGAGTACTTAAGCAGTACTGAAGAAGATGTAAAAATTTTAATTGCTTTTTTTTTTGTTGAAAGAAGAAATAGTTTTAATTCCTTGTGATTATTGTCAAATTATTGAAGTCCGATGGTATCCTAGTTTAGCAGCTGCGTTAGGTATTAGTAAGTGGCTTGCTGTACATTACTCATTGTATTTTTATACATTGTAATTGACTACTATGTCCTGTGATTTTTTTTTGGCTTACCTAGCATTTGTAAATAAATGCAAAAATTATTCCTTGCAGTTCAGAAGAGTAAAAAGATATAGACGTAGATATTAAAAGAGTAAGTTCTTATTCATGTTGGGTTAGGCTAGGTTAGTAATGGTTATTTCGATTAGTTTAATAATAGCTTAGATCAATGCTAAGATCTAGAGATAATCATAGCAATTAAGACTTGCTTATTTTTTGCTCACACAATTATTTCAGGCGCTACCAAAGGCCAACTTTATTCTCCAACTTGGTGTAAAGAATATTATTACTAGCTTGGCGGTATGCTGATCACGTCAACATTGCTTAGCTTTTAGTAGGATGTCGGTGTAAGGTCTATAAGGGAATAGGCTTAGGTCTACCGGTATAAAAGTCATCAATATCGTCGATATTAATAATAACTATTTTAGATGTACCTCGATACCAAATAGCGCTACATAATGCGATTAAAGCTTCGAGCTTTGGAGTTTGCGTCAAAGTCCAATTACTACTGATTGATATTTGCTTGAGTTACTTTATAAAATAATTAACAGAGCAATTCATACCCGCATGCCCAGACATTGAATACGATTAAAATTAGAGGTTTGCACCGGAGCAGTGAGTACCGGAGAATAACCGGTGATTTACCGGTGAAAGTACTCGATTTAAATAATCGGTAATTAACCGATTGATCTCCGGTGATCGTCGCCACCACCAGTAATGCAGATATGACATCCGCTACGGCAATGAATTTATTCAAAATGTATACGGAAACACAGTATCCTGAAAAAAACCACAATTGGGATGAAGTTGTGCAATTCTGGCAATTCAATAAACATTTAAAGCCTTTAGATGAAATAGCCTTTAAATACCTAGCTGTGCCTGCTACTTCTGTAAGGTCAGAGAGAGTATTTTCCGCGACACGACAAATACTAAGTGTTAGAAGAAACATGTTACACTATGATGCTGTTGACATGTTGTGTTTCTTAAATAAAAATCAGCATTTGTTATCTTTATAAAACGTTTTTCTTTTTAATATATGACTATATAAACTATATCAATTGATTATTTTTATTATTTCCTCCGTTGATAATAATTTCGGGGGGATATATATTCGGTATAGTGCCCGAAGAACCGCCAACCAAACTGAAGTGCCAGTGGGCAGGGCACATTGCTCGTAGACCAGATGGCAGATGGGACCGGATTGGACCGATTCGGTTGTTGTGGCGACGTTTGGGGGAGGCCTATGTCCAACAGTGGACGTCTTTCGGCTGAAATGATGATGATGAATGTATAATTTAAAAAAAACGGTAATTTAAAAAACTAAAAAACCCGACTGCTATTCTTTAAAAATCCCTAAAACAAGATAAATTGTAGCAGTCGGGACCCATTCTAGAAATGGAGGATTAGTGAATTGAGAGCACATACCTATATTACATTGCAGATGGTCCCGAATGGGTCCCGACTGCTACAATTTATCTTGTTTTAGGGATTTTTAAAGAATAGCAGTCGGGTTTTTTAGTTTTTTAAATTACCGTTTTTTATTTTTTATTTTTTTAGTGTTTTAAAAAAGAAATTAATATACCCAGTATCACTCTTACAGTAAATACGAATCTACCGACACCTCTCAAGCTAAAATCCATCGAGCCGTTCAGCCTGCAGAGCGAGCCAAACATTTGAATTTGGCGCCAAAAATCCGCCATTTTGTTTTTTTTTTTATATACCCAGTGTCACTCTCACAGTAAATACGAATATAACGACACCTCTCAAGCTAAAATCCATCGAGCCGTTCAGCCTGCAGAGCGTGCCATACAATTATACATACAAACTTACATACATACATACATACATACATACAAACATACCCTCGAAAAACATAAACCTCCTTCTGTCGCAGTCGGGTAAAAAAAGAAATAAAATTTCTTTATTCTCCGGTGACCTCCGGTTTTTCACCGGAGATTGCCCAATCACCGGTGAATTCAATCGGTTGTTAAAATTTCGCTCCGGTGCAAACCTCTAATTAAAATTGATTTGATTGACAGCTTATAGACTGACTCACTGACACTTGGCAGACTAAATTAATTAATGACACAATGACACTGTCAAAATGTCAAAATTGTCATCAAAGATTCGCAATAACAGTGGATGTTGCTCTGCTGTTATAATTTTATCTGAAATATTTTACCACGCAATATTTCCTATTAATAAACCGCTGAAAAAATATCAATTAATGTGCAAAACAAAACAATTCACATACTAGTCACACTGAAATTCTTTCTTACTCGACTACGGTAAAGCAAAAAGGAGGGTTATTACAATTGTCGTTGGCTGTATACAAAGATTCCAAAGCTAGAAATAATAAAAATGTTATTGTCTGTGGAAAATTTAGTGTTACCATACGAACAAATTTGCCCAAAATACTAGGAAATATAATTTATCGAAGTGTCAAGCCTATGAATAACAATCTTTATTCCAAAGTAGTGTTATCTCCACTGATTAACAAAAGAAATTAATATGGTATATGCAAGTGACAGCGCTGGGAGGGACGCCCTAGAAGGACCTACCCTGACCTTATTGGTGAGGTTCTTCAGAAAGATGGGGCGCGCAGTATTCGTAACCAGCGTGCTTGTATGACCAGATGTATGAACGTGGAAGTATGTAAGGATCGTAGCAGATGGCGTTCATGTATGTATGTATTTTTATTTGAATTGGTATTCAAACATTTTTCACTTTTCCCTTTTGTGTGATAGCTCAATTCACAGTAAATAAAATTTTCTTGAGATGTTGAGAAATGTATATATTTTCGATATTTGTGAACACGTGAACACTATGCCTGTATCTTTGAATATAACTTAGCTGTCAATTAAATGTCAAGTAATTTGTAATACTTTGTACATATTCCTTATAATATACTAGTTCTAATCCTTTATGGTTCTGTGTCCTGTATAGTATAAAAAGTAATATGAAACGTATGTTAAAAAAAAAAAATAGAGTTTCATGTCCATTTTTCTCCATACGAAACTACTTTTCAAAAACGCTAACTCAATTCTTATGATGACAAGAGAGACGTTAAAAAGTACTTTTTGATCAACTAATTGATTTTACTCAAGACAAAACTTTCCTACCTATCACAAAAATGCTAATTAAAATTAATTAAAAACGAATTAAAAAGTTTAGAAAAAAAACTGGGTGGGAAATTACACTGGGAAAATAAAGTTAGATGCTGGCAACATTTCTCCCTGCTCATACGAACGCAAGATGGCTGCCAATTTATGTGAACGCAAGGACAAGTAGAAAAGTGATATCCGTTTGTGATATTTCGTTTATATTTGTGATAATAACGTTAAAAATATTATCATTGTTTTGTGTATGTGCCCGGAGGAAGTTTTGTGCAATATATTATGAGTTATTAATGTTTTAGAAGTAGTTTGTGTAATCTTACGTTGGATGGTACAAAATGTTCCTTGTTGAATTGTGATTATTTATGCAGTGATACAAGTTTTTGGATCGCTATGACGCTTGTTGTTGGATGATATCTGTGTTATCACGTAAGTGTGTTAATTTTTTATGTAAATATAGTTAAAACCTGGCGAGTACAGGTGGGTTGAAAAATTTCGTCAGTGTTGTAACCTATTTGCCTATATTGGGTTTTCAGTGGCGTGGCTGTTGAGCGAACCGCCGGCTCGCCGGTGCTTCGCCCGCCACAGCTGTTTACTTCACACGCCAGTAAAGCCTTGTAGTCCTCCACAATTCCGTTTTTTTACCGTTAAAAACGATAAAATCATGCAAATAGAATGTTTTTACATTTGTTAGTCATGTGCAGATGTTTTAGTAATGATTCGGCGAGGCAGACCCTCCGTGCGCATTTGAAATGTTGACTACATTACCAATCATCGCTATCTGCGATGTCAGTTTTCATTTACATGTTAAAACAATTATATTTGTCGTCATACCAGTCGATAGAAACGAACGCGCGTTGATTATATGTTTTATGTATGTGTTATTTATTTTTACAATGTTTAAGATGAGTAGAAACAAGCTCATATGACTTTTAATTTCCATGATAATATAGTACACTATTATGTTTAGGAGATAATGAGGGACAGACATACAAGTAACTAGGCCACACATGACTACATAAGTCCTTTGTTATTAACTTTCTCTGTAGGTACCCTTATGATAAAGTTTTAAACTGTAATAGTTCTCCTAAAGGCTTATTAACTTTCCATATTATTTTTTTACTAAGTTATAATTTTTTCTGCTTAAGACTTGTTGTAAGGAATACACCACAAAAATGTATTTTATAAAAACAAGCGGATACCTACAATAACTTTCTATTTTTAAAATATCCAAGTCGATGATGTCACTTTTGGTCCCAGTATTGTGAAGCATATAAACATTGATTTACTTAATTCAAACTAGGAATTAACTTTTTGACCCCTAGCTGGTTGTTTATAAAAAAATAATGAATAAGTTTTACACACTAAATAGGTAGTTGCAATGTCAGGGCACCTGTTTAAATCACTTGTGCCACAGATTATGGATAGGAGAAACTTCCATACCATCAGAATCATGACCCACAAGCCGTTCTTGGTCCAGGTTTTTTGGAATAATCACTTTAATCACTTTACATATTAAACTACCCTTATCCTAACATATAATTGAGAGAGTACATACATATTCTTCTTTATCATATCATTAATATACCTCATAAAACTATTCCTAGGTATTTCTGCATGTAAACCTCCATGCCACATAACTACATTGCTTATAAATAGTTTATTAGCTTTTGCCGCGACTTCGTCCGCGTAAATATCGCTTATCGCGGACACAGACAAAGTCGCGGGATGAAAAGTAGCATATGTCCTTTCTTGGGGTTCAAACTTACCCCATACCAAATTCCATCGAAATCGGTTCAGTAGTTTAGTCGCCAGAGCGAAATAAACAGACAGTTTCGCATTTCTAATATTGGTATGGATATGAATTGTTTACAGGAACACCGTTTCCTTTCTGTCAATGCTGCTAGTCGTGCAAACATGTCATTTTGTTGTCTATGTAGGTATTATGTTGTAACTTGTAAGGCCTTTCTCATTGTTGCGAAATACGTGTCGTATGTAGCCTAAAATTATAAGGCTCACAGACAGGCGACTCGTGTCGTCGCGATTATGGATTCCACTCGTCTATTAGTGCCCTTAGGTAACCCGCGTAGCAAAGCAGGACTGTTGCAAAGTTACCAACTAAAATTTAAATATTCAAGAAGATTGGTTCACGAGTACTCCGGCGCACCCTAAATAAACATACGCGTTGCCACCCCGAGAACTGGCTAAAATTCTGTCACGGCATTGATAAATTTTTCGGTTGTATTGACATCGATATTGAGATCAAAATCGCGTCAGCATGTTCTTTATTCTCCCAACAGAATTTCCAAAGAAATAAATAATAAAGGATAATTATTATAGTGCACAAGCGTGTACGCAAACACTGGTGCACTCCGACACGAACCGGGAACAGATCAGGCCCAGGATCAATTGCGTAACTTCCAAACTCGGGCTGCTACTGAGAAATGCCTAATGGAAAACCCTAATAACATTTTGTCCGACGTGTGAGTCGAATCCAGGACCCCACGCTCAGCTGCGCTCACAATTACGAGACCAAATGGTGCTCTAAAATATACATTCATTACGTATTAAACGGCACATACTCATTAATCCAGTTTACTAGCACATTCCTAATGTAAAACCGTATAAAATAACTTAATCGCAAGCATCATATTTGACGCGGGGATATCCCAGCCTGATATCGTTATCCGAGTAAAGAATAAGACGTTTTCTATTCGGTATTATATTATTATGTACAATGGCTCAACTGTATAATCCATCATTATGTCATGCGCCGGTTGTATATTTAATATTTTATTGTTTTTAAAACGTGACTCTTGGCTGTAGGTAGACTATAAAGTATACAAAGATATCTATTGTACGAATGTTAAGAAGGGTTCCGGCTATACTAGATGGAGATTGTAAATCTTACTAATAGTCAAATCAAGTCAAATTGTCGGTTCGTGTGTCGAGTCAAATCCGTGTTTAGCTATACAACTAAACACGGTAAGATGCCATAAGATTGATCGTGGCCATAAACGGTATTCATAGCAGAAAACATGAGATTTAGATGTCCCAGATCGTTTACTGATCAGAAACCTGGGCAGACTTTTCTGGCTTCTCTGAGTCAGTACATTTCTGGCTGGCTGGCTGCAATACGAGTAGATTCGTGCGATACCCCCAGCGGACGTATCACGCGCACCACGTACCAACCACGGAACGTTTATACATACACGTATTGTATTTACATATCGAAGTCGTGATTAAAATGTTTTCAAACAATAAATTATTTAAATTACGATATGAAAAACAAACACCCTGTCACTACAAGGACTTGTAAACACTTTGATGATTACGCACCACTGGCAGGTTTTAATTTTAATTTGCAAAACGTTGCCAAATGTAGGTTTTGAAAAATTGCCTATTATGAGTGTTGCTTACTAAAAAAATCAGCCATATTGTTGCTTAATCCTAACACATATTTATTTTTTGGTTGGGCAAATCAATATCGCGATTGCAGTATTCATGCTTAATATGAATCGCCATTTTATCCATGTAAGTCTTGTCCGTTAGTTAAAAATACATGAAAGCCCTTTCACAAACTCCATAAGTAAGGCGGCCGATTGTTCTGATCGGCTCGTCTCTAGATCCGCACGTATAGTTATGAGAATTGTTCATCCGTAGTCAAAATATTCGCCATTCAGCAGGGTGGTACCGAGCGGAGCGTCCAGTGTGTGTTGTCGCTATTTAAATATTGATACGAAGGTTTGATAGCAATCTCTCTGTGTATAAACCAGAAATACTGCCGTTTCTGGCATGATTGTCGGCTCCGAAATGATCGGGAAAAAACTAAGATGATATTACAGATAATTTGGTGCAAGGGTCATTGACACTCCACCCTACCGTTCGTCGTATCCAGCCAGGGTTCGCTCCTTTTAAAAGAACTGGTCGTGTGATCATTAGCACGCATAGGACCGGTTCTTCCATCCATCATGTTATGGCAAGCTACTGCTTTTATAAGTGGCCGACGTCTGCCCTCCGTAACCCTAGGGATACCAGGCTTTCGCTGTGATTTTATCTGCGTTCAAGGAGTTTTTCTACCTCGTGCTCAACAGTTCAATGACTTGAAGAATTATACACATATCTTATGACAATACGTTTATGATAATCGTTGTGTTTGTGGCACGAAAACTAAATGTATTTCCTTACATGGTAAGCTTAGTAGTGTCTGGTACCGAACCGTAACCTGCTTCTGACATGCCTGGCAAAAAATAAGGGGAGGCTTTTTTTGTAGGCAGCCCAGGGACTACGCGGTATAGTGTCGTTGACATTAAAGCTTTATTTCTGCCTACCATTGTAGTGCACGCTGGCATGTGCTGTGTCAACACATATAGGTGTTATTAATGAGTCATTAAAATATCGAATTGATGATTTTTATGAACTTTTATTTGTATAACAGTAATGTATAGGAATCTTTACTTGGTACGCCAAATCATGTAGACGGCACGGTTGGCGCAGTGGTTGAGCTATTGGCTGCTGCACTCCGTGTTGTGGGTTCTCGCACGAATCAAATATTTGTACAGCCAACAGACAGTTGTCCCGGGTCTGGCTGTTTGTGGATGTGAGTCGATGTTTTGTAAACGCACCCACTATACAGGAGAAATTCCTAGCATGGGGCAGGTTTTTTTTATTAAATTGTCTTTCTAAAGTTGTAAGGCGATTGATTTACACAGCCTGCACGTAATAAAACATTTTATAATTCATTATTATTAGTCAATTAGTGGACACATTATTAAGATATAATCGTAATAATCTGTCACACCAAGTTTTAATAAATATACTATGTCAAAACCCTACATCTAATAATTTCTTACACTCTAGAACTACACTCGTTCTGGTTGATTAAACGCAAGTCTTTCATGGCATTAGCCCTAAAACATAAAAACAAAAATACAAATAAGGAATTGTCTACCGCCCTTTTTACTAGAGAAATGCATACATTCTCCCGTCAAAGGGCTCTCAATCATCATTATAGGCTTTCAAATACTTAGGCTGTCATTAAAGCATTAAAAATGATAAATAATAAATATTCTTCAGCAGTTTATTGAAGATAAATAATGGAAACTAGTGGGGTGGACACACCTGCTGTGTGCACCGGGCCTTAATATCGCCATTGATCCATAGGGGTTTAGTGGAAACGATCGAAACTCCAAACCGCTTAAGTTTTTTTTTAATGCTCTTTAAAGGCTGTGGTACTTTTAAAATGAGTCCAGTTTTAAAATTTCGTTCAGGATTATTGCTTTTTTATCAGCATTTTAGCACTATCACGAGAATCTAAAGTGGCCAATGCTTTAACGCAGTTTTAATAGCATTTTATATCCAGTAAAATCCTTACCAATATCAATACTGCGTAAATAATATTGCCAACAACGCATATTATTGCAAAATTTACGCTTGAAACATAATCCTCGTTATTACTTCGTTAAACCGCCGAAATGTAATTTACATTTCGGTTTATTTTATTTCAGCAAAACTGTAATTAAACCTATTCGAACTTAAATTGTAATTATTCATCCAAATAATTGAATGTCCATTTATTAATGTTTTCGCCATTATTTAAATTACCTACCGAATACATTTTGAAAGGTGGTGCAAAATAAACTTTTTATACGTTTGGTTGTCGATTTCTTCTGGTGTTTAATTACTTCGATAATTTTTCATTGATTTACAAAGACTCCTAACTGCTGAACAGCAGTGGAGTTGAACTGAACTTCTTCTACTCTGTGCGAAGCGGGAGTGTCAGACTCTTACGAACTAAAACCCATTCGTGTTCCTATTGCCCTTAGCGTGCCAACGCCGCGGTGACTCTTAGGTGCAGCGCAGACGACAGACTATCCGTGATGCACTTTTTAGTCTGTGAAAATAAAACCTATGGAAACCTATGCGCGCCATGCAGACTTTTTGTGCGATCGAGTGTGCCGTCTGCCCTGCACCTTACGAACAAATTCTCCAACCATGGATGCACCCATGGGTTGCACAGCAGTATTCTTCTTTTCGTGTCGATTGAGGGCTCCCATACATAACTGCGAATTCGCATCGCATCGCAAATATCTGCGAGCTAGTTCCTAGATAGTTCATGCGGCATCGTATCGCATCGCATCGTGGTTTTGTGTGGGCGCCCTGACTCAATAAATTTTGTTCCACCAGTATTAAGCCACCTGTACAGCTCCACCATTGGCTAAGTCTATGCAGTATTAAAACATCCATGGCGTTAGTTTTCAGACACTAGCTACAAACTAGACTAAACACAAACCCGGCAGGTCAACGTCTAGTCAGGCTAGATTGCGTTAGCGCCGGGACATGACTGATTGGCTCGCTAATCGAGATAACATGACGAGAGTACAAGGCACTTCAATTTAGAAATTGTCGACTGAAAGCCCTATTCAATTACTGGCTTCCTAAGACCTAAAGGCGGTCTGATATCATAAAATATGTAAATATCGGAATTAGTTACTAACTTATTGGGTAATGTGTTGACGGTCTGCGATTCTTGTCTATTTCAAAAATACATCAAGTAATAATAGTTCAAGTTTCCGTTTTCAATGTTAAAATAACAAACTTTTACTAAAATCACAGGAACGTTTAAACGGTACTTAAAAAAAGTTTTTTTTTTATGTCTGTCTGTTTGTTTCGTCTAATGCCCGTAACGGCTTGACCGATTTTGACGGTACCTTCACTGGCATATAGCTACTTTAAATTTAGAAAAAGAATTACGGTACCGTGACAAAATAATGTACCCTGCGCAAGTAACCGATAAACACGCGGGCAAAGTCGCCGACATAAGGTAGCAAGGAAGAGACTAACACGCACATTATTCATATTTTATTTACAAGACAATCCTCCAATTTAATATTAAATTGAATCAAGCACTCATAATACCATTACTACTAGTCAAAGCTTCATTTGATCGATATTCCATTCAAATGCGATAGGATTTTGATCTCCTCCCACTTTTTATTATAAAAATCGGAATTTCCCCGTATCGACCGCGGTTTGTCCCCTACATATTTTACACTGAACCCGTCTATTCAGATCGATCATACTACTATATGTCGCACTCGACTTGTCAACCTACCACCGTTTCATCCTACTACTATTATAAAGGCGAAAGTTTGTATGTATGGATGTATGGATGTTTGTTACTCTTTCACGCTTAAACGGCTGAATGGATCTGGATGAAATTTGGCACAAAGATAGATTATAGTCTGGAATAACACATAGGCTACTTTTTATCCCGGGAAAATGTACGGTACCCGTAGGATAACACATCAACTGTGACGCGGACGAAGTCGCGGGCAGAAGCTAGTATTTCATATTTTTAGGTACTACAAACACTTTATCTACTTTCCTGATCAGCCTAAATGTAGCTTCTATATTCTGAGCTGTAAGGATGGTCAATTGAATGTTAGTAGTTTATAAACTTGCATAAAATTTTAACGGAGAAAATTAAACAATACACTTTTACTTGGGAGTAGTATTTTTATTTTTTTAAGCCGGGAAACAACGATATTCAATTTTACTTTTTAGTGCGTAAGTACTTATTAGTAGTGTGAGCGTTACATCTGGGATCGATATGACCAAGCTGCGATCCACCGGTCGTTCGCGATCGACTGGTTAGCCACAGAAGACCAACGCCTTTGTTACCATGGACTGGAACCCCACGCGGCTAGGCCCCCGCACCTGTCCCGTTCCTATAATCATTCTTCATCAAAGCACCACCCCTGGTTTGAAAATGTCGCGTCTATTATTCCCATCAGTCATCTGCGAAGACGTGGGTAGAACATTCAATCTAAAAGATGTCTTGAAAGTATAAATGTTACGGAATAAATGTCTTGATGAAAATACTTAAGGCTTAATGCCTCCAAAAAGGTCACGAACCTCCTGTAAAAGCCTCGCTTTCCGTTTTTTTCTTGCTCCATTAACTTGAAATATTATCATGTTAAGAATTTGCTTACGGTATTTTAGGCAAAAAATGCCGGTAGGCTGCTTGGCATGTCTGACTCAAGTAAACTTTAAAAATATTTGTTGTTGGGCTGACTGACACACCTCACCTTAAAATTGATAGGCTTTTAAAGGCTCATGTCTAGCTCTTTATCAAGCCTAACGGGAAGTTGTGTGCGGTTAAAGATGGTGCAGGTTAAGGCGTCCCAATACATAAGCGATAATGTCGTAGAAGAAAAAGGTTCTACGAATAAATACCTACAAATCGTCCTGGTGATAATATCGCTAGTGTTTTAGGATGTCCTTACTTTCAGCCAAGCTAGCACCATCATCAATCTCATCTTTTGCTGTGTGGTCATCTACAAGTCTGCAGCAAAAAATAACCCATTCATTTGCGTCTTGTCATCTCCCAGATTAAAGCAATCCGGTAACAGATCGACTCCTTAACCAAGCGCATAATAAACGTTGGTGGTAAACAGCAGAATACTTCTCTCATAGCTATCAATGTATCGAACATTGCTTTACGTATCACAGCATCACCGGTTTAATACATGTACCTTGTACTGATATCGGGTGTAATACAGAGAATGGGCCGATTCACCAACCGCCCGACACTGACGGATTAGCGGGCGAAATCCTTCGTGTGGTGGGGCCGTTAGACACGCGGCCGGGATGATCGATGCTGAAAAATTAAAACATCATTTTGATATGTTGATGTGCTTTTTGCGAAAATTGTTAGGCTTGCTAAACAAATAGCAGAATCAGAAAGGATGATAAATAGGCTGCCTAATTATTTCGTTTTTACCAGTGGGTAAATATTTTTTCAGGAACTTTTAATGTCTTCCGTCAAACGAGCTAAAGCACATACGCTTTACAGTGAAAGTGACGCATAATTCCAAGTTGCAACCTTCATAGCCCAACCGCCATAGCACAAGTATCTAAGTAACCAGTTTGAAACGCAATTCATTGAGAGTGTGTTGACCGCCATTCATGCGCTTACTAGCATGATTTATGAATTAATTCTATTATGTACGATAGCGAGGGCCGGCGGTTGCGAAATGTGAGGTTATGGGTCAAGTCATACGGAGATAAGGGGCGTTACGTACTTGTTTAGCTTCGTTCGCGTAATAATACACTCCCGAGTTTTCGGTCACTGCGGCCAATATCAATGGAGACAGCCAAGTACACAGGAGATACAATACACAAGTGTGTGCGCTAGCACAGGTGCACTCCCTCTTACCTCACTCTCATAGTCTGATGGGATTGCAATCCGATATTACCGATCCAGAGAGAAATCAGGCGCAGGAACAACGGCTTTATGTGTTTGCTCCGAGATACGGTAGTGTCACACCACTAATTTCCAAACTCCGAGCTGCTACTAAGAAATTCTTAATAGAAACATCCAATATCACTATGCCCAAACTGAGAATTAAATCCAAAACCACACACGGTTGTATTTGTCTCTGTCGTTGGCAACCTGACACTCGTGGATATGAGCCCTTAGTTGGAACCCTAGGTCAGACTTGTAGCAATTCGCTTTAAGAGCTATCGCATTCGTCAAAAATCGTAAACACGTTTGTGGTACCGTATGGCTACTGCTTTAATGTGAATACTCCTTAACTTGTATTCCGTCTTTCAGTGTAGCTTTAGTTTCACAAAAGTTTAGTTTTAGTTTCATCATTCCCTCATTAATCATATGGATAGCTTTCATGATGATGATTATAAGGATTTTCATGCCAATTTTGGCAATCTTGGCGACCTTCTTCTTCACAATATAACAACAAATTATACAAGGCCTGCTTGTTACAAATCGGTATGTTTTGCTGATAGTCCCTCTTTAGGGTAGCCAGGTAGCTCTTTAGGTAGCCTACTATACCCATGTTGAAGACTCAGTTCTAAATCCCTTCAGTACCTATCAAAATATTTTTCAAGTATGTTCAAGGGTTCTCAGAAAAAATATCGAAGTACCTTTACTTACTACGATAATATTAATCACATTGAGTGCCTATTCGCGAGCATGGTACTTATTAGTGTTCATGATAATAATATTTTGCAACCTCTTCTTAAATATTATTCATTTTTTTCTTTTGTTATAGCGAAATGCCTTTCATGTGTTTGAATGCTCCATGTCATCTACATACTTAACTTCAATAATAATAATATGAAGTGGATACTTAGGTACCGTTTTAGTTGGAAATTGTACGTTCTATGCCATTCTAATCATGTTTAGCTTCATAATATCTTGTAATTACGTCGACCGTATAATATATCTAATCTAAATTAATATTGTAAAAGTAGAATTGTTTGTTTGGATTGTTTCTCTGGAAGTCTTGATCCGATTACCGAAAATTATTTCTCTGATAGAAAGCTTATACTATTTCCCAGTGTAATTGGCTGTCTTATGATATACTTGACTCACACTCCGACGAAGTACGTAGCGGGCAAGAACTAGTCATTAATATTTTTCTACACTAAGAAGTTTGTGTGTTTGTTGATAGTAAAGATGACGATTCCAACATAATAAGAGTCAATGTAAATCGATTCTCATCGAACGCTCCACTGTAGCAGTATAAAGACTAGCGAGGTTTGCTTAAATTCTTACCAGATGCTTTTTTGTGAAATTACCACATAGGTCTTTAATTCAGATCAAGTGATGAACGTGGACGCGGTGTGCACGAGGCTAGAGGAGTAAAGGATTGTAGCAGGTGGCATTCTGTGGTTTCTGCTTACCTCTATGTGAAAGGCGTGAGATTATGTAAGGATAAGTCAATTTGCAAGATATTAATCCTTATTAACTGCTCATTAAGCATAGTTATTGTCTGTCTCCACCTAGATCTAGGATGCATAGTTTTAAAAACTTTCCATGCACATATTCAAAGAATGTTTAGTTTGTCGAGTGACGTAAGTAACATTGACAGTCAGTTGATCATAGTTCGCCTCGTTACGATGCACGCATACATCCACAAATCCACACTATCTATTTAGGACAATAGGTTTCCATTGACGTACTGCACTAAATGTATCTATGTTATGTGTCATATTTATAATAGTATGTTTACAATACTATGATATTAATTATAGGTAGATACTTTTTCCTTTGTGACTTACCTGAATAAATGCTCTGAAATGTTTTTGAGCCTTTTTGTAGACTTAACTGAAACAGTAAAGCCTTTCAAAGTTGCGAAACCTGATTGCTTTTGATGTTGAACTAGATGTTGGGTTTGATTCTTAAATATGGCAGTGCTATAGGATTTTTTCCATAGGAAATTTCTTAGTAGCTGACCGGAGTTTAGACGTTCTCTGCGCTCGATCTCTAGTTTGTCGTGTTGTTGTCGGATTGCCGTCCCATTGAACTATGAGAGGGAGGGAAGGAGTGTTATGTGTTGGCGCACACACTTGTGCCCTATAATATCTCCTGTGATCTTAGCTAGGCTCCACTGCGATTGGCCATCGCATCGTAGCGTGATGCTATGATAGTCACAAATAAAGTAGCTTTGTATGGGTAAAAGAATTCTCAAAATCAGTTCAGTAGATCCAGAGATTACCCACTACAACCTCACAAACTTTACCTCTTTGTAATATTAGCATGCATGTTATTTACAACCTTGGTCGAATTCAAAACGTTAGCATCGCCGTTTCTTAAAACTATTGGATCGGATTTTGTAAAAACAACTGCAATATAACCTTTTAGCTTTCTCAGTAAACGGAACCCTTTAATATCTGTCACGAATGCCGTATTAATACTAGTTGGAATGTTAAGCCTGCCTTAATTCTGATACCATATCGACAGGCCTGCAACGCCAGTACCACGCCTTCGCCTATCCCACAACCATTCATACCTTTTAAGCGAACACACCACTCCTTGCTCTCTGCTTTCTTTACGATGTAAATGTCACATAACTACGTCGAAATATTTACTTACAAAATAACTCTGGCTGTCTACTTTATGGCATGGAGCTGGTCGTATACATTGTACGGAGAGATAAGCTTTTTCTATTCGACAGTCTGAGCTCAACGGTTTAATGCAATAACGTAATCGGATCCGGAGATTGTGCAAATATTTGCTTTTGCTTGTATAAAAAAATATCAAGATAACCACGCACGGTATTATACAATGTGTTAAATTGCAAAACGCTGCTACATTAAGGATAAACCCTTTAAAGCTTTTTCTGTTTTTCATAATAATACATAAATAATACCTGCCTATTACTGCAGGGCCTCTTCTCATACAGAGAAGGCACGAGCATTGAACACTACGTTTGCTCAAGGCGGATTGGCGATTTTAGACTAATACTAATTACAAGTTCAGGTTTCTTCACGATGTTTTTCTTTCACCAATGTCAATGGTTTTCAAGATAATTTTAGGCTTAGCTTGCCCGGTTTCGAAATCTTGCTGTGTTTCATACTCACATAAATTCACGCCTTTTTCCCATGGGGGTAAGCAGAAACTACAGAACCTGCTACGATCCTTACATACTCCTTTCGCCTCCTCCACGTTCATACATCTTTTTATACAAGCAAGCCGGTTACGAGTACTGCGCACCCGACCACTCGACTGTGTCTCGTAGTTTTAATGAAATATCCTGGCTCTGCCTTATATAAATTGTAACTAGTAATTGTACCTTATTTGCGGCGGCACTGACTTACTTATTCATCAGTTGATTATACAGCGTTACTAAAAAAGAACTTGAAAATGCAATGGAGATTAAACGATGTAACCTAAAGATCACATCTTTTGACAGCAGTTGACGCAATTCTGATGAGAATTACCAACCAATTTCGACGTAATACGTTTCCTGTGTAATTTTGATGGGTGCCTTATCAAGTTATCATAGTAATATTGTTACAAGTATCGCTCGTATCTTATCAGAGAGCGGGGCATCTGTCTGAATCGTGCTCGCTCGCCATCACACATCACGACTTGCGGTGTACACGGTGTAAGGCACGCATGGATTTTGTACATTGTGGCTGAGAGCACGCGTGCTTGTGTAACGTTTTCCAGCTAAAACAGATAGGATTTGATTAGGCTGAGCATGAACCTTCAGGCGGCAGCTTGTATGTCAAACCTGAATTTCTACTCTACTTTTTGCTTTGCAATCTTGTACAACTATAGCATTGCCGTTTCCTTTACAGCATTGGAGTCAGCCAAAGCTTATTCTAACCCAATGCTTTTGACGCCCCTTTTATGTTCTACTCTAAAAAAACGTCATTAGTCATCGCATTATTTATAGGAATAAGGGCTGATATCTAGGAGATTATCAACGAACCAAACAGTTTATTTTCCTTCATTTCCCGTCTTGGAATATTTTTATTTATTTATTTATTTATCTACATTCATTTACCATTACAGGCTAACCCAATGCGATATGTATACAAGTTTTCCGTTTTAAGTCTTCCTTCCGTCACATTCCTTTTCAAATATTCTTAAGCATACGTGATCTCTCTCACTCACACCTTAACATCTAGCTCTTTCACACTGTTTTGAATTCATCAACCATTTTATTCTTTCATATGTTCTTTCTAAGTTCTTCTTGTCATCGTACTCCTAGACCTACATTAGCCGGTTTCTCTACGTGACGATGTGTCAGATCCAACATTGACAAACCAAGACTACAACCAGATGTTTTTTGGTCCTATTACTCTTCAAGGTGATTCAATGTGCTCAAAATTTGCACATGGTCTAACGGCTTACCCATGTACGGTCGGTACGTTATCTGTGAGGGAACCATCTGTCGCTGTACACGCAGTCGTGTGTGGTTCAGTCCATGCATCACGACTTGCGACATAGTTGTCATTAGACTCTAAACATGCTCTGAATGAGATCAGAGGTTGGGTAAGGAGTGGCTGGTGACTGGTGTCATAAATGTATTTCTGAATATTGTTTTATGTGGTTATTGGAAAGGTAAACGTGACCAAACATCTGAGTTTACTCTGCTATGGAATCGTAATTCCGCTTTTGAGTAAAAAAAACTCGTATTTTTGACTTGACAAGTCTGGACCATTGATGATGAAATCTTCTTTATGGTGGAGGCAGTAAGGTCTAACGACCCCACATACCCTAGTGTCAGAGTCTCTAAACCGCCTCAAAGGGCCTCGGACAAGTTTATCTTTGATTTTTGAGTTTATCTTTTTATTCTTTTTCAGTGATGTCCAAGATTAAATTAGAAACTACATATATGAATTAGAAAGAGATGTGAAATAACCGAGCGCTTTAGCGCAAGAGACTTACTAACTATAACAGTCCTCCTAAAGGCTGAGAAAATAAGATAAAAGAAAAAACTTTCCACAATAATCATTATACATATTTATCAACAAAAATATCAATAGTTCAGCTTGTTGTTTGTTTGTGGTCGCGACCTTACCCACTACTTGCCCCCCTCTATCTCTTAGGCTCTTACACGCTCGGAGATAACATGTCATGTTATACTCGACTTCGTATAATGTACACATGCGTATTGTTAGCTTACACGAGGTTTTAAGGAGACTAGTTTCCAAAAACGTTTGTTTTTGTTTATTATAAGATCTGCACTTGGGTGACAAAATGCCTTAAACATCGAATTGGGGAGTCTATAGGTTTCGGTAACCACTCATCTTTAGGCGGACTGTATGCTTTTTGGCCACCATAGTCGAATAAAAAAAAATGGTTTTTCTAATAGATTCAACAATGAATGAAAACAGATTATGATGCCCATGACCTATGGATTAAAGATAAAAAGATTATCTGCTCCCGTCTTCCTCATAATCCTGCAATCCAAGGCGGTATTTCCTACATAAAACTAATCAGTAAGTTCTAGATATATATCTGGATACTTAGTATGCAATGTAGGTATGTCGGTCATGACGACACGCCTACAATTGATACATTGTATCGTCGGCGAATAGGCGTTTGTTTAACTCATTATCTTAACCGCGTTGCAGTGCCAACTGCTTCAGACGTTAGAATACCGCATATTGTATGTAGCTGTATAACTACTACATCTTCTCGATATTTTTGCCAGTTTATATAGTTTTTTTTTTATGCCATTGGATGGCAAATAAGCCTAAGGGGGCCACCTGATGTTCAGTAATCACCGCTACTTATAGACATCTGCAATACCTGAGGCCTTGCAAATGCGTCGCCATGCCATCCCAGAGAAAAAGTTGAAATGTTTCATGTACCTGTAATTATACACCGGCACCCATACCCTTCAAACCCAAATTCAACAACGCTGCTTTGCGGCAGGAGTAGGTATGGTGCTAGTACTTCCCCGGACGAGCTCCTTCACAAGGAGCTCTACTACTACTAAGTACTACTAAATAGTTAATTTAAATCCTGAATGATGAGTGTTTCATAAACCTTGGGACACATTTGTATCCCGAAAACGAATTCCAATGTAAAGATCGATATGTCGAGAGGTATCTCGATTGAAATGTATTGAAACATGCTCCCGGTACAAATTGAGAAATAAATCTAAAATCCATATGTTATTCACCAAAAATATTAAGTAGGGAGGCGAATACATTTTGTTTACACAGCTACTTAATAATTATGTGTCAGCTGGAAAACTTCCCATGCTTCACACGGGAACGGCAAACATATTAAATGCTAATAATAGAATACGTACAAGACTTATATGCCTGTAATTAACTCGCCCTATGATTGTGGTTTTGTGGTGACAGACCGCGAAGTTAGAGCTCCTATCGAGTATACAAATATAATAGGTAGTGTCGCGATGGCCCAGTGGTTAAGACGCCCACCTCTCATGCACGATGTTGTGGGCTCGCAACCGGGCACAGGTAGTACCAATGTGACCTTTAATTCATCATGTACTTTCTAAGTTTATCTTGGACATCACTGACATCGGTACCATGTCAGAGGCCCTTGAGGCGGTTTAGAAACTCTGACACTAGGGTGTGGGGTCTTTAGACCTTACTGCCTACACGATAAAGGAGAAGAAGATAGGTATAGATACTTCTCTTATTGATTACTGGCTGCATCGAATATGACAGCTGTCGGTCGGTTTTATAAAAAACTCCCTCGATGAAAGCTTAAGCCGACTTTACCTAATACACTAAAGGTTTTTATAGAATAGCACTGCAGGCTACAAATTGTCGTTTCTCGGAATATATCACGCTAGGTTTTGCAGAATAAAAAAAGATACATGTGTTACAACTAGAAGAAAATTCCTGTTGTGAAAAACTTTCCTTAATTTAATCTCAGTTTAAAAAAAGCAAACTTACTAATATTATAATTGCGTTTGTAAGAAAGGATTAATGAATGGATAGATACTTGTTACTCTTTCACGCTTTAAGGATCTGGATGAAATTTGGACTGATATAGATTGTAGTTTATAATAACACATAGGATACTTTTTATCCCGGAAAAATATACGGTTCCCGTGGCATAAAGGATAATGTATCAAATTTGACGCAAACGAAGTCGCAAGCCTCTGCTAGTCATTTACTTATACGTAAACGCACCTATTTCTCAACACAGACATACTACTCTCAAAATATGTCGTATTGTGTGTGCCGAATATTTCAAAAACCGTCCAGACGTTTAATATAAATGCGTGATTGCGTAACAAACATCTTTACATACTTGAAAGTGAGGAGTAGTAGAATTAAATTTCACGAATACCTGTGCAGAGTATGTGAGACAAATGTCTTGTAACGGTGCCCTATGGCGTTCTCAACATAATTACAAGTGTGTTTATAGATTTTCTGTATTGTTAACGGTGCCATGATTATTCATAATAAAAGTATTTTATTATTTTCAAAACCGTTGTGACATAACGCGTCTTTTCTTGTTGAAGTTATGGTTAGTTGTTGTAGTAACTGCCTCTTTAGCCTAGTGGTCCTAAGCGTGACTGCTACGCTAGACGTCTTAGGTTCGATTCCCACGTCGAACAGTGTTATTGGTATTTTTATGAAATTCTCAGTAGCAGCTCGGAGTTTGGATTTGTGCCCGATTAATGGCAATACTCTCGCTCCCTATTAAATGGGACTTAAACATACCGGCGAACTGTAGGTGTATGTTGGTACACCTCTGCCTAATCTTTCGGGGAATACAGGCGTGATGGTATGTCTGTCATGTGTTGTTATGTTATAGTCCTAACGTACTTACATCTGCCGGCAAACAGGATTACCGTGTTTCTGTTTGAAGAGTATGTGGGTCGATAACATAACAGACAATATTTTTTATGGCAAACAAACAAAGCGGCTTTTTCTTTATACAGCCTGAATTCACCCACTTCTGGTTATAGGCCTCTCTTTGTATGTACCAATTTTTTTTACTTCGTACAAGCTTCATCTAGGTTGTAGCCACGGTGGCAACTATATTTGGCAATCTCGCTACTGGATGGCCAACACTTATGTACGATTTGCATCAACCAAGCAGCGCAAGAGCGCATTTCACATTGTGGTAAAGAAAATTCAGGCTTCTACATAATAGTTTAGGTTCATGTTTGCACGGACTTTATACTGCTTGGATACGCGCGGATCTAACCGGGTTCCAGGCAGTATAAATTTCATGCAATCTGATTCAGTATACTGTCCTTGGACGCCACTTACTCCTTCTGTCATCGCCGCGTCATGCAGGCGGTCATAGCTGATAGTAAATGGTCACTACCACTCATCATTGGCATTATGTCTTTTTTTTGCGTTGGGCAATCATCAATCAATGACTTCCCCCGCCCTGGGCGGGACGGGAGGGTGTGTCTGACTTTTACTGAGTAAAACCCATCCATGTTCCATCTTATGCCCTTTGCTTTTCGGGAGCGCGGTATCTCTTTCGAACAACCCGCACCACCAGCAGTCAACGGCCCTGAGTGGCCCCTCCGAATGTTTGTTAACATCTCGCGCTGACATTTCAGAGACAGAGCTAAAATATAACATTTTCCTTTTCGCCTTCGTCTCAGTTTGCATGACCGCTTCCTATCCGGTAGACCGTCGTCGGCCTGTTTACATATGTCGTAATAAAAATATAATTTGGACGCCTACTTGAGGCGCTAATTGAACGGCACGTGTAGATGTAAGTAGGCGTTACGCGTCACGAAGGTGTGGCAACAGTGTAATGTAACTGCTTGGTATTGGTGCCTTGGTATTCTACTCTGATTTGAAGACCGTAGCTCCAGGAAACCAGGTTCTTAGGAATATCGAGATAAAGATATTGGGTATTTTCGTAAGAGGAAAGGCAAGTAAAATAAAAATTGCATAGAAAAACCCAATTATTACTTTACTCGACCTGGGAATCGCGGAGCAGTCGCGCTTAGGATCACTAAGCTAACAAGGCAGTTATCAGTAAGTGAAATTAACACATCTTCTGCGGGGGGAGTCCTACGTTTAGCAGTAGTCGGCTATAGGCTGATGTCATGATGATGATCGTCCAACTGTATGATCATATTCATTTGCATACACCATTATGACCATACTGTGTGTAAAAGATGTTACAAAAGACTTAAAGCTAGTACAGTCATGAGACACTGTTTTATTATATTTTTATTGGATGGTGTATTTAGAATACCTGCAAGACTTCAAAATAGCAGACAGTAGACCCTTCCGACTCTGCCATTTTGAAATAGTGGTAAAGTAAGAAAGCCGATAGCAATCGAGTTGTATAGAGTCCTTGCCTGTAATATACCTTCTTTCACGAGATTACCATCTATCTTGACGGCTACTATTATCCCAATGAAAGATCGGTCGCTTCTTTCAACTTGTGCCCGCAACGACTGCTTTACGATTTCCGGGAGCGATGGTTTACGCTTGGTCTGTAAAACTTAAAGAATTCAATCATGACATATTGTATGGTTAAAATAAAGTCCAGTAAATAGTCCTCCTAAGCAAAATTTTAACGGAAACTAGCCATCGACGTGAGATATAATATGGTAGATACCTACAGCAGTGTGTGCGCAAACACAGGTGCATTCTCAGTTCTCTTTTTCTCGTAATCCAATGTGTCTGTTTGTAGGATCGGATGCCTGTAGTATAGTTTACCGCATCATCATTATCGTTGCCAGGGCTGCGGGTTATTCGAAAGAACGGAACGCAAAGGGCACAAGAAGGAACATGGATGGGTTTTAGTCAGTAAAAGTCTGACACTCCCTGCCGCCGCGCCCAGGGCGGGGGAAAGTTATTTTATGATTACCCATCCCAAAAAAAACATCGTTATCGTCATATCAGTCGAACGACATCCACTGCTGAATATGTCTCCTCTAAAGTTACTCACAATGACCGGTCCAGCGCTGTTTGCCGCATACATAGTCATATTAAATGCAAAACTTCTAGAATAATCCACACTCAAGCAGCTGCGGTGGATTCTACGCGGATTAAAAGTCTCTTGAAACTGTTATAAAATATGCAACTTTGTATTAAAACTATAAAATCTTGGCTAAGCTGTAAAAGCTGACGTCAGGAGATACCTCTTCGTCTCATAGCGCTGGCGTAAGAGGTTTATGTGTAGAACTGGCTTGATGTATCTAGGAGTTTTATTTGGAAAGATTACTTTGTTAAAATAGGTTGTGCTGCTGAAAATATTGTAGCCTTACCCTACTTATATTTTCTGATCGCGGCAAAGACAAAGGAGGGTTATGATGTTAGCAGTCTATGTCTGATTGCCTACCCCATGGGAAAAAGGCGTGAGTTTATGTATGTATGTATGTATGTATGTATGTATGTAATGTATTATACTGTATGATCCACCGGCCTGCGAAATTATTTCAAAAATTAGTGACGTGTGACTTACCTACGACTTAAATACAATATTCTTTCTATAGCCTAATTATATATTTTGATAGTTTGTAATACATATAAGGTAAACGTTTTTTTCATAGTCGGGTTTTAGTATTTTCACTAAAGTTTTATTACTTTTGGCGTGATCCGGGGCTTTATTAATGACTAGAGAGTGAATAATTCAGCTTCAACGTGGTGCTACCAACTTAGCTAGAGATACGATAAGTTTGATTGATCATAAACCTCCCATCGACTCGTTCTACCGGAGATCCTAATACCACCTATAAAATAAAACAAAAACTTTTATAAAGTAGGTAGGTAGGTACTAAAACATTCCGTTAATCCTCGTTTTCTGAGTAAAACATGACGTTCACTAATTAACATCATTCGTTAAGGTCTAGTACGTCATAAAAACGCGAACCGCCTAGATAATGTGGAATTAACCCGCCCGGTTCATGTTTAATGTTTAATCCTTATTATGAATACAATATTACAGCCTACTACATACAACATACATAATTCACAAGGGTCATGGAATTGTGACAAGTAATGTTAGTGACTAGCTCAACTACGCGGTTTCACCCGCGTTTAGTTACCGTTTTCGGTTACTGGTTCGATCCCGTGGGTCGTAAAGGGATTCTGTGAATCTGGCTATCATATATGAAAATATTTTTTCCAATCCGACTGCTAGAACCGCGTTTATGTACAAACAAACAAAAACAGAAAACTCATCAGCTTGATTTTACTAGTATCGTTATTTTGATTTTCCATATGAGCTGTGGTGAGTAAAAGAAAGGTAAAAATCTTACCCAATCACTACATGGTTCTGGGTCTCTACAGGGTTCCGCTAGGGTCAAGTACGTGAAATCAAACGTCCATGACTTTTTAAATTTTCAACAAACTGGGCAGGTACTTCTGAAAGCCTTCAAATTCATCATTCAAAACGAAACATCGCCGTTTCGGCAGTCGATACATCTGTTAGACTTCGCCATTATGGAAATCGCCATGAATTTTTATCATCTGCGTTTATTAAAAATTCAAATATTCACTTTGCCGCGACGATTTTGAACTATGACCGGGGCGACCCCGACTATTTATCTCTGCAACCTATCGAGTGTCGTTAGCGCGCCACGCCCACGTCTCGTGTCCGTCGCCGGGTCTTATGTAACCCGTCATAATTACTAGTATTGCTTGACCCGCGGCTTGACTTTACCGTCCTATGTGCTCATGGTTTATGTTCCTTCTTCATTATTGTTTCAAGAGGTTCTGTGTTTTGGAGTTAGCATTTGTGGCCGGTTAATGGCAATATGCTCGCATATGGGATTAAAAACATACTGGCGAACTGTGGTGTACATTGGTTACACCTCTACCTAACCCTTCGGGGAATACAGGCGTGATGGTATGTGTAGGTTCTCTTTCGCAAACTGTTCTTTATTCTTCTACGTACAGTTTGGTCTGCGGTCTTCCTTCCAAGGACTACTTACCTGCTAAAATCTTACTTCTGACTTTATATACCTACTACTAGTTTCTGAACACGACTTCGTCCGCTTCAAAGTTGATACATTATCCGTTGGGATAGTAATATTATAAATTATGCCAAAGTTTGGATGGATGTTTGTAACTCAATCACGCCTGAACGGTTGAATGGATGTGGATAAAATTTGGTACCGAGCTAGAATATAGTCTGGAATTGTACATGTATTACTTTTTTGTGTTTCTATGGGATAATACTTGCTACGCAGACGAAGTCGCGGGCAGAAATTAGTTCCAAATAATCTTGTTCCAACCCAATAAGCTGAATTTATAACAACAAACACACCGACACACACACGCATAGCGTTCCTGTTTTATAGGTATTTAATGATTTACAAAATACGACACCGGCTCTAATTTGTTTAGCAATAAAGTTTTTATTCACGTTTCTGAGAATATCATCATGTTACCGTTTTAACTTCTCATGTGTGAAATGTTTTTGACACCTGCTAAGTGAATACACGCTTATTTTATTAAGAATCTTCTCCGTATTTCTGTGTATCATCTATTAAGGATATGATAATTAGTTTAGCAGTTCGATTCGATGTCGAAATTGAAAGTTAAATGCGTACTATTAGCACAATTTGTGGGATATTGATTGGAGTGATACATTTCGGGGTCGTGAGTGTGTGTCTTGACAGTTGTTTGTTTGTTCAAAACATGTTTTGTGTTTAGTAAGTCTCAGGTATCAGTTTGGGTTTCCCCAAGGCTAACCGAAATTGCTATCGCAATAGACGTATTTACATGCATATCTTTGAAATCATAATTGTACCAGGCTTTTCTCATACAAAGGAGGCACGAGCATTAAGCACTACGCTTGGTCTAGGCGGATTAGCAATTTGGGACGTATAGTATCTATAAGCCTAGATTTTCTTACGCTGTTTTTCTTGCCCGACGTCAGTGAAGTTGATGTCCAAAATAAACTTAAAAAGTACACAAATAAATTGAAAATGTCACATTGGTACTTCCTCGGATTTAAATCCACAACCTCTGGGAGTTGGGTGCCTTAATCGCTGAAATTGACAGTTTCAAAGAATTAGAAAGACCTATCATCAAGAGACATACTTAAACCACACTGCGGGTGATATTATTACTATACATACACCAAAAAAACCCTTGACTCCTCGAATTTTCAAAAAACAAGAGAGTTTTCGATGTTTTGAAACATCGAAAACTCGAGTTTTCGCCATGACCTTCCGCCGTAACCCTACGATATTCCGAGAGCAGTCAAACACTCTGCGGATGTACAAATAGTGTTTACTCCGAATCAGCTTGATTAAACGCATGCCCCGTGTTGTTTCCATGCAAATACAGGGCTGCTGCGTTATTACTGTATTCAATATCGATCGGTTATAGTCTGTTAACAAGGGTTGTTATTTGTGCAAGCTACATTGCCGTTTCATCCACATTTTGGATAAAGGAACGCGAAAACATGGAAATGAAATGCAGGATGCTGCTGTCTATATACACAACGCAATCTTTTTGCTTTTCTACTAAATCTTTGGAATGAAAGCTGTTAGTTTTCCAATATTTGGCTCAAAGTTATGTCTTTAAGGCGCGTGGCCATGCAAAACGCAGCGGCAGCCGTTTTTAGGGCAGTTTTTAGGAGCCCACTTCTCTATATCAAATAGAAATACCAACTAATAAAAAATACGTTAAATTTCTACACATTCTTGACTCGAAATTGGTAGATTTATTTTTAACTTTTTAGTAACATAATGCTTAATTATAGGGTCATAACGAAACTACAGAAATGAGAAATAATAATTTTTGACATGCATCTCCTCGTAAAGTGAACATTATTTTGATTTGCGACTTAAACTAATAATTAGGCAATTTAATAAAGAACATTATGCTAGTTTTATTTTTTTCAAAACACGAAAATTTGATTTTATTTAGATTTTACTCTAAAATCTGAGCGTATTTTCTACGTATCTCTTGCGCCGCGTTAGTGTGCCGCCAAAGGAAAAAATGCTCAAGGTTATTTGGTCAGGGTAGCGCCTTAAGAGAACTGCTGATGCTATCAAAGAGACATTAGACCTTGCCAAATGGATTTTTAGGTACCTCCTTCATACTAAGTCCTTCATCTAACGCCATTGATATAGCACCAATTCGATACACCAAGTTTGACAGGTCGAAAGTCGTGCCCATGGTATTGCGGACCAGATTGGCACACAATGGAACAGATTTGGTTTGACAACGTTCCAAATTTGGCGTATGCTCTGATCAGAGTACAGTACAAAGCTCTTGCTGCTCCTCCGACCTGATTGCTATGTGCGACTTAGCGCAATTTATTCTAATATAGATTTAGGTTCAGATTGTTTATCTAAAACCACATCAATAATCTTTTTTCCAATTTCTAACAGCTTGGAATTGCAAAATCTTCGCTTTGCAATTTTGGTTTGAACTTTCTTTTTTCATCACTTTCGACATTGTAACTGTAACCAAAGTCTGGCAAATAAAGATTTCAACATTTTGCTGCTTTTACGATGTCTTTATCGAAACCGCAAAAAACAACGGGCGGAAAATGCCTCAGATAAAAAGCACACTAGAGACATTTTGTGCGCGTATATTTTCTTTATAGCCCTCCAATGCATTTGCTTCAGACGAGTAGCCATGAAATGTTGCTCAGATAGGAATGAGGAGGGCGCAGCCCTAAGCAAACAAACAGCACAATGATGTTGTATACACAATGTTAAAACAATGTCTAAAATAAATCAATATCCAATCACAACGGACCTGCGTAGTTTTCGTTTGCGGTCGTTGAAATTTGGGTCAGCGAATAAAATTGTAATACGATATATTTCAATCGATACAACCCGATGCGGGCTTTGGGCTTTAAAATCCGATTGTTTCTATCCATCGGTTGGCTTTTAATTTTAAAAGGAATTATATAACTGTTTGCGAATTTACGATTTCACATTTATACGAGCGTTCGGCAGCCCCAGTCGAAATACATTTGTGTCGTTTTTCACTTCCGCGTTAATTACGAGCCATTGAACGCTGATTTCTTTTTGATTTTAATGTATTTAAGAGAGATTTATTGAAGAGTTCGCTGAATTGATAATGATTGTTTCATTCTCTTTTCCTTCAGACCTTATTGAGTTGAGCTTTCGGCAAAGCTTTCGTAGACTTGGGACTTGAGTTTGCTCACAGTTTGTATTTAAGATTAAAACTTGTTCAATCCGCTTCTGCCTGGTAGAATTGCAAATATTTTTTTACAGAATGTTGTAAGTACACGAATCATTGGACACAAGACCTTGAACTACGCAGCGATAAAGAAAATGAGTTTATCACGACAATAGAGGGCCTCCCAGGAGGAACGGCGATATATCTCGCACATTCGCAGGAAATGAACACGGAACACATTCTAGATTCCTGATAAAATCTAGATTGCGTTTATCGGAATTTATGTCGCTCGGAAATCGGAGTTTAGGCCTCGCATAAAGCAATCTATAGATTGCCTAGGATTGTAGCGAGTGTCAGACCATAGTCGCGCAGCGGGTGGTCCGGGTTTTCATGTGTCGTTCGATTTTCTACAAGCATTGAATAAATTCTGATAGAAAATCAATAAAGAAAGTTTGAAGCTTTTAGATTTTCATACCATTTTTGTCTAGTCGAAGCGCTTTAAATGTGGCCGTAAGTGATTGTCTGCCAGTAAAACTTGTATTGTCACTTCGAACTTAGCCCCTGTCTAGGCTGTAGCCACACCCACGGATTTTTATACCACTGCCTTTATTTTGAGTAAAGGTAAGTGTACCCGCAGGAAGCATGGCATACGCCAATTCGTTCCACCCATTTAATGCCGAACAAAGTATTGATTGAACCGAGGTTCGTGCTACAATGACTAGACGAATATTTTTTACAATAATCTCTAGTTGCAAAAACATTTTTTTTGCAGTGTTCACCCATTGTTGGTCGTTTTCGTCATGTTAGCCTCGATCTCAAGGTTCGCTTGCCAAACCGCTGCCGAGCCTCCGTGCCTCCGTGGCACTTCGTTTGCGTAAAGATTGTGCCAATTTTTATACATTTCGTGTGGAAATGGGAATGCATGATATATCTGTTTCGGGTGCAGTAAAATGTTTGTTACAAAACGGTTTCGGCGATTTATGGTACTGTTGTTGATAAATGGTTTTTGTAGATATATGCGTTCCTGGTATGTTTTGTTTCGCGGACCGTGACGCTTGCGATCGGAATGTGAAATATTATGATACGTTTTTTGCGACCGTTGACCGAGGTGGGCGCGTTGGTGGTTATATGATGTACTTGTACTATAGCATTACCTTACAGGTCTATAAGGAAGGCTTCAACCGCAACACGTTACGAGCACATTATAATAATTCCTTGCGGTTCTAATACATTGTTACTTGGTACTTATATTCTCCTTGAATGTCGAAATTCTTAAGCCTTGGAAACTCAATCGCCAATAAGTACGCCAGCCGACAGTAAACGATAACAAAAGAGTTCAATGAATTGTCCCATATATGCTTGCCCATCATTTACACGCCGAACATTTGACAGCAGTTAATTACAGAAAGGTAAATGTATAATAAAACTGTATCGCTAAACTAAGGCCAGAAAACCCACTCGGTGTATCATGCGAATCTTAGCTCGAACAGAACAAAAGGAAATAGTGTTCAACTAAGCAGTTCCAGAATTCTATTGATTTGATCATTGTAAATTGTCAAAACAGTACAGACTCGCGGGGAGTCTTCGCAATTAAGTAGTTGATACCAAACAATAATTCCGAGACACAATTTCTCTAAAAAAAACACTTTATTTTGCCCCTGAAAACTCAATGAATTTTTTAAATAACTATAACATTATATTTTTAGTTGCTTCAAAATTATTAAATATTTACTAAATTCAGATGTCAAAAAAGTGTTGTCATAATTTAGTATTGTCATACAAAATCTATGCGACATCGCGCTTTGACAGCTCATAAAAGTATGTCAATTGATTAGTGGTGTCATCTACCCAATTCCTTAATTGGCAACGACAAAACAAAACCTTTACACTAATGTGACAAAGGTGTAGGAACAATTTTAAAAGTGGGCTTTCTGAGTCATCCTTTTATGCGCTGTTCCGAACCAGTTCAGTAAACAATAAACGTCAAAACATTTTTACGGCGCGTTTTTATTACAAGGCTAATTTAATGGTCCCGATCTAGTTCGCGAGTTCTTATGATCCTCCTGCCATAAATTGTAAACTATTCTTCTATGGCTGTAGCACGGTCTATTGTTATCAATAATTATTTGTTTCTAAACGCCGCCCACTTTTTTGTATAGACGTTTGAGTTGCTTATGTGTGTCTCTTGCTATTTGGGTGTCTCTTCAAGATTTAAAGAGACTTGAATGGTCTTCTTTCTTTAGCGTGCCGGCAGTAAGGTCTAACGACCCCCTACACGACACCTTAGTGTTAGAGTTTCTAACCCGCCTCAAGGGCCTCTGACATGGTTACCGATGTGAGTGATGTCCAAAATAAACTTAGCAAGTACATATGTATTAGAAAAAGTCACATTGGTACTTGCCCGTGCTCGGTTGCGAACCCACAACCTCATGCATATTAGGCGAGAGGCGGAGGCGGGTGCCTTAACCACTGGGCCATCAGGACACTAAACTAAATGGTTTCAAGGCTACAAAAGCGCGATACTGCAAATATTTAAATACAAGGCGCTAGAAATCGTACATGTAGGTGAGCCACGCGGAAGCTCAACGTCTACTTTTTATCTCTGCAAAAAATCACTGTAAAAACATCTACCTAACTCATTTTGTAATGGCCTCACAGCACTGGGCCACATTTTTATTCCAGAATTTACATTGTCGTAAAATACGCCCCACGTAAACCAACGTGTAATAAAAATGACTAATATTGCAATAATTCTTACTAAAATGACAGCTTGAAGTGGTTTTGCTCGGAGTTCAAAGGTCGGATTTGAAGTAGCTACCTTTAGGATACAATCCTGTTAGAAAGCTTTTATTACTTCGTGCTTCAGACTTTTATTAGGAGAAAGACTTGAAGCACAGCTAGCAATAACGTCGCTTTGAAAAGACTGTCCATTGTCTTTGGGATAATTGCTGATGACATTATGAAAGAAACAATGTTGTTCGAGCTATCCAGATTTATCTCTTCGCCGCTATCACCCCAGATAAAACTTTGCAACATTACCCAAACTTGAAGAAAATCTATCAAAAAGTGTTCTAACTTCACGCACAGTTCTGGACTTTGCCCTGTAATCTTATCACAGGGGACCGAATTTCCACGCAGCCAATCTAATAACCTCGACTCCATTGAACTTGTGCGGTCACCAAACCAATCAGGCGTAAGTAATTAAGTTCGGGAAGGATTGACAGACCTGATGTACACGTATTCAGTGACTCATGCCTGGATTCAATGAATTCCTTCTGTTCAGCCATATTGTAGAAGTGCATATCTTGGCGATATTTCCTTTGTCAGCTCGCCTCTTGACAAGTTTAGGTTGAATTATGCTTGGATGGAACTGTTCGCATGTGCTTTTGTGAATTATGCGTTGGTAAAGTGAGTCACTACTTTAAAAGGGACATTTTCGAGAATAACTGAATCCTAGCAACGCTTTGCAGTTAATGTTTAACCGCTTATCATGTTTGTCAATGAATGACAAACAAGCCGACGACGGCCCATCTGGTGTTAAGTGACTACCGTTGCATTTGGACATCTACAATACCAGAGGCCTTGCAGATGCGTTACTATTACAGAAACAAAGTTAAAATGTCTCTTTCAAACCCTTCAAACCAACGCAGCTTGGTGGCAGAAATAGGTATTGTAGCAGTATTTCCCCGGATCAGCTCCTTCAAAAATATCTCCACTTTTTCTACAATTCCTTCATTTGTGGTCATCGAATACTTTGTTTTCTCCATGCTAAAAAGCTTTTCATCCACATCCGATAAAACACAATGCGAGAAGGCTGTTTACCTGACATATCTCTCACTTGGAAAACTAACTGTGAAACTTTAGGGACGAGATAACACGACGTCTTTTGTCGTGGACAACACCCAACGTGCGTGCAGTATGCCATTTGAATACGCGCAAAATTCTATACAATTTCCTTACCAGGTACAAGTCCACCCCCACACGTCCGCACTATTTCGAAAACTAGGTACCAATATCGCGTTTCTTACTTAGAAAAGTTCAATGTCTAAGCGTATGACGAATTGCCTTCGAAGTGTTTTCGAAAACATTTAAAATACTTTAGTTCGATGTTACCGAGAACCGTAGTTCTGAGCAGGATGGTGAAATAAAAGTATTGTGTGGCTTGTTGAGTAAATATTTGAAAACTGTTAGCTGTTTTCAAGCTGACTTTGACTTGTGAACCAAAGGAGAGCTGGATTGTTAAGATATTTGTAAAGCTTGTTGTGTGCACTGCATTCTCGTTGGTTTTATCTGAATGTAGACCCAGTGAAACGTGCGGGTGGATTTTCTGTTTTTGAATTTCTTAGTGTTCGTGCCCTATTTATTATTGTATTAAGAGTTACTCTCCGTTTTTCGAACGAAAAAATATTGTGATAAATATGCGTAAGGTGCTGTGATTAGTTATCTCGATTATCAACCACCAACCATGAAATAGCAGCTCATTATACACTTTATAATATGTCGCATTACTTTTTGGTTTGCGACAGTTAATACCTTCACAGCTATCAATTTGTTTTTCTCTGTTTTACTTAATCCTACTACTATTATAAAGGCGAAAGTTTGTATGTATGGATGTATGGATGTTTGTTACTCTTTCACGCTTAAACGGCTGAATGGATCTGGATGAAATTTGGCACAAAGATAGATTATAGTCTGGAATAACACATAGGCTACTTTTTATCCCGGGAAAATGTACGGTACCCGTAGGATAACACATCAACTGTGACGCGGACGAAGTCGCGGGCAGAAGCTAGTTTCCTCATAATTATATCCATTATTATCTAGCAAACCGCCGCCGGTCATGCAAGTTCTAGACTTTTCCGGTGGAGTTACCAAAAAAAAAATTGCATGCAACTTGCTCCTTGTCCGGGAAATTACGAATACGAAGAAAAATAGTCAGTCAAATCGGTCGAGGCATTCTCGAGTTTTTAGCTTAGCAACACATGTAGCCATTCATTTTTATTTATTTATATCTAGATAGATTTCTCCGCTTTAGGACTATCGTCACCCTAGCGCCACAATTTAAATTCAATTCATCATATCGCTGTCGCGCCATGAAGCGTCTGCAATCAGCATACAATTTGGACATCGATGCAAATTAAGATGATTACGTGACATACATTCGAACTGAATAATCTCTAGGTACTAATATTATAAACAGGTAAAGTTTGTGAGGTTGTAGTGACGGAGGAAATCCATGAGCATTTCCACCGAGTACCAAAACAAAGAAGGTGATAATCTCTGGATCTACTGAACCAATTTGGAAAATTCTTTTACCCACTTCAAGCCACGTTATTACTGAGTATCATAGGGATATAACATCGCGCTTCGACCCACGGGAGCGGAGCAATAACCAAAGACTTAACTTAAAGCAAATTCAATTAACCAAGCGGGCGAAGTCGCGGACAGTACGCTAGTTTATTATTAAAATTAAATGAACGATAGGTAAATTCAACATTGTTGTATTAATCGTATTACTGCAGTGTGGTGACGCATTAATTTCCACCTGATTGACAAATAGTGGTTATTGTAACCGCAATCATGTCATGTTTCACGTGAAATTTGTTGATAATTTCACGTTTATTTTAACTGGTATTATTGGGATAATTGGATACTTAATCATGTTTAAAATTATTGGTAGAAGTTTTGGGTTCAGTATCTCAAATAAAGGGTCGTAGTCGTGATGGCCCAGTGGTTAAGGCGCCCGCCGGTCATGCATGAGGTTCCGTTGAACTTGCCACCTAATACCGGGCAAGTACCAATGTAGCTTTTTCAATTTATGTACTTTCTAAGTTGTATCTTGGACATCACTGACATCGGTAAAGAAACACATCGCCAATCCGCTTTGAGCAAGCATGGTGATTAATTCTCGTACCTTCTCTGTATGGGAAGAGACCTTTGCTTTAAAATGAGACGATAGAAGACTGGTATATCTCTATTATTATTTTACAAATCTAGTCCTGACCGCAATTATTCCACGCATCGTTTCTATTAATTTTCTCATTACATTATGAGTGTTACTTATCATTTAAACAGACTTATCCTATCCCTCATCACTGTTTCTGCCTAGACTGACATGACAAATAAACTCTTCTTGGCACGCCTCTAGAATGTTCTATTGTAATGAATGTAATCGTCTAACTGGCATTGGGTCATATCTCATAAAGACAGCTTATGTGTAATTCTTAGTCTACGAGTTTCGTGTTAACATGCATAATTGATTATGACATGCTGTCCATTGTTTTAACGATTGTTTCTATCAATCAATCAATCAAGAGTTCTTTATTGCTAACTAAGTTTACAACAATTGGAGTTGGAGGTCACTAATTTTCTCTTTACTTTTACTCAGGTTCAAGTAAATGCAGTTTCTTATGAGTTACCTCTAGGGATTATCTTTTACTAGCCCATGACTTCTTCCGTGTGAATTTTCTCACGGTTCTCTTATTTTGATGACCGACTTCAGGGTAACGTGGCTTCCGAATAGCGAAAGAATTTTCAGAATCGGACCAGTCGTTCTGGAGATTAACACATTTAAAAAAACATACCATATTCAACTTTCTAATATTGGTATAGATTTCCGAAACATCGTCAGAACTACGCCAAAATAAAATCTCGTTGTTGGATTACAGCATCATCCCAGACTACACTACTTTGGTCTCATCATGAGACCAAAGACACAACTGTACCTATTCAAATAAAGCCTTCATAAACTCCTAATATTTGTACTGACGTCACTCAGCATTGAGGACGCGCCTCCCAAGCTATGCGTCCCTCCTAATAGTGCTAATCGTACGATTTGCTCTCCAGTTGCTAGTTTGCTTATACCGTGACTTATATGTGACCTTCTTGGTTTAGCAGATAGCTGTTAGGTTTCCCCTATTGATTAAGCTGTCTTGTTTGTTTTTGTTTTGTTGGTACGTTGTAAAAAATCTCCTGAAGTTGGCTTCGGTGTTGGAACTGGAGAGAAAAGGACTTTCTAATATAGGCTGAAAAGATTTTGATGTGTTTCTTTTTACGCGCTTATTACTGAAACTGCCAGTCAAATTGGGAAAAGGCTTCTTGTATATG
This sequence comes from Caradrina clavipalpis, assembly GCA_932526535.1. NCBI lineage: Eukaryota > Metazoa > Arthropoda > Insecta > Lepidoptera > Noctuidae > Caradrina > Caradrina clavipalpis. Next base: position 12,612,963 of record OW052109.1, on the reverse strand, counting down.
ATAGGCAGATTCACGATAAATAGAATAGACTGTGTAATATCACGCTTATGACCCCACAGAAGCGAAGTAACCAAAGACTACCAGGTAAAAGAAACCACGCCGGCTAAATCGTGGATAGAAGCTTATTCTGCCGCTGCTTAATAAGTTCTAATTGATTTACAAGAGGTTATTGTTTTATCTAAACATTATTTTTATTCTAAAAATAATAGAGAAGACGTGCCATCTTTTACATGCAATATAAAAACCGTATCGATCAATAATATTTGTACGCCATATCACACAGTAAATCTAGTGTTACATTTCGCACATTGTTGCTACCTATGTTTCACCTAAAGGCTATTGATTGGTTTAATACCTATGCAGGCTATCCGGATCTATATTAGGGACGTAAAATTTTTATTCTATCCCGCGGGGATTTTGTTACTTTGTCTTCCATTTTTTATCTCCTACAAAACCTTTACATATGCCAGGGGCGGCAAACCTATCGATCGTGGTTGGTGAGTGGAGTCGATCCCGGATGCGATACTCGGACTATAAGAGTTACTAAGAATAATGTTTTTTTTTAATTTAGTTGTGTTTTCCCCTACTAATAAAAACATAATTCTACTTGTATACTGTTTAATTTACTCAGCTAAAATTTCATTTCGGTTGCGACGTTATTTTCGTCCGCGTTACGTCTATGGTTACTGCTCCGCTCCCGTGGTTTGTAGCGTAATCTTACAATCTTATATTACACCTGATGGATCTGGCTATCATATACTAAAAGCTTTTTTCCCGTTTGATTGGCAATTCCAGAGACTTGCGCGTTTATACAAACAAACAAAAAATCTTTTCAACTTTCAATTTACTAGTAGGTATAGATCATGTGAAATACGATCGATGTCGAGGTGATGAACAACTACACAACACACATTTAACACACAATCAAGCCAAAGCAGAGGTGTAAAAATGTACATCCACAGTTCGCCAGTATGTTTTAGGTCCCATGTAATACGGGAAAAACTACTGATTCTGTAGTAAGTAGATCGCGCAGAGTCTAGTCAGTAAACAGTAGATCAGATCTCGAGTGTAATCAAGTTGGCTACCCCTGACACGCTATACCTACATGTACCCACATTTTATAACATTTTGTTTATAGCCGGCTTGTTCTCGTGTGTACAAGGGGAACGCGCATGTGTACTAAACATAAAATAGAAAAAATAAAAGCTTTTTTGTTGAAGTTTGCGCGGTCTGCCAGAATTGTATGGTTTATGTGTGTTATTTATGTTCAGCTATTTATAGTTTTGCACTATGTTTGGACATGTGGAACTTTGTTTTAACATCGTTTTAAAACTGAGTTTTCGTCCCTTTATAATTTAGTACACGAAAAATATCTTTTCTAACTATTCAGTCCATTATTTGACCATAGTTCTGTCACAAAGAGCCAACTAACAATCTCTCAATAATTAAATTATTACCGTCAAACTACCACAATATGCCAAATGTGTTCCATTACTATCAGTTAATAACAGTTCAATTTTGGTAAATCGTACCTAACGTATTGTTATTAATATTAAGTAGAGTTAAAATAATCAGCGTTAAAGTTACAATACGAGGCATGTGCTCTGCTCATTGCTATTTGAGATTCGTAATTTTAATAGCTATGTTAGTTACCTTAGTTCTTCTTAGCGCAGGACCGGTCATTGTGCCTTATCTTTACTGGACGTTTTTCGACTGACGATGATAATGATAATAATGATGATGATGATGAAAGTGAAATATCTCATAATTATTATAATTCGTTACTTTTGGCCAGGGTTGATAAAAATCATGATTTTTATAAAAAAATCAAATAAATCAGATTAATTTGATTTAAATCGGATTTATTTGATTTTAATCAGATTTTTTTGATTTTTTTAAATATCGGATCGTTTCCAGTATGAACGACAGTTATTTATTAAAAAAAACGACATATTTTTTGTTAAATCAACATATTAGTTCTTTTATTACTTAAGTCATTCTTTTATTAAGAAAACGAAGTAGCATATTTATTTGCCTATTTAACAAAAATATTGAATTAAATTTATAATAAATGAAATTAGCGAACAAACATATATTCTTCTAAAGGTAATTAAAAAACACCACTTCCATTTTGTAACATTTAACAAAAAAATAAAAGACGATTCGAATAAAAAGAGAGATTTCAGGCGCGAGGTTAAATTTCGGGGAGCCCCCGAACCGTATAATGATACCTATAGGCATATTAGCGATGCACACGTATGTGTGCGCCGTAGTTCCTTAAGGGACGACCCTTTTTGGCTATTTTGGTTGCAATAAAAAAAGTACTGATTTAAATCAACGATTTTTTTAAAAAAATCACTTGATTTTAATCGCGATTTAAATCACTGATTAAAATCAAATGATTTAAATCATATCATCCCTGCTTTTGGCAGAACGATCCCCAATCTATTAAGCTAAAACATTGAAATCACAAAACTGCGAACACTAATCAACACTTTAATACAATCATTGCTATCTTCCAGCAAGCAAAACTAAACAAAACTTCACCGTTGATCTTCGTACCTACCAGACGCGTCTGTTATTACTTCGTGCTCGGTTTCTGGTCGACCTTTAACCTACATTTCAATGGCAAGCCCCAACTTTCCTCCAAAGTCCTTGAACAATTAAGTTAGTAAAGTTCTCTCCCTCCGTGCTGAGCGACACGTTTCAGCGAGAAGCCGTACGTCATCTACTACTGTTACCTACCTGGGTATAGTCCTTGGGTAAGGGATCATTTGTTGTGTACCTATTTATTTATTCGTCGGCGTGAATGCGAATGGATACTGATGTTTTGCGTGAAAGCAGAAATATTTTTCGAAAATAAAGTAGCCTAAGTTACTCCTTATAACATCAGTTATATGCTAGTAAAAGTCCCGTTAAAATCGGTTTAGCCATTTCGGAGATTAGCCGAAATAAATAGATAGACAAAAAAAAAAAAAAAGATATTTCGTCTGCCTTTTGTAGGTACCGTGTAAACATTTGTAATATTTATTTCGTGAAAAGCTGTTATTTGAACATTATAAACAGACACTCCGATTTTATTTATTTGTACATACATTCATTAATTTAGGTTCTCCTAATAAAATATATTACATTACGTACAAATAATGATCAACAAAACGTACCTATTACATAAAATTCATTTTCATTAGCTCATAAAGTCCAGGCAAGAATTTTTTAAACAAAATTCGAACATTCTAGAGCAGTGCCATGCCTGTCAGTGAATTTAAGTAACTAGATAGACACTTATATTCTGTTATGGTTTACTCTTGAACAGCGGCAAAAACGAAAAATTTCCATGAACGCACGTCGGAGTTTGTAAACTTCACCGTGCCTACCAAACTTGACATTTTGTCAACGACCACCCTATTCATAAACAGGCTTCCGATTTTGTTCACGTGGAACCGAAATTAGGAACAATATTTTCTCTCCCCTAGTTTTTTTTGTTAATTCTCCTGAATTGTGTAGTCGTGGTGTAGACTGTTGTGGTCTCACGTGGAATATTTTGTTTGGAAACCGTTCTTTGGGGTATAAATTGTGGAAAATTTTGCATTGATTCCTCGGCTACACCTTTTTCCGTAAGGGTTAGTCAGCAAGCGTTGAGTGCGCAAGTTAAGTACAAGTGTCGTGTGTTGGTGGATGAGTTTATCAACGTTAGTAGGGCACAAATCTAGGCTCCTGGTGGTAGGCTGGGAAATTCCAGTACGACTGTTTCTTTCCTTCGATCACTTTAAGTACACTACAATAGGTACCTAGATAGTACTGAAAGTGATTTTTATTTCAGGTATTATTACATAACATATCATCACTCGAGCTGTGAAGCAGTGTTATTGGGTTTTTCTATGAAATTTTCAGTAGCAGCTCAGAGTTAGGATTTGTGCCCGGCTAATACCGATAGGATCGCCCCCTATTACATGGGACTTCTAAACATAACGGCGAACTGTTTCCGTATATTGGTTACACCGTCCTCTGCCTAATCCTTTGGGAATACGTGTGTATGGTATGTATTATATTGTCTTCACATTCATATTGAGTTGATGTACAACTGTTTACAATAATGTAACAAACTATTATAGGACTTTTTCATGGAGGTTCTTGACCATTCTTTTCGTTACAAAACTACCTTTGCAGAAGGGACAATTACTTGATTTGATGTTATTTTAAACGTTGTTCAGAACTGCCTTTTGATGGTCTAATTGAAATTAATTAGACTGTCGTTTTTTTCGTTTTTATCCTCATTTTATAAATAGGTACCAAATTTTTCCATGCTTAATTAATTTGTTTATTTATCGAAACCCACCTTTTTTACCCATACAGATGAAAAACCTGTAGTCCTACTTTTAGCGGTCGCCAAATGTCATGCAGCTTAATTAAAATGCAGATTATTAAATCAATGTCAGATAAATTATATGCTGATGAATAATCATGTCTGTTCTCTAATATTTTAGTTTCCTGCTAACGGTTATAGTTTTGACAATTTAGTTGATAGCTTTAATTTGAAAATAGATTAGAAATTAATTGTCTGTCTGTCTCTGTTTATTTTGTGGCGTGATTAGTTTTGTGTGTCGAGTGATGTAATGATTTGGGTTGTTTAGTTTCCTATTGTTGAACTGAATGATTTTTTATTTATATTTATTTTTTTAGGATGTCCTACAAAAGATATAGTATAAAATAAAACGCAATCAGTTTCAGTGACAAAGAACGACAAAGTAAAATTTTATTCAAACACACCATAGATACAATAGACCACAGTAATAAATTTTGACATAACTGTCACTAGATGGTGTTACTTGTACCGTTTCTCTATTTTGATACTTTTAACACACTAGCGAATTATCCGCGACTTCATCCGCGTGGCTTATTTCACCCGCGTTAATTACGTCTTTGGTTACTGCTCTGCCCACGTAGGTCGTAGTTTGATATTATAAAGCCTATGTTAATCAAAAATGTAGTAACCTAATGATTAAATAAATTTTGAAATCGGTGCAGTAGTTTTTGAGTTTATTCGTTACATACATACGTACATACTATATGTATATATAACATACATACATACAAATCTTTCCTTTTAATTAAAAGAAAGTATCGATAAATCATCCGTACTAATATTATAAATGCGAAAGTAACTCTGTCTGTCTGTCTGTCTCTTCTTCACGCCTAAACCACTAAACTGATTTCAATGAAATTTGGTACAGATATAGTCTGGGACCCGAGAAAGGACATAGGATAGTTTTCATCCCGGAAATCTCCCGGGAAGAGGCGGACGAAGTCGCGGGCAAAAGCTAGTAAGTAAGTAAAAAGGTAACTTAACATGGGTGAATAAAGCCACGCAGACTAAATCGGTGGCGGAAGAAAGCACAATATAAAACATCTGAAATTTTCAAAAACAGTTATTTATTATAAGTCGCCTTATTTTTTAACTCTCAGATAGGAAGTGCTTATTTTCACAAAGCAAATAAATCAAAGCGGTCTGTCGTGTTGTATCCTGTGTCATATTTGCTTGGTAAGCCATAAAACTATGGGAAAAGAGGAAGACGTCACCGGAAGTGACGGTGGCTGATCTGAGCTCGTGAAGCTGCCAAATGTGAGATAACGTGGATCCTCGTTTGATGTCGAAGTGATAAGCAAAGTGATAATTCACTCGTTCACTGTCGTGTCGATTGAGGAGGATGGATACTTACGTACTTTCATATACTTTGATTTCAATTCCTTGCAATTGTCAAACTTCCCTTTGCCCGCAATTTCAACCGCGTCTTTCTGGTTTCGGATCCCTAATTTTTTTAAGTATAATGTAACCTATGTTACTCGCTGATAATGTAGTTTTTTTTTAATCAGTTTAGGAGTTTTTGTGTTTATCCATTGCAAACCAAAATACAAATCTTATCTCTTTAATATTACTTTAAATGTCTTCATCATCAATAATAGCTTCTGCCATTATCGTGAACTTCAAAACGTCCTTCTGGATTAAATCATAATTCAGTAATTTTTGAATAATCCTATAAAATGATAAAAAACAACGACATGTATGCGCAAGTTTACCTACTAATAACTACTAATTCCTATGTAGCAATTGAAATAAAAAAAAAACGTTTTGTACTACATAACAATTCATTTTTGTAATTTTTTACTATTGATATGATGGTGATGAAACATGGGAGGGCTGTCCTGTGTCGGCCGTTGCAAAAAAAAGGAGTAAGGGGTGACCGGAGCTTCAGGCACAGCTAGTTTCAAGTATACAACATACCATTCATACCATCACGCCTGTATTCCCCGAAGGCTTAGGCAGAATTGTACCAAAGTACACCCACAGTTCGCCGGTATGTTTTAGGTCCCATGTAGGGTTCCCAGATCGAAAAGTCGAAATTCCGGACATTGGATGAAATTTCCGGATTTCCAAAAAAAAAAACTGTCACTATCATATCTTTCTTCCCATACAAACCTCCCTACCTCTATAAATATACACGTATATCATCAAGTAGTCAGTGCCGTCATAAATCAAATAAAAAGAAAATAACCAAAAGTGGAGGAAAGATGGCACCGCCATCTCTTAATGATATTTAAAACTAACCTATCTGAAAACTGCTCAATGTGAAGGTGAACGATGAACGATTAACACGAGCGGAAGGGCAGGAGGGGGAAACGCCTCTCCTCTGTTGCGCGGTAGGGATGTGAGATTTATGAAACTGTGGTTTTTACTTAAATTGTAGAAATTCCTGACGGCTTAGGATTCCCCCCGCATTCCGGACAAAGCACTAAATTTCCGGACATGTCCGGAAAATTCCTGACATATGGCAACTCTAGTCCCATGTAATAGGGCGCAAGACAACATAACAATGGTCCTATTATCCGAAAATTGAATGAACGTACGTCATCTAAATATATGAAAGTACAGATTTACAATCCCACCGACGGACGTCATACACTTATCACTCGTTTTAGGCTGATTACGTACCGCGCAGGTGTTCACGTGACTGAAATATTAAACAAATAGGTACTTGTATGTGTTCTTAGTAGGTGGGTACCTACGCATGTGTACATGCACCAATTCTGTCTGTGCATTTGTTTGAATAGAACATTTATTTCAGGTGTGGTCGGGTGCTTGTTGTAGTCTCACTTGCTATGGTTTCTGTAAGAAGGATTGCATTATAGTTACCTGCAACTTAACATTTTTTTTGCCGTTCTTAATTTGTGATACCTACTTTGTACATATTTTAATAGTGTCATGCAAGGTAATATTATTCACGTTTAATCCTGAATACAAAATATTAATAAACATTTAGTATAAAACAGTAAGTATGGAGTATCTTGCCCTTTCTTCTCCATACGAAACTAACTTTTGGAAGGAGCAACTAGATTACATTATTTTATTTTTATGTCAAAGTTAAAGCATTTATTTCAATAAGACTATTTATAGATACTTTTGAATTGTCAATAAGAGACATAAAGTGAAGCTAGTTGCTCGTTCCAAATGTAGGTTTCTAAATATAAGAACAGGCAAGCAAACTTCCGGACACTCTTTTCAATTTCGTTTTAACAAAATCCTGGGTACATTATTCTTGTTGCTTCTATGTTCTAAAGTAACTTTTAATTGTCTAATTGATTTGACGTTGACTTTGACTCTTAAAGTAAACACATTCCAGCGATATTTTATTAGCAAAGCCAACTGAAGCTAAATGTCAGTCCAGAAATAAAATATTCATCAAACAACGTGTAACTGCGGGATGGTTCAGTAACGCAGATCGATGCTATCTACATCTATTGCAGCGTTTACACGGACTAACAGCTATGTGAATTAAATATTTGTACATTTGTAGGTCGGGGGGGTAGGCAGGGGTGTCCGCCCACCCTTCGATAACAATATCGAGGCCCGATTTCGTGCCTATCGCCATTTTATCGGACACAGTTCCAATCACTGGATATAAGTTTGTTTCGTACAATGGCTTTTGTGTTTTCAGTTTTAGCTTTTTTTTTTGTTAGATGATGCAGAGATTTTTCTAGTTCTATTTTCGTGTGAAGGGTTATAGTCATTTTAGGAACAAAAAAATCTCACTATTGTTTTAATTTTTGACTACATTTTAGTTACTGACTAGTACTACATTTACGATACGGTTAGCGCAATGGCTGCTGCTCTACGTGTCGCCGGTTCGATTCCCAAACAAAGATTTGTATGTTCTATAAATAGTTGTTCCAGGTCTGGTGAGTTTCTGTATGTGAGTTTTCTGTTTGTAAACGCATAAATAATGATGATGAAACGCATCCACGGTATAGGAAAAATTCCTCGGAACCTAGAAACGTTTCTTTTTGTTTAATTAAACAATCAGACACACACTTTCAAGAATAACTCTTTAGATACACGAGTATAAGATGAATTTTTCAATCTCAGTGATTTTCATTAAGAATCTCTAACCGAAATAATTTAACATCAGTCAAACTCATAATACGTCTTATTCAAAACTTGGATCGATTTTATTTCTCAGCAAAACAATGATTGAATACTAGTTCATCGGAAAACAAACAAGGCTTACCCTAAAATGATTATGCTTAATGTCTATTATTACTTAGGCCTATTGTATATGAGATGGGAAGACTAACAGTGTTTTGATTACGCAAAACTTCGTGTGTATAGAGGTTTTTCCAAGAATTTCATTATTAGTTTTCTTTTTGTTTTAATCTTATGTATATCCTGATCCTATAGACAGTCCTGCTGTAATATGTCAATTTTATTAAAAATCCTACTCTTCTATAACTTAATAATATAAAAAGCTGAGAAGTTTGCTAGTATGGTTTTTTTTTCAACGCGCTGATCTTCAGAACTACTACTCTGTTCCTGAATTTTTTCCGCTAATAGGTAGCTACGTAAACGTAATTCCTGTGCGCCTATCTGTTAGAGCGAAGTCCCAGGCAAAAGCTAGTTATAATTAAAGTGTCTTGACTAGGTACGTAACATTAAAAAACATCAGATATTTACCAACCAGAACATCACTGTCAACATACTTAAACGTTTCTTCTTATTTAACAAATAAATAAGTCACAAAAGTATACGAAAACAAATATTATATTTATCTTGAACAAATAATCTACTCTTAGTCTGTACAAGTAACAAATATACAACATTCTACCTATTCCCCGAAAACAGAGCTCGTCATTTAGTTATAATAGACACAAAAATACCTTTTACTTACATCAAAATACGAGAAACCAATGGAGCTTTCGGAAAGGGCTTCTAACTGAATTTATATTTTATTTACCTTGCCGCCTACTCGATACGATAGTTCGGTTAATATAAGTATTTGGATAACAGCGAAGTGGTCAGGGTTGGCAGAGGGATAAAATGGAGCACGAAATATTGCCCTCGATTTTATCTGTAAGATTGATCAAAATGGCTTGCGGATTTGAGTGGTATTGAGCGGAGGGGAAATGTTTTATGTTCTATGCTTCTAGTTTTTTAAAACCTCTGTTTATTTTGGTGTAGAGTTTACAGGATACCGTAACTTATATTATGCTAGCTTCGTTCTGTCCGCGTGGTTTTAATCACCCATGTTAAGACGTCTTTAGTTATGGCTCCGCTCCCGAGTGTCGTAGCGTGATGTTATATAGCCTGTCCTCGATAAAAGGACAAACCAATACAAAAAGTTTTTTTCAATTCGAACCAGTAGTTCCTGACGTTAGCGCTTTCGATCAAATTAACAACCAAACTCCAACTTTATGATATTAATAACAAAGACAATCTTATATCTCTCTCGCTTGCTCGCTGTCAATGGAAGGCTCGTGATTCTCTGAGCTCATCGGATAGTGAGAAAGATGTGGATCTTCGATAAGCTCAGTTGCCTAGATTTTCTCTTTTCACTACCGATGCCCTTTAATTCTTCGATTCGAACATTAATGTTACTTACGTACGGCTCTTTAAATGTCGACACTCCTAATGTCGGCGCCTCTTGAACTTTGCCATAAAATGCGCTAAAATAATTGCCTAGAAAGGTGATAAACATCTTTAGACATGTAGGGACTGTAATAGATTTCGCCGGAGCTGAAATGAAACATCGTTTTGCCGAGTAAACGTTTTCAGTGCCAACCCTACATGAATTAAAGGGACGTTTTTATAGAAAATAATATTCAAACGAAAGCCCGTTTCGGTGAAATGGGTGGGGGCGGTGGTGGTGCCCCCCCCCCACCCGACGTGCCCTGTTCGCCCGGGGAGAGGTTGATACAAATCGTAGTCATTAATGTTTAATAAATATTTATTTTGTACGAAATTGTTGATGTTCGGGCTATCGTGGGTTCCGTAAATAATTGGAATTTTCAATTTTGTTTTAAGTAGGTATTGGTTTTTAACAAACGAGTCGGTTAACCCTCTTGGTTTTCTGGCTATCGGAAATCTGGTTTCTATTAAAGTATTTAATATTTTTTGATTAAAACTTATAACTGTATTAAAACATGACTGTAACGTGAACATTGGAAATGACAATAATTAATATACCAGGGGTGGCCAACTAATCAATCGCGGCTTTTAATCGAGTCACTCCCAGTTGCAATGCTCACACTAGTAAAGGTTAGGTTACTAAGAATGATTTCAATTTTTGTTGCGTTTCCTCCACATGAAATAGAAATACTACTTGTATAGGTATTGTTTCATTTACGTAGTTAAAATCTCGTGTGCCTGCCTAAGTGTAATTACGAGAAATACGATTGATTTTAACTTTATAAAGAAGTATTGATTATTTGATAGGTAGATTAAACAGAGTCTAGACAGTAAACAGTTCGATCTTGGTTCTAAATAAGTTGGTCTGTAATTTTCGATTTGTTAGGTATATGGTTCAGTTATTTCTCAGTTTAATCTATACTACGAGTAATCAGCCTTACTTATAAAAATAACGCTAAATAATACGTAGCTACTTATAAATTGATTAACTCTCAAATCCTTGACTAAAAATCAATTATTTTTCACATAGCAACCACTTTCAACGGTGTCTCAGATGATAAATCTTACCTATAAACGTTAATCAGCTGTGACGATGACATTTTTGGTTTATGGATTCTATTGTAAATTCTGACAATTATGCTCAATTGTTTGTTCGATTTCGTTCTTTAGTCGAATAATTTAGTCATGCTCTATGCTGACCGTCTAAGTGTTGGCAGATTAAAATAGTGTTTCATCGTTCAGTCAGTCACATAAGAGGTAGCTAAGTATGAATTAGCGTTATTTTTATAAGTAAGGCCCAATATGATAAAGCTAAAGAGCTCTTTTTTTGTTTGTTTTGAATTCGCTAATCTTTGGAACTAACAGTCAGACTGAAAAAAAAATCTCTGCATATTATGGCCAGATTCACGTTGAATAGTATAGGGTAGGCTATATAACCATGCTGCAACCAACGGCAGTGGAACAGTAACCAAAGACGTAACGGAACTCGATTGAAACCGCGTGCTATAGCTAGTCGTAAATATAAGGAGGTTATTCAGCGCAGGTTCCTCTGTTAGCACAGATAAAAGCTTTGTTCGTTCTGTTGAACTTCTAAATGGATATTCTTGAAGGACCAGAATATGTTATGTACTCATATTTTAGCTTGTCTTCTCTTATAAAAGACTAGCTTTTGCCCGCGGCGTCGCTCGCGTTAAGAAGTATTATCTTTTATCCCCTATTTTATCCCTTTTGGGGGTGGAATTTATCAAAATCCTTTCTTAGCGGATTCCTACGTTATAACATCTTCCTGCATGCCAAATTTCAGCCCGATCCGTCTAGTGGTTTCGGCTGGGCGTTGATAGATCACTATGTCAGTCAGTCAGTCAGTCACCTTTGAGTTATATATATTTAGATGAAAATATTCTTTTGTAGACATGTTAGTATTGTATTTGTGTTGGATGCTGTTTGGTTTAAAGGGTGATTCGGCATAAAAGAGTTCCTTTCCACCAAAACTCTTTCTTGAAGTTTTGGTTTTTAGATCTTTTCTTTTGATCCATATCTGGAAACTTTCTGGTTACTGAGATATGGAAAGTCAAAGTTTCAATTTATTTCTAGGTTTTGGTCACGAAAGCAAGTTTTAAAAGTGCTAACTAAACTTTAGATACGCCCGCTGTACCGTTGCATGTACCCATAACCACATTAATTAATGGATGTCACATTACCATAAACACTGATTTTTCACACCAAAAATAAAAGCTGTTTCCCAGCAATAACTTTCGTTTAATGTTACTAAGTTTGATGGAAAGTAGGTATGCTCTGTTAACGGATATATTATGATGTGTCTTTAAACACTCCGTAATCAGAACCAAGAATGAAATTATCATACTCTCATTATTTCATTAAAATCTCGCGCTGTGTTGTAAGTAATTATTCAAAACCTAAATTCAATTTCAAATAGAAACATTGCCATATTGCGTAACATTTTGCTAGTCTTTAGAAACCTAAATTGAATAGCCAAGTGATTTACTTGTGGTTATTTAGCCACAAAACCAATCGAATTTGGTTGTTATGAAGCCATTTCTCATTCGGATCTACCTCGAAATGTTGATTTTATTGATTACTCCTGTCCATTCTCAACCATCGAAGCGTTCTTCTGACTTATTGCTACTCTAGCAATACGTTAGAAGAGCGTATGTATGGTATGCTACCCTGTCTACGCATTACCTAATAATTTTGGTTTAAAGCTGCTATGCAATACGTACTAATAATATAAATGCGAAAGTAACTCTGTCTGTCTGTCTGTCTCTTCTTCACGCCTAAACCACTGAACTGATTTTAATGAAATTTGGTACAGATATAGTCTGGGACCCGAGAAAGGACATAGGATAGTTTTCATCCCGGAAATCCCCCGGGAACGGGAACTATTAATCCACGCGGACGAAGTCGCGGGCAAAAGCTAGTTAAACATAAACTTGATTATTTTTTGGTATGTGAAGAATGGTTCACTAAATATGTGTGTATGTCGAGTGTCTGTTACTTGACTTGGGCTTTAGTTTTACCAAAACAATTCAACCCACATTTCTCCTATTTTTCGAGGTTATTGTAATAATACCTATTACGTATTTAATTTTGAATCTATTTTTAGTACAAGTTTTCTACGTGAGTATACATTGAGCTGTCTTTGTTGGTAGTCATAACACATTTGGCCTTTTCAGTTATTGAATGATTGGCTCGTATTAGTAGGACTAACCTCATTCGTGTTTTTATTTCATTGACTTACAATATTTTCTAATTGCGATAATAGTCGGTTTAGGTGTATTCTATCGGTTAAAAAGATAATCAAAATCGATTTGAAAAGTGGTACAGTAGCTTGATTGTCGATACTAAATATAGGTAGAAGGACTAACAAACCGTTTTATCTGTTGGTCGATATAATGATTTCGTTTAAGATAAATTAATATAAACTCACTAATAACGCGATGTTTATCTCTAATACGATAACCCATTTTACTTGCTCGGATTTTACGATAACATAAATAAAATAACCATTAGTGATTCATATAATATTTACTATTCATATTAAACAGCTAAATCATAGAATATTCAAGAAGGTGTTTTGAATAATATTAATGGATATGTATTCTCAGGTGTACGTTCTAAATATTTAATTGATTACCGTTTTATAAAATCGTGTTATAAATACTTAATTATCTATTAATACGAGTACCAGCTTATTATTGTTCCACTTCAGGGCAAAGGCCTATTCTCATACAGTGATGGCACGAGTATTGATCACCACGCTTGCTCAAGGCGGATTGACGATTTCAAACTAATTAGTCCAGCCGTGCGATTCTCTAACATAATATGTCGAGCGCAGCGCTGAAATATTATTTCAGCGCTGCGCTCGACGTCGAGCTGGTTGAGGAAACTTCGGTAAAATCAACTCTATGCGTTGTGCCTAAAGTTGATTTGACAGTAGCGTCGTCAACGAGCTCGACGTCGAGCGCAGCGTTGAAATATTTTAGAGAATCGCACGGCAGGTTTCCTCACGATGTTTTTTTTACCGATGTCTTTGATGTCCAAGAATAATATAGAAAGTACTACATATGAACTGAAAAGTTACTTGGTAATTGCCTGGAGTTGAAACATCGATCTCATACATGAGAAGACTTTTTTTTATACTATTGGATGGCAAACAATCCCACGGCCCACCTGATGTTAAGTAGTCACCGCGGCCTATAGACATCTGCAATACCAGAGGCCTTGCAAATGCGTTGCCATCCCAGAGTTGAAATAAATTATGTTAGTAGTCAAAATCGCTTACCTATATGATGTTGAGAAACACTGCATTTGGCATACCTACGTAGATTTTCAAATATTGACACACTCGATCGTTTATTTAATACTCAAAGCACAATTTACATACCACGAAATTTTTATTCGCCCGCTGATTCAACCTCGGCAAATATTGGCTGCCAATCGTCCTTGATGTCGATTGCCTATTTGCTGCACGCCAATTGGTAGATGCTATTAAAAAGACATAAACATCTGCCTCAAACCGGATCGAACCGGTTGCGACATCAGCTGATAAGTAATGTCATCACAATTATCTGTAGGACAACATTTGTAAAGCAATCGGTGGAAACAAGATGGAAAATGATTGTGTGTTTTCCATTGTAGACCGTTTCACTCAATGGTTAGATTGTTGGCACGAAGAGTTAGCCAGTAAGGAGGCTAGACACGTCTTTTCTATTCAGCCGAGGCTATTCTGATTTCTTTTTGCATAAAATCAATCTTCTCGCCTTAGGTTGACCATGTTTTCGCTATCAAATATCCTGAGTCTAAAATGGCTTCAACAAAATATTGATTTAGGCAACACAACCACATGAATATGATGCGACGGCGTCCATTTCGATCATGTTATTAAAATGTGCGTATAGGTACATGTACGCACAACATCCTATATCCACCAGACCCCTCGTGAGGGAGGCAGCCAAAAAGCACACACACACATGCAAACCTGTACATAGCACAGGAGCCAGACTACCCAACATAACCACACCGCCATCACAAAGGGCCGGCAATTAGAACCGGCACGTCACTCGTACGTATCGATCGGATTGTCCGTCCGTCATTGTGATCCGACGTGTTTGCATATCTGCGAGCCTGGTATTCTATATGTGCCTATTGATGTATGTATGGAATACAGGTAGGTTATGTATGTATGGTGCTTTTGGGATGAGGGGTGTCTGGCGATGTCAGCTTGTATGTAATTTTCTGTGTTGAATTTTAATCCCTGTTGGGCGCCAATTCACGCATACATCTATTTGTAGGTGTAGGAGACACAGCCTTGCAGTTTTTATCACAGTAATTAATTAAGGCGGGGGACATTCGTTACTATAGATTGTTAATTTTTTATGTCAATGGATATGATATCGTTATCTTGATCAAACTGGAAATTTAATATATCGGTTCATTCTAGGATTTTTACTAATGCTATTGTAAAGCTTATCCGTAGCAATATCTGATAAACATGATATTTAAGTTTACAGGAAGTTGTTATGTGTCATGTTTTGATGACCGGTTGTCGACTCACGTTTAGTAGGTAACTTAGTTGTAACTCGTTAAAATTGGCCTTAAGAAACCTTTGACCCTTGATATTAAGAAATATTGACGTACTTCAAATATTTAAACACAAAACGATGAAAGCTATGGAAACCCTCCTTTCTACAGGAAATAATATTACAGGTAAAAAACAATATCGGAATGAACCACAGCAATATTTTTAAAGCAATACACCCCTAAATTGAATTCCAAACCGAATTTATTCTACAAAATTGTACAACAATATTTATTGTGTACACGAAGGATAGCGGGGAAATCGAGTTAATTTACTCGGGAATTTACGATACGAATCGAGTTAGCTCACTGCTTCACCCACTACTTGCGCCCTACGAAACTAATTTATCTTAGACAAACATAATGAAATTATTATGATGAGATTTAACATCTCAAATATTTGTTCTGAAGATAAAATTAGTTGATATTACGCGTTGTTTGTTCAAAGAAATTAAGTTGGATTTTAATTATGTTAATAATTATGCTTAAATGTTTACTTCTCTGTTGTAATTATGGCGAAGTAACTTGATAGAAGTTAATTCTTTATTTCGGTAAGGAATATAAAATCTCGTTAAAGTATATTTTACTACCGAACTGTCTGCGACTTTATCCGCGTGGCTTATTTCATCCGTCATAAGTTAGATTTTTGATTAATACTCCGCTCCCGTGTGTAGTAGCGTGATGTTATATAGCCTATGTTACTCAAGAATAATGTAGCTATCTATTGGTCTGCGGGTTGTTCGAAAGAGATACCGCGCCCCCGGAACGCAAAGGGCACATGAAGGAACATAGACGGGTTTTAGTCAGTAAAAGTCTGACACTCCCTCCCGCCCCGCCCAGGGCGGGGGAAGTTATTTGATGATTTCCCGTCTATAAAAAAAAAAAAAAAAAAATCTATTGGTGAGAAATTGGTCAAAATCGGTTCAGTAGTTTCAGAGCCTATTCGTTACAAACAAACAAAAAATCTTTCCTCTTTGTAATATTTGTATAGATCTGGGTGTTTGACGTCTTTTCCTGCGTAGTGTTTGTGACATTCACACACAAATGCCACCATACCTACCTCTGGTCACATGTCCCCCCGAGGGTGTCATTCAAATTGTAACACTTAACCTACCCTAATCCTGGGGGCTTCGTACTAATCAGTATTCCGGGTTTACTTTGTATGCTGACTAATTTGGACTGCTATAGGTATGCGTTACTTTAGTCCCCGAGTCCAAGTGTGTCGGAGTATGGGTGGATTGCTTGAAGCTTCGGATATCGTAATTTTCGTCAGTAGTAAAATAAGTGAGTGTGACAGTTGTTGATCAGTTTGTTCAGCTGCATTGACGCTTTAAGCATAACGTCCATTAGTAGGAAGTACATTATAATTGTTTATTTTTTTTTTTAATTACTATCTCTGCAAATCACTGTTCTACGTTTAAATGGGTTAACCTCATGTTTCCTACAGCGATCGTGGTTTCGTGGCAGTAAAATAAGGTTAGAAAACTGAAACCCGAAACGTCCATCATAAAGCCATAAAGTAGACCTTAACTTGGTACATTTATGTGTTAATATAAATCACAACGTATCAAAAATAATATTAAACTATACAAGGAATATTGTTTTTGCAATACCGCAGTCCGTCATTAATTAATATTATTTCGTAAGCTCGTAGATCATACGAATGACGTGTGACTACGAATTTATCATACCCTACGGAGGGTAATAAAAATGGTCCTACTCTCCACGTAGGTATTTGTTTGTAGCTATTAAAATATCAAGGGGTTTGGTATATTCCTTACCTACCCTGACACTATAATTGTTAGTTGTTTGATGTTTAATGCATTGCTGTCCCGGCTTACCGGGTATTGTGACACAGCTAGGGAAAGACCCACATGACATAGGTACTGATTCTAATTCTAATGTATAATTAATCAAAATTGCCCAACGACAAATACCATTTTATTTCTATAACAAAAAAGAAGTAGGCCAGCACCGTCAGTTCATTGTACGTGGCATACAATGAACTGAACACGTCATCGTGTTTTCGCACTTTCGTGATATGCCGACGTCAGACGATCGATCGATGCGTTGGATGAAATTGGATATTCATTGACGAATGGATGTTGCAGACATAGCGATGTACGTCATGGATATAATCCTCGACGGTTTGGGGGCGATGCGATGAAGATTTCAGAAGTAATGACGTGTTTGGGTGACGTGCGTATTCAACGTGCCCAATGATGTTAAACGAAATGTTTTATGACTTGTATTACTGATCTAACCACGCCTGGCGGAGGTCCGGAGATAAGATTCTTACGTCTGGATAACGAAAACTTCAACTCTTGTTCAATTGAGTTTCTTAGGGAAGTTATTAGATGTATCTTTATGGAGTAACTAAGCGGCTAAACTAAAATGGCCGTGTCAAAAATCTGGTCTTTCGAGAATTTAGTATATTAAATACAAATAAAACGCTGTTTGTCGCGTTCCATCAGCCGACTAGTCGCCATTTAATAATCAAACACCTTAAACCTGCGTGACTCATTAGCAGTATCGCGCGACACGATCGCTTAGTCGTAATATGTAATAAAATATTCATTAATGTACAGTGATTATCGCGGTTGGGCGCCGATTTCTATGGGAGAGGGTCGCGGCCTATAATTTGGTAGAAAGTCCCGCGGAAGGGTGGATTTCTGTATTCACGCATATATGCCATTAGGGAAGCGGTGATGTTTATTTTTACGCTGGTGAAATTTGGCTGACGTATCAAATACGTTGGCATTTTCCGTGATGGTTCCGTTGATAATTATACCTAGGAAAGGAGATCACGGTTGAAAAACGTGTCCTAAGGACTTGGTCCTTTGGTCCAATTTTTATTATTACGTTCCAAAATTATGTTGGTAGCTAATTGCTCACGTTTTCTGAAAACAATTTTGTTAAGGATATCCAGGTCAATATAATATGGTACTTTTATTAGTGGTTTCAGGTTTCCCTACTGTATCCAAGTCACGTTCACATTTTAATTATGATTCTTTTGTGTCATAAATTTAATTAATTTCACTATTATTATTCGCTGCTCGTAGTTTCACAGCCTTCCCTTTTTCTGTGTTATTTGTAGGTCATCCTTCATTAATGGGCAGAATTCCAAGCGGAATTACCTGAAGTCACGTTCCACGTAGACGTGAGCAGTTTGAAAAATTGCAAATGGCGCATTATAATTGATGGGTTTCTTGATTTAAGTTTTGGTCCTTAGATGCACATGGGATTCGTTATTGTTGCATCCAATGTGTCTTCACAACTATTTTCGTGAGGACTTTCCCAACTTCCTCGTTAGCCTAGTGGTCCCAAGCGCGACTGCTACGCTAGAGATCTTGGGTTCGTGGCCGAGCTCGAGCAATGAGTGTTAGTGGGTTTTTCTTTGAAATTCTTAATAGCAGCTCGGAGTTAGAATTTGTGCCAGGTTAATCGCAATAGACTCGTCGCTTATAGCTAAACATACCGGCGAACTGTGGGTGTACATTGGTACACCTCTGCCTAATTCTTCGAGGAATACTGGTTTCGTGGTATGCATGTCTGTTTCGGTGTGTTAAAACATGGTCTTTTCCGGGAAACAGGAGTGGTTCTGATTATTCCACAGACGTCACTAGGGAGGGATCATTAGCCTCATGTTAAGAGTATCCCTCTCTAAGTATTATAACGGGCGTCGATACCCGAGATTGCTTATCATATTTACAATTACGTCAGACCCATTGAGATACGTCCGTTTGGTTATTATCTGTAATAATATTGTGATATCGTCCATGTTGGAAACAATAGCACGATTTCTGTTGAGGACTAACTAAAAAAAAATTTGGTCCTTTTGGGTATCACTACTTTCACCATACTTAGTTTTCCCTAGCAACAAGGCTGGGAGCCGCGTGTAGAAAATAGGACTGACTGTCTAGAGGCGAAAAGGATACCGACTTGTTGATTTCACCTTCAGTTAGTTCTGTCATCTTCTGCAAAGTCTGACGACACACCGTCTGGCTAAATCTCGGTTGTACATAGCTCTTAGCTCATTGATGTTATTCTCTACCGAATTTCGGTGACGGTGGATCATCTTAACAGAACCTTGCCAAGTACACAAGAGATGAGGGATGACAAACAGTGCACAAGGGTGTGCGAAAACACAAGTTGACTCCCTCTTCCCTCACTATCTGGGAGAGATTAGGCCCAGGACCAACGGGTTTCGGCGTGCTTTCTAAGGCACGGAGGTTTCACACTACCAAGTTTTAAACTTCTAATGGTGAGAAATGGTACTGCCCGACTGGGAATCGAACGAGGCTAACGAGACAGTTAGTTGGGCATACGGCAAAGGTCATTTCTCAATTATTATTTTTTTACCAAAATCGAACACAGATAGGTACCAGTTGTTAGGTACCAGTAGGTTGTTGTTGCAGGTGATACCTACTTGAGATTACAGGCACCATCAGACACTTCAACTTTGTCTCTGGAATGGCAACGCATTTGCAAGGCCTCCGGCATTGTGGATGTCTATAGGTAGCAGTAACCACGTAACAAAAGGTGGGCCGTCAGCTTGTTTGCCATCCAATGACATATAAAAAAAAACAATAAGTATACAACTTAATTTCAATTCTAAGTAATTTCTTCAATTTAATTCACAAATAGAATAAAAGACATTCAATAACCATTTGTTTTCATTCAATCTCCATATCATTTGCGAACTAAGCAAAGAGTTTATTTACAAGAGTGTACCGTTTGATATTCATGAGTGTTACCTTAATTCGGTTGGTAAGCGTTGGCACACCGCCACGGTACACTTTCCGATTAGATTTTCGCGACCCATAGATGTCTTGAATAGCTGATCGTCGACCACTAGAAAGCTATTTATGGTTTTCTTGAAATTTCCTACAAGAATACGGCTTTAGTGAAAATTCAATGCTTCTGAGTAATTTCATAAATGAAATGTCGTGAAGAGCATTTGAGTTATGTATGAAATCAAATTTAACATTTAACATAACAAAAATTAAATTATTGTTTAAATTTAAACAATAATTTCAAGACATAACTTGTCTAAAAAACACTTTATTTTAACCCTGAAACCCTTATAAATTTTTAGATAACTAAATTTTTTGTTGCTTTGAAATCAATAAATAGTTAGTGAATTGAAATAACAAAAAAGTGACGTCACAGTTTAGTATTGTCATACAAAATCTAAGGGGGAATCGCGTTTTGACAGCTCCAAAAAAATTCGTCTATTGATTAGTGGTCTCATCTACCCAATTCTCTGATTCTTTTCCTGATGTTGGTAGTCAACGCTCATTTTATCTCTCAATGAAAAGAGGATACTGGCTGATATCAGTGTTACTTGAACCAGGAAAAGCCATTTGTGTCTATCGATAAAAAGATTTTTTTAGCATTCTTAAACATTTATCTCCGGGTATATGAGCCGTATTAACAGCAGCCTTCAACCTTCCAAAAAATACTCAAATTTAACCGCAGTAGGGTTGATTTTTCATCAGCACTCTCAAAACCGATAAGCCATTACTCTTTCACAGATGGATGGTTGTCGTGAAGAGGGAAAATTTCAGTGTTTTCGCACAGTGGGTCGGTTGTATTTCGAGAAGGTCTTAATGATACTTTCGCTACGGCGCGACCCACATTAAAAGGGGCGTCAAAATATTTGTGCCTTGGTACTTTACTGGTACAGGAATCTTGATTACTTGGGTACGGTGTATATGGTGCAATGTGGCATCGAAGTATGAACGTTTTTAATATCTCTGTCTTCAGGGCGTTTTACAAAGCTTTTATTATGTTTGAATGCGTTTACCAGTTATCGTCTTTTTGAGGCACTTAAAAAGGCCAGTGCATACCTTAACGACTCGACTCTACGCGTGTTGACGTCGAATAGAAAGCTGGACGGCAGTGTTGGAGCAGTGTCGAGTTAGCAAAGTGTGCGATGGCCTTAGTCCTTGCTTCTTAGTTCTTATAAAAAGTTGTTGAGTGATCCATGTATTTAACCCTTTTCTTTTGTCCATCAGCAGGCGGGTATGGAGAAGGCCAAAGCCTACATAAAAAGCTCGCTGGCGTCAAAGCCGGCGTCGCCGTGTGCGTCGCGCGACAAGACGGCGCCCGCGCAGGACGACGTGCGTGTGTGCTTCGTATGCGGCGGCGCCGGGTTCAGCGACCACTACACTGTCAGAGTCAAGCCTGACACGCAGGTAATATGACACCAACGCGTATGGGGGTAAGGCTCAATTTACACCGCCGCCGAATGGAATGGAAGCGACTTTTTGCAACGATATCATACATAGCATAATAACCTTTATGTCAATTGTATAACATACAAACTAAATACGAGTCAAAAAGGCCGCGTGTCTTCCGGGGAATCCTCGCGCATTTTCGAGACTTTCCCTGGCTTATGCTATGTACAATTTCGATGCAAAAATAAAAGTAGCTTCCATTCCATTCCGCGGCGGTATAAATTGAGCTTAGGGCTGCATCCATTGTGGTTTACCCCTCGATCAGGCGCTTTTGATAGTCAGATCTGATGAATAAGGCACTATCATCAGCGTTGCTGTGTTTCGGTTTGAAGGGTATGGGTGCTGGTGTTTAATTTAATTACAGGCACATGACACATTTCAAGTTGTCTCTGGGATGACATGACAACGCATTTGCAAGGCCTCTTGTATTGCAGATGTCTATAGGTGCAGGTGGCCACTAAACATCAGGTGGGCCGTGGGCTTGTTTGCCATCTAATTGCATAAAAAATCATAAAACCGAGCATTGACACCAGTATTCGGACTTGCCAATAAACAATCATAAAAGTTACTGTTATTCCATGAACTGCAAATGCTGCTCAATGCAAAAAATGTGGGATTGCCAAAAGCCTAACTCCAAATCTTACAGCTTGTTTTATCTCATTTGCAATGACTCCTCAAAACAAATGGCAAGTTCTACGGTGACCCTTCAGCTTACTGAGTCTTCCCATGTGAATTACTCCGTGTCTGAAGAAAGCAGCACGCGTAATCACTGACCTAGATATCAAAATAACTCATGACATATTCGATATTTTCCCCGCGACACACAAACCCGTGTTTCCTCAACAACAAATCATTTAACACATCCATCATTTCGCAACGATGTCTTGACGTACGGAACGACATTGTCACCCGATTCGCGTCTTATTACGCGCAGTCATGTGTTTGGGTTCCTCGCTGGTTCCAACCGGATAGCAATTGATGGAACGCCTAAAGCGATTGACATTTGACACGTAATTATGTCCAGTGCACGGGCGGTTATTATTGGGCATGTGTTCCTGGTATTTCGTGATTATTTTAAAGAGAATATGTGAGTGGACTGGTTTGAAATACTGCTTGTAGAAGCTATAGAAGGGTTTATCTAACCGGTGGGTGGGTGAATGATTATGATGTATGGGTTATGAATTATTCATGATTCGATGTGTCTACGTGAGATCTATTATGGGATAGACTGGATTATATTGAGGAAAGAGGATTGAAGTAAAGGCTTTGCACGTGTTTTTCTTTCAATTTCTTTACGTGTACCTGTTTTTCTTCTGCATAATGCAAATGTAGAGAAATGTGTCACCAAATTTCTTTTTGCCTTCTGTTGCTTTCAACAACTGCACGGGCATTTAAGGAATCTGCCCATTACACCGTATCATACCATGATCGTGCTACGAACGTATCAGCCACAGTAGCTCCATGACACGAATTATTATACCCAGTAGAACGTATCAATAGCGTATCGACTATCAATTGTTGATGCTCTGTGCATGCAATGCGACGGTGTTGGTCGGTGATGGAATGACGTAATAGTGATAGTCAATATAAAGAATATTTTTTGCCTGTCACGTTCCTAGCACTGTCATACTATGAAACGGTATAACGGGCAGCATCCTTAAAAGTAAAATATGATAATCCATAGAAAACACGATAAAATCAAATAACAATATTATAATAAATCAGAATAAATACATTTTAACAAGAACTATATTTATGTAAATGTTTCATGTTGTATAATATGGCCTAATTCTTATACAATAATGGTTCAATTTATGTATCAGTAGTCCTCTCTGGTCTATTTTATGATCCATTTATATGTATGGAGTGTTTATGAATGCTCATGTGCATATTTTGAGGACTCGTGTCACGTGTGGACTGGTTACTGTAAACCTAGCACGAAATTGTGGCATTTGACTAACGGTTTCGTTTTAGTATCACGTAAAGAAGATTTACTAACATTTATTGTATGTTCATAATAATCATCATCTGCAGCGTCTCCATCATCTGCTGAGTATAGACACCCTTTTAACACGACTGCCCCAAAAAAAAATAGTGTTATATGCCATGCTTCCCTGCAGAAGACACCATTACACAATAATTCCAAGACACAACTTCACTAAAAACTTACTTTATTTTAGCCCTAAAAACCCGATGAATTTTTAAATAACTATTAAATTCGATTTTTAGTTGCTTTGAAATCAATAAATAGTTAGTGAATTGAGATGACTAAAAAGTGACGGGTTATTTTATTATTTTCATACAAAATCTATGGGGGAAACGCGTTTTGACAGCTCATAAAAACCTCATTGATTAGTGGTGTCATCTACCCAATTGTAATGTGTATGTAGTGTATAGTTGATGTCAATGCATGTTGTGGGGCTGCGGGTTGTTCGAAAGAGATACCGCGCCCCCGGAACGCAAAGGGCACATGAAGGAACATAGACGGGTTTTAGTCAGTAAAAGTCTGACACTCCCTCCCGCCCCGCCCAGGGCGGGGGAAGTTATTTGATGATTTCCCGTCTATAAAAAAAAAAAAAAAAAAAATGCATGTTGTACCTATGTGTATGAATTAATCTTGTATGATCAGATATACGTCAATCTATAATGGCTGAAATGTTGAGTATAGGTAGAAAAACAAAATTACAATTTTCCTTTTCATTAAGAAATAAAAAAACCAGTAAAATCTGGAATTTTTTTACCAATACATAAGCTATTTACAGATAAAAAAAAAATGTATAAAAAATATGTTAGTGTTGCAAATCTACATATAAAGTAAGATTAATACTTTGACAGTCCTGTCCTGGCACAGTCCTGTCCTGTCCCTCAACATCCCTGGATACTCCCACGGTTTGTGACGCTCAAACGACTGACACAAATTCCGATATCCCAGGATTACGACAAATCCTTAGCTAGTCATATAAAGAATTGGATACTTGAGCAAGCCAACTGGTGTGGTTCTTGTGTCATGTATGTACTATTTACCTGTGGATCTTTACCTGAGATAATTGTTTTGTTTTAGTTTTTTTACGTCCGTCGTGCAGTTCCGCCAACATAGGTTCTTAAAGGTGTTTAGGGAAGAGTTTCGGATAGGCGCTTGGTATGCTTACTTAAAAGCCTGTAGTGTCGTACACATTGGCATGACTAAAGTCTTTAAACTAAATATAAATATTATTGGCAAAACGGGTATACATAATTTAAAAAAAAAACGAATTTGTGTTACTTTTACTCTCAACGCTCTGCAATACTCCACACGTTCGTTCTAGGCCCTCTGGATCTTTAATTCTCACCAGCATTTGAAACTGCATTTGTTAAATGTTACACAATCATTATAGAGGTCCATTTCTGCCTACACCAGCCTCTCCAAATTTTGCAAGTAACACTGCCTTCCACATTATTTGAGCAATACCTAGAGACATAATAGATAGAAACTGCATGTACCTCTAATAGATAATAGCTCATCTGTAAACACTAAACGCGATGTTCCCATGAGATAATCGACGCATCACTGGCGTAAGGCGTAGCAATAACTCACGGTGGTTTCCCATAAACCGTTCCCACATAGTGATTGGTCGGTAAGGAGGTGTGTTCACTGGGTGACGCGATGTTGAGCAACTTTTTGTAGCGAGAATGTTGACGAGGTGTTGTAGGAATTTTCTAAATATTATAGCGGCTCCGTGGTTATTTGTGGAAAATGTTAGGTTTATGTTATAGATCTGTTTTGAATGCTTAGATAAACGGACATCCAGTCGCAACCATGTACCTACGATAGTGATACAACATAGATTGGATCGCTAAAATGTGTTAGATGATGATTGTGTAACTAACGGCAAACGCTTTTAATTGATACGCCAATTTCGACGAAATATAATTCTCGTTTGCATAAAATAGAGGGATTCGTTCACCCGTTTATTGCCTTTAGTTCCAGAACTTAGTTTATACAGGACTGTTATTCTGATAATGGACATTCTTCTTCTTCTTAGCGTTCGATGACAAACTATAATATAGGTATTAATGGACATTAATTGGCGAGAAATAATTACAGCCGCATAAACCGATCTTTCGGGTTAAGCCACGCTTGCCGAGGTTGGTCTGTGGATGGGTGACCATTTACCATAGCGAGTTTCCTCCGTGCCTCGGAAAGCACGTAAAGCCGTTGGTCCCGGCTGTCATTTGTACATCTTTGACAGTCGTTACTGTTAGTCAGAAGCCAGAAAGTCTCACAACCAGTCTTACCAAGAGTATCGTATTACCCATTACTGGGTTGTGGAGGTCTGATAGGCAGTCGCTCCATGTAAAATACTGATATTCAGCTGCATCCGGTTCGACTGGAAGCCGACCCCAACATAGTTGGGAAAAGGCTAGGCAGATGATGATGAATTGGCGAGAAATAACATTCAACCGGATTTTATTTTATTGCCGCACTTGATAATTTTGGGCAACAGTCAGCAATGTTGTTCAACTTTTGCGCAACACATGCCTCCAGTGTGTACATACCCTAACGCGTATGCAATCGGTAAGTGAATAGATAATAGTTATAATTCAGCGGAACGTTGTGCATTGTGTTGTTGAAGACTTTATGTATGTATTGTACTCGATAATCGGTCGATAGTTGTACTGTTTCTTTTTAAGATTTCTCTGTGTTTAAAGCTGGTTTTAATTATATCTTCAGGTATTTAAGCTGTATCATGTACCTAATGTGACTTTTGAAATAATATTATTTTTATTTGCACATACGTCAATATCCTTTATAAACTGCAGTGTACACAAAATGGATGGTAACCGATTTTTTTTAAAATCTTCATACATTCACTGAATTTTGTCGCATACTTGTACGGGCCTACGCAGACCGGGACAGCATGGCAAGGGATTTACATTTTTACCAATGGATACTCAAACGTATTGAAATAGAAATGCGACATAGATTGCTATGCTTTAAAATGCTTTCGCGGTGTCGACAAATCCCTTTCGATGCCGCGGCATGAATTCTAAATTACTTGCCATGCCGTCCTGATCTGCGTAGGCTTTAACTCTTTGATTCTGCGTCTGTGCAGCAAATCATTAAAGAATTATTAAATTAAGGACCCTCAGAACAGTCAGATCAATTATCCCACAACCTCTAACATCACATTTTCCTTACCCAGTGCACGGAGCCATACTTCCCGTTCCTGGGCGCGCACGCGCCGCCGGCCGGGTACCGCGCGGAGGGCGACGAAGACGGTGCCGTGCGCTGCTGCTGCGTGTGCTACACCTTCTTGCGCCAGCAATGGGAGCAGTACGACCGCGAGAACAAGCCGCACAGCCAGCGCTTCTACTGGATGAAGAGGCTCGACGGGAAACCGTTTATAGGTTAGTAGGAGACGGTA
Organism: Caradrina clavipalpis; assembly: GCA_932526535.1. Lineage (NCBI taxonomy): Eukaryota > Metazoa > Arthropoda > Insecta > Lepidoptera > Noctuidae > Caradrina > Caradrina clavipalpis. The sequence continues at coordinate 12,585,760 of OW052109.1, read as the reverse complement.
TTACTGTAGAGTTAATAATGTAGGTACTGCGTGAACTCACTAACGTACCGTAAACGTTTTAAGTTGATTTTTGAATTGACAATACCTGTAGCATATTTTGCTTCGATTTTGTACGATAAGCTACGCAGCTTAGAGCGAGCGTACAGTGAGTCTTTATTAGTGTAAAATGTGCATAACGGATATTTTCAATTCGAAAGTCAATTTAATTTTTGTTATGTTACCGCGCCCTCTTTAGCCATATCCCTTAGAGTTAGTTATCATCTTGTAATTATTATTTATATTAAGGTATTTAGTGTTCAAAACTATGTAAACGCGTTGGGTTTAGGTACGGTACTCCGAAAGTATGATTTTTTTTTATGATTAAAACTTGAAATTTCTCCTGTATTGTGGGAGCGTTTACAAACACGCGAACAATCAATAGCCAGTAGTTTAGCAATTAATCAAGTCAATACAGTTGAGGGATATAACAAAACGTAATGGAGAGTCCATAGAACCATGGCTTTGGGAGATTTACGATCCATTTCCCGTTTAATACTAGTCGGGAAATCCAATCATAAACTGGAAACTTTCCCACGACAGTTAAAAACAAATGCCAATGTCGTATTCAGCATACCCCGTAGACTCTCAATAAGTACAACATGGAAACGTATTTAAATCTCAACTCCAATAAATAACTCGACACAATGTCTTCACAACGTATGTAGTCTCCTTCGAACTATTAAACGCATCGGATCAGTCGGCGTCACTACGATCGTACAACAACGTTGCATTCCGATTTACTCCGAATGGCCGTCGTAAATCCAACGCCTTTCCGCCTCGGCTCGCCTCGCCAGATAAATAATATTAAAACAAAGGAGACGAGACTCGTGTTGTGGACGGGAAAGAATTATTTTGTATTTTTTTTTGTACTGGAAGTTTTTAAAAATGGGTTGGTTTCCGTGTCCCCTTTTGTACGTTAAGGTGGTAGTCATTGCTTTGATATTCTTTAAAGGAAGTCAGAAGAATATTTTACACTGTATTTCTAAAAGCAATGGGGTTCTCGGTAAATTGCGTCTATGTAATCATAATCATGTTTTTTTTTGTCAGGGATTAAAAACAAACCTTTTATTTTATTCTGCTCTTTTCCTTTTGATAGTCAAAGAAAGAAAAAAACAAAATACTTGTCTCGAAATGATCAAAAGAAAATTCTTAAAAGGTTGATTAATTTAAATAGATGCGGCTTCTCTTACAAAGCCGATCCACGAGCCGAGATAAAAATGTAACATCCAACATTTTTTCAAGTAAAAAAAAATAAAGCATTCCGCGAAAAATGTCCTTAAAAATTGTTATCAAACATTATTTCAACTGTCAAAACGGGTCGTGTCGTACAAAGCGCCCCCTGGCGGATTATCCGGGAGGCTGGGCCCTCCCACGGCACTCTTTTGTCTCGGCTGAGCCAGGCCGTGATAGACGCACGGAAAGTGTCCTATTTTTTTTGCCCTTTTTAGGACATGCTGTATATACGAAGAACGGAGGTTGTAGTTCTGCGTGGCTTTTTAGTTAAGAATTTTATTTACACCATGTTTTTAAAATGAACTGGGATTTTTGTATTTCAAGTTTATTATTCGAGGGTAAGATATTAATGTAGGAACGAGAAAACATTTTAACTGAACGAAGGGAAGCTCAAACAGTAAAAAATAGGCTGGTTCATGGGTTTTAGCGACCACCTATCATACATGAGATCAAGGGTTCGAATCCTGGCAATTAAGCACTATTGTGACTTTTATAAATCATTTTATTATATACTTAATCTTGGACGATACACATACACAACGATGAAGAATAACATCGTAAGGAAATCTGGACTCAATTTGCCTTAATTAAACTGAAATGCCGCTATCCGTCTTGTATAAACCTTTCGTGTTTTCTCTGAGAAGAAGCTTCTACTCTGTAGTGGAACAATAATAGGCTAGTATACAATACCCTAATCGATTTCGTATCAATTATTGTACGTTACCACTAAAATCCTAAATCATATCCTGACACGGAGCCACATAACGTGTTTACTTAACATTTCGTGGTACACCATTGTCATGGAGCGGCCCACCATTGAAACAATGCCTTGTTTTGTTACTTGGCACCTGCGCAAAGAACTTACTATACTTACAAGTACTCTACCTGTAAGTACTTGTCATTTTGTTGTATGCTGTAGGCTGGTGGATGTGGTTATAATACCATCACGCCTGTATTCCTCGAAGGTTTAGGCAGAGGTGTACCAAACCATGTAGCTACACTCACAGTTCGCCGGTATGGTACCATGTAATAGCAGCCAGCAACCTTCTAGCCAGACCTTCGGGATACATTATCGAAAATGGTAATAGTAATCATCGGGGAAGTGTCTCATTGTATGGCATTTGGCATGCGATACCTATGGACACAAATAAATTGAATTGAATTGATATTGTAGCAGGCCTAGACGAAGACGTCGGTATAACCTAGAGTTCTTTAATAAGACAAAAGTTAAAAAAGATCACCCAATGCTCTGCATAAGCATTGACCATTACATTTCCAGATCTATGTATAGTAACGGAAGCCTAAGTTTAAACAAAATTCAACATTTGGTTAAAATTATGACATAACATCGCTATTTCTCCTGGCTTTTATAAATAAAAAAGCAATATTGTTTTAACCGCTAACGATTTCGGACATATTTCTACGAATAGGCTATGACCGCGTTTAAAATTAAAATGCTTTTCATTTTTCCGAGTACGAAGTTGCCTTTTTTTTTACCAAAAATGTAAAATTGTTTGTTGAATTTTATTTTATGGAACATGTTTTATGCAAACATACTGTACATTTAAGTAAATAAATGGTAAATATTCAGTCGAACCGTTTTTCATGCTCTCATGTTTGTACAACAATGTTCATATTGTGTACCTATATACTAGCAAAATGCCCGCGATTTCGTCTGCGTGGCTTATTTCATCCGCGATAAGGTACGTTTTGATACTGCTCCGCTCCCATGGCTCTTAGCGTGATGTTATATAGCTTAGCTTGAGGAATAATGTAGCTATCTATTGGTGAAAAAAATGGTTCAAATCGGTCCAGTAGTTTCGGAGCCTATTCGTTACACACAAACAAACAAAAAACTCTTTCATCTTTATAATATTACTAGTGAATTACCCGTGACTTCGTCCGCGTGGCTTATTTCAATCGTCATAAGTTACGTCTTTGGTTAATGCTACGCCCCCGTGGGTCGTAGCGTGATGTTATATAGCTTAGCTTGAGGAATAATGTAGCTATCTATTGGTGAAAAAATGGTTCAAATCGGTCCAGTAGTTTCGGAGCCTATTCGTTACACACAAACAAACAAAAAACTCTTTCATCTTTATAATATTACTAGCGAATTACCCGTGACTTCGTCCGCGTGGCTTATTTCAATCGTCATAAGTTACGTCTTTGGTTACTGCTCCGCTGCTGTAGCGTGATGTTGTATAGCTTACTCAGGAATAATGTAGCTATCTATTGGTGAAAAAATAGTTAAAATTGGTCCAGTAGTTTTTGAGTTTATTGGTTACACACAAAAATACAAATCTTTCCTCTTTATAATATTAGTATAGTTGTTTATATTGTGCATGTGCATGTGTAGATTAATATTAAAAACGACGTCGGGAACACAGGGACAGTCAATCGGTTTGCAAACGCTAACCGCTGTGCCCCAATCATAAGCTGATAGTAATAAGGCCTTTGATGTTGTATGAGTAAACACGGCGGCCGCGGGCTGTCGTCTGCAATGCAACGATACGTGAGTTATGTGTCTGTGACTGACATATAGCATAGATAGGCTATATAATACATAACTGTATGAATGAAGGGCACGCTTATTAGGGGATCGCTAGTAGTGCGCGTGTCCCAAAGGCCAATTCTGCTAATTAAACACTTTTAAAATCGTAGTCTCGCCTTAGCGACAATCAATGGCGAAAAATGTGGGTAAATTAGAGAAATTTTTGAAAGATTAAAACTGAGATTAGTTTTTTTTATATTTATTACTTTATTAGGCTTGCGTTTGGCCGCACCACACCTGATCTTAGGTGATGATGCGGCCTTAGGTGGAACACGTTTGCCTTGATTGCGGTCGTTCCTAAAAGTTTGCAGACTTGCCCCCTTGACCCTATTTCAGATAGTCTGTATGAATCCTGACTGACAGACCGGTCTATTTTCCTATAGGTAGTTTAGTTGACACCAGAATACCAAAAACTAATCATAGAAGACAGTGAACCTTTTAGAAACCCCAGGCCAGTCATACCCTTCCAAATATAACGTCAAGAACATTTTAAAAGAAAAAGTGCGCCAATCATTTCCACATGGGATTTTCCATATACTAGCAATAGGGGCCAGGCTATTGGTAGCGAACATGTCATATGTCAAACGTTGATGAAATATGAATCACCGGGCCGGCCAGACGACGGGGTGGTACCGACTCTTTGATGTTATATAAATACGACTGGCCGCCGCTCCACGCCTAAGGATGCCACGCGCCTGTAAGCAGGACGAATTGACGGGTGTTTTATGGTTTGGAGGTAAAGCATTCCTGTTTAGGGTACTGGGAGAGGTATATGTGTACGTATTCTGTATTTTTCAAGAATACCTGGTTTAAATTTATTTGCACGTACGAGATCAACAGCATTTGCAGAGCTTTTAATTAGAAATATAAACACCATAAAGCATTTTCGTTAAATTTTATACGTCAATTATAATTGGCATTACCTTATGAATATTGTATTCAAACTAATTGATAATTATTATATGCGGAACGAGTATTTTCAATTTACAAATGATTCCAATTTACGTTAGGTTTTCACCGCGCATTCGTGCTAGGGCCTGTGGTGATTACAAACAGATAAAATCAAAGTAAGGGTTTCTTTATAATCTAGTAATTTTCATTAACGATAATGGTAAAGTAGATGTTAGACTAAGTAAAATAAAATGTGCCATCAAAACTATAAAATTAATCTTTGAAACAGAAAACATTTGACGCTTTGTATATCCGTTTTTTTTTTTAACTGATTTGTAACAGCAAAATCCTTAACCAACCGAATAAAATCCAGCTTCACACTGAATAGCACGCCAACAATATTTGAACACAGCAACACTTACAAACTAAAATGAAACACAAACAGAACCAACGCTCGCACAGCCCTGATTGCATCGAATTAGTCTCTGTAAATAAAAGTGAAGTTCCACTAAGCGGCTCCAACCGGTTCTAGTCGTTGCATACTGAACTTTGTATTGTTCACACGACATGACTAATGCGATAGTTCGGAGCGCTTTAGTGAACTACTGCCAAATTAGTTCATTTTGCGAATTAGGTCGATTTTTCTTTGGTAACGGTGCGAATAGTTTGATTTGACAGGTTGAAGTGTCATGGTCAGTTTATGGATGGATGTTCGTTCTCTACTTAACTTTCTTTTGAAAACTTGTAATAGGTTTTCAGCAAAGGTTTATAGATCTTTCAAGGGTAGAGGGACGAAGGGCAAGTTACTGACACAGTTTTGTGTTTAGTTTACTGTTTTTGAGTTAGTGATTGCATTTGTCAAAACTGGTTTTCATCTCGACTTCTGCCAGATTGTTCACTTGCGGTAAATCGACGTAGATGGAAAATTGTATAAGATTAGCTATGCCGCGCTGTTTCACCCTCGTTTAGTTACGCCTTTGGTTATTTCTCCGCTCTTGTGGGTCGTAGCGTGATGTAAGATAGCCTAAACAGCCTCACGAATGTGGCTATCATATTTAAAAAATATTTTTTCCAATCCAACTAGTAGTTCCAGAGATTAGCGATTTCAATAATATTAATATTTGTATAGATGCAACACATAGCTTACGTTAATTCATCATCATCATATCAGCCGTAGGATCTCCATTAATACCCCACACACCCCCGCACACTGGGTGGGTGGGACATAGGCCTCCCCCATAGACTTCCAATAGGATCTGTTGAAAGCGGCCTTTATCCAGCTATTTCCTGCGTTCTTAATCAGGTCATTAATTCATGAATGAGAAGTAATTGAAACAAATACACATAAAACTACAGAACTACTACCGAACTAGCTACCCCATAGTATCGCAGTACAAACTATTCCGCTCACCAACTGCACAGCACTACTCGTAATTGTCTTTTTAGACTAATAGCTGAGAGGTCTGTGCGCAAACTTATTACCTAGTTAGTTTGTTTTGTTCCTAGATTAGGTGTTGCGATTGTGTAGCGTGTTGCTGAGTTACTAAGTTGGTTGAGTTTTAAACGTGCAATTTAGGCTGTACATATACAGGATAAGTTTTTAACCAGTGCGTAAATTTTTTTTGGTAGTTCAGTGTCAGTAATAGAACACATTTCCGTGTTTAGTTAAAAAAAAAAAAAATATTTTTCATCCTTATCCGAGTTTGAAATAAGCAAAACATGGACATAATCTATTCGCCATACTATCAATGACAACTCTTGGCCGCCGCCCGGGCGCATGGCTGGGGTGAGGGGGTGGGGAATGCGCTAGCGCCGAGTGACAATAAAATATGGTTTTTAAGTAAACATGTTTCGTAAGCGATAACTTTTTTATTTAGTACTAAGACATATCAAAATAAAATATACGTGTTTAATAAAACGTGTTGAAGTTTATTATGGCAAAATTTACGCACTGGTTAAAATTTTTTCCTGTATTACTTATTAGCTTCTACTTACTGCTCCGCTTCCGAGTATTATAGCGTGATGCGCAATAAAGCCTATAAGCTTTTCTCGATAAAACAACTTGCCAATACTTACAAAAAAAAAAAAAAAAAAACGATTCAGTAGTTTCTGGCATTTGCGCGTTCAAACAAACAAACTGTTCAGCTTTATTTTAGTATAGATGGGGTACAAAGAGACACATCACATTAGCTGCTAACTACGCAAACTGCCTATCAAAATAATTGATTGATTGAGCAAAAACTATTGCCGACAAACGAGTTTTGTTTTTAGTTGTGAAAAATAGCTGTTTATAGTAGCGTTTAATTGAACGCACGCAAGACGTTGCACGAGTGCATGCAACAGTACAGGGGTCGTGGAGGTATTCAAAGTTATTTATAACATTTGAAAATTTTCTATAAACATTTATTTTTCTACTGTGTAAAGGTCTCCCGTTTAGACAAGGCACGATTGTCAATCACACGCTTGTTAAAGGCGGGTTGCGGATTAAAAACTTATATCAACTATAAGTCCAGATTTCCTTACAATGTTTTCCTTCACTGACGTCATTGGTATCCAAGATTACCTTAGAAAGTACATGTTAATTGAAAAAAACACATTAGTCCTTGCCAGGTACCGAACCCGTAACCTCACGTATGAGTCCTTAACTTCTAGGCCGTCACGACGCACTCCACTTCATCACGACATTTCTATTGTCAAGATTTGTTTTATGCACGTCCTAAGAACTGTAATGTCTTACTTATCTAATTAGTGTTATACATACGAGAGTTCGGCTGAATATTTGTTACTCAATTATGCTCGAACGGCTAAACGGATCTGGATGAAATTTAGCATAGAGATAGATTATAGTTTGGAATAGAAAATAGGCTGTACGGTTCCCGTGGGAAAATATATCAACTTTGACGCGGAGGAAGTTGTTGCAGCAACTCGTATCTTTTAAAAATAAGCAGGCTAGAGTCTACACAAGCTGTACCTAAGTACTAAACAACGTAAAGTTAACAATACGAAATTACGCCCTACTCACTAGAACCGAACTATTGTAGTTTTAAACCATTGTTCCCCGGCATTCGCATGACTATTACAAATGGTTAAACTTACTACACTCAACTGCTATATTGTTTTAGTTAAAAACTAGTATTTGCCTGCTACTTCGTCCGCGTAAATGTCGGTTATATTAAAATTCAATCATGATTCGAAAGACACGTAGCGCCATCTAGGATCATAAGAACCTTATTGTTGTTTTCCTCGGGGACAGTACTTTTTTTTCCGGGATGAAAGCAGAAGCGTAGCGTGGCTTGGCGGGGCCCCGTATAAACATTGGTTTGGGGGCCCTTAGGAAGGTAAAGATTTCTCACAATAAAAAAAATTGCATAAAATTAAAAGAAATATTTTTTAAATCCTTTTAAATCATAATTATATACTCGTATCTGTCACTTTTTCAAAAAAAAAAAAAAAACAAATTAAATAGGTATATCTACACCCTCCTTACCTTTTTTTCGGCAAACTGATTTATTCAATTATTTATAGCTGATGATGACTTTAGTTTTCTAAAGTTACTGCCTCTATGGATAATAACCGCGATAACCGATGTAGGGTGTTGCCAACTTTTGAACGCACGCTTTGCGCGGGCAAAAAAGAATTGCTTGTTTTGACTTTTGTCGTTTGTGAAATAACAAAGTTTAAGAAGTTTTTATTAATTTTTGCTTACGCACATTGGGGGCCCCCGTAGCCCTGGGGCCCCGTATAATTGATACGGCAGATACGGCGGTAGCTACGCCCCTGGATGATAGGTACCCTATGTCCGTATCTCTACACCTGACAACGTATAAGTAAAATTTCAGGATGATCGGTTTAGTGGTATAGACGTGAAAAGGTAACAAATAAACTTACTTTCGCATTTATAATACTAGTTATGATATACACGGCTATGCAGCGCAGGTATATTAAATTCGGCAAATCCGACCGGTTGAACGGTTATATAGTTTTTAATTAAATATCTGTTAACAGGTTGTAAGAATTTTATTGGATTTTGCATTCTTCATGTGTTTAATTTGGCTGCATTAAGCGTCGATTCAAAAAATACTTCTGTATTTGTATATTATTGCGGGCTAATTTCCGCTCATTAGTCTGTTTGGGGCAGTGTATATTGATTTATTTCATTCATGTGTTTTCTGAAGAAACCAGGACTTTTAATAGTATAAGTTTTAAATCGCCAATCCGCCTTGAACAAGCGTGGTGATCAGCTTGCGCCTTTTTTGTGTGAGAAGAGACTTGTCAGTAGTGGGTCAATTTTAGGCTAGTCTTTTGGTTGGTTCTTTGGATGTTATAAGTTTGACGTGTCTGTCAGAAAGACAGTCTGTGGCCCCGTGGCTCTGAAACGGGTGAGCCGATTTGAAAGCAGGTTTCTTTGCGATATGGTTCTTAGTTATGTTTTGTCAAAATCGGTTTAGACGTTTCAAGGTTATCAGCTTTATTCTTCTGTCGGGGTTTCTATTTTTACATTTTATTGTAATATTTTCATTTGTTTAGCACCTAAAAGACTTATAATTGCATTCGTCCGGTAAAACCAACAACCATTTATCTTTTAAGAAAGGTATGTCGCAATTTCCAAGTCCAAGAGCTCCATCACTTGGCCTATTTCACTGTAACACGTCATCTCATCCGTTTTGCCCTTTCCTCCGACATTCTTTCGCCAGAATTGTGGAACATAAAAATAATTGTAGCAATTATAATAATTGCCTGCCCTTAAGAGCGTTTCCCCCCGCGGTGGTCTGGTGACCCGTGTGGCCTTATCTTGCGGCCGTGTTCTTGTAATGTTTTCAGCCAGAAACCTGCTGCCGGGTCTGTATATCTGTATGTCCTGTCTGTCGGTCTGAGTGTAATTTAATCAAGAAGAGTAGAAATGCAGACAGAAATGCAGCTAAGATTTGATTTCGAAGTTCGACTCTTTCAAGTGACAAATCATGATTCAATTGGCTTGAGTATCGTCCTGTAGTACCTACCGGCTCTACTTTATTAATAGTGTCTTATTGATTTGATAATAACAGCTCCTGGTAATCAGCGTCTTAAGATTTTATTACTGATCGAAAGGTATTTCGGTTTCTAAGTCATCGTCGATATTGCGTCTTTTTCGCGGGTAGTTTCGAAGTCGCATCGTCGCGTCGTGTCGGGGCTTCAGTGTATTGAAACATGAGGCCAGGACTTAGACGCGGTATGCGGTATACGCATTCCAATTCCACTTCAGCTTTCAGCGGCTTTACAAGCATTCGAACACTAAAGCTATGTGTTGAGGTCTTGCAACAAGTATTATTGGGTTTTTCTATGAAAATTACAGTAGGAGTTAGGATTTGTGCCCGGTTATTGGCATAAGGCTCGCCGCCTGTTACATGAGACCTTAACATACCGGCAAACTGTGGGCGTACATTGGTAGATACACCTTAGCCTAACCCTTCGGGGAAAACAGGCGTGATGGTATGTTGTTATGTAGATATGTGTTCTTTACTCAAGATTGGTTTACCGGTGGACTATGAGAGTGAGAGAAGAGGGTGTGCACTATAATATCTCCTGCGTACTTGGTTAGTCTCCATCAAGATTAGCCGAATTCGGTCAGGAGGATATTATTAGAATCGTTATCCGATCTATGGAAATGATAGAATCCATCCTAAATGATACCTTTGTTAAATTAATTACTTATGTACTTACTGTATAATGTTCTGCGGTCAGATTTAGTAAGAAACGAATGAATTACATCAGCATTTTATCGTTGTCTTGGTGACACTTGTGACGTTATTGATCTCGCATGGTGATTGGTACCTGAGATGTGAATCTGTCGTAATATTTATTAGTCATTCACTGTAAGTGATTGAGTATGACAAATTCGTTACTATTCAGCAACGAGGACATGCTAAACTTAATCTTACATTCGATTTTAATATCCAAAATCATTCGAAAGTGGATCGATTCGTTTTGGTAGAATTAAATCCATAGGAATTCATAAAATTGGCATAAGTTATGTATGAATAAGGCTATGTCGGGAATTTTATTGCGGCTGTTTTACTATACGACAAGAAGAACGTTGTAAGTAAATAAAGAAGCCACAACGCATTTTCAACCTTACCACTACAAACCTAAGACCTTAATTGCATAACACTCGATAACTTCCTAGTAACAAAACTCGAACATCCCAACGAAATTAAAAGTCTATCTCAATAGAACTACTGCACATAATCCCGCATAGGTGAGTTCGATTCAGTCGGTCAGCTGATCACGGCGGCACTTTCACTGCCACCGGCCGAGGTCGCAGGCGCACGCGGTAGCGCACCCGATTCATGAATGACTGTACGTACCTACAGGTATGTACAGTCGAGTAAACAGTTAGCTGTACACTAAGTACCACTCATAATAGTGCGTTTGTTGGTGACATTAGAATTGCTCTTTTTAAGTTTGTGGTTATAAAAGTACTGCCCCGTTGGTCTCGCGGTGGCAAGCACGACTGTTGAGCTTGGGGTCCTGGGTTCGATTCCCAGATCAGCAAAATATGTAAAAGAGGGAGAGCACCTGATTAATAATATACTTGTGTTATTGGGGTTTTCTATGAAATTCTCAGTAGCAGCTCGGAGTTTGGATTTGTGCCCGGTTGATGGCAATAGGCTCGCCCCCTATTACATGGGACCTAAATATACCGGCGAACTGTGGGTGTACATTGGTACACCTCTGCCTAACCCTTCGGGGAATACAGGCGTGATGGTATATTTATTTGTGCACTATAATATTTCCTGCATACTTGGCTAGTCTGCATTAATATTAGCCGCCGTAGCCGGAATCGGCCTGGGTCCTGGCATAAATGTTCATTTTTATTATCATCAACAGGTTGTCAAGTTGTCAAGTTTGGTTTCGTATAGATATAGCGTAAAGTTAAAAGCTTAGACATTTGTTAGTACAATAGTCGTATACTTGTCTCTTGGTTCGAGTGTACATGAGGTAGGTAGGTACTTGTAAATGTATGGGAACGTATTCGTAGCATAATAATAATTGACTTGTAGTTGGTTAATGGTAATCGGTTGGGTTGGAGTGTAAAGCCTGATATTTAGTTGATTGGTTTGTGGTTAAAAGGAGGGTGTAATTTGAGATAATTTAAATCGTTAATAATTTAACTCGTGTGTCGGGCCGCGATTATATTTACGAAATTAACTTGAGATGGAGAAACATGTAGAGAGTCACTTCCCATTTGAAGTATTACGAAATGGATTTTATACATACCTTGGTAACAGACAAAAGCATACAAATTATCACGTAAAGAACCTCAATTTTTCCGCCCCCTCAACGTAGCAGTACTCCTAGCAGTATTGTCGTACCGTTATTGGGTTAGCTAAGCCCAGTCAACAATTAATCCTTTAAACGTGTTAGGAAACGCTAGTGCCTTGATAGTTGTAGAAGTATTCAGGAACAGTAAAACTGTCAAGGATGTACCTAATCATGGAAGCCAATAGCAGCCCAAATGTATTCCCATAGATTCTGTGCTTCTCCTTAGCGTTTCGATGACAAACTATTATAGAGGTATTATATTGTTGCGGCCCAGAATTTGGCTACTTTGACTGCGATGTCGATGGAAGCCATTAAATCTTCCTGCGTGCAGCTGTTAGGATGCGCAGGGCATGATGTGAGAATTGCCATCGTTTGTGCTGTACCGCACAGACAGCTCAAGTCACTACCGTCACTGAATCCCCATCTAAACCGTGCTTGTTTGAAGTCATAAATTTTCTAATATCTAAACAATTTTTGTTTCACATTCCAGGTGCCGACATGTCGTTCCAAGGCGAGTACGCGGCGCAAGTGCTGGGCCTGTCCGGGGAGGGCGCGCGCGAGGAGGCGGCGTCCTCCCCGCGGCCCACGTCCCGCCCGCTCTACCCGCTCGACGCGCCCTCCCACCCCGCCACAGACAACTTCCGGAAAGATGACAAGGAACAGAACCATGTGCATAAGTTTAATAATGTGAGTATTTTTTAACCATCACGCCTGTATTTTCCGAAGGGTTAGGCAGAGGTGTACCAATGTACACCCACAGTTCGCCGGTATATTTAGGTCCCATGTAATAGGGGGCGAGCCTATTGCCATTAACCGGGCACAAATCCAAACTCCGAGCCGCTACTGAGAATTTCATAGAAAAACCCAATAACACTTTTTGCTCGACCCGGGAATCGAACCCGGGACCCCTTGCACAGCAGTCGCACTTGCGACCACGAGACCAACGGAGCGGAGTATTTTTTATTGTTTTAAAAAGGTACTTTTTTCTGGAGGTCAAACAAAAATGGACCAATTTAAATCTAATTGTTTAATCCTGCAGTGGTCGCGTCTTAAAAAGTCGCGTGAGTGGTCGCGCGGCTACATATGTAGCCCAATTTGTTTTGTCGGTTTTTAAATAAAATTCAATTGTATTTTTTTTTTCTTATCAAAATGTGACAAATTAACTCTTACTAAATAAAATTAAAACAAAAAACAAACAATGGTCTTGTTTAAATCAGTTATGAAAAAAAAGTACGTAAAAAGCCACGTCAGTTTAAAAAACCATGGGCTACATTATGTAGCCCGCGCGACCACTGCAGGGTTAAGCAAATGCCATAACAACCTGCTGGTCAAAGAGACAGGAACTTTCCAACAGTCTCTGGCTTACAGACAAACTTGGTGGTTTTGGTTACCAACTGCGGTCGGACCAAAAGACCAGTATTTGTTGTATGATTATGATATGTTTGTAAGATTGTAAGAGACCTTATTTGATTAGAAGTTGTTTTCTACTTTTAACTCAAGTGGGTTGATGGTTAATCTATTTGTAAGATTCTTTTTTAATTCTGTTCGGAAATATCAATATCAAGTTGCAGATATTATATAGTTGTTTGTCAATGTCAAAGCTTTATTTCAATTAGACAGTTTACAGGCACTTTAGAACTGTCAAGAAGTTAGAGTTGATTAGGTACAGTAACAGTAACCCAGTGGTGTGGTATTCCAGCAGCGCTACTCGCCGGCGGCGGGCGCGGGCTCGGAGGCGCGCGTGCTGGACCTGCGCGCGCGCGAGCCCTCCGTCATCTCCGTCGGCTCGCAGCACTCCGGCGCCTCCGAGCCCGCCGGGTACCTCGACGCCGTCAGGTGAGGCTGCCAAGATATACACACATACACACATGTCCGCGCACACATACATAGACACATGACCACGCACACACATAGTATAGACACATGTCCATGTACACACACTTAGACATATGTCCACGCACTATTATAGTATCACTTGAACTATTCTTTTTTATCGTGTGGGCAGGAAGGTCTAACGACCCCACACACCCTAATGTCAGAGTTACTAAACCGCCTCAGTCTCTGACATGGTTACCGATGTCACTGATGTCCAGGATAAACTTAGAAAGTACATATGAATTTAAAAAAAAAGTCGCATTAGTACTTGTCCGTACCCGGTGGCGAACCCACAACCTCGTGCGTGACAGGCGGGCGCCTTACTAATCACAACACTTGAACTACAAAAATTACTTACCGTCACGCCTGTATTCCCCAAAGGGTTAGGCAGGGGTATACCAATGTACACCCATAATTCGCCGGTATGTTTAGGTCCCATGTAATAGGGGGCGAGCCTTTTGCCATTAAGTACCCAATAACACTTTTTGCTCGACCTGGGAACCCAAGACCTCTAGCGTAGCAGTCGCGCTTAGGACCACTAGGGTAACGAGGCAGTTCATGTACTACAAATAACCTTGTTTTATCAATAAAATATTGTTTTATATTATTACACACATACATACATACATACATACCATCACGCTTGTATTCCCCGTTGGGTTAGGCAGAAGTGTATCGATGTACACCCACAGTTCGCCGGTATGTTATACATATTATTATTGTTAACAACTTAAGTGCTGAAATATTAGCGAACTTTACGCAAATGCTGATTAAATGCCCACTAACCCAGTGCGGCAAACGCACCCGCGCGTTCAAAAAATATTTCGTGTGGTGCTAAAAGCGCACGGGTGCGTTTGAAGAAAGTTTACCCAGTGCGGCTGGACGCATGGGTGCGGCGATTATTACTTTGTCCAAGTGCGGCACGACGCTTATGTGAGTTTGACATTTTCTAGTTTTATGACAGTCATAAAACAATTACGAAACAATAGAACGCACAGGTGGGGCGTGCCGCACTCGATGAAAGTTTTGTAAATTGTGTTTATGGACGCACATACGCGCCGGCAGCACCTGGTGAAAGTCAGAAAAACGCGCATGCGCGTCGTCAGCACTGAATGTGTTAAACTAATACCCCCTCTCGTTATATTCCAGGTCGACGGTGTCGGTGTACTCGGGCAACTCGAACTCGAGCTCGGACCGCGACATCCTGGACCTGTCGATGCCGGACAAGAACTCCATGACCGAGGTGTGCTACGTGTGCGGCGACGAGTACAAGCGCGGCACGCTCTACAACCTGCACACCAAGGAGCCCAAGGACAAATCGGTAATACTTTTAATGGTCTTGTGGCTTGGGATGTTGGATGTAAGAAAAACACAGTTCAGCTGCACACTAACCATACTACCAAGTTAAGTAAACATGTTAGGCTCCGTATCAGCATTTGGTAATGTCCAAGATACACTAAGCATTCGGCGGCACGGGAGAGGGAAAGGAGAGTCCCCCGTCCCAGCGGCCGCCACGGTAGACGCTCCGGGCGTCGGGAGCCGCGAGACGACTCCCGGCCACCGTAGACGCGGGTCTGTGGGCGGTGAGCAATGGGTAGCTCACCGTCCGTACGTTAACTAACTAGCGACAGACCGTGTCGACGGCGCGTTCGTGTTCCACGCGCGCCTCAAAGAGATGTCAGCAAACTTGGATGGCCACTGAGGGCCGATGCCTGCCGGGGCTGCGGGTTGTGAGCAAGAGATACCGCGCCCCCGGAACGCAAAGGGCACATGAAGGAACATAGACGGGTTTTAGTCAGTAAAAGTCTGACACTCCCTCCCGCCCCGCCCAGGGCGAGGGAAGTCATTTAATGATTTCCCATCTTTGAAAAATAAAATGGCCTGGGATGTTGTACAAGGTAGCAAGTAAACACGTTATGTGGCTACGTATTAGGATTTGATTTAGAATCTTGGGATGCAAAAGACGCATTACTATAGCCGCTGAGTTTGAGAATAGTGTGGTGGGCTTGACCCAGTAAAAAAAAAGCCGCTAATAACGCGTACTAGACACCCAAATAAGTAATATTGAGCAATATTATTGCTGGGAAACATTTTTTTTTTTGTGATAAATATATTGTGATTGCAGCGCGCAATGTAAAACTGCATTTATTGGTGTATGGCAACAGTTCAAGAGGGTATTTTAAGTTTAGTTAGGACATTTAAAACCTTCACATACATACATAAACTCACGCCTTTTTCCCATGGGGGTGGGCAGAAACCACAGAACGCCACCTGCTAATCATAGCAAAAAGGAGTATGTAAGGATCACCTTACATACTCCTTTCGTCTCGTCCACATTCATACATCTGGTCATACAAGCACGCCGGTTACGGGTACTGCGCACCCGACCTTCCTGAAGAACCTCACCAATAAGGTGAGGGTAGGTTTTTCTAGGGCGTCCTCTCCCTATTAAAAATCTCCATTTAAAACTAGATTTAGTAAAAAAAAAACGTTAAGGAAAGTTGGAACTTTAATCTGCTATATCTCCGTAACTGAAAGGTATAATTGATCGTTGCAAAAAAAAATGGTTTTTGTGCGGTTTAACCTAAACATTTAAAAATTAAGGGCGAATGCAGCGTCTAACAACCAAACAGCATCTGAAAAATGTATGCCAGCGACCTCGTCACACTCCACGGATTTGGTAGTCGTCCAGCAATCTTTTAAATTATACAGGAAAAGTTTTTAACCAGTGCGTAATTTTTTTTTGGTAGTTCAGTGTCAGTAATAGAACACATTGCCGTGTTTAGATAAAAAAAAAAATAAAAAAAAAATTCATCCTTATCCGAGTTTGAAATAAGCAAAACATGGACATAATCTATTCGCCATACTATCAATGACAACTCTTGGCCGCCGCCCGGGCGCATGGCTGGGGTGAGGGGGTGGGGAATGCGCTAGCGCCGAGTGACAATAAAATATGGTTTTTAAGTAAACATGTTTCGTAAGCGATAACTTTTTTTTTAGTACTAAGACATATCAAAATAAAATATACGTGTTTAATAAAACGTGTTGAAGTTTATTATGGCAAAATTTACGCACTGGTTAATTTTTTTTCCTGTATGTTTCTATAGCCCAGGACAACAAAATATCGCATTGATCGAAACAAGTATGTAACTGTCAGCTTCATTAAGTGTCTTTCAACACTCGTTATAGTCAGAATAACATTTAGAACTTTGTCATATTAATAATTCCCGAAACTAATGCGTCATATCCGTGTCTGTGATCGCACCTGTGCAAACTGTCTGTGCAAATATTTGCACACCAGTGTCTGGTGCACATTCAATATTCTGTCGACGCAATTACATGCATGCCATTACAAGCCCCTGATAAATTTGTTGCTGTGAGAAAATAACACTGGTGTGTTATTTTCTCACAGCAGGCATACAGGCATACAGGCGTGATGGTTCACGCCTGTATTCTCCGAAGGGTTAGGCAGAGGTGTACTAATGTACAACCACAGTTTGCCGGTATGTTTCGGTTTCATATTATAAGGGGCGCATATAATAGCCTATTGCCATTAACCGTGCTCATATCCTAACTCCGAGCTGCTACTGAGGATTTCCTAGAAACCCAACCCACTTTGCTCGACCTGGGAGTCGAACCCAAGACCTGCGTATCACGTTTAAGTGAAAAATTATACCTAGATAGAATAAAGCAACTAGAGAAAGATCTTGAGTCTGGTATTGGAATGTCAGACTCATTCGAATGATTGTTGGTTTGTTAATATTGATTCCTTATCGCTTTTCGTCAAGTAGTTCAACTGTGTAATACTAGATGGCGTTAGTAATCGCTGAGGAAAGCATAATTCTCAATTCAAGAAATTGGGTGGAATTTGCTGTCTTTTTTTTGTCGGCGTAAATTCTATGAGGATAGTTCGTGTACGAGTAACCATCACGCCTGTATTCCCCGAAGGGTTAGGCAGAGGTGTACTAATGTACACCCACAGTTCGCCGGTATATTTAGGTCCCATGTAATAGGGGGCGAGCCTATTGCCATTAACCGGGCACAAATCCAAACTCCGAGCTGCTACGACGAAACGAGCACGACGAGACGACGTACGAGACGTACGTGACGTTGTGTACGAGTAAATAAAAAAAAAATGCCAGTTTACGGTTGTAGGATTGTCTTACATGTTGTGATGTAAACTATCAACTCAAAAAACCCAATAAAAATGCCATATCGCTTATATCAGGTTTTCTCGTGACCTACAAATTGCAGTTGGTAATATTTTAGATTCGAAATTGTTTATCATCAGTCTCTATGATGGTCTATCGATACACAAGTGTATATCGAAACACCGCCTTAGGCTCTAGACAGACGGACTGCAAATTTGCAGTTTGAATGCAGTTAGTACGACTGCAATAACACACTAGACACTATAATGACAGAGGAACTGCATTGCAACTGCATTCAAACTGCAAATTTGCAGTCCGTCTGTCTAGAGCCTTAAACTTGGGATTGACCAATTGTCTTTCTTATGGTCTTAGTAATAAGGTTGAAAAGTGGTGAACCGCCAACAACGGCTGAACTCTGTACATAGACCTCTCCTACCACATGCAATTTAACTCAAAATTCTTGATCACGTGTATTTATGGTTAAACATAATATTAATATTCTCAAAAGAATAACAAACTCACCTATAGAGAAAACTAAGATAAAATATTCAAAGAAAAGTTAAGTAAATGTGCCATTATGCGTAGCTTACAGTTAAATTTGTTTGTTTGTTTGACGACCCTGTTGGTCTAGTGGTTAGTGGCCCTGACTGGTAAGCCGGAGGTCGTGGGTTCGATTCCCACCCAGGACAAACTTTGTGTGATGAGCATGATTGTTTGTTCTGTGTCTGGGTGTGATTTATCTATAATATGTATGTATTTATAAATTATATAAGTATGTATATCAGTTGTCTGGTTACCATAACACAAGCTCTGCTTAGCTTGGGATCAGATAGCCGTGTGTGAGTTGTCCCAAGATATTTATTTATTTTTATTTATTTTAAATACTATAAAAAAAACATAAGAGTTATGGGTACTTTTATAATTTTATTACATACATAAGTACTATTATATTAGAGGTCTGGTGTACTAATGTACACCCACAGTTCACCGGTATGTTTAGTTTCCAAGAAATAGGGGGCGAGCCTATTGCCACTAACCGGGCACAAATCCTAACTCCGAACTGCTACTGAGAATTTCATAGAAAAACCCAATAACACTGCTCGACCTGTGAATCGAACCCAAGACCTCTAGCGCAGCAGTAGCGCTAAGAGGACCACTAGGCTAACGAGGTAGTTATAATTTTATTATTTATTAATTAGCTCCTAAAACTAAAGACTCCGTTCACGAGCCAATAAAACCGGGCCACTTGTCTGACGTCACCAATCAACGCTCGCTCAGCAGCCACTATAGCCAATAAATTGAAATATCTCCGTAAAGGCTATCCGAGTCAGCGGGGCGGGCCACAGGCCACAGGCTATCGCGCAGTGGAAAATATCGCAGTGTTGTCTTGTCGCTGACCTTGCGATCCTGGTTCATAGGTTATCTGTGACGTGGGCGGTGGGGAGGTGGATAGCCAAGTTCTGTTCTTTATCGATCAAATATGTACAATGGATAGTCAGTACAAAGTTAAGTAAAAATGAATTTTAGACGTGACAGTTGTTGTTGTTGTTGTCCATATAAAATACTGATATTCAGCTGCATCCGGTTCGACTGGAAGCCGACTCTAACATAGTTGGAAAAGGCTAAGCAGATGATGAGACGTGACAGTTGTTATGTAAAGATATAAGACATACGTGGATAAACACTCAGTATCTTGAATACTATACTAATCTTATTTACATATTTACCGTATTATTAGGCAGAGGTGTTTAAAACACCCCCATTGCGTCAAGTATGGTCAAGTTTTGTGGTGTTCATGCCAAGGGCTAATTTCTTAAACCTGCACAAAATCTAACTTCAGGATACTTTTGAGAAAATGCTGCCGACAAAACCCAATAACACACTAATTCTATGTTACATACAACCAACAACAAAGTTGCAAATTTACAATGACTAACGCAATTCTTTCTAGCCAACAATTATAGTATTAATCACAGAACTTGACCCGTGCACTGCCGTGCTCCCTCGTAATTACTGAGAACAGTCGTTACCCTCATGATGAGTATAATTTAATCGTGTTTTTATTATTAAAGGTTCTGTATCCATATCTGTGAGTTACTCTTTTATGAATTATTGGCGTCAGCAGAATTTATAGGTATGGTGCGACCTAGTATACAGAAGAGTTTTTCATTTTAATTTACTGGACGACTAGGCTCTGGACGCCTAGTGGTCCTAAGCGCGACTGCTACGCTAGAGGTCTTGGGTTCGGTTTCCAAGCCGAGCAAAGTGTTATTGGGGTTTTCTATGAAATTCTCAGGAGCAGTTCGGAGGTAGGATTTGTGACCGGTTAATAGCAATAGGCTCGCCCTTTATTACATGAGACCTAAATGTACTGGCGAACTGTGGGTGATCATTGGTACACCTCTGCTTAACCCTTCGGGGAATACAGGCGTGATGGTATATTATGTTTTGTTGCCTTGTCATGTCTACTGGTCCAGTGGTTTTGAGATCTGGTGAGAGCAAAATTTAATTAATAGAAAAACAAGTTTATTTACGTTTGCGCACTGAATTTTTCTTTAATTTGACAGTAAAATGGTTAGGTTTGGTTTTGAAACAGTGATCGGTAGTGGTTTTACATAATAAGCGGGATAAGGGATAAATACACATTTTGAAAATATTAACCTCAGAAAATTGTGGAGCGATTTCAAAAACATCCTTTGCGTTATATAGCCCTTTTCTGCGGGTTGTTCGAAAGAGATACCGCGCCCCCGGAACGCAAAGGGCACATGAAGGAACATAGACGGGTTTTAGTCAGTAAAAGTCTGACACAAGGGCGGGGGAAGTTATTTGATGATTTCCCGTATATATAAAAAAAAAAAAATATAGCCCTTTTATGGAGCAATGTTCTAAAACATGGTCCAATTACACATCATGCAACAATCCACGGGAGCGGATCAGTAACCAAAAACAAGTTAAAGCTAATTGTGTAATAACTTATTGATACAATTTTCCTAGCAGGTCGTTTTCATCTTGCACTGATTGTTGGTTTTAATAACAATAACATTGTCCTGACGCCGCCATGTGACGGATAGTTCAACAAGGCAACGCGACATTTTCATATTCTCCACATAATCCGTTCAGTGTCACAAGAAACTAAATTTTATCAATATTCCTAGTATCCGCACTACACTAGTTTAAACATATTTAAGACCGACACCGACTAGCGTGTAATAAAACAAAAATACTCCACAATGGTGACCCCTACGTATCGGGAGCAATGAAGTAAATAACAATAGTACATTGATAACAATAAACTTGCTCCGTTATCTAGCAGATGCACTGCCGACCCCTATTATTGTAGGCAGCGTTAAGATACGGCCCTACGTGGTATCCTTACATTGTAGTGTAATTACGTCTGATTCTGTTGTACGCAGTCAAGTGTTCTGAGGTTAGATCATTGGTCAAGGCTAGGTTAGTCTTTTATTTATAGAAAGGAAAGGAGTATGTAGAGTTCGTAGCAGGTGGCGTTCCGTAGTTTCTGCCTACCCCCGGCGTGAGTTTATGAATGCATGTGAGCTAAGTCTACATTTTTATTTGGCTCAAAGGACCACTTTTCGCAAAATTTCTGGTCCTTCGAGTCGCAAGTAGGTTTTAAGAATTTAAAGGTCTTTAGATCATTAAAGAAATGGAGGTAGGGCTTTGCTCATGAATAGGACAATATACTAGTAAAAATTTAATCTTACAGAGAAAAGTACTTTGATTGTTTTGAAGAGAGAGAGCCTTAGGCATTAACTCCGCCTTCGTACTTTTGTTTTATAAAGATTAAACAAACAAATAAATAAATGTAAAAGAAGATAAGTTGCACCGACACTAATTAAATTTGGATAACAGCAAATAAAAGATAAATCGCGGAAAATAACAGACAAATACGCATTGTTTACATAATTAAAAATAGTTCTTATTTCAATGATAATTAGTAGGTATACGAGCGCTAGTAAATAAGTCAACTGGGTCACAATAATACGAGTATTTTTGGCTTTAATCACATGAGTACTACTACGTCTTGTAAAGACAACGCGATTGCAACCCTAAGTCACGTGATTTAGGGTTAAAATCGCGTTGCCCTCGCAAGGTTTTCTTTAAAAGATCGCTTGAAGCGATAAGACCGCCCATTATAACACCGTTTGTAATTATGTTCTTTTGTAGTAGGTATTTTTAAGTGGTGTCTATCTGTTGATAGAGAAACGTACCTGTTTCAATTTGAATTGTTTTTGTACGGGGAAGTATCTAGTAGTTACTGAAGCCGAATCTACTTTTGTAGTATTTGTAACTTGTAAATGGTTCACATTTTTAAGAGAATTTTAAGTACGAGTATATGTTTATTGCAAAACGTATTTCTTTCAGTTTGAAAACGTTTTCGTATGAAGCTTCATCCCCGTTTCTATAGCCGAATTTGATTTTGTAGTATTTGTTATTTGGAAATGGTCTACATATTATGGAGTATTCTATTTATCTAGGTATCTACTAACTGGTTATGAGAGAAAGAACAAAGAAAATGTGCGCACGCACATCCTCTCTTGCCCCTAAAGTAATATACAAAACAGAACTGTCTCTTTCTATCTTCATTTACTTATATCTCCATCTCACCTTCCGTTCGCGTCGTCCGATCACACTTTTCGTAACGCCCTCGTCACGCGTTCACCAGCCTACTCCCCAAGCGCGTAGAGAAGTATAACTTCAAACAAACAAAACCAGAGAAGTTTCAATTGAACAGGACCTAAAAATAGCCTATGGGCGGCAATTTCCAAAGCCAGTGTTGAACTATAGATAACAATATCTCATGGAGGTGGTCTGCGTGTGAGACACGCACTTGTTATCGACGTGTTCTCTGCGACCCGTGCACTCTGTTTAGACATGGGGTTTTATTGTTGTTGTGTTATTAGCTGCGGGTAAGGATGCCTGAATAGGGTCCAAATATTTTACACTAGCTTTTGCCCGCGACTTCGTCCGCGTGGATTAATAGTTCTCGTTCCCGGGGGATTTCCGGGATGAAAACTATCCTATGTCCTTTCTCGGGTCCCAGACTATATCTGTACCAAATTTTATTGAAATCGGTTCAGTGGTTTAGGCGTGAAGAAGAGACAGACAGACAAAGTAACTTTCGCATTTATAATATTAGTAAGGATTTCAATATATTAGCGAAGTTGACTGTGAAATCTTTGGTTATTACGATTTTCTTAAAGACAAATTACAACAGTAACAATGAATTTTGAAGTGTATGGATAATTTTTTTTTATGTAGTAATCATATTACGGCATTGCGAAAAGGGATAGCGCTATCAGTCATGTTTAGATTTGTCTGTCTCTCAAGTACTGAAAAAAAAAAATAACGATTTTATGAACACTTCATAACACACTTCATGACAAAAGTAATAATTTTGTTTAAAAAAAAGTCTTAGTAGTGCTGCGTAGCGATTATCGCCAGACGATAGTATTTCGTACGTCATTGTAAAAAAAAATACAAATTCGACCTCTATTTGGCAGTCATTACGCAAAGGTCGATATTACATAAATAACTGACCATTTAACGATGTGTCGGTGAAAAAAAAAACATAATGTTTACACAACAATGATAACCTAAGCACATAGCAACGGCAGCTACATTATATGAACCGTGAATTATATGCATTTCAAATAAAATCAGATGTCAGAAAAATTATAATATATTTGATCAATATGAATAAGTTATAGTAGAATTGGTTTTCTAATTTGGAGAGTTCACTGAGTGTATTGTGTAAAAATCACTTTTGACGAGGTGAACCTGCTGAGGTAGACTTTCAATCCTTAGCCACCTCATCACGAGTTCTCTTCAGCTAAATTTATCGTTAGAGATTTTTACAGCGTCAAATATACATAGCAGCAAATAGAACTGATGTAGCTTAAAGGAGTAAAAAAATCTACTACATACAAAAAGGTACTGAGGCAGACTAACTAATGCCTTAGGCTTTCTCTACCAGACAACTAAAAGTGGTGAAGAGATAACACACAAGTGCATAGTTTAGTAAAAAAAAAATAAAAAAATATACACTTACAAAAGTACAATAATAGCAAAAATACACATACTTGATTATACGATACATTATGTAATATATACCTACATAATGATAATGTTCGATTCACGAGCCGGTGAAGGTGTGTCTGAATGTCGAATGGTTTAGAATCTACAGCGAGACCTAAACTAGTAATACCTGTACTGTTGCTAACTGTTGCTCTATAGACTGTCCGCACGCTAAAACGATGTGACGTATTGTACAGATAGTCAAATCGATTGCATAAAGCTTGTCTTGTTAGATTGTGATGGAAGAGATGTGCATCGCTTTGAATGTAGGGTGAAAAAGGGGGACGGGTAGGGTGTAGGGTCTCCAATTTTGCTGTTTTTCTCTCGTTTAATAATTTGCACCTGTCATGTTATGTCTTCACCATCTTTGGTTGACTGGTAGAGGATGCCTAAGAAATTAAGTCCGCCTTTGTACTTTTTGTAGTATAAAGTTTAAATAAATAAAAGGAATGCAAATGACACATATTCTAGGTTTGCTGGATTTGTTGATTTTTTCCGGATTTGACACTTGAGTAAAGTCTTTAGGGATTTTAATTCCAGTCCTAACAATACCAAAAGTTCAATTACACAACAAAACTTGAAAATGAATATATTACCACAGCGTTGGCATCTTTTTTAATATTTGTTTTTGCTTGTATAGTAGCATTCGTAAAAACAACAGTACATAGAAATGCCCTAATGCATATTTAAACGTTATTACAATAAACTCAGTCGCGTTCAAGCCCTACTGCTCAGTAATCGGCTGGAGGTCTTTATAGCTCCCGTGGTGACCGCGAGCTGTTATCGGGTCAAGAGTCGCCGGGTCAGTTCCGAGACCGTAGCTACTGTCAATATTATATTATTGATAGTACGCCCACTCATTAGTTGGCCGGTGTTTAGTACCGCTTCCAGTTACGAGTAGCGGGATTCGAATACTGAACATTCTTGGAATTTGCGTTTTCTTCAGAAACCGCAGCGTAATGAATAATGTAACTGAATTGTTACAGTAAACAGGCGTTTTCTGGGTATGTTTACTCCATCATCAATTTTGTCTCGGTCATCTCAGGGCTAGACTAGACAGAGGAGCAAAGTCCTAAAAAAAAAATATGAGTGTGCTTTAGACCACACGACTGTAATAAAACTTCTTTAGCTCCATCTAGTAACTGGCTATGATAGGAAAAGAGAAAGAAAATGTGCGCGCGCGTCTCTTTCTCTTACCCCTGTAGCAATATACGAAACGTAACTCTCTCTCTTTCTACCTTCACTAACTTATCTATATATCTCCCTCTCATCTTCCGTTCGCCTCGCCCGATCACACGTTTCGTAACGCATTCACCAGCTTACTCCCCAAGTCAAGCTTGCGTAAAGAAGTTTTATCTAAAAAATATACTGTTTTGTTATGTATTGCGGATTTTTGAAAGTTGCGGGACAGTACCCGCATGTAATTCATGTATTAAATCTTATATACTTATGGGTTTGCGGATATTTATTGATTTAAATTACACAAAACTTATAAATAATAATTGAACTACAATTGTATGATGACTTGTTTTTAGGAAACTATGATTTCTATAAAATGATCTCTGTTCTCGTATCTCACGTGGCGTATCTGGCAAGTTGCAGAACAAGCAGGCGTACTTCCCGATCTTCGGCGAGCAGCACCCGCGGCCGGCGCGCTCGCGGCCCAAGGACGCGCTCGGCACCGTGCGCGCCTGCGCCGCCTGCCACCAGCACCTGCTGCAGCAGTGGAACGCCTACCAGGTACGTGCATACTCACCTAAAAGACATCTAGTGGAGTTTCGTTTTTTGGAGGGTTTCCCTGTCGGTTTCGTGTAAAACTAAAAGTTGTACATGGATAGTCATCCATCTACGTCAATTATTTTATATTAAATCTATCTGGTTTACAGCACACAATCGATATTATTGTGATACTAGATAGTAAATTGTTTTACCAATTTTAACCTTAGCTAAGCAGAAGGAGGAATGTAAAAAAAAAACTTTAAAAAATATCCTTTAGTGCTACTCCGGTATCCTATACCGGATTAGCTCGCGTTCATTTTTAACCCCCGACGCAAAAAGAGGGGTGTTATAGGTTTGACGTGTCTGTCTGTCTGGCTGTGGCATCATAGCTGCCGAACGGATGAGGCGATTTCAATTTAGTTTTTTTTTTTGTATTAAAGGTGACCTATGTGCGAGTGTTCTTAGACATGTTTGATGAAAATCGGTTGAGCCGTTTAAAAGTTGTGGGGGTGAAAGTAAGGAAGAAAAACCGAATGTCTGTAAATATACTCGAGTGGGGTCTCAACTAGGGTTACCAGATGAAAAAATCAAAAGTCCGGAGAAAAGGCCTGATTTTCATTGAAAAATCCTGAGATCCTTTACATTATCAAAATGTTCTCTCGAATGTACTTAGTTTAACAATTTAATAAAGTCGTAATACTATCGTTTTATACATTGTGGATCTTACTTAAAAATGTATCATCACATATTAAATATGATAAAACTGATTAAGTACCTACCTACTTGGATAAATAAGTACTGATTTTAATTGTGCAATTATTACCAAAGGAAGATTATTTTAAGTTTGTTTAATTTTTTATCAAAGAGATCTTTAAAATGTAAGCTGTATTTTATTAAGAATTCAAAAAATCCTGAGATTTCATGAGATTTGCAAAATCCGGCCGCAATCCTGAGAAGAGTCCAAAAATCCTGAAATCTCAGGACAAATCCTGAGATATGGTAACCCTAGTCTCAACCTTACAAAATCGACATTATAATAAGTAGGTACCTATAAAAAGTATAAAATAAAAAATTAAATAAAAAATTTAAAAAACCCCCAACACAAAAACCTAAGTTCCCTTTAAAAAGTAAAAAAATAACAAAAAAAAATACGTAACGTTGGGGGACCGATGTTGCATTTAGGATACGATCGTCCCGAGCGGTCCCCCAACGTGACGTATTTTTTTTGTTATTTTTTTACTTTTTAAAGGGAACTTAGGTTTTTGTGTTGGGGGTTTTTATTCACGCGGAATCGAAATCGCAGAAAAACCTAGTCAGAAAATAAAACTAATAATCATTATAAAATCAACACAAAAAGGTCTTTATATCGTGTCCCAATGTAACACGTTCCGAACGCACTAAACAAACACATCACTTCACTGCATGTAGACACAGTTGCGCAAACGCACACATAGGGAACAATAGTATGTTACTGTGTGAGTGTGTCGTAGGTAATTGAAGAAAGTTCCTTAGGTTTACACGAGTGCTACAAGTATATTGTTGACACCTTTTTGTTGAGTGTTTGTTTTATCTTGTAATGCTAATAGTATGAGTTTCTACTCCATCTGCATTAAGATATTTTAAGAAGAATTACTTAGTTGAAATATCTCTAGTAGTGTAGCTATATGATAGAATTTTGTTTTAGAAGGAACACCGTCATATTTCCCCTTTTTTTTCTTTAATGAAGCTGCGTTTCTGTTTTCTGGAGGCCAATTCCAGTATTTTTAAACACGTTTGCATTCTAATCTGTCTCAACCTGTCAAAGATTAATGAAATAAGATAATTTAATACATTTCTGGCAAATTTTTGACATCATTTTTCGCAAAATGCTTCTAATTTACCAATTTTTTTTTGTCATTGATTGTTGCTGAGATGAAATTGTGACTAGATTTTAAACGTTTCTAATAATAGAATTGGTCTTCGAATTCCGACAAGATTTTGAATGTTTTTCTTTTTTTATCGGGAATAATCCTTGACTGATTCCCATACATCCCGGTAAAAATTACAGACCTTTAAGAATATTTAAATTTAGGCAACACCTTCGGTAGGCGCAGGTCACTAACTGGCTGTAGGCGGACACAACCACTTAACATGATTCCGTGACACCTAGGACCATCGCCATGTTTACCCAACAAATTAAAATCACCATCATCACGCTTTGAATGCGAATTTACGACTCAAATATATCAGATACACACACCACACCCCCTCCACACACAATTATGTACTAACAACCTCTAATTATTACCTACGTCACAAATTATAACCCTATCTCTTTCCAACGCCGCACATTAGAGCAAGACAGCACCACTCAAGCACCGACGTTGCGAGATAATCTCAGCTGCTATGTAAATATTGTTGAATGGGCTTGTCAATATATTATATTGGTATATTAATATAATTGTTTACACTGTAAATTTGTCGAGTTAAGTGCATTAGCTCGTGTTATGTAAGCGAAGTGTGAATTATATATAATTTTATTAAAAAAAGGGGGAGTGTCGGGGCGTGGGTAATGTATAAATTAAAGAGTTGTTAGACGCGTTTAGTATGATTTGTGGATGTTGTAAACTGGATTTTATATAGCCTTCGATTTGATTTCTATTTCTCACGATTTTTTATGAGATTAATTTGCAACTTTATCTCATATCGCGTGTTTTGGAAGCAGTTGTCACTGACCCAAAATTTAATATCAACTTCTACATCAAATCGTTTCTATTCTATTTTAGAGCCACTTTGAGTAAGTCTACTGAAAGTAGACTAAAAACTAGAGTAAATAGCGTCAGTAGTCTCTAACGCTATTTAATTTCACTGTAAAATAACATGCTGTCACTCTCACTTAAAGGTAAACAGTAGCAACAGAAATACTTTTAAGAACGTCTTACAATTAAGAATTGTATAAGTATTCAGAATTTGCATTCGTTTAAAAAAATAGCATCCTATTATCCTTCTGCAGCAAAGGGCTCCTCTTATACAGAGGCGGCACGAGCATCGATCACAACGCTTACTCAAGCCGGATTACCAGCTTCAAACTCACTTTAATTACACCCACCAACGTAATTAACGTATAATATTGACATTTAAAATAGAAACACAGATAGAACGTCAATAAAAAAATATATAATTACTTGAAAAGGTCATAAGGCCAGATCTAAAACGGAATATTATATAAAGAGTATGAATGTGTCACCCGGCCGACTGCTGATGTTCTTTATCATGCGCTCACACATGTACTTGTACTATTTGGTTATCGCTTTGGGGCAATGGTGAAGGTTTCTGTGAATCTCGATGATTCCAAATCGATGATGTTCTTTGAAGTTTGTGGTGTTTTTAAGAGGAGTTATATAAGAAAAGATAGTGGTCGGTTTGAAAAAAAAAACGACGGGTTGCACTCCGGGAGTGCTGGCAGAAGTGAAAACGCTAAAGACGTACACAAATATGACAACATATTTGTGTACGATAAATTCGTAAAAAAAAACACTTAGGAATTTTTGATCAGGTCACGTGTCCTGACGCGAGTTTAACATTTTTTACCCTTTCCAAAACAAGTGCTCAACGCCGCTTACGAATTTTCGATCAGGGTCACGTGTCCTGACGCGAGTTTAACATTTTTTACCCATTCCAAAAAAAGTGCACAACGCCGCTAAAGAAGTTTTCACTTCAAAAAATCATTGTATGCCAAACATTTAATATTTTTTAGTATTAGTAGAGCTCTAGCGAAGGAGCTCATCCGGGGAAGTACTACCACTATGACCCATTTCTGCCGCGAAGCAGCGTTGCTGTGTTCCGGTTTAATTACAGTCACATGAGACATTTCAACTTTGTCTCTGGGATGGCAACGCATTTGTAAGGCTTCTGGTATTGCAGATGTCTATAGGCAGTGACGTAGGCTTTGCTTGCCAATGCTAATGGTATAAAAGTATCTTTTTACGCCGGTTATAAACGTTCTCGTCCCGACGATCGTCGTGAATGCAATATAATAAATATGTATTATAGAATTACAACGTAATACTTTGGGTGAAGTCGCCTTGAAAATACATGCATGTTTCGCAATGATTATGCAGGCATTTGACGCACATAACACAATTAGGTGACGTTCAAAATTGCCTTTTAATGGTCATAACGAAATTAATTTGCCTTTGAAATTGATGGAAACGGTTCTCACTACAAGAAGTAGAATCTTTAGATGAAGTCGTTAAATTTATTAATATTTTAAAGACATTTTAGTTATCCTTAGTTCATAGTTCTTAGTTTTGAGGTTTTTACGGGGTCGGCAGCGCACGAATGATGCCTCTGGTGTTGCAAGTGTCCATAGGCAGCGGTGACCGCTTAACATCAGGCGGGCCGTTAGCTTGTTTGCCAACTACAGTGGTATAAAACAGAAAAAAAACTCAACTGTCTACTACCCGTGCGTATTCTAAATTGATTTTTGAATGACCTTTTTTAAAAACCAAGATCCAAAAAATATTGGTTGCAAAGGAATTTATCTCTGTTTCTAAATTCAAATATAAGTTGATTATCTTCTGTGTAATAGGAAGGATCGATCTTCTAGCTTATAAACACGCATCGACCTCTGGCACGGCGGTATCTTTATCAGTAGCACAACAGATAACCTCTATTACAATTTGTTTTTCCTCTATTCCTTGATGAGCGGTAGATATCGAGTATTTACATAAATATGACTATTGGATGTAAATACGGGGTGTAAAGCTTAGCTGTTAACTACGTTTACTGTCCATCAAACTCAGTAACACTCAGCAAACATTTTTGGTGGGAAACGACTTTCAACTTTGTTGTTTTTTTTTATTCAATATTGGTAAGTTCTTGACTCTAGTCTTAGTCAAAGGTGACATGGACAAAGTCTACGATGGAGGGAGCTTACCCAGAAGAATCCTGTTCACTCTAACTTTGAAGAGATTAAAGTTGAATGCGTTCGGAAATATGATTTTTATAAAATCACTGATTCGTAATGTAGCGCAGGCAGAAAACGGAGGTTTTCAATATTTAAAAACGGTTTTAATAAAAGTTGGTATAAAAGTATCTTCAATATCTACTTAACCTAAAGATAAACATGTATGGTATTTGGAAAAAAAAAATATATATATATATATACCATCACGCCTGTATTCCCCGAAGGGCTAGGCAGAGGTGTACCAATGTACACCCACAGTTCGCCGGTATATTTAGTTTTTTTGTTTAGTTTTTTGTTTTTCGGTTTGTTTAGTTTTTTTATTTTGGTCTTGGATAAAAAAAATTGCAATATTTATAAAAACAGGTAACTGCATCGTTAAGTGTCTTTTAACACCCGTTATATGTTTTTAAAGCAAGCATATAAAATCCCATCATCACGGTTTATGATGATGAGCAATAAATAATGAACCATGTGAAACCAAAATTATCTTTTTACCTGTTTTTGATTGGTACACCTCTGCCTAACCCTTCGGGGCTACAGGCGTGATGATGGTGCTGTTTTTGATAAATTCATTTAAGTATTTATATCACAAGCTCTTTATTTTCGATCGATTTAATACTAGATTATCGAAACTATTAGCATAAAATAATTTATTTATATTTGTACGACTATTGAGCTCATTTAAAATAAGCGTCTAAAACATAAATTATTTAAAAATGAATTATTAAAACAATTCTATGAATATATGCGTCTATAAAAAACAGGTTCGATTGATTGACCGTCGATCTCTGAGATCATTTAATTAAGAGTCTATGCAACCTCAGCACAAATTCGAATTTCGCCCCCACTTCACCGCGCCGCCTAACTCTTTATCTCGATCGCATACTTCTGCTTTCAATGTGTCCTGTGTGCAAAATGACACAGCCCTCCCGTATGGAAGCCGAAGCAGGAGTGAGCGCGGGGGCGCGCGGCAGGGAAAATGACCGATATTATAGGTTATTTATATTACGGCGAAAAAAACAGGAAATTCAAAAAAATAAATAATATAAGACCTGCTTTATAGTTAGTTCAGTTAGTATAAAAAGTTTCATGTTCTAGTTTGAATTATTTAATGATTGCCAGCGGTTTATTGTTCAGTTTAGAGGTAACTTTGGGATTTTTTTCTATCGAGAAAATTTTATGGAATTGTGTTTTCGCCAAATATAAGACTTAACATTAATCCTCAACTTTAGAATATATTTACGTCAAAATTAATGCTGCAGTATTTTCGGCGTATCGGAGGATTCTGCTAAGCCATTTGAGGTAGTATAGGCTCTTAAGCAATGAATAATTCATTAAATTGCGTCGTAAAATGTAATGATTTGCATCTGAATATACCAACTGTTAATATCGATGTTATTTGAGGACTAAGACATACTGAATAATCGTATTTCCCTCAAGATAGAATTAGAACGAAGGTTAAGGCTGATTTTAATGTCTAACTTGTCATTAAATCTTAATATCGTGACCTCGTGTCATTGAAAAAAATAATCTGAATTTATTTTTTAGTCTACATTAATATGCTTAAAACCTGATTATAAAATCACTTTAAAGATTCAACATGTTGCTTAATCTTTGAATAATTAATAGTGTTTGTAAATTAATTAAATGATAATTTAATTTTTGGACATTTATTCAATTAGCCACAAGATCTACAAGGTCTGATAAACAAGTCATATTTTCTTTTTCAGCTTAATAATTTAAACAAACATCCTCCAAAGACCAAACCGCATCCTCTACCACACAAGTTAGACTTAGTTACGCTTAGTTTACCGACTTTCTCGAGCACGTCATCTGTGTAAACTCCAGTATCGTAATGTTTGAACATACAATCATTGAGTGCGGCTACCGGTTGACCTACAAACGATAACACCGCCGCCGCGCCAGTCGCGTGCGACGCGTACCCACGAGCGTACGTATGCCCACCGTGTCCTCTACGCACAATTTCCACTTCGGAACTCCGAGCTGATAATAACCCTTGTCAGTGGCAAGACCCAAAACTATCGATGATAACATATCGTTTGATAAGTCATTTTGTGTTCTCATGTGTGTTATAGTGGCTGTGTTATGTGAATTTAGTGATATATATCGTAATAAAACAGTGTTCATGTGATATTTAGTGCATTTGCAATGTTGGTGAGAATGTGTGGGAACGAGGATAGGGCTCCAGTGAATTGCAAGGTAATGCGACAGACGCAGCGTTGTTATACAAGCTAGCTATGCGACCAACGTTTTATTTGGACAGATGCGTTGTAAGGCAATAAACACTTCTGTTACTTTGTGTGAAATCGTAGGCTTTTCCTCTCGATGTTTTCCTTCACCGATGTCAGTGATGTCCAAGATAAACTTATAAAGCACATAATCGGAAATAGAAAAAGTCACATTGTACTTGCCGTGTCTGGACTTGTGATTAATATAAGTCTGAAATCGCCAATCCGCCTTGAACAAGCGTGGTGATCAATGCTAGTGCCTTCTCTGTATGAGCAGAGAGGCTTTTACCCTGCAATGGGACAATAGAAGGCTGGTATTATGTCAGCTTTTGGCAGGATAAGTAGGCTACAGTCTGCCTGCTTTGAAACAGTTGACAATCCAACGTATTGCGTCGAGAGCTCATTCGTAGCGCTCTCGCCAAAAATGAGCATGTGTGTATCAATGTGATAACATGCAAGACATGGGTGGTTGTTTGGAAGACTATCTGTCTCTCTCCCTCTCTCTATCAAGTTAAATTCATAAACACAGTCTGTTTGGGTTTAAATCGACTATGACATTAGCGTTTGAGAAAAACATCGTACAAGTCGAGGCAGATCAGTTGGTTCAGTAATCGGACAGTACTTTTACATCATTATCAGTACACGTACACACAGAGATTATAGCGTGAACTTTAGTCCGAAGTTATAAGGTCGTGATTACATACAACTAGTATTAAATCATAAATCCCTATTAAAATACAGCAATACTGCAATACTGCAATTGAAGAAAGTTGGTGATTGAACATGATCGGAAAGTGCATTCTTCATTTATTTATAGGTACTTAACTAGCTTTTGACTGCTATTTCGTCCGCGTGAATGTCTGTTGTCCCGGACGCAGAGAGAATCAGTCATAAAAAAGTGGCCTATGGCCTATCTTGGAGATCAAGTGTATACCATAACAAAATCGGTGTCTTTCTTTACCGATGTAATATTCAAGATAAAATAAATTTTGTGGGTGTGTGCTGCATGAAAGTTATCTTTGTCCTTCATCTTCAGTTACTGATGTTCAAGATAAACTTAGCAGATGCAATATCGTACTTCACATACATCATTGGAAAAACAATTTTACTTACGACCACAAATCTTTCATATCTTATATTATTTATCATAATTATACCCGTAGTACTGTCCCTCTGCTGGTCAAAGGCCTCCCTTCATTCTTTCTATCAGTTCCGACTTAGCGCCATTTCTCGCCAATTTTCAAGGAAACCAAGCAAGTCGTCCGCCTTCTCCTTCGTGGTATACCGCATCCCCGTTTCGCCATTTCGAAGCACCAGTCTTAAGTTCTACGAGCCCATAATGTCGTTGAATATGCGGCAGACATGTCCAACCCAGTATCTTATATTACAAAAAGCAAAGGGTCACTTACTGACTAAACACAAAATCTCGAAAACTACTGGACCTAAGAAGCTAAAAGGCAGGTTGGTAGTTTAAATGTTTATAAGAGAGAGAGAGAATTAGAGAAGATATAAGCTAAGAACGGTCCTTGTCTTCTACGTAGACAAAGTAGCGGACGAAAGCCAGTTACTGATAAAACCACTTTGACCAGTACCCGCCATTGCCACATATCGTCTACAATGAATATGTTGATGCTTGTAGCTTATTAATAAACATTATCATAATGAACCGCGGCCATGTACCCGCTATATACTATCATAGGAATTAATCGCTATTTGAATTTCATAATCACAGCATTAAGTTTTTATCTCGACCATGCATCGCAATCGGAGAGATGCTATCGACGCTATCAGAGATAAGTGAATGAAATACTATACTTGATGCCATATCTGGTGTTTATGGATGTAGGTACTTAAATACTTGTTTTGGTACTTGGGGGCTTGTTAATAAACAACTCTAATTTAAGAGCTTTTGAGTATAATTTTCATTGCTTAAGAGGTGCTTACGAAAATTCCGATTACTGACTTCGCCCCTTACTGCTAGCTTTTACGTCATTCCTTCTTATTTGCTGGTATTTTGTTTAGATCTTTCTGATAAGATTAATTGAGTCATTGACCCAAGTTGCCATCGATAAAACGCCTCGTGGCCACGCCCCGCCGTCACCTTCAAAATTGTAATGACGTTCAAAGTTCACATGTTGATAGTCTTGTTGGGATTCCCAGTGTTTTTGATCTTAATCTAAGTTTTGTCTCAATTTATACTGCATCCTGAGTTGCGCCAAGATTAGGTACCGGTTATTTCTGCTGGTACATTTGGTACAATAACTTCTTAGTTGTCCAGCGATACTCATTATTAAAAAAGAAACATTTTATTTATTTTGTTTTGTATGCGAGTTTTTCCGCAAAACTTTTGTTACGGATTTTACCCAGGGATAACGTAGTTTTCAATTACCGAATTGGACCAGCTCTTCTGGTGATTGACGACATTCCGGTAAATCACAAAATATGAGGAGAAGAGGGAGCTGTGTTAAATATCACATGTATATTTTCGCTCAAAAATGTTCGAGAATAACCTTGCTGTGTCGTGCCGTTGACATGGGACGTCTTTGCGAAATAGTATGCCCTTTACTACTTTCAAATTTGATTAACCACTTTAGGTCTGTTTTACTATTAAAATAAACGTTATGTTAGATAGATTAGGGGCGGGTAATAAAGCTTAAAACCTCTCCACATAATTATTACTAGAGGTCTTCTTCTCAGCGTATCGATAGCAAAAATAGATATTAAATCATATTATTTGGTCAGTAGACTGCTTGGCTCTTGGAAGGGTACTAGAGGTATGAAGAATGTAAAAAGTGTCCGACAAACCCCACATCATTAACACACGACCCCTAACCAGTAGCAACCAGCTAGCTCGTTATCTTATCACAATAAACACGGCAGCTCTCTCGAGTATTTGTGCCGTGCTCATATTGCGCCGGGTCACGGATGTCTGCCGTGTGTGTACACTGCCATTAGCGACCACGCTGGCTAATTTGTTCACTTTCATCGGCACAGTCGTGCTTAGACGTCTGCTGTTGC
Organism: Caradrina clavipalpis; assembly: GCA_932526535.1. NCBI lineage: Eukaryota > Metazoa > Arthropoda > Insecta > Lepidoptera > Noctuidae > Caradrina > Caradrina clavipalpis. The sequence continues at coordinate 12,549,688 of OW052109.1, read as the reverse complement.
AATTGTTACGTGTGTCTTGAGTTTTTGGATGGAGAACTGCATTTTGGAATGTGAAAAAATTGGCGTGTTTAGAATCTACTTCAAAGATATTAGGCGTCTCTTACACTACTTGTCTTATAGAGGAGTGGGTCTATTCTTTAAAAATCGGATTGATAGCATGAGGTGAGTTGTTAATCCCTAGCATGAGGTAGGATGCGAACTCACCTCATCTAAATTAACATAGGGAGATATTTACAGAATAGTACTGCAGGTTTAAGTGTAAGCAGAAAAAAAGATATGGCTGAATTTGTGCCTTTAGTAGTGTATACGTAAAGCCTCTCCGCCCACGACCAAGTTCGTAGAACCGATTGTCGTGCTCTTCAATAGATCCATAGTTTTGTGGGAACAAGTTTTTGTACGACGTGTGCGTTGTTATATTAGAATGAATGTTTCATTCTTTCTGGCAAAAAAATCGGTCTACGATTGTCTGATGTGTGCGGGGACAGCAGTTTCGTATTGGTTCGGTATAATAAAATATCCACCTTAAACAAAAACCTTGTATACTCATTTTTCTTAATGCGTCATCTTCATTAAATATTCTTTACATATTCTTTGACAATATTTATTTTATTAACTCGAGTAAAACTAATTTTTGACTAAATATTGAGTACAAAATATTTGATACAGTTGTCATGTGATGTCTTCCTGTTTATTCAGATGGAAACACCATATTTTTAATGACGCACGGAACGGTATGGGTACACAGAACGTTTTTGGTATTATGTTCAAATAGATAGTTCTTTTTTCTTTTTTACCAAATACAATTTTAACAACAGATCTTTGAGGTGGTTTGAGTTGAAAACGGTTTTCAGTTGTAGAGTGGGTCTCCTTTGAATTGATCTTTTTATCATACACAAGCTTCTGCCCGCGAATTCGTCCGTTTGGAAGTCAAGTATAGCATTAAACATTACCTATAACACTCGGCAATTGTGTAGGTTTCTATTAGTTAACTACCTTTTATAAAAGAGCAATTTTACCTTTTAATAATATTAAATATAGAAAACTATGATGCATTTCTGTATGTTTTTAATTATATCAGAGTCAGACTTCATGACTAATTCGCTGGTAAGAAGGTTGAACAAAATAATAACAAACAGTCACAAATGTTAGTATTAGATGAAGGAAATAAAAACATTAAAGAATTCCCCAAAGAATCAGTGGGGAATTCCTCAATTTTTTTTTCTGAAAATATTAAAATTAACTACAAAGTAAAACAAAGGATCCACCACTTCTCAGAAACCTGAATAATGTGTATCTAAAAAGGGTTGAGTCACGAGACTTAAAGTATTTATTGTTGATTTAAACAATAAATTATTATTAAAAGAGATTACAAGATAATGTGTGGCTTTAAATATCATGTTTATGTCCAATTCCATGTTTTTGTCCAATTCCATGTTTTTTCACAAAACCTTTGCAGGAGAAATTACAGTTCATATTTACGTGATTATCAATACAATCAATACAATCGTCTAATGCAATCGAGTTTATAAAATTCCTTTAAATATTACACGCCTCCCTCTTCCACGCACATCTGGCCCTGCTATTGTAGGCCAGTGTTTTCGGTAGGAGTGAAGTTCGTCCCTCCATCTACGTCTTAGTGTATCGCGATGTCGCTTATCATTGAATGGGAACTGACCAGTAGTTCTTTTAGCTCACCGTTCACCTGAATTGCGGCAAACATGACTAGCCCAATTTCTTTTTCAATGTCATTTCTTTCACTTGTACCTTTTTGTAACCTGGCAATATGTGAAAACATAACGGGTCAATCGTTTGTCTGGTTTAGAGTAGGGTAAAGGCTTCTTGAATAGTAAGCTTCAACAAGCTTGACTATGTGAATAGCGTCTACAAAGCGATTTACTAGAGCAAGAGCAGTTTTCCTTTTCAGAGTAAAGTACTGAGCGGTTCCAGTGCCTTCCAGCCGTGATAGCAGCCAGTATAAATAAATCCAATTCCACTTAAGCCCGGCGCAGCTTTCTGAATAACATCCTTTATCTCAGATTAATGAAAAATTATATAATAAGTACCAAGTCGTTTTCATAATAAAAATTTCATATAACCCTTGAACCTACCTTTGAGACAAACATGAGCTTTGAGCTCAAGTCTGAAGTAATTAAAAACAAGACATAATGCAGAAGTTGCGTCGGTCGCTGATACAACAATGTCTGATAAAAACTTTTTTACAAAAAAAGACAACCGCCTTCAAAAACTAAAAAGAGAAAAATAACTTTAGCTTTGGAAGTCGGCGGCTTTGGTTCTGTTTGTTGTTTTGTATTGCCGCCGACTTCCAAAGCTAAAGTTATTTTTCTCTTTTTAGTTTTTGAAGGCGGTTGTCTTTTTTTGTAAAAAAGTTTTTTATTTATCGCTTTTTAGTATCAATTTTTTTATCCAAATCCATGAAGGAACTGTCATGTCATTTAAATTAACATGACACCGGTAAAAAAAGTCATAAGAAAGCAGAATACGCGATTTCGTTTACTTAGATGAGAAATTTTCAAATATTACTGTAAGTATACATCTGTGTAACTCTTTCGAGTGTACAGGCGCGATGTTATGTTGTATAATTGCGTAAACAATGAATATTTATGCGATAGCAGCAATCGCGGTTGATTTGCTGTAATTTTTTGAAGAGTTCCGTTGTCTGCCTCCGGAACCCATCATCAGATCTATATGAAATTTAAATGGGAACATTTGGGAAGTTTACCCTTTCCAACAAAAAAAGAATAATCAAAATCGGTTCATAAACGACGAAGTTATCCGCGAACAAACATAATATAATAAAAAGTCCCTATCTCAAAAACTACTACCTTTAAGAAGTATTGTAGCATCATCATCAGGACAGCAGCATCAGATGTTGACGCCCTGAAGCATATACCTGAGTAAGACATGATTACGTAACAAAAACACCATACGAGCATACAATTTTCGGTGGTTGCCCTCGATTTCTCCTGGATTCCATCATCAGATCCTGGACTGGTGAAAATGGGACCACCTCAGAAGTGTACTCTATCCAACAAAAAAAAAATTTTTGAAATCCGTCTATAATTGACGAAGATATCGGTGAACATACATAAAAAAAAAAAAAAAAAAAAAAAAATATACATACAGACGAATTGAGAACCTCCTCCTTTTTTGAAGTCGGTTAAAAAACTAATATACGAGGATTTTAAAGATAACGTGAATGCTCAAAGATAACGTAATTGACTAAATTAAATTGTTTTTGTCAATTACCATATCCATACGTGTTGTGAATGTGAAATAAAATTTCCCACCCCCTTTCTTGAATGTCGTTGACGACGGCTTAGATAATACAAAATTTATAATTAATTAGTTTGTTAATTACGTTTGATGTGATGAATAGATTGTGTTAATGACGATGTGGTTAGAAATGGGTGTGCAAGTTCAGCTGGTAGTTGTTCGTTCATAAATAAATTGGGAAAGAGTTTTCCACGCAGTAGGTACTTAAAGGTACGACGCGACGTAGCCGAGGACGGATGCGTACCACGAGAGCTGGTTTAAAGTAGCATAGAAAAAAAATTTTGGAAGGACTTGGGAGAGGCTAGTAAGAAAGGAAAAGTATAGGAGATTGATTTTTTACAAATCAAGTTCAATATACCAATATTGGATCTTGGAATTACAGCTTAGCTAAACAACAACGATTGGCTAAACTTTCACGACAGTATTATGGATTTTTATCATATTGTAAAACAGACACGAAAGATGAATTGGACACTTATTATGTCTGTCTGTAAATGTTACACCGGATAGCAAAGGGCTCTTCTTGACCAAAGAACGGACAAACATTTTAGGATCCTGAATAAACTATTTGTGAACCTTTTATATCACTCAACTTGTCGCTGTTTGTTGAAAAACCTGATCGTCCTACTACTATTATAAAGGCGAAAGTTTGTATGTATGGATGTATGGATGTTTGTTACTCTTTCACGCTTAAACGGCTGAATGGATCTGGATGAAATTTGGCACAAAGATAGATTATAGTCTGGAATAACACATAGGCTACTTTTTATCCCGGGAAAATGTACGGTACCCGTAGGATAACACATCAACTGTGACGCGGACGAAGTCGCGGGCAGAAGCTAGTTAGTAATAAATGTAATACCCATGTAGTATTGTAAATTATGGTAAAACAGCAATAAAGGCTTATTTTATTTATTTATTTTATTTCCTTCAAGAAGTCACATGGCTAGGCTTGTGGTGGTGTGAAACGTGACGGGTAACAGGTTGATAATAATATCAATGTCTTAGCACTGACTTAGTTAAAGTCGAAACTTATCTAATTTATCATACTCAAGATAAAGATTATAAAAAGAAAGAAAATCCCCGTAAGTGTTTAATGCCTAAGCATGTAAGAAAAGTAATTGGCCAGATAGCATCATAAATAGTAATCAACATGTAACCTTATCATGGAGAGCTTAAAAAGATCTAGTGTGAATGTAGGAACACGCATGTTCTGATTGGTCAGTTTAGTCCTATGTATTGCCTGCGGGTTGTTCGAAAGAGATACCGCGCCCCCGGAATGCAAAGGGCACATGAAGGAACATAGACGGGTTTTAGTCAGTAAAAGTCTGACACTCCCTCCCGCCCCGCCCAGGGCGGGGGAAGTTATTTGATGATTTCCCGTCTATAAAAAAAAAAAAAGTCCTATGTATTGTGGCTTTTGAAAGTGTGAGAGTATTTAGGAACAGCTTTCGATGTTTAAAATAGTTGGTCTACAATAGGACATACTCTATCTATCAAGTCTTTCACTTAGTTTTATCGATCAGTAGTTGCAACTTCATTCAATGTAACTTATCTTCCATACGTTGCTACTGCAAAATTCATTGAGTCTTCTTTTAATTCATTAAAAAAAGTTGAATGTGCTCCCTAATCTATGCGCGTGTTTTTACTTGGCGATAAAGCATCAGTTTTATTTCACTGTTACGTATTATATTTTATCTTCACACTTATAGTTTATCGAAGAAAATCGGCTTATGCGATTACATATCTCTTTAATGCCGAAATGCACGCACGCTTTTAGTAATAAATGTTAAGATTGTATCAACATAAACGATAATCCGTATCGGAAAGATCTCTTTCTTATCTTTCTTTGTTATACGTGAGTTTTTATGTAATTTCCCTTCATTTCTCCGTCCCCTCCCCTCCCGACACCTGGTTTCTGAAAGTTGTTTTGATTTGATAAGTTATTCTATCGCTGTGATTAAGTCTGCTAATCATGACTGATCATCAGGTTTCATTCTTTCTGGAAGTCTCCAGAAAGTTCATTGGAAACAAAATCAATATGACAGGCAGTCGTCTGTCATATGTATGCCTTTTGTTTCTAATGTCATTCATCTCCAGGGTTTCTTTTTCGAGTCTATTGTAGATAAAATCCAGAAGTAAGATGATGCAGGTAAATATATATGATAGTAGTAATGGCGTAGATAAAATTCTGGTCCGAATTGGAAATAACCACCTCTATGTGTAGTAAGAATTCTATTTGATAATCCTTTCTTATGTGTAAGTGGTTTTAATCAAGAATTAATATTTTGTACATTGGAACCTAAATATACGTCATCTTTTTTATTAGCAGTGTTATTTTTATCTCTACGTATATATCTCTAAATATTATATCGACACTTAAGATAAACTGACACATGATTACTATCAGCTGTTATCAGACCATCATTTTAGGCGTTATCTTTCTCATGACTTACGTTAACCTGTAGTGGCACGTTTGTATATTTTTTTATTGTTTTATATGTGTTCGTAATTTATTTGAATATCTGTATATTTAATTTTGTCTTTTATTGATAGCACTTAAATATTTACTAGGACATCGTAATATGGTAATCAAGTCGGTAATAAAAATAGAGAATGTTGAATCACGTAGCTTACAATGATATCCATTGAAGGAATATAGGCGGACCATAATGATCTAAAGGATTGAAGCAGAAATAGATTCATCTACAGCATCTGTTATCATTGAAATCAAATATGTATAGCAAGTACAACCCAACACTGTAACTCCAATAGCATATAATTTTATCATCAACGCAGCACAAATTAATAAAGAAAACAAAACTATTAAACATGCAATGTATAATAATAAAAAGCTTGAATTATCAGCAGCACCTATATGAACTGGCGACCTTTTAGGAGCAGTGCACTCTGAAAAAGTGTTGACACTAGATAACGCACTGACCCGTCGTAATACTGACACTTATTGTGCTACTGTAATAGAAATTATCGACGCTTCGACTATTATGCTCACAGGGAGCGATATCACGTGAGTCACTTGCTAAAATTAACAAGTTTATTGTTTTGTAAGTTAAATGCTTTAAGATTTTACAGTTCAAGAAAATGGTGACAAAACGTTTGTTTTAGCTTTTAATTAAGATACAGCTATGTGTTTATATGTCATTGTAGCAAAGGCGACTACTGAGCGTGGGCTCTTGAGTTCGATTCCCCAGGTCAGGAAAAGTTTTGTTGGGTTTTCAATTGTAGTACCTAGTAGTTTGGAAATTGGTGGGATGACACCCTTTTGCTTCGGTGCGCAATAGTTCCCATTGGTTCTGAGTCTGATCTCTTCCCGGTTTTGTCGGATTGTCGTTCTTTCGGACAAAGAAAGAGAGCGAAGAGGAGTGCACCTGCATTTTCGTGCATATCTGTACAGTATAATGTCTCCTGCGTACTTTGTTAGTCTCCATTGAAGTGACCTGCAACATCACCTTGGCATACAGTTCACTTAACATGTAAAAGTATTTTCTTATTCAAATTAAGATCTATCACGCGCTTGGTAATAGACTCTTGAACTTCATCATCTATTATTGCATAATTATGTAACGAAGGTTTAAAAATAAATTCCTGTTTATATTGTCCTATCAGTTTATTTACAAATCTTTCTCAAATTATTCCTAACTCAACAGCCGATAATTCGGTCGAACGATAACATTTGTTTATATGATTTTAATGTGGCCTGTGACCCGACCTCGATGATCAGAGGGCAGATCGACCGTCGGGCGATAGCCTCTACAATATTGTGCCTATTGTTGTAAAATGGTCAGATATGGACAAACTGTAGGTAATGTTACAAGTATGGTTTTTAATGATGTGCATCATTAGAAAAATTATCATTAATGATGATCATTAAACAATATCGAAATATCTTTTCTTGTATAAATATAAATTGTTGAGTTTAAGCCGCAGTCAAAAAAAAAATGTACTAGGTAGATTCAACGAAGGCTTCTGACGAAGTAAGCTATAGGCATCAGTGATGTTTTAAAACGATCTGGTATGACGCATGGCAGCTATTTTAATCTTCGTTTAATTTAGAGAATGACGTCAAAAAGGGTTAATATCATAAATATATTTTGTTTTGTTCTAAATAGCAACTGAGGCGTGCCACAGGGCGCTATACTACGACCTCCATTGCTTAAATTGTATTAGCGGTTCTTATCAATAGCATTAAAATAACGCCGTTTATCTTAAAACCTAATTATACATGTGTAATAGTAAACATAGATAATAATATTATATTTCTCTTAAAATTATTAAGTAGTATCTACTGATAGAGCCGGCGATAAACATGGATCGAGTTATAATTGCTGTGCCAACGTTATCAGTAATTTCATTTACTAAACGATTTGATTTTGATAAAAGTCGATTCACACCTTTTTATCCAGTTTTTTCGCGCCGTCATCGTTATTTGTATTATGTGTTATCATTCCAACAAATTTTCTTTCATACTTTATCACTTTATATGATTATATTTATCGTATTTATTTTTTAATTTATTGCGTCACTTCCCAGCTGCTAATCTTCACGTGATGATGTGACGTGTTGTTCTCTAGTTTTAAGCAAATTCTAAAAGAACGAGGCATTATTTATGCAAGTTATTTGAACAGTTCAAAATGAAATATTGACTTAATATTAAGTATGATTTAATCATACTTGTCTTAGTCAAAATAATGTAGTTTGAGTAATGTCGATGTCCGGGAGTAGTAAATGTAAATGGAGTTCCCATACACATTTAAGTCAAAGAATTCATGATGATATTGCCTGGTAATTATCCTCGCCATTTTTTTGACATTTAAATCAAAGACGCTTTTCGAAATTTCTTCTTTCTGAGTATATTTAAGGGATTTTTTTCTTGTTATTTTTTTACTTTTTATAAGGGATTTTTTATCTTTACCTTTTGAGAGGAACAAAAAAATACGTTTGCACGACTGATCTTTTTTGTGAATTCTCAGCACACAGTGAATAGGCCAGACCAGGATGTGTTAATCTTATCTGTGTGTACCAGGCTTTGCCCGCGAATTCGTTACCGTGCTCCGTTTTTCTTAAATAAAAGTAACCTATGCTAACTGTCTCTACAAGAGATCACGTTGACGTGTTGCTTCGTTGCTACGTGAAACGTGTATCAACCCACATTTACGTTTCATTGATAGAATTGTGGAAGACTTTTAGCGGCAGCATTCATTCTTCTTAACACGATGATATTTTCATTTGCTTACTAGTCTGTGTAGCGTATCGTAGTAGTGACCCGGCGCGGTCGGTCTGTGCTGATAACCTTAGACGAGTGCGTGACGATATGCACGTGGTTCTAGGACGGAATAAGTGTCGATGGAAGGTTCTAGAGCTTTGCTAATATTGACACTAATTAACCACAAGGCGAGTCATCGAGACCACCTGATGCTGCAAATTCTAATATTTAATTGTTCAGTCAAACTGATGCATCTATGTATCTATACATTGTGTTCCTGTATTAGATACAAGTTAATTATTGTACATATGACTCATTATGTAAAATGTAAATAAAGTCATAAGTGAGTGTAGGGCAGAAAGCCTACACAAACGTGACAGAGATATCATGTATTTTATATGACGTGTCTGACTTATGACCTGTAACCCAAGGGTGGGATCTATCGATAACTAAAGTCATTAAATACAGTAACGGGAGGTATATCGATATCCTACTGCTAAAACAGCGAGATATTTTTGCTTAGCAGACTCAAGACTAGAAATCTTGGTCAAAATATCTTGCTATTTAAGGCGTTTTGCAGACGAGACGACGGGGCTAGGCAGTCCAGCAATAAAGACCGCGTCTTACCGTCGTTGCCCGCGGTTGCCCTCACCGCGAATATACCTCACAGTATAGGATTCCCTTTGCTCTATCGTTCGTGGTCAAATTGACCAGTCCGGCCCGCCCCACCGTGTGTTTTGCGCCCAAAAGTATTTACCAATACCATTGTCCTTGTTACAGATGCGAGCCGTCCCGGCGAACGAGCGAGTATACAATTTACGGACCCGGCCGCCTTCCCTCCTCCCTCCCTCCCCCCTTAGCCTCGCCAGTTCCGGCGACAAATCCCTAGTAGCCCATAATACGCATTCACCTTCCTTAGAACGGCCCGCGAGTCAACCGTCGGCCCCTTCAACCACCGCTAGCTTTGTTTGTTACGTCTGTGGGGTTAGTGCCCCCAGCTCACAGTTAAGACTGGTCTATTGCTGTCCTAACCCTGAAAGAGAACCTTATTATCCTTTTATAACGACGCTCAAACCTCATCCGGATGCCAGTCCAATTAGTCCACAAGGTGAGTGGGAATTTATGATTAGAATTCTTGTATTACTGTTTTTTTTCTCTCCTTAGCCTAGATTTTTGGGGTACCTCAGGGCTGATTGCTTTCTTTTGACTTCCGTATGGCAACTGGAACTGACAGCAAATAAGAATCGATCGTTTTCTCCAGTTGGTATTTAGCCAATAGGAGCCGTATACGTAGCCACGAAGCCCTCTTCTTCTTAGTTTGGAAAAGCATTCCATGAGACAAAGTGATCTACAGAAGTTGCTGAGTGTATCAGAAGTTAAATTTAATCATCCCCAGTTTCAGAAAAGTTAATAAATATGTATCTGATTGATCATATGACACCTGTTTTTATTAGTTGGTTAAAAGAGTGTTCATTTAAATCTTTTGTCAAAAGATTTATTAAGTTTTGTTGTTCGAGTTTTCTTTGTATGAATAACATCGAGATTCTTTGTAGGCATGGTACAAATATGTGCGTCGTGTTACAAAAGCATCCCCCACAAGTACCCGGCGTACGGCGAGAACGGCGAGCCGAATGCCGCGCACAACAACACACATACCAACAATATTAGGTGAGTAGGTACACAGTCGTAGCCTTGTGTGTTTAACTTCAGGTTATTATAGATCTTGCATTCCATGAACGCGCGTCATTAATTCCAGTTTACACCTTATTACAATGACATAAAGAGTCACATGTCGCGTGCTCGTGAATTGCAAGGACTCAAGTAACATTTGAACTAGGAAGACCGCCTTTCTGAAGCTATAATAAATTATGTTATTCTTGTAGGTTTAAGCCATACGACATCAAGTCCAGTTCGAGTCAGTCAAGTAAGCGGCCGTCGAACGCGTTGTCGAGCAGTCCGCAGAGTCAGATCGTATCAGGAGAGAATGGCATGGGACTGTACAGGTCCGTTTCTTAATTTAATCTCCTAATCAGTGATGTTTTGTCTTTATTTCTGTACGTCTTTCAGTTGATATAAAGCTGATTCAGAAATTAAAACTAATAATGAAGTTTCCCGTGTAGATGTTACGTGTGTGCGGGGTTGTTCCCGCAGCAGTCGATGGAGTGGCTGTCGACGTCGGCGGAGTACATGAACTCGCACGCGATGCACTTCCCGTGCCTGGCGGGCGCGCGGGGCGGGCGCGTGCTCGCCTGCAGCCGCTGTGTGCGACACCTGGCGCGCCAGTGGGAGCTCATGGACGCCGAGCGCGTGCCGCTCGAGCACAGGAGGTGAGCGTAGCGTAGCGTAGGGAGTAGGGAGGCAGGCACCAGGGGGACATCACATTAGGGAAGTGCTCATCACTGCAACATCACGGCAGCGGCTGCAGGTCTCGACAGAGGTCAGCAGAGGCGACTTCTTTACCGACATCGGAGAAGGAATAAGGTCCATTTCAGATACACGTTTCGCATGCTCTTATTGTGCGTGTGTATGTACCTACTGGCGTAAATAAAGTATGAAACAACTATTCATTGCATATCTTTGAACTGAAACCAAAACCGTTTAAAGTTGTTCTCAGGAACTACAGACTATATAAAACTGTATAACAATATTCCTATTTGTTCCAGGTATAACATCCCGTCGCCCCTACCGGCGAACTCGTCTATGAACGGCGAGCGAGTCATCCCCACCCCACCGTCGACCACGTCCGACCGGACAGTCGCTAGTAATAATGGTGAGTTGTAACTAAGGGCTTGTTGTAACACTGATCTCAGACTTGGCGCCAAAATTGTTCTGTAGTGTAAAAGAGATGGCGGTATAGCTCCGTCTCGTTCCCGTACTGAAAAAAATATAGCATTCTCATGTCAGAAAAACTGCAAATGTTAAACCGATATTGAATGTTTGAGTCATCTTACAGTTCTTTTGATGCTTTTCATTCAAACCCATCAATCAATCTTGATGCAGGTTTGAAACTTGACTGTCTATTGACATACTGATGAATAACTGCCTATCTGAGAGTTACTATATTGCATCAATGCAATACAACGCAGGTGTATCTGAACGGTACTTTTACCAGGCACCAACTTCCATATTCCGGGCTGTGGCCGCGTCTCGGAAAGCACGTTAAGCGTCCTGCGTCTGATCTCTCCCCGATGGTGGCGGATTGTCCCGTCGGTAGACTCACTATGAGAATAAGGTTCAGTTAACACCGAGACGCGATGCTACGCTACACATTTCATTGTTTGAATTCAGAATACGTTGCACCTCCTCACAGTGAAATGTGTATCTTTTCGTGTATTAAATAAAGTTATATTTTGAGTAGCTCTATTAAAAGGTTCAAACTGCTGTTCTTTGATGTCATTTTTGTTTCATTGTTAAGATACCACTTAAGAGGAGAGCGAGACAGCTCCGACACAAGTAGTACTAATGTAACTTACTAGACCTGCCCCAGTTTATGTATGACCCAATGCTCGAGAAGAAATAAATATTTTGTATATTTAAAAAACAGGTGCGTGCATAGACGCGTCGCGTCTCGTTGTGAACTGACCCTTAGGGAGAACGGAGTGCACCAGTGTTTGCGCACACGGTTGTGCACTATAATATCTCCTGCGCCGTGGCCGGAGTCGGCCTGGAGAATACACACTTCACTTTACTGAGTGTTTACTGTTGTTGTTGTTGAGTCGTGTGTTGTGCCCGCAGCGTGCACGTCGATCTACTGCTTCCTGTGCGGGCTGCACTCGGACTTCACGCTGGCGCGCATCCTGTACGGCCAGCCGCAGGGGAACGCGCCCTACTTCCCCTGTCTGCTCACGCACCAGGTACGGGACCGGGACTATACGATACCGGGTTGAAGGGGAAATCGTAAACAAAACGTAAACGTCTGTGTTAGAGACCTAGGGGTCCTTTAACGGAAAAACATTGGACTGAAAAAACTGAATAAAGTATAATTGAAAATATTAGTTGAACGTGCGCGTGTGGTGGTTGCCGCCCGCGACCTGCGTCCCTGCACCGCTCGACGCCTCCAGCTGCCATAGACAAAGACGCTGGAACAGTCACACCTACACCATACACAAGATAAATCTAAACGCTAAAAGGGAGGTGGTCTATGTACTGAGTCCATTGCATGTAAAGGTTTTGTTACGATGACCTCTTCTAACCGATATAAGGCACAGCGAAACTTTAGTCACTTTAAAATTATTAGCCGATACCAATCGTATCCGTGGAGGTTTATCTGTTAATTTTAAACTACCCATTTACAGCCTCATAACTGACAGCCAGCTTTCTTTAGGTCCAAGATGTTCAAGCTGTACTGTTTTTATTAATGTTGTGTGTTTCCCAACAGAGTCATCCAAACGCGGAGCAGTTGCGTGAGAACGGCTCGGCTCTAGTCTGTACCTTCTGTTACCACTCGCTACTCAGCCAGTGGAGGAGGTCAGTACTAGAATACTATATGCCATAGCTTTTTAATTAATTATTGCTTTTTTATTACCCCCTTTAAGGCTCTGTATAGTTGCCATAATCACAATTTCACAAGTGATCTGTTTTCTATCCTTGGGTTAACTCGTTGATTTTGTGGTTGACAAACGCTGCTGCTGAGTATCAGGTCGTATTCAGGTCGGGTAAGGTTTTCTACCAGAAATTTCTACATAGTAGCATCAGCAAAATAGCAGAAGGCTCGACTCTTATGTGGGACTTAAATTTCACCGACAAAATGTTGGTGATTATACCTCTGCCCTACCTTTGCAAGGAAAACAAGCATCAACGTAATATTTTTGTTATACTTTTGATAATGATCTGTTCTCTGGAAGCTTTAATTCTCGCTTTAAAACTCCCATGAACATTGATTCATCACTCGATTATCTAAAATTTTATTCAAACTCGTATTTCTCTCTTTATTTATATTACTGTTATGTGTAAGACATTTCGACGGTATAAAAATTGCGTCCTGGTTGAGCCGTTTTTCCCCGTTTGTTTCTGTGTACGTTCTGTCGTATTCGCTACATCCGCCTGCCCCCCGTAGGTACGAGGCGCTGGGCGGCTACCCGCCGGAGCGTCGCGTGTACAACACGCACGACTACCACTGCCACCTGTGCGGGATCAAGACCTACAGGAAACGAGTTAGGGCGCTACCTATTAAAGTAAGTATTGTTACCGTTGGCATTGTGTATTCTACGATTTATTTATATCTCCACCGAGCTAAGTGTGCAGCTCGCTTTTATGTGTATATTTTTATGTACATATGTATAATATAATGTTAAAAACAATAAATGCGAAGTAAAATCTAACAAACTTTTGTTCACTTTTTTAAAGTCATAGCGAATCCTTTTTTGCAGGCCGTACCTAAGCGTTAGCGTTACGTGATCGACGCGAGGTGCAAGCTTAGCTTGGTCGGGTTCTACATTGTTGTAACATTTTTTTCTTTTTTTTTTTGTGTAATAGTTGCGAAAATATATTCTGCAAAAATCACAAAAAGCAACTTTTTCAAACAAAATAATATTTATGACGTCTACAATGTCAAAATGTAAAGAATAGCAGTTTTTTTACAGTTACTGAATAGAACACGTTGAACATGAATAATATATCTATTTGTAGTGAATTATTTGAAAACAAGAAATAATAACGACTCTTTTTTGTTTCAGGAATTCCCATTCTTAGTGCAAAGGCGGACTGAAAATTCATTATTATTAGAAAATGGCGATTATGCCGTAGTATGTTTAGACTGTTATGAAAGCTTAAGGTTAGTTGCATTTTATTAATTTACTTAGTTAACGTTTTTTTTAATATATAATGCTTCAGGTTAGGAAATGTTTATTGCGTTTTATGATAAATGAACAATAAATAAAGTCAAACTGAAGCGAAAAGGATAGAAGGAGTGGGACAGGAAAGGCTAAAAAAGACAACTAACCGATAGAATGATACCGGTTCCTCGTCATCTTCCTGCCCTTATCTCATGTTACTCGGGATCAGCGCAACATGTTTTTTCTTCCATTCTGTCTGTCAACCGTCATGACTCTTTCATTATCATTCATCACACAATCCATCCATCTTCTCTTTGGCCTCCCTTTTCCTGTCCATCCGTCCACTATTACCGGTTACCTATGTGGATATTAACCGTGGGTACCGTCGTAGGACGCAGGCGCAGGACTACGAGCGTCGCGGCGTGCCGGTGGACAAGCGCGAGTACAACTGGCTGCAGCAGCCGCCGCCCCCGGAGGACTCCGCCGACGTCACCATCGCGCGCCTGCCCTCCGGCGACCGCTCCGACAAGCTGGTGAGCACCCACATGCCAGCGGCTCTGTGGACCTTAACTAACGATACAAATTGGAAATTAAATTACATGGGACCTAAACATACCGGCGGAATGTTGGTGTACACTCATACACCTCTGCCTAACCCTTGAAGGTATACAGACATCACAGTACATGATATTGAACAAAATTATACAAAAAAAAATCCATTTTATTTCGCCTTCTTTCCTCCGCTTATTTTCTACCAAGAAGTCCTACACACTAACCTGTCTCCTTCTCTCACCAGATACCTCAATCGCTAGTGATGTCCCGCAGCAGCTCGAAGCGGAACAGCCCCAAGCAGCCCAGCTCGGCGCTCGCGGACCGGAGACTGACGCCCAACAAGATCGACAAACCTGATCAAGGTATGTCTCATACACTTATTAACCTTTAATTAATAATCTTATTAATTTTAGTAGCTAAGGCGCCCGCCTCTGATGCACGAGGTTGTGGGTTGTGCAACCGGGCACGGGCACCAATGTGGCTTTGTGTAATTCATATGTACTTTTTAAGTTTATCTTGGACATCACTGACATCGGTAACCATGTCAGAGGCCCTTGAGGCGGTTTAGCGCTGGACTTTTGAATACTTACAAACAACTTTAGCTATAGGACCAATCCCGATAAATAAAAAAAATAAGCTGTTCCATATATTCGATCGTCTTGCAGTGTTTTTATAGGGAACAGCATTTTTTTATCATGTTTTAGTATTGGTTTCATTATAAAAGCTGTTCATATTCATGAGAACTTTCACCTCCTGAAAGATGGCAGGTGAATAAAGGTCATCTTCTGTGAACCAACTTGCAAAAACGTTTTCCTTGAATTTATAGGCCAACCTATGTAACTACAAAAACAAAACAGACTTATCACCGTGTCAATTTGATTTATTTACATACATTTGAATCGAAATATACTAGCGAACTGCCCGCAACTTCATCCGCGTGGTTTATTCCACTCGCCTTAACTCACGTCTTTGGTTACTGCTCCGCTCCCGTGGGCCGTAGCGTGATGTTATGCAGCCTATGTAATTCAGGAATAATGTCGCTATCTAATGGTGAAAAAAAAAGGTCTAGTAGTTTCGGAGCCTATTCGGTACAAACAAACAAAAATATCTTTCCTCTTTATAATATTATTATAAATATAGATTACACAAATATATTTCAAACAAACCCAGCATTATTCCAATGTTCAAATATCTGCGAACCTTTTAATGGCCCAAGCGTCTAATATGGCGCATAACAATATAGCCGCTAAAATGGCTAACCACCTGTGGATGTCCATAAAGTGCTTACCCTCCTTACCAAGATTCATCAAAGAGTATAAAAAGGAACAATTGAGTTGAGGATTTGTACCTACATCGATATTGACTCTTGGAGGCAATAGACACGTACCATTTAATGAATAAGTATTACGTTTATTGGTTAACTATTATAGTAATTATTTTGAATGGATGTAAAAATAAGTGTCAGCTTTCATCTTTATGAGAATGATTCTTCATTCTTTAAATAATATACGTTTTTTACCAAAGATTTGGTACTAGGATCTCTACCTCCTTCAATCCTAATCATACTCCTGTTTAATGCTAATATCATTGTTGCTATTTAAGCGACATCCAACACAAGTAGGTAGAAACCTCGAACCAACAAACGTTTGCCGCATCTGCGACCTACCTACCCTATCCCCCTGCCCGCCCCTACCGGTAACAATACACCATCCTAAGTGCGCGAGGGGTATGCCCCCCACATCCCTGTGACGTCACGCCCCCCCCCCCCCCCCCCCCTATCCGGCGTCTTTTGTAAGAGTTCCGAGAGCGCGCACTTTATTACCCTTTGTTCATGAAATAGGGAAATTACTTAATTCTAAGATTTTTTGTTTTGGGTTGGGAAAGTATGAAAGGGCTTCCGAGGAGAAGTTGATTTGTGTTTTCGCAATTTCAGTTTCTTTGAAGGAAAGGGAGTGCTTTGTGTGGCGTAATAATACTGAAATGTTTTTGAGATTTGAAGGTTTTTACTCATTATTACAGTACGGCTTCGTTGAGGTAAATAATTTGCCATTCAAGTTAGGGCTTTAAATAGTGTGCGTTAAGATATTTTTATAATAACAAAATTAAAAGGTGATAGTAAATAATTTGCCATGCAAATTAGATCTTTAAATAATGTGCGTTAAGATTTTTTTTCTAATGATAAAATTTCAAATGTTTAAAGATCACGGGCGGCGCGCTGTCGGTTAACTGTTAGATTTTTGACGCCATTGATGACTATTACGATCTACTTAAAAGTTTTTAGCTTTTGAATAAACTTTCACTTATTCGTTTCTGAAAGTCTGATCAACACGATAATTTACTAATCCGTCTATCAAATCTTATGATTGGGAGACCGAATTATTAACAGCCAATCAAATTATTTGACAACAGGTTACACGGAAACCGGGGCTTTGTACATCAGACACATCCTGAGAACTTGTTGTTAAACTTGTTGAATTATTAATTTCACATGTAAATTCACATCTGCCTACCCAAACAAATCTAGTCGGAAAGGCTCTACTGATACTGAATATTACCGTATCACTGTATATCTTTTACTCCAAACACATTGACCGAAATATAATAATTTAAATACAACAAACAGAAAGCTTTCTCCAATCCTCCATTATTTCAGGACATGTAACTCCCTCCTAATATTAATTTTCAACCTTAACACTGCGCAGTACGGTCTGTTTTACGTTGTGAAGGTTGTGACATATTGTCTTTTGTTGTGGCAAGTGGTGTGATGACGGGGGGAAGTCTGGATAACGTTACATATTGGTATTACGCGTATATTGTGTTTGTGTTGGTGTAAGACATAAGCTTATAGCGAGCTTGTGAAGTTTTTTTTTTTTGCGCAATAAAGGATTTTTATTGTTTATATCAGTTAGGTCGGAGATACGTTTTTTTAGACACAATTTTTTATGCCTATCTAAATAATAACGCTTCCCCAGGCTAGGGATTTTTGCAGTGTCGTGGGTTCGTTTACAAATTTATTAACTCATACACACTAACATCCAGACCCGGAACACTACTTGTAGGCCATACAAATACCTGTTTATTTTGTGCGGTAATCGAGCCTCCAACACGCATCGCAGCAACCACAGCGCCAACCGTGTCTTCACTATATATTTTGACCGTGTCTATGGTAAAGTAATAACCGACGAAATATAACACTAGAGGTCTAGAATCATGAAAGTAATTCATGATCTTTGTCACGATGTCCAATCACGTATATCCCAACTAATCTAAACTAAACTAATAATCTCAATATTGCTGTTGATACATACATACATAAACTCACGCCTTTTTCCCATGGGGTAGGCAGAAACCACAGATTGCTGTTGATGTACAGTCAGCGTCAGAGAAAAGAACCCCCCAAGACTACGATTATACGGTTTGATGTCATTACCAAAGGGGGTTCCTTTTCTCTGACACTGACCCTATGAAATAAATAAATAGATTAAATTGTAGGCCAAGAGAACGCATACGTCTATAACTGTCTTCCAAACTAATCTCCACACAAGCTAAGTCACCTGTTGCGAGCTAAACGCTGAGTCTACCGGCTTCCTGCATCGACCGCTTGCCGCTATAAATTATTCCGCGGCGGAAGTGACGCCGTGCCGACGGAATTGATCCGCGTCAACTACAATATCTGCTTTGAGGTGTAAGCGTTTCTATGCAAACTGATTGTGGTGGATACCTATGTAACATTTCGCTGGTGTTATTTGTTATTATTGTCTTGATGCTTTAGTGGTTAAGGCGCATTCCTCTCATGGTTAAGTCTTTTGTCATTCATCTTCATCATCATATCACCCGAATAACGTCCGCTGCTAGGCATAGGCCTCACCTAAAGATAGCCACAGTGACGGGTGCTGAACTGCCCGCAGGAATACTTACTGTCTTTTGTCATGGATCTGGTACAAATCTGGATTTTGAGATGCTACTCAAAATTTTCTATAGAAAAAAAAAATATTACACTTTTTCGCGACCTGGAAGTCAATTGTATAAGATTCAATAAACATAAATATTTGTATCGTGAGATCGTATAATACACGTCAGTAACTTCACGAACTCAATTTTAATAAGCGTAAAGGTAGGAACAGATTCCTAACAGTCAAAATTACCATTCCCTCTCCCAAATACTCGAAAGCCCCGAAGATTAGCAACATTTCAGCAGAACATTGGACAATAGCGTCGAGGACTAATTTGAGGGTCTGCTGGACGGAGACGCGTCAAAGCCCGGATTATTGGAAAGCCATTTGTGGCGCTGCGAACAGGGAGGCGGAGTGAGGTGGGGCTCCTGTTGTAGAGGGCCTTAAGATAAGAGAGGGCTTTCGTGAAGGCGGTTGTGAGGTGGTCGGGTGTGGCTTCAGTGAAAGCGATTGTTTTAACGGGTTTTGATTGTTTTAGAAGGCCGTTCTAATTTTTTTCCTTAACCTAGTTAAACAGTGAAACCTGTTAGTAGTCATACAATACTGTAATACACTATTCTGTAATAAATCTTTCCTTTGTCTCCGTTTACAATCCAGGCTCGACCGTAATGACAAACTTAGCTCACTTGTATCATAGTGTACTAATATGTATCGAATGCAATAGTTATCTCAGATTTCTAATAGTATAGAAAAACTATGTGTTTTCTTTGCCGATCTAGCTAGCTATAGCTGTCCGCTTCTCGTATCGGCCCGCTGTCACTCGCCCTCACCTCCACCCACGGAGCTATAGACAATGGAAGTGCCGATTGGAAGCGTATTTTCTTTGCACTCCCACACAGCTGTGATTTGTCGGCGACGGGATTATAACGAGATATTGTTAATTAGGCTGCTTCGTATTTTCGGAACAAAAGATTGTTTTACTTTTGTTTATCGAGTGATGTTTTGGAACTTAATGGTGTCGATTCTGTTATGCACAAGCTAAATTTAATTAAGACTATTTCTATCTTTTTCTTTCCAATCAAACAAGAAAGGGACGGACGTGAATTAGACTTGTCAATTTTAGTTGATCTAAAACCTCTATACAATTATAGTTGGCATGTCAGAACGCGGCGATTAAAAACACGGAAAAGTTCAAGGCAAAACTAATTTGACATCTCTAACTTAGTTCTAAGGTATTACCGTCCTTTTCTTTCGCTGTATGTTAGTAAGAGATGTCAATTCTCTAATTTTAGTTTAGTTTGTGAACAAGGGAATCGGCACCAATATGTTTTGAAATTAATGTTTGTTTAGCAGTTCCAGTAATTACCTTAATTGGTAACTGCGTATAACATAAATAATTTAATCAATATCTATAATAATTCAGTTGAATGTGAGGATATTTATGCGTAATGCGATGTTACTCTACTATCTTCTGCTCACGTCTTCGTTTGCAACTTTAAAAACTTACTTTCACTTTAAAATTAAGCAAAATTCTTAACCGGGATAACAATTGTTAAGCTAGATCAATATCTATCATCATCATCATATCAGTCGATCGACGTCCACTGCTGGGCATAGGCCACCCCTAAAGCCACAATGACCGGTCCTGCACTGGCCGCATCCAATAACTATGTGTGCCAAAATTTAGCAAATTCTGTTTAGCCATTTACAAGTGAAAGAGTAACAAATATTCATCCATCCACACAAACTTTCACGTTTATAATAGTATAATGAATATTCTTCTATCCTTTGTAAGACGCCCATAGAGACCTTTTCCTTACACAATTTCATTCAAACTGAATCTCTAACATCATCACAATATAATGTTCAGCGGGAAATGTATCACTTTAAACGATTTTCCATCTCGTAGTCACGTAGCCACAAACTTGTTACGGTATCCGCAAGCGCTCTGGCGCGAACATTCCCTTACATACTGGAAATAGCATTACCGATTGCTACTCGCCTTGCTACTGGCGCGAGCTACTGGCGCTAGTGTTGAGATGGAGTATGTTCTTATTCGTCAATCAAAATTTAACGTTTTATTGTGTATGTTGTGTTTACTAATGCAGAATTTAATTAACTTAGGGGAAGATTTTCTCAATGGTCACCTATATTTTTTGACAGAGAAACAAATATGCCGGTTTAAGAACTTTTGTTTAGACAATATTATGTCAAACTGTCATATTTATTTTTCCGATAAAAGTTATTTGTTTATTAAAAATTAAGCCTTTAGAAATTGATAATTTTGTTTCAAGGCCAAATCTCACTAATTTTTCCAAATAGCCAGTTGCTAGCACTATTATGCAACGGTAGTTCAACTTGCTCCAGTAGATGGCGTTAGTCGTATTGCAGGTTCAGTTTAGAAGTTTGCGTTAATTAGTATGCTCCGTAAAAGGTGGAGAGTGCCTTTTTATTGTTTTGTGTCTTTCTACTGTTGTGTATTGTTTTGATTCATTTGGCTTTAGTCATGTCACCCTAGTATGATACAACTTTTAAATTAAAGAGATCCGAGTTATATTTTGAACGTATGAATAAATAAATAAATAAATGAATGAATTAATGAATGATAACTTTATATGTGCTTTGTGTGTAACTGCTACGCTAGAGGTCTTGGGTTCGATTCCCAGGTCGAGCAAAAAGTGTTATTGGTTTTTTTTTATGAAACTCTCAGTAGCAGCTCGGATTTTGGATTTGTTAATGGCAATAGGCTCGCCCCCTATTACATGGGACCTAAAAACATACCGGCGAACTGTGGGTGTACATTGGTACTCATTTGCCTAACCCTTCGGGGAATACAGGCGTGATTGTATGTATGTAACTTTTTAAGTAAGAATGTATATCACGTGTTATACGATTTGCAACTTTTAACTTTTAACAAAATAGAACATAGAAATTGAAAAACGATGCTGTTGGAGAAGTTTCCTTGTTTCGTTAGGGAAGTGTGGAAGTAGGCAAAGCTTGTATAACCTTCCTAATAATGACGTAACTCTTCCCTTCAGGTCTCTACCCTTATAAAAGAGGTTGTAAAGCACTTACTAACCACCCAATGATTAGTTGCAACTATAATGAGAAGGGTTGTTGTGTTTCCCGCACTTACTACCGTCTTATGCCCTTAAACGCCGACACGTGTGGCTTCTCACGACCCTTGCAAACTTCTTCGTACGCGTACATTATTTAGTGAGCGACCGTTTATTGACCACTTCTAAGAACTAAAAGGGACATTGTAGACATAATTAGCAAGCGGGTTATAAACCCGGCAATAATAGTTTGCGAAGGTATACCTTTGACAACTTTTAATTACACGATGCAAGGAAGACATCAACTGGGGTTTGACGCTTTGGTGAATGCTTGAAGCCCTAAGTGCTCTATTCTTTGATGTGTAGGTGATATTTTGGACTACATAGTGGGTTCATTAGTGTAATAGTAATAGTCTCGAGCCCTGCTAGAAAGATGGGTGTATTGGGTGCAGTCTCCAGGCCGTGCAAAATATTTCTCAGTAGCAGAACGGAGCATAGCAAGATACAACTTATTGCAAGACATTTTTTTACAGGAGTATATATGGACTTTCTTGCCCATTCTTCTCCATACGAAACTACCTTTTGGAATAGGCTGCTAGATTCAGTATTTATACCTACTTTTTTCATGTAATTGACGTTGAATTGAAATAAATGATTTGACTTTGACTTTGATAACTTGTCACTTTTATTGGTAAAAAAGTCACCAAACTATAGATGAACTGTGAGACAAGTCAACCAAATATCATAGTCTTATGTCTACTACAGTGTTGTGTAACACCCCTAACCCAGTCCATTAGTAAGGCCAGTGGCACGGCGCCGCCTCCAGTGAGTAGCACTCAGCGAGTTTGAACAACAGCCGCTAGATAGCTGTCGTGACTTGCGCTCCGTTCGTCGAGACGAACTGCGGCTCGTCTGTAAGGTGATCCGGGGATTCATGTTATAAGGCGTTTGAATTTGTACACAATAGGAGTACACTGGTTTATTTTGTGGCTGAATGGTGAAACTAATTTTGTTTTTGGAAATGCTGGCTGGGAAGGTTTTTAGTGCGTGTTTTAATCAGCTTCTATTACTTCCAGTTCCTAATATCCGTGCAGTATTATGTTCCCAGTACTAATCTGTATTTAAATAAGGATAAATTTTAATCATAGTGCCGTGTCCGTCCATAGCTTTTGATTTAATTATTATTTAAGACTAACGAATCACTCCGACTTCCCACGGGTTCAAAGGTGATGGCTAAATGACTGCCCCGGGGCAGTCAAGCACTTGAAATGTATAAGAATCTTACATAACCGCATGATATTTAAAAAATCATTCATGAATTATGTAGTGTTTTATACTTTCCTAGCACTTTCGTGAACTATTAAACATAATAAAGTATCTCAATTGCTTTTTAAGCTATTTTTATTTGACAGACCATATTTGACATTTCTCCACATTGGAAAAAGAATAAACAAACCGTTGCTAGGCAACTGATTTTTTGGCAGTTAGAGGCAGTTGTAAACCACCTTTTCCAGTCATGTGTTATTTCCATATACATTATTAAACCTAACATGGCTAGTACGTGCTCTAAATGCGAGTTTGTTTCGTTGTTACTTTATCAGGTTATGTTATGAAGAAAAAGTCGTCAGAACCGTATAACTCGACCTAATTATATAGCCTCGTTTCGTTAGGAAAAGAAAAAAAAAAACTTGCTTTTTTAAAAGTATAACACACAGAATTGTGTAAAAAGCATAATGCAATAATCTTAAAAATAAATCTTAAGTAATATTGCAAGTAAAAAAATTAAAAAGTATTTGTGTATGTTACCTTGATGAAACGAAACGTGGGAATAGCATTATAATAAAGCACGTAACACGCGATTGATTTTAAAAGTAAATTAACATGAAGTATGCTGTATTATAACTTATATCGATTTTATTTGAGAAGAAAATCTTAATTAGCAAATATGTTTTGAATACCTGAATTTTGTGATGAAAAACTTTTTCATCACAACCATTCGCTTATAAATATACAACCTCATTTTCGTTTTAATTTTATTCTTTTTCGAAAATGTCAAAGTGTCAGTTGGAGAAAATGATATACTGTCACACACAGCTTCTTTCCTTTTTAGGCAATATTATTTTACCATTTATTATTATTCCCTAAAAGTACCTGAAACTTGTTTTACATGAAATACTAATATTTAGCCATTCAGCATTACATTGTGCTAGGTACCATATTTATATATTACTGTGGGGCAGTGGGGCAGTGGTCGATACTTCCATTTAGCCATCTCCTTTACGAATTTTCCGGTTAATTTCCCAAATAAACCTTCATAAAGTTTCTAGTCGTTTCTCTTATCCACATAAACAATTTCTATCGACAAGTTACACAAACAATAACACAGATAGTTCATCGCATTAATAACGTTAACAACTGCAAACGAAAACAGTTTGTTTACTGCAGAAAGTCATCGATATAAAAGCTCCGTCGCGTCGCATCGAAGGCTGTAACTGTAACCTCTGCGGGGAGGGAGGGGGGGGGGGGGGGAAGACAATCGTGTCAAGTGTTACGACCATTAGTTGAACCGGCAACGTTACGACTTGTCTGGCCTTGAATACATAGTATGCTTATTGGATTTCGATTTTTTAGCTAAAAGTGAATATGGTTGAGTTTTTCTTGAGTTCGTTTTATAGAGTAAACCAGGTCTGTTCAACAAGAAGTACATTATTAGCTTTACCTTTTATAGGAAAATGAACGGTTTTACGAGATTGAAGTGTTATTGGGTTTTTCTATAAAGCTCGTATGGCCCTTATGTAAAAGAGTGTTCGTAGAGTTTCTTGCTCGTTCTTCTCTATATAGATCTACGTTTTGGTACGAACAACTAGATTCAACTAGCTTCAACTTTCCCAAGTAACTAACGCGACCTCTTGATAATTTATAAGTGCCTGTAAATGGCTCAATTAATAAATACGCTTTGACTATATAATTAGGCCTCGTTTTTCTAGTTGTCCTAAGTGTGACTGCTACGCTAGATGTCTTGGGTTCGACCTAAGTCTAGCAAAATGCTTAAATGGTTAATGGTGGTGGTGGTATGGTTTTCTATGAAATGCTCAGTAGCAGCTCGAAGTTAGGATTTGCGCCCGATATGGCAATAGGCTCGCCACCTATTACATGGAACCAAAACATACCGGCGAACTGTGGGTGCACATCGGTACACCTCTATCTAACTCTTCGGGGAATACAGGCGTGATGCTATGTGTATATAATTAAGATCTCAAGTTTAAAAAAAATAACAACGATATCCAACTCCACACAACAATTGTAAACTTCCCGACAAAGTGCCCCTACCAATACACAGCTCGTGCGAAGCGTTACTGGCGCCCAACGCGGGGCAGCTGTCATGTGTTGTTCCGCTTTTGTTTGCGCCGACACTGACGTGAACAGTAACTCCTGTTGCCTGATAGTTCACTGCGAGGCATGTGCGATAGTTTGCTTCAGTTCAATTTAACTAGGTATTTTTTTTTTGAGGGTAGAGGGAAAACTTTTATTTATTTTGCTAGTTATATCTCAGTTTATAATGAAATAGAAAGAAAATTTATAAGTACTTAATAATGAAGTTATACAGTAAGAAAGTATATTTTATTACAACAAGAAGGGGTAAGCTCACAGGCCATCAATAAACTCGTCTGTTTCGGGTAGTAGCTGAAGTTTTGACTAAGTAACAAAAATTGGTTATCTGTACGAGAATTTATCTACAATATACCATCACGCCTATTTTTCCCGAAGGGTTAGGCAAAGTTGTATCAATGTACACCCACAGTTCGTCGGTATGTTTAGGTCCCATGTAATAGGGGGCGAGCCTATTGCCATTAATCGAGCGCAAAACCTAACTCCGAGTTGCTACTGAGTAAATGTACTGAGATAATGTATCTGTTGTGTATAATGGCTGAAACTTGCTTTAAATTCAACGCAAATGAAGCAACAATATGGTCGAGCAGTTTTTACTTGATAAGGAAAATAAACAATATTTATTATATACGAAATATAAAATTTCTGGCTATAAACAAAATACAAGCTACACCAGTAAAGTTAAAAGTGTTGTTATATGCGACTTCCCAAGTGGAGTGTCGCTTTGTACCGCCACCACTTGCCCTCTGATGTTTGTGATAGCCACCGCGCTTTGAACAAGTCGCAACCACTTGTCACTCTTTGCAATCTGGACGACAGAACTGTAGCGTCTACAAATAATGTACCCCTCAAAAGAACATTGTTAGAGATATTGCACCCTTAGAACAAAAGTGGCATTATACAGAATTTCAAAAAGAGTATATTTCGGGCAAATCATTAACAATTTAAACCTAGCCAATGCTATCTCCTTGAATAGCGGATATTTCTTAGTAAATGCTTTTTGAAAAATGACGTTTTTTTATTGCTAATGCCATTTTTGTTCTAAGGGTACGATAGGATGGATTAACCATAGCAATCCACCACTTACAATGTTTACGCTATGCCACATCCATTCATCGAGATCTGTAGCACTATCATCTCATTAATTTCCAGTTAAAATGATTGACCGTCCAT
Organism: Caradrina clavipalpis; assembly: GCA_932526535.1. Lineage (NCBI taxonomy): Eukaryota > Metazoa > Arthropoda > Insecta > Lepidoptera > Noctuidae > Caradrina > Caradrina clavipalpis. The sequence continues at coordinate 12,523,332 of OW052109.1, read as the reverse complement.
TTGCTCACTCGTATTAACATGCACACTGCCTACGCAGTCCAATCAGTGTCTAGTACGTCTCATGTTGCCTAGCAACAGCCTTGGGGCTGCAAACGACCTATACATTCATACCTTCGTATACACGTTGTCGGAAATTGGATTCAGGTGAAAGCTACGTCGTACATTTACGCTTGGTAATTAAAAGTTCGACTGAAGCTTTTTCGTGATTCTCAGAAGATTTTAATGAATATTGCAGTATAGCTTGTGGCTCGAGCTTTGTTGGGCGCCAGTAGCCTTTGTTGGCGCCCAGCGTGGGACTCGATTTTATGTCTGCATTTCTTGTTTCCTCGAATCGTTTGATAGATTAATGTTTTCTTTTTGGAAAGAGTTATTAAATAGCTTATTTTTTTATAAACAGTAATCCTTGTCCTGTTTGGTGTTGTAAAACATTTAATACATGAGTAAGTATTTAGTTGCCCGTACTTCTCGCTACGAAACTACTTTATGGAAGAGGCAACTAAGGTTCAATTTTTTTTTTGTGTATGAAGTTTAAAAGTGCCTTTTAATGGTCTAATTGAAATAAAGCAGGTATCTTACTTTGACTTAGTTACTTGGTATGATTTCAAATGACAGTAGTATTACTTCAATTAAGATGAATATGGTGCACAACAGCACAACATGCCTAAATGCATATCTGTATCGTAAAGCGCATGCTCGACACAAGTCTGAGAGTTATTTGTCGTAACGGCAGTGACTTGTTTATTTTTATAACTCACCCCCGCGCCCTAACCCCCCCCCCCCACGCTACCTTATTCATCATGCAGCCGCGCGCCGTAATTGTTTTGATTCCCATCGAACTGGGCTTTTGTTTAATGACCCTGTTTGTATTTATGCATCGTGATCATGTTAATTAATAAATGAACGATAGAAAACGTTTGATCGCAATACAACAAATAACTTCGCCTTTTATTTACTTCTCGCCTCACAATTTCCACAATAGCAACACAACACAAGTCCATTTCATGGACAGAGCCCAGTAACAGCCAGCTGTCACGTCTCATAGTGTGCTTAATACACATAAACTGAAATACAATTGTATTGTTGAGTTTAAAATGTAAGTAAAGTGATATTTATTTTCTATTAACCGCTATTTTCCAACGAGCATTAGGTACTTTTCTCTCTTTTATTCTAAACATACATAAGTACAGCACTGTCGTCGCGACAACTACCAGTGGGTAGTTAGAAAGCAGAGATAAAGATCTCTTCAACACGTATGTACCCTCTCGTGTGCTCGTGTAGGTACAGCAGCCATTAGCGGCGCTGTCACGAGCCGAGCGCTCACCGCAAGCATTAGTGTTAAACACCCGCAGATACGGACGGTGTAGGAGCGTAATGTCGTCCTCTGCGTACTGTTGCATGACGACGCACTGTGTGGGAAGTACAGATACACTCAGATATATCGCATTTGCCAAATGAGAATATAGAAGTATCAAAGTAAGAGGCATAAAAATATTAGAACATAGAAACCATCACGCCTGTAGTCTCCAAAGGGTTAGGCAGAGGTGTATACCCACAGTTTGCCGGTATGTTTAGGTCCCATGTAATAGGGGCCAGCCTATTGCCATTAACCGGGACCAATCCTAACTCCGAGCTGCTACTGAGAATTTCGTAGAAAAACCCAATAACAGCTGACCCAGCTCGACCTTGGAATCGAGCCCAAGACCTCTAACGTTGCAATCGCACTTAGGACCACTACGCTAACGAGGCAGTCATAAATTAATAAATAATGTAAAAGCTAGAACTACAATCAAAACGAATTGATCTCTTAAAATAAAACAGCAGAAAATATGCATGTTGTTCGTAGAATCGTTATTGGTACACAGAATTGATTAATTTCAATACGATTCGCAGAACAGCGTTTCTGACGGGCGCAGCACTCCGTCGAGTCGCATTGTCTGCCTCGCCTTGTGCCTTGTGCCTTGTCTAGTGTTCCGGAAAGTGGCGCCCAACGCGGGACTATGTTGTGCTACTACAGCTATGCTTACAGTTGATGCATCGATCGGATCCGAGCAACACGACGTGACTCGTGTTTCCTATATTGAGATCGGTTATGATATGTCGCTTTAATATGTTTTAGCAATAAGATGACATGCTTGGTGGTTTTGCTCTTAACAAGATGTAGTTTAATATCACATGTTAATTTTTTTATGCGTTTTATTCGAAAAAACCTTAACATTCTAACTATATAATACCTACACTGACCTTAGTGGTGAGGTAATCAAAAAGGTCGGATGTGCAGTACTCGTAACCGTCGTGATTGTATGACCAGATGTATGAACGTGGCGAAAGGAGTAGCAGGTGACTTGCTGTGATTTCTGCCTACCCTGGTAAAAACAACAACCATGGTAAAAAGGCGTGAGTTTACGTATGTGTTTTATGTATAGTAGTATTAATGACAGCATATGGAAAATTTGAAGACAGAAGAAACAAAATTGTTTAATAATTCTATATTATGCCTATTACACTACAAAATATAGCATCTCAATCAAACGTACGGATCTCATGACATCGCTTACATAAACAGGCCGACAGTAAACCCCAGATAGAGCGTCGCACAATGTAAAGATTACCAGCGCAGCACATTAAACCGGCGGTTATCTCCAGCTCGCGACGTATGCCAACAGAACCTCGACGTATGAGGGTAGTCGCAGTTTGTACAGTCTACCCTTTTAACGAGAGGGAGGCCGTTAGCAGCCGCGTTTGAACGTGCTTCCAATTTTAAATAATGGAAGCAGTTGGGCTGTGTAATTGATGTTAAGTATTTGATTTTGGGTAGTGGTGGAGATAGTGAGGTGTTCGTGTACTTGCGTGTATGAATGAATTATTGGGGAGTAGTCGAATAGTATCTGCAAAGTGTCTAGGCAATAATATAACATTATACAATTGTATATGCAATTGCAATTGTTGTATTGTAAGAGTTTGAACGCAGTAATCTCAGAAACTACTGATCCGACTTGTAAAAATCTGTTTGCTTTTTATAACCCGTTTATCGAAAAAAGCTATAGGGCATAGAACATTACACTATTACCAACATAAGCGGAGCAGTATTCAAAGACGTAACTTAACGCGTATGAAATCTATGGGTATTGCTAGTGAGGTCATATAGAAAAGAAAAATATCTCCCTCCATTACCCTTATTTATACTACCAAGAGGCCGTTCTAACACAAATCACTAAGTTAAAACCAACCAACACTCCACTAAACCATACTAGCAACGATTTCCTCAAGTAACAGTATTACGCAAGGAATTTCGCTCAGTATTCAGCCGGCGCGCCGTTGTTGGCGCCCAACACTCGTCTCGGCCATGACACGACACATGTACTACAGCTGTGTTTGTGTATGTAATGATGCGTTAATTGTGCAACTACATGTAATCAGGACCGATTGTGATTGACGTTTCACTTGAACTAATGTCGAAGTTATACGATACTGGCTTCTGCTCGTGTCTTGGATCGCGTGAATTTTCTTCCTGATCCCAATTTTTTTTTAAAATAGAATATAGCCTATGTAACTCGCTGATAACATGTCATAACGTGAGTCAGTAATAGCATGACGGTTGACTGGACGGCATGGAAGAAGAAAACGTGTTGCGCCGGCTCCAAGTAACATGGGACAAGGCCAGGAAGATGATGATGATGATATTTCTCGCTGAGAAAGTAGCTTTCCATAGGTAAACGAATTTTCAAAATCGATTAAGTATTTTTTGAATGTTGAACGAACAAAAATGCAAATGTTTTCTCCTTATAATTAGTTTAGATAGGAAGGAATGGCTAATAATAGTCAACCTTTTTACTCCCACGTAGTGATACATATCTCACTTCCCACATGTTTCTTCTAATCAGAGCTATAACTGGCAATTGCTTTCCATTCTAAATATGGGTTCCACTCCACAAGATGTCGACCTGTCCCCACGGCCACTCTACGAGCTAGCAACACTAACTCCCTCATTTAAATTCACCACTAGCCCGCCCACTGGTACGAGTAACTCTCCCACTCAAAGGCACTCCGTTCAGTATTCCGCTGGCGTGTCGACTCGCCGCCGAGTATTTACTGCTCTGTGTACCGACAGTGCGAGTAGCTACACTAGCTCGAGAGCTTTCTTTGTGGCGCGGCCAGCGTCGGGAAATTGTTATTAGCTCAAGAAACTTGTTGGGACGGAATCTCGTTATATCTACATTTTCTGAATGCTGAAAGAAGTCTGTTTTTAATATTCTCGGAAGTTGAAAGACGTACTTATTTATCAATAAGGCTCCTTCTAGTTTACTGGTGGGCTCTTCCGAGAAATATCGCTGAAAGCCTTCCCTAATAAGATGTTATTTTCAGTATCGATGTCAGTGCGTTCTTGGAAGATAGAATTTTACCTTTTAGATCTAATTAATTTGTTTTTCTCCGTCCCAAATATATTCTATTTATGAAGTGGAACTGCCTCGTTAGTCTAGTGGTCCTTAGCACGACTGCTACGCTAGAGGTCCTGGGTTCGATTCCCAGGTCGAGCAAAAAGTGTTGTTGGGTTTTTCTATGAAATTCTCAGTAGCAGCTCGGAGTTAGGATTTGTGCCCGGTTAATGGCAATAGGCTCGCCCCCTATTACATGGGACCTAAATATACCGGCGAACTGTGGGTGTACATTGTTACACCTCTGTCTAACCCTTCGGGGAATACAAGCGTGATGGAAAGTCGAATTGGATATCATCATAATAATAAAAAAATTGTAAATATTTTAGTTCAATATGATAGGTAGTATTTTGTTGTTTATTTTTCTTCCCGAGCCGATATTATTTTTCTAAAGTTAATCTCGAAGTTATGAGTCGAATCGACCCCAGCCATTACAGGCGTATTCACAGGGGATAACTTATGTATACAGGGGTGAAATGCTGACATCTACGGATTACGGGGATGCCGTAATGAAATTATAGTAGTTAGCTTAGTAATGAGGTGGGAACTCATGATTATAACCTTGTCTAAAATGGTTCAAGGAATTAATATATTGATTTGTTGGACTGGTGTTTATCCAATAGATAAGCATTTCCGAACTTCCAATCCCTGCCAAAAACCACCAAATTTATCTATTTGTCATAGCGATAAAGATAAAAGCTCTTATAAATCATCCACACACGATACTCCACTGTTTGCTTGCCCTTCGACAAGGAAGCCGATACGGTCGCATGCACTCCGAAATAGTCCACTTTGGCCGACACTCCCCCTAATGTAAACACTGGGACACTAACGCGGTAAATTATACGAACAATTTGGACTCTCCCCTCAATAACAGAAGAAATGATGCCAAACAAACGGAACTGCTGAAGGTCTTACTAAATGGACATGTGTCATACTACCGTTGAAACACTGCCAAGATTCTTAACACGCGATTTTGTAGCTTATATCAAGCTGCTAAGGTTTGTTTTTGTTGGGGTGGAGGTTGTCGGTTAAATCGAGTTTGTGCTTCAAGACGTTATTGGCGTGCTACCCCCTTTTTACGAGCGCTTAATCCCCAGGTCGCTGTGTGTAGTGGTGGAGTGTTTCCATTATACGCACGGCACGGGATTTGTGTTTTGACGCACGAGGATTGTAAGTACGCATATAACATGTATATTTTAGCAAATAAATGTCGGGCGAATGCATGTCAATAGACGACCATTACGTTAGAATCGTTGTCTGATCCAACTGTCTACTAAAATAAGCACTTTTATATAATTACTAGCTTGCAGAAGCTAAACTTTGTTGTAGAAGCTGGACTTTGTTCTTATCTCGTGGGTACCGTAATTTTTTCCCAGTTAAAAAGTATTCTATGTGTTATTCCACACTTCAATCTATCTTATTGCTAAATTTCATCCAGATCCGTTCAGCCGTTTAAGTGTAAAAGAGTAACAAACATCTATCCATCTAACCATTTATCGTCACAAACTTCCGCATTTATAATATTAGTAGGATTTCTACCTTGTCCTTCTATTAACTCATTCCTGGTCATAACCTTTTCCAAGTCGCCATGTTTTATTGTTAAAACAAATCGTTTGTCGTGCGTCCTATGGGCACGTGTTCTCATGGCGCATGCGCGTGGCGGTGCGGATGCGGGGCGCGGACTGTTGCGATGTCCGCTAGCTGCACGGACCTATGTGACTCCACACCGACTTACTTGACGCAGTACGCGCTGCTTATATCTCTGTCTACTCTGCATTGGCGTTGGTTGGAGTTATTGCGTGGGCTGGCTATACTTGAAATAGTTTTTGAATGATCGGAAGTAAGAACTTTTAAGATACTCAATGGAATATGGTTCTATTTATAAAACTTTTACTTATTTGCATTATGCAACAAAAAGCACAAAGGCGGGCTTAATGCCTCAGGCATGTCTACCAGTCAACCAAAGGTGGTGATGAGATAACATGCCAGGTGCAAATTGTTGTATGAGTGTAAAACAAAACAAATAAACATGCCATCATGCCTGTATTCCCTGAAGGGTTAGGCAGAGGTATACCAATGTAAACCCACAGTTCGCCGGAATGTTTTGGTCACATATAATGGGAGCCCATTGCTATTAAACCGGGCACAAAACACACACACATTCATTTTGACACAATTTTTTTCGTTTCAAGAATTATAAAATTATCCAAAACGATGACAAACCTTTTAGCAACATTTAATAAGATCTAAAACTCTTTTCACTACAAAATCTAACCTAAATCCGAACCACTGGTACTTCTTTAAAATACGATCTCTTGGCCGGAGTTCATTTAATGCGGCCCGCTTTACGACCCGCCCGCTCTAATGAAATTATGCGTTCATCAGATTACGGGCCCAAATTCGCTTTTTTTTCTCGACCCCCAACGGCCAGGCCAGTAATGAACGCCGTCAGCCGGAATTTTAAGATTCCGCAAGTAATGTGGAAATCGGACTTCAGGATGAAGATGAAGCTATAATATAGATTGTGGGGGTTGTGTGAAAGACTGATGGTTTATTTGGAAAAAAGGGTACAAATGAAGGTGTTTTCTACACATACCATCACGCCTGCATATCTCGAAGGGTTAGGCAGAGGTGTACCAATGTACACCAAGAGTTCGCCGATATGTTTTTAAGCGCATTGGGCGATCCTATTATTGCTGGTGTTTTCTACATAATTTTGAATTTATGTATTAGCATTTAATCATAAACAAAAGATTTTTATGTTCGGGATGTTTTTGAGATGGCCCGTAAATGTTGGTTCAACTATATTATTTACCTTGTTTAAAAATTAAATAAGCTATCCTCTACATTGATTACATACTTCTTTCACAAGTATGTGTACAGTAATTATAATACATAACTTACGATCAATCCTATAAAGTACTATAACAAGTATGTCTATAGTAATTTGATTACATAACATACGATCAATCCTATCGAACGCTACCACCCCTTCAGCGAACCATAGAAACTCAACAACGAAAGTAAATATACGACAGCAGAACCTTAAGGAAAAATCGGGGGCAGTTTTTTCAACACAGTTGGGAAAGCCGTCACGGTAGATTTTAATTGGGCCGTTTCAGACGGTTATTGTAGCGATTGAGACGTTAAGTGGTGCGGATTTTGTGCGGAGGGGTCTTTAGGAAATGTAGACGAGTAATAGTGGCGAGGAGGGAAGTCGGTGCGAACGTTAGCGAGGGAACTGTCGGTGGAGGAGAGGATTTAAATGGAGGAGTAGGTTGGAATCTGTTCGCTTTATTTGCGGGTTTTGGCTGTGATTTGCAATACCACACCATCACGCCTGTAATCCTCGAAGGGTTAGACAGAGGTGTACTAATGAACACCCACAGTTCTCAGTATGTTTAGGTCCAATGTAATATGGGGCGAGCCTATTGTCATTAACCGGGCACAAATCCTAATTCCCAGCTGATACTGAGAATTTCATAGAAAATTCCTGTAACACTTTTTGCTCGACCTGGGAATCGAACCCCCTCTAGCGTAGCAGTCGCGCTTAGGACCACTAAGCTAAGAAGGCATTTGTGATTTGATTTTCTTTATATACGAATATTTTTTCTAAATAATATCATGATATTTGCTCAAGAACTCTGTTGATTGAAACACATGGTGCTCTGTAGTTTGTCCCTAAACTCTATCCCATTCCTAGTAGCAATTACATTTTAATCCGAAGTTCATAACAACTATTCAAATATACAAACTTTCACAATGGAAATATTCGTGGAAATATCATTGTTTTGCCGCTGCACTCCCGACATACTCAAACACGGTAACAATGTCGCTTCCAAACTTTTAATATTGCAACAAGTAAATACAGAAGCAGCAGTTAGGGGGTATTTTTACGACGGTTGTATATTCGAGGCTTCGACCCGTCGTCGACCCAAGGTAAGATCGTTCATAGGCCATCTGAGAGTCGACCACTCCACGCGTGGATAGACTGCCCGTATTCCGTATCCCTTAACAGCGGTTCGAATCGTAAATACGTATAAAACGCGCCCCTTGACGTGCCATTATTAATTCAGCTACAGAGTTGGCAATAACCGCAGAATAAGAAGTGGCAGAAGGTTCTGTTTACAAATCCGACAATGGTAGATGGCATAGACAGAAAATCTGTTGTTTCTTATGAGCTAAAAGAGCAGCAGAGGTCTCTCTTCCACTTTATGGCAGTAAAAGCAATGCTTCTGTTTCGGATGATGTTAAGCCTGCAGTATTGATGCTATTGAATCTACAAGCTCATCCATCATCTATGTGAATAGAAACATAGTCACCAAGTATTGCGGAGCTTTCCATTATTATTCTTGCTTATTAGTCCTTAATAGTCTTCCAATTTTTGCACACACTCCGTTGCCACTAATAGCATTACATCTACAGCCATTTTAAATGTGTATACAACAGTAACTGTATGTATGTATGTATAGAAGATCAGACATTGTTAGTAGTCCTTCTGTAGTCCCATACCTCGTTTTGCGGTACAACGGCCGTGGCTCGGCGCGACGCTCAGTCGTCCGTTTCGAATTATTCACGTAGACTTTCTGACGGAGTGCATACTTCCCAGTCGTAGTTGTGTAGTGCTGGGATTGCGATTGTCGGCCTTTTATTTTTGACCTTTTTTGTCGACTGGCTCTTTTTGGTGCGTTTCTAGTGCTGCACTCGGCTTTTATATTAGATTTATGAGGATGATGCTTCTCCATGCGCAATTACCTTTTGGAATGGGCAACTAGATTCTTTTTTTTTCAAATAATTGGCGTTCAAAAGTGCCTTTAATGGTCTAATTGAAATAAATGATTCGAATTTGATGTTGTGAAAATTGGATAAAATATGTGGCAGTTCCCAGAAAAATGTTTTTACTTAGGAAGTATGTTAAAGCTAAAATATTTTCTTTTTGAAGAAAGACCTTTGCTAATTAAAGCAACAATTAGCATTTTCACGAGTTACCAACGTTTCGGAATCAGTAATTTGCATATTGCCATCATCTACAAAATAGATCAATATCCGCACCTAATCACTAGAACATTTCCACGCCGCTCGCAAAATTACGAACACATTAGCGACTATAAATTGATGGCTACATTCGGAAGCAATCTAAAAGGACTTTGATATCGATATCGCTCGCACCACTAGCGGGGGGCGAGGGTGGGACAAAGTTTTCTCGTGATTAGCAGAGCTGCGCTGTCGTGTTACCATGCACACGTGTGTGTATTGCTGTAGCACACGTCACACTACTAGACCTGGGGGTTATAGAAGTTGAAAGGGCTTTGGAATGTTGGTGTCCATTGATTGATTAAGAGAAAATGTGGCAGAACTATCTTTAATGTGGCATGATACCTCATTAGTGCATTAGCGGTTAGATAAAATCAGTGGTGCTCGACGAGTAGCAGGTCAAAGATGTAAAGCAAAGCTCAATAATCAATTGTAACGTTGAATCTAATGAAACAGATGAGCCTTTTGCCCACAGGTCAGGTTACCGATTTTAAAAGGGGTTCGATTCCCAGGTCGAGCAAAGTATTTGGGTTTTTCTGTAAAAATCTCAGTAACAGCTCGGAGATAGAATTTGGGTCCTGTTAATAGGCTTGCCCCCTATTATATTCGACCTAAACATACCGGCGGCTAGGCTGCGCCTAACCCTTTGGGGAATACAGGCGTGATGAAATGTTATGTAAAATAAGTAACGCACAGACTCCCGTTAAACTATCGATATACACACGCAAACAGGTTCGTCGGCACATCCCTAGCACGTACGTACTACACAGTGTAGATACGTCGAACAACATTCGGCTATTGGTTGCTTATGTGACGCGCTGTCACCGCGATGCGACGCGAGCGGTTATTTGAATAGTTCCCAACTGTTTGGTTTGCACTCTGATTGGATTTCTAGTACGTTGTCAATTGTTTTGTAGCCTTTGTGCTGGGTTGAAAGAAGTAGCTTTGTAACATCTGATTGATTATATATCTGTGATTTTTTCTCTGCAAAACCTTATCTACCTAACCAGCATAAAGCAAAGAAAAAACAAAACTGTTTGGCTGTTTAATTGTAGTAAAAAGATAAATATATCAACAGTCATACTAATTCCTTATACAATATTGGTGTAATAAAATTAGTAGCTATGGGAATTATCTAATTAATAAACAGCTGATGCATCGTCGTATGAGACTGAGATCCCATATCGACATAGTCTGGACATCTCTTTGGTTACTGTTCCACTCGCGTGGGTCGTAGCTATTGATGTTACATATCCTATACTATTCCTCATAAATCTGGGTATCATATACAAGTATTTTTTCCAATCTAATTCAGATATTGCCGCGTTTAAACAAAAAAAAACCTTTCAGCTTTATTATATAAAATACAGATTAATAAAAACATCTCGTGTAGTCCTTTTCTCCTCGACAGCACTCGCTGATCGCTTCCCCTCAAGGCACACGCCAACCTATAAGGCAGTGCACACATCGCACAGAGCAGGGGGTGGCGCGCCAATGATAACTGTGGCGGAGCGGTGGTGATACATTGACTTTGTCGCCTAAGTGGATGAGGTGGTTGTGTAGTGGGATTTTCTATGGAAGAACATAGGCCTCCTCCTCTAAAGTATTACCAGACTGGAAAAAATATATATTAAAGGGATTATTTTATACCGACGTTGCCTATCTAAGTGAGAACTTAAATGAATACTTACATGAAAAAAATATTTTTGTCTGTCGGTCTATTTGTTTGTTCCTGCTAATTTTCGAGCCGACTGTACCGATTTCGATGTATGTTTTACTGGCACATAGCTGATGTTATAACGAGTGTCTTAGACTGGCTTAACTACTAGAACATAATTATTGTTACGTCAATCACGCCAGTGACAGACATAATAAGCTAGTTTAATTTGTGTTCATTATAAAGCTAATTAACATTATTCTTGTTTCAGGTGAGTTTATCATCTCCGTTTCTCCGTAAGTACCTACACTATCTATACAAAAACCGCTACAATTACCGAGAACTGCTTTTGCAGACATCAAAGTTCAAAATACACGTCAAATACCGCGTCTACACAATTCCTAGGTCTACGGGTGTCGCAGGACGCATGCGCTGACCGCAGCGGTTAGTGCGGCCGTACCCTCACTAGTTACACGGGTCCCCGCGACCGGGCGCGATCCGCCCCGCACTTTGTACTCCGACCGTGTGTTATACGCGCTATGCCGGTTATACGGCGCCGTAGGTACGTGTCGCAGCACTAGCGCGATGATACCAGCGCTGTGTTCAAGTCGGATTGGGTAGGGATGGGACAGTGTTAGGGGTGAGGTGTCGATGTTTTCTTTTTTTTTTTTGGTGGTTTTTAATGCTGATTGCGAATATGTGTATGGAGGATTAAAAAAAAATATGGGATCTAAGTACGATTCAATTGACAATTTGTTTCAAATTTGAAAAATAACAGGAAAAATGATAATTTTATTTCTCTGTTGAAATGTGTTGCACATTCTAAACAGTTCTTTCCTTAGCGTGTGGGCAGTAAAGTCTAACGACCCCACACACCCTAGTGTCAGAGTGGTGGAACAGTAAATAAGTCAAAATGAAGGTTTATATAAGAGCTCATATACAACTATGTATATAACATTGCACAGCAAACAGTAGAAGCCGGCTTAACACAAATACGGCCCAGATTGCTGTAGAGCTTTCAGTTTTTACTGGGAACACATGAATATTCAAAAATATCTCCGTGTGACAGTCAACAGTTTTATTGAAACGTGTGCATTGGACGTGAAACCACACACAGTACAATGTTGGTTTTATAAATATTCCCCGAACAGAAATATGTTACTATTTCTGTTATTGGATATTTGTTTATTGTATTAAAATTTACACCGACTGCCCAGCAAATCCCAACTCCGAGCTGTTACTGAGAATTTCATAGAAAAACCCGATAACACATTTTGCTCGACCTGGGAGCCGAACCCAAGAACTCTAGCGTAGCTGTCGCGCTTAGGACCACTAGGCTACCGAGACAGTGATTATTTTGGTTACAATATTGTTTATTTATAATTCGTATGTATGTATTTCCTTACTTCATCTTTGTATATTGTAGCTGTTGGTTATCCCATTTCAATAAAACAAAAACCTGTCACCCAATATTCAATTTTAATACAATTACATTAAGTATATTTAATAATATTATTGTAACGCACTCCCTATCAGTGATACGCCGCGTGAAAGCACACGCTAACGAGCTCAAATAGCATTAATGTCGGCGCACTGTAATAATGCAATACTAGAGACATACATAAATATAATGTCCTCGGTACGTCACGGGTCGCACAAAGGTGTACAGTCACTAGCATAACGCTGGTGCGTCAGACGATCGGTAACCGATTTTTTGTCGGGTTTTAGAGTTAAATTTAGGTTTTTGCACAATATTTTACTTTACCGATGTCAGTGTCCAAGATCAACTTTTAGAGCACATCAGACAATCGGTGACCGATTTTTTTGTCGGAGAGAATGGAGCATATGAATTCTAATATACCCATCCACGTCTTACAAAAAGTAGGTCTTACGAAACAATAGATTTTTTTAATGGTCTGTTATCGGTCCTACAAAAACTTTTTTACAAAAATGACAACCGCCTTCAAAAACTAAAAAGAGAAAAATAACTTTAGCTTTGGAAGTCGGCGGCTTTGGTTCTGTTTGTTGTTTTGTATTGCCACCGACTTCCAAAGCTAAAGTTATTTTTCTCTTTTTAGTCTTTGAAGGCAGTTGTCATTTTTGTAAAAAAGTTTTTTATTTCTCGCTTTTTTGTATCAACTTCCTGTCATCCAAATCCATGAAGAAACTGTCATGTATTGTAAATTAGCGAGACACCACTAAAAAGTCATAAGAAAGCAGAATATGCGATTTCGTTTACTTGGATGAGAAATTTTCAAATACTGCTGTATACATCTGTGTAACTCTTGAGTGTACAGGCGTGAAAAATCGGACGCGGGCGGAGGGTTTACATTTATACGCTGGGAAAAATTTAAAAACAATTTGCCGTTGAGATAAGACCGATTTCATAGTAGGTAGTATGGGATCCAGAATATGTTAATTGTAATACCATTATATTTTCGTCAATCCTTTGGGAGGAAATTGCTTTAGAATGTTAAACTAGCTCCATTGAGCAAAATTACTTTTAACTGTTACTCGTATTTCAGCCGTAGTATTATCGAAAGCATACGGTTAAAACGTATTTTGACTGGTTTTGCCAGTTAAAAGTACCTACGTTTAAGAGTTTTGACTGATACATGTTCATGCTGGTGACTGTACACGTGACGTATACACGGTGCACAGTGGCGAATGCGCGATCTATAAATCTAGACTGTGTAATTGAAACATTATAACTCAATACAGCTCTGTGAGTTTGATAGTGATGCGAACTGTACTGTTGCCATTTTATCGATACTATTTTAATGTGAACTTGTAGACCAGAGAGAGGTCGTTTACTCTCTCGGTATTTCAGATACAGGTAATTCATTAGCAATTACGAATGAGTGGTTTTCGGGAAATTTTCTGTGAGGCTTATCGATATCATGTTGAAAGTTATTTTAGACGCAGTAAACACAACACTACTGTTCATGAAAAGTCACACAATCTTAGGTCTTATCGTCGAATCTTCGAAAGCTGTGTGCTTTTGTCTTATACAAGCTTTACATACACCGCGGTTTCACCCGACTTCCGTTATTGCTTTGGTCACAGCTCTGCTCTTGTGGGTCGTAGCGTGATGTTAGCTTATATTATGCCTCATGAATCTGGCTATAATAAACAAAGTTCAACCAAACAAAAAACACTTCCATCTTTATTATATTAGTACACATTTCCATACTATTATCATGCTTTCTTACAATAAAGTTTATAATGAATTCCCAGCCCGATAATTAACTTTACAAAGTGCTTCATTAAAAGTTTAACGTTATTTTCAGTCAGCTAAATCAGGCGTAACTGTCAACGTTGCGATATTTTGGGAACTTTAATATATTCCACATGGCGAACGAGACTGACAGACAATTAATATTTTTATAGGCAACGTTTCATAATTATCGCTTGACTGTGCTCATGTGTTGACGGATGCCAAAGCTATCGTTACTTTGGGCGTCTATTTAAAACGAGATTTACTGCCTCACCTAAATTATGTACCTATTTGACGAAATTAGTTTTCCGTTTTGTTTAGTCTGAGATTGAGATATATTTTTTGAACAAATTTGTGAAATAGTACCTATCTAGAAAGAATAAGAAAAAAGAATGAATTTAATTTCATTATTAAAAAAATGTACATTATTGGGATAATACAAGTAGTTTACAAGTACTTTATTACGTTGAAATACTTTGATTTCAAAAATCCAACCGGGGCCAAAAATTATAAGATGTCATCGACTTGAAAAAAAGAAGATCTATTTTAAAGACGGAGATCCCTAATTTATCACATTAATTTAAATTGGTAAACAGATTAAGTCAAGTAGAAAAAAACAGCAAGAATTTTTCTCTTAAAATAGTTAAGTATCCTAGTTTAACCGATGATTAAGTTATACGATATCTACTTAGCGCCCCCGCTCGAAGCAGCCCAGCAGTGCGATTCTCTAAAATGCAAACTCGAAAACGACTCTCACTAAAGTGATCGCGCTCACTTCGATAACGAACCAACCTGTCATTGGTTTAGTATTTGTTCGCCGTGGTGACGTCGCCGGGCGTGATCGTGTTTAACAGAATACCATTTTGTAATCTCACTGCGGATTTAGCTTTCGGATTACGAAGTGAGGCTTAGAGAATCACACAGCAGTAGCCGTTCGATGCAAGCGTAATCGCGTTACCGAAGCGCTCCCGCCGCGGGGCAAATCTCATTTTTATTAGGGAAGTAACGTGGAAAGAGTGGAAATGACACTGCACCGCGCACTTCCGACCCCTACACGCTTATACAGGTGTCTGTACTCCAACACATTACCATAATAACCCTTATTTAAGACCCGACAAAGTCTATTTTTGACCGGTAGAGAGTTAATTTGTAGCGCATGCGCAATACGGTGGACGCTTGTGTTGTGTCAGTCGTCAGTCGGGCGTCGGGCGCACTAATGAGTGCACGTGTGCCGCGCGATCCTGTGTGCAGTAGTGATGTGACGTGCAACATCGATGTAAATAAAATATCGAAAATATTATCAATTTTTTGAGTGATGTGTGTGTGACCGCGTTGGTTTTTTTTTATTTTTAATGAATTCTGGTGGAATACAAAGTTTACTGTAAATAACACTTGCTAAAATAAAAGCGCAATTTATTACTTCACTAAAATGATGAGATTGTAACAAATAAGTAGAGTGTAGGGTGGCCACGACACGCCGGCATCCGGCGCGACAGTCCCGACGAGTGCCACAGTTTATGTTTTAATAATGGAGGTATTAGCGTCGCGGCTGTCACCCCCGACGACGGCACTCTGCCGCTGCTACTGTCGCCACGAGTTATGCAAACCGAGGACAAACTTGGTTTTTTTTATACACTACTGAAATGGGATTAATCTTGATACCTACATTATATCAGATCACTGGCTGTAAAAACGTTGTGTATTTATGGTTTATTTACATACGTTTTATTGATGTTGTTCGATTGGATACCAAACCGAACTGGATTTTTTAAATCCGCTTTATGGGTATTTTAATCAATTTCAAATCAATCCAGATCGATGATTCTGTGTCTTACTAATTCAATCTTAGATGAATCTCACTATGACAAAATATACACGGCACACGTACCGAATCTATCGCGATACCTCTCCATGGGAATAGAACCAATCTCCGAATTGTTATGGTGTACTTAACATACATCCGGAAAAAAGGTCTTTTATGAGAGGACATAATAGCATATTGTTGATATTTTATTAGTGCTTCTTTTTGACAATGTAAAAATAAAGGTAAAAGGTCGGCTCACAACTGTGCATTCATACCCGTTCTAAAATTATTAATCCTGCCTAATATTGTCCCATTGGAGGGCTTCTCCTACAGAGAAGGCACGATTGATCATCACACTTGCTCTAGCCAGATTGGCGATTTCAGACTTGAAACTCAATTATAAGTCCAGGTTACCTCACAATGTTTTCCTTCACCGATGTCAGTGATACTTCTAACGCTATATCGGAATAAACAGCCTCTCGTTTAAACTGTACTACAGTTTGATGACTCCGCAAGCAATAACTCGTCTTCGTTAGACTCCTACGGCCTTCAGTAGTCAGTAAGGGTCTGTATTTATGTATCCTTTGTCGCTAACGAGATGCTAGCTCTTAAGCCTAGTCTTTCATCAAGTACCACATCCTATATGAAATTGAATAGTTCTTCTTCTTACAGTTTTCATAACACGGCTACATTTTGAAATGAAATGCCGCAGCGTTGCACATTGTCTTCTTTATTCAAAAGTATTTAATAACGTTAGCTCCGCTCTCCGTGGCTCATACCATGCTTGCTGCATTCTCTTCATGTACACTGCATTTCATATCCTGTATACTGGATATAACTCTGTGTAAAATTGACTGACTAATCGGATGACCTAACAGTGTAGATGACGAGGAAATAAGCATCTGTATTTTTTTTTAATTTCACCTCTTATTGGGTCTACTAACGGCTGAAGATTTAATAAGAAAATTGATTGAAAAGATTCCCAAAATCACGGACGAAATCAAGGACTAAAGCTCGACCATAACGAATTATGAATGGCTTCAATCGGCTACTGTATTTTAGAATTGTGTTCTTTTATGTTGTCGCCGTTTGCTGTTTAACCATTGCCTCGGTCACAGCCACCGCTTCGCCTGTAAATGTTACGAGCTCAGCATAAACCCGGTGTTAGCTATTGTTTAAAATTAGTGTTTTATTGCTGTAAATGTTAGCAGAACGGCACGTAAAGTATTTTAGAGCTGCGATTAGGGATCTACATGGATGGTCGCCAGTTCTCATGTCAATTGCATGGGGAGTATTATTACTAGCTTGCACGGTATCATTTAAATGGTTAACATCTACATTGTTCCTCCCAACAACCCATATAAAGAACAACACCACCCACTATTTCTTTTTGAATTCCGTTTCATTTCTTGCCAGTTCTGTGTCATATTTGTGTATATTAATAATTCCGCTCTCGTGTAAAGAAACAATGGAAAGAGCATTAAATTAAATAACGTTGCTTTCACATTATTTCATTACTTAACATAATTTTGTATCATACTTCCTAAAGACATTCAACATGCAAACAGTCGTACAGTAGATCGGTACTTTGAATATGTATGTATCAGGCAACTACCGATATTATCTTTAAAGTCAACTGCAACCAAGACTTCAGTATCGACCATTTGCGTTATTAAATTCCTTCCAAAGTTTCTCATGTATTCACAAATTTCGTAGCTAGCCTCCACCGCTTAAAGATGTGGTTTATGCTTGTGAAGTTCTAAATGGACTTCTGGTGTAAACTGTACAGTATGCTTATTGATTTTCTCGGCACGATTAAGAGATGCATATTTTATGCCTCCAGTAAGAATGAGTGGGGTTTTGTTCGGAGCATTAAACTCGGAATGATTCTTTATTTATTAGGTGTAGTTTTTGAGCATTGCAGGGAGTTTTGTTATACATAGCACTGTAGCAACAGATGTCTGCCCCTTTAATATTCCGGGGGAGGGGAGGAATGGTTGATCAGCAAGTGTGTTGAATGAAACAGCTCGGTAATGTTTTCAATTAATTTTATGTTACATTCGAGGTTGAAGTATTCCAATTAATTACGTAAAATACTTCCCACTAACATCCTAATTTATTTATCTGAATATCTCGTCACCGCATCTAAACTCAGGGTCAGTAACAACAGTAGAGTATCCACAACAAGCTCTTACAGTACTCAACCGCGTTGGAAATAATTTATTTTAATTACAACACTTAAAAATCCAGTTGAACGTACATCTCCATTAAGGCGGGCGCCTCCCTCGGGAGCTGTGTTTGCTCTGTTTGTAAATATACCATGCGACATTTAGCGGTGCAGCGCTTTTTTACAAGCTTTGGTTTCATTAAGCCGCCTAGGTGGCTAGAATTACTGATGCGCTTTTGGTGTGATAAAAACATCGTCTTTAAGATTTCCTTTTACAATAGGCGTGGTGTCATGTCATTATTGTTTTCTTAATGTACTTTGATTGTAACATACCATCACGTCTGTAGTCCCCGAAGGGTTAAGCAGAGGTGTACCAATGTAGTCCCACTGTTTGCCGGTATGTTTAGGTCCCATGTAATAGGGGCGAGCCTGTTGCTATTAACCAGGCCCGATTCCTAATGCCGAGCTGCTACGGAGAATTTAATAGAAAAACCCAAGACCTCTAGCGTCGGAGTTAGGCTTGGGCCAAAGAGACAGTTACTTTGATTATGTTCTTTCCATATCACACCAGCTTAACCGCAACAAAAAATTTACAGTCCATAAAAAATAAGCCGAAGTTTTGCCATTACTCCTCTAACCAAGAATGTCTCACCGCTGAGTTGCCGCTGAAAGCGCCACACCGCCGGACGGTCCAATACGTGGTTACGTGGTTTTATGGCTTTCTGTGCGTGCCGCGGCGAAGAGCTTCGTGTTTGTTAATTTGCCACCTTCCCCCCCTCTTCCCCGTGCCTCCCTCACACTCCATCGAGCTTGGAACACACAGAACCCGGTTGCGGTCGCGCCTGTTGCGTTTTAATCGTCCCCTGACCACCTATAACGCGCTGAGCTCTTTGTAAGGACTCGCCGGTTGCTACGGCTGTTTGCACGCCATTGTTCGGTTTCCTTTTTGTGGTTCAATTATTTTTGAATCGCAATCATTGAATTAAGTATCTTTTAATGTCCATCATGAGAATTGTCTATTCAGACCAAATAAAAATCTACAGAATAGTATCTTAACTGGTAGAATCGAAAGATTACTAAATATTTTCACGCCAAATAAATTCAAGAATCAAGCCAGAACTAATGAGTTTGGTCCTACCACACAATCTCTTAATAATTCAATAAATTTAGTACCAAATGTGATACAATACTATCTAGCAATAATAGTTTAATGTACACCTAAAACATACTTAGAATACATTCAAAATTAATTAGCGTTGAATATTCAAAGTCATTCCAATTACTTCGAAAAATGGTAGAAATTTTAACGAGGGTTCATTCCTTTTGTCAAAACTAAACCCAAATGATTATCTACAATCACAAATTCAGACTACAATATCACCAATAGCGGCAGATTCAAATCTCGTCGAAATTATGTCACCAGAACAAAAGCTAAACGGCACATACAATCGTATGAATACCGTCTGTTTTATGTCTATATAGTTAAAGCCGTTTTTTGTTCCTCTCCCCGTATGTCTATGAAAACGGATATCGTTTATTACTTTTTCCATTTGATCTGTCGTACTCACAATAAATTGGCAAGCAAGCTCTGTTCGAATTGAGCTGTGTTTGAATATTGTAATGGTTTTATTTTGTCGAGTCGACGTGAAAATATAGCGGTATCAATTAATTAAAATCGTTTAATAGTGCTGTGTATACTAATTATTATCGATGTTATGTGATTTGATCAATAGAACGGTACTTTAAAATTCCACGTATTTACTTTCATTAACTGCATGTTCCATTTCATTAAATTGCTTGCCATAGTTACTGGTTTCCATGAAATCGTCCAATCATTCGAATAAATAACTCTGCAAATAATTTTAATCGATTCGGTATAAAAATAAACACTAGGTGGAGGGGCCTATCGAGTGGGCAGTTTTTCAAGCGGCCAGGGCTGGGAGCAGCTGCTTCCACGGAACCCATTCAATTATACCGAACGACGTAATTGACGCTTTTTTAACGTTACATTTGAAATTCCGATTCTTTGAACGTGATCGGTGTGACAATTTTATCGATATTTCATTGTAAATTTAATTCCTCGTCCTTATTTGGCGGAATCAATTGACTTTGTTTTGCCTCGTACTTTCTTGTTTGCGAAACTGATTTCTTTACTACGAATTCCAATGTGTCTTTCTAAATTCAATCCTTTAATTAGATTACACTTTCATCAATATTAAACAAGGCCATAACAACATCAAAATAAATAAACGGCGCTCCACTTAAATAATACCAACTATTAAATAAAACTTATCTCGCATTATTAACTTTAATGGCGTCATAAATACAGAAATAGTTCAACAAGTGCGTGTAAACCAGTCCGGCTCGGAATACTTACATCAATTAGTTTAATGCACGCACTGAACACGGCTCGATTCATCCGTCGAGCTCCTGGCGCCCTCTTCAATATTTATGAGCATAGAGTACTCCCTGCGAGACTGAAGGAGAATGCGCGTCGGCCGACAGCCGCGCTAAATCACGCGCCAATTGACATCAGCCCGATATAAAATGCTATGACGCGGACACAATGGCCCGCGCATCGATATCGATAGCCCATACCTTCGCGTACGCTCCCATCACTACTTTGTATTCCAGGAGAGTTCAACATTTTTAACATTCGGAAATTGAACGTTGAAACGAAAAGTGACGGGGGAAAATGTTGTGTGTAATGTTCGCGCGAACGGCGCCAGTGTTGTGTGTGTGATGTGCGTTTAGTGTGTCGTGATGGATTACCGGGCCCCGCCCCCCATGATGAACGTCGGCCCGCCGTACTTCCAGCATCCAGGTAAACATTCATTCTTATCTAGATATAAACTTATTACATTTTGCTTAAAACGAAACAAAGTTGGATTAAAAATACTAAAATTTATTTTACCTCTAATTATAACGTAATTAACGTTAAATCAATTAAAATAAATATCATATCATTAAACCCCTAACAGCTCTTAGCATGAGAGCCCGTAGCTATAAAGATAATTACACAAGTAAGGTCGGGCGATCCCCCGCGGCCGGGGGTCACCACTGACGGGTTAATTGAGCGGCTCGAGAGCAAAGTGTCAACCGGACCGGTGATGGATGACGTGCCACGGAATGTTCACGCCGACCCAACGGATTGAGACGAGGACTTGGAGAGGGACTTCAGATGATGACGGCTCTGATAGTTTGTGACAGATTGCGGTTTTTGTCGGGTGCTTGAACTTATTGGATTTAGCAGTAACTAGCTTCAACCCGCGGCTTCGTTTGCGTCAAATTTGATAATTCATCTCGTACCTTTTTTCGGGGTAAAATGTATCCTGTGTTATTCCACACCAAAATCTATCTTAGTGCCAAATTTCTTCCGGTTCCGTTCAGCCGTTTGAGCGTGAAGAAGAGACAAACACATACACAACGTGGTTGGTATTAAAATAATCTCAACGGAGTGATGTTGTTATGTAGGTTGGGTGTTTCCCGGATAGCCGGACACGTTATCAATCTTACTGACTATCCAAGTCTCTGATACATAACCTATCCTCAAAAACTACCAAATACTCGAAAAATGGCAAAAAATCGCCTGCTGCTTATAACTCCCAAACAGCAGTTTAGTTCCCGTACAAGTGGAGTTTGGCAATAAATAGTGAGTATCAGCGGCGGGGGTTGCGACCCGACCGGGCGCGGGACTGTCTGTAACCCCGCGATACCATCGTCACCCTATCGGGCTGCGCGCGCACGCCGCCGGCCCGACTCCTTGTTGCTCACCACCAAGGCATAAGCGGAGAGCGGAGTTCCTTTTATATCAGAGTTTGTTACATTGCTTGAAACTATACCAAATATCAACCAGTATATGGTCCATTTTCCCGTGGTATACTTAGATTTATGTCAACAAGCTGACGGTTTGAAGACTTTCGAAATTTTGGTCCTTTTAGTAATACGACAGAATTTAGCGTAATCATGTAGGGTATACATTGGCTTAGCGATTTTTAACAAGAAGCACAAAAAGATTTTAAGCCGAGCAGTTTAAAATGGGAATGTAGATAACTAAGCCATAAGAGACTGTTGGATTGCGTCAAGACTTCAAGTAGAATATGATAACGGCAAAAGGACTACATATTTATTTCAATGGCAATATGAAAGTAAACATGAAAATAGCACCTGATGATTATAGAAGGGAGGGTCCCATTCCCGCTAATTCTAGCAACCTGTTGTTAACACCTGTTAACAGATTAAAATGGAAATGTAGATAACTAAGCCATAAGAGACTGGTTGATTCTATCAAGACTTTACTTAGACTATAATGACGACAAGAGGACATTATTTCCATGACAAAATGAACGAATCATGAAAACAGCTCATGACAGTTACAGAAGGGTCCCATCCCCGCTCAATCTAACAACCTGTTAATACCGCTTGCTCTTGCCGCTCGCCCCGCACTGTGGCGCAGGCCCCCGCCGGTGGGTGGCGGGGTGTAACGGTACCCGTCGGAAATGGCCGTCAGATTTGTCGCGCCCCGCCGGCCCGCCAATTACCGCCCCGCGATAATTTATATGTAACTTTACTACCTACCGCAATGATTATGTTGTGGGAAATGGGAGTTTCTGGGTTTGTTATACGTTTTGGGCAAGAATAGAGGTAAAGGTCGTCATAGTAGGGCTTCTGAATAGGTGAGAACGAGGTGTCCGTGTGCCACTGTTACTACGGTAACTGCTAATAGGGTTCTTGTGAAACTCTGTCTATCGTTTCTTTCGAAGCAGCAAGAAGTATTTATCTGATCTCTTGATTATTTTTACTCGACTGCGGTGAAGCTAGAGGGTTATGTGTTTACCTTGTATGTATGTCCGTTTCTATGTCCCTTCGTAAATACTCAACGGCTTAACATATTTTAATAGATGATACGTTATTAGATTCGTCTGGATGGCGCGAGTGCCACCGGGTACTATTGTTGTTATAAAAAATAATCAAATACTGTAACAGTCAGGACCTATGAAAAATTAAGACTGATTTCCCAATAATAGGCTCGGCTGTGAAAGTCTAGACTTACAGTACTTAAGGTCTTGAGTCGGTACCTACTTGTTTTCTCCTTAGTTTTTAATTAATTTTCTACATACTCGGGATTTTTCCTTCGTGGTTATCTAAGAATATGACATTCGTCTTAATTGGTTATTCTATACGTTAAGGAATACCAATTACTAAGAAACGATCATATTACGGTACGCCCTCCGGTTCAATGGAATCGTCGACTCGCGTCTATTGTTAGTCTAACATTGTTCGACAAATTATCGTGATTTGTGCCCGGTTAATGGCAATAGGCTCGCCCCCTATTACATGGGACCTAAATATACCGGCGAACTGTGGGTGTACATTGGTACACCTCTGCCTAACCCTTCGGGGAATACAGGCGTGATGGTATATATATATATATATATATATTATCGTGATGTGTGTGCTGTAACATCCATTATGGATTAAAGCGCTAACTGTCGGTTTATTTTGTAATCATGCAGTTACAAATGAGTAATCCTTCTCCAATCATATAATCTTAGATTAAATAGCTAGGTATAAATTAGCCTCAGATGGCTGTCGATTTTTTCGCATATCATCTCCAGTTATTAACTATGTTGTAGAAGAATTTCACATGGGTTATGCCAAAATAAACCAACACAAGTCAAATATCTCCCATTTTTCTAAGTAATTGTAGAAATTTTACGCCGACTAATCTTATGTCTGTTCTGAACATGAGTAAGTCTTACATGTAAACTGTAGTTATAGTAATGTAACATATTTAGGATATTGAATAAGTTTGACGTCACTAATTGAATTATTAAGAGATTATAGGTTAGCTCGTTCAAGCAGAACTAAACCCTCTAAAAAAGTTGTTTTACTACAATTTTACCTTTCTCTGGACTACTAAGTTGCCGTACACCCCGGTTAACCTTATAAACCGATGCGGATATCCTGATCCCACGGTTCGTGACGGTTGTATAAAAACATCCCCCGGGTCGGGCTTAGGAAGGGTACTCTGAGCTATCATGAAGTCACCCTTCGTGATAGCTCCTATAACCTATTACGATTCAGTCGAGGATGTGGTTCCGTCGATAATATTGTAGCTAATTGTCTGGAAAAGTATTTCTGACTGGCAAAGTCATTATATTCCATCGTCTAAATATAAAATGTAGATGCTTGATTCTCCTGTTTTCGGCTCGAAGGACCAGAATTTGGGAGGCTTAACTTCTTACTTTGGAATCTAAAATACTGAAGATGGTGACGAGACTATGATTGGAGAGTATTGTATTGTATTCTTAAGATGCCAAGCTCATAACAAACAGTCAGAGAGTAAGATAGATAGTACTCCAGTTTATCAGCCTACGATTTCCCTTAATCCAATCCCTCACTTAAATCGATCGGGTACACACACAAAGAGCTCTCTCAGCAAGCGAAGCGAATCTCAATTCAATCTGCTCGCCCCCCCTCTATCAATCAAATCATAGTGGCGATGGAAAAGCGCCGTGTCATCAAATCAAAACAGTTGAGAGGAACCGTCAATCTAATAATACAGTGACGCTTATTTATCCTGCCGGCCCTACGACACCCTCCGAACTTTTAATTAAAGTTTGACGAACAACCGCCACCAAGGATTACCACACCATCCATATAAAAAATACATCTAAAATACCTACTCCTTACCACCCAAACAATAAGGCACGCGACACTACGAAAATCGACTCTGAAGTCGACGCCGCAAATCACGTATTACTTCAACAAACAACCCTTAGAAATCTCGATGAAATCCGTGTCTGTGTAAATTATACTTTATTGTTGCCGCCACTGAGTTCGCTTTCAAGTGACGCCGTCGACGCAAGGCGCCCAAATGGAAATTGATTCGCCCCGAAACGTAAGGTCGGAAGCGGCTTGTGTACCGTCCAATTTACGTTGACCCCCCAACGGATGGATCGGTCACCCTCTGTGGTGTGTTACAGTAGGTTTGCGGGCAGCGCGGTAGTTCCGGTTAGAGTGGTGATTCCCGGCGTTTGTTAGCTATGTATGACGCTGCGGTAGTGAGGGGCTCGGTACTCCCGAAGTGGCGAGGGTGTACGATTACTAACAGTAATCGCCTTGATCCCAATGAAGTTGGTAACAGACTGCCGTGGCTTGTGCCCTTAGAGTAAATACGAAACAGTTAGGACACTTTTATGCCTGTATAAGAATTTTTGCTATAAAGCTTTTAGATATACGATTCACTTTATTTACAAAGCTCATACATTACTACTGGATATAAAATAATCATTTTTGGTTATTATTAAGGCTTGAAGATTTAGGAATTACGTCATCATCATCAGATCAGCCGCAGGACTTCCACTGCTGAACATAGTCCTCTATATAGTAATATAATAATAGTATAGTCCAAAAGGCCCGGTTGGAAGCGACCTTCATTACATAAACGTTGATAACTTAACCAACTTGTAATACCTGAGGATTACCTAATTAAAACAGAACAAAAGCATGACCTGTTTAACCAACTACACAGTTGACCATTCAATATGCCCTCTTCACAATCAAGTCCTCAGTGAGGCACTATATTCATAGGCATGTAACATCAGTGACGCAACAGTAACATGTGTCGGGCGGGCTGCGGGGAGGCGCGCCTGTAATGGAAATCCACAGACGTTATACACAGCGAGTGGCGCAAGGAGAAGGGTGGGGCGGGGGAGGTTGATCTAATCATAGATTTATTGCAGTCCTCACAGAGGCTCGGTGGTTGAAGGCAGGAATAAAGAATGTGCTATTATGGTTAAACGGTTTTGTGGTCTTTATTCAATCTTCAATTGTGAAATGGCTACTTTGAGTAAGAATACATTTTACTCATTGGTCGATTGATTGAACTATTCCCTAAGACTGTTTATTCTTGTACCGATTACCTACGTGACATAACAAACTTTATTTTCAATTAAGTTGGAATTAGCTTTTAGTCTATACTAATAATATTATAAAGCTAAAGAGTTTGTTTGAACACGCTAATCTCTGGAACTGTTGGTTCGAGTACAAAATCTTTTTGTGTTCGAGCGATTGTGACGAGCCATAGGAGCAGAGCAGTAACCGAAAACATATCTTAAACCGGGTGCAACGAAGTCGCTGACAGAAGCTAGTTATTAATAACTGTGATGGCATTTCTACATTCAGTTTCAATTTTCCTTTTACATATTAAAACGTTTCAACATCTATCACAAACACGCTGTTGATGAGTGTTACAAACTAAAATATCTGACTTCCCCAAGGGTCCATTCAATCCGCTCCCCGCTTGTACCTTGGTCGCACGCCGGGGCGCAACCCCGGCCGGCCGAGAGCGCCGACTCCGCTCTATCACTCGCCCCCACTGCCGCTGTACGTAGCTACTAGCTACTCGTACAGTCACACTGCTGTAAATAACGAACAGAAGGACCAATATTTGTTACCGTGATCGTTGACAATTTTGGAAGAAATACGACGCATTTTAAGCTTAACATTAGATGATACGCTATTCTTAATAAGCATAGGCGCTGGATGCAGGCCGTTTCCGACCAGTCCTTTTGCAAATCTATGGGGGAGGCCTATGTCCAGCAGTAGACGTCCTGCGGCTGATATGATACATAAGCACATGTCATTTTAGGTGCACTGACACCGTCGTATGAAGGAATCTATCGTGCTTTGCAACAGTCACGTTGGGGAAAATGGGTTGGTGTAACGATCAATAATTTGATTGGTAACAAAGAAAATATGGATCCGTCTAAAATACTCGATTATGGCACCCCCTAAAGAATCTTTTTGGTCTTTATCTTTATTTAGACAAGGTACACGGTAATATGGGAGAGGCATGTCCAACAGTGGACTGCGATAGACGATGATGATGATGATACAGCAATATTCATCAGCCGCAAATTTGGTCCTCCTCGTAGGTACCTTTGATGACAATCCTATGTAGAAATGCGCTCTCAGAGCTCGTTATACCAACTGACATAATCAGCTTTACCAGCGTGAACATTCTGTGGCATGTTCCATGGTGTGTGGCTCGGTAAATATGAGCAGACATCCGGACATGTTTGTGCAGGGGATGCAGTAATACTTACTAATTGATGCTCGGCGAGACGACTGCCTATATGTCGGAGTATTGGGCGCGGTGGTGGTGTCGCTGTGTGATACATGGTGGATGTTTACATGTTCATTGCTGTTGCTATCGACTGCTTATGGATGTTGGTTTAACATTGGCTTTTCTGACAGTTTTATGGCAGTGGTTGGTACTTGAACTACTGTAAACGTGCGTTTGGTAATAGAGCTTATGCAACATGAAAATGCTTTGTTTTTATAGCTAAAACAGATGTACCTATATCACAATTTTTATCAAATTAAAATTACGTAAAAGATACTGTTTTCTATTTGAAAGTTTCTGGTGAAGTCAAGAGTATAAAATGCTAGCAACACAATAGACATTTTCTGCCATCAACCAATTGGTCCTTCAGGACATATCTTTTCTATCAAATGAACTGATGTCTAATAGAAAAATATTAGCAGTAAGTTCTAATAAAACGAAAGCAGCCCTGTTCACGAAAATATTTCTATTCAACTATAAATTCTAATAACTCAAGAAAGCAAGTTCAACACTCATTAACGACCACTAACCCCAGTTTAAAACATTGTTATTTTCGTGTCTTATTAAATCGTCAAAAGCATCCGACCATTTTGGAGGGGTCCCCCACTTTGCGTCATCGGCAAGCAATAATTACTCCACCATTTACCCTCAACGGCCGTCTAATGGTACAATAAAAGTATATTTAGTTCCCCGTCACCCTCCAAGACGTTTTATTTCTAAAAACAACCGGTTGTGAGCGCGTTAAAAAACGTATAAAATGTTTCTTTAGAGCATTTCTTGACGCGTGATTAGAACCACATGTCGAGTTGATTTCAAGCCAAATGAGTGCGATGCGACTAAAAGCGCGGTGACTGTTGAGTAATTTATTATGATGAAGCAATGCGTGCTCTTACTGCCTAGTTCTTTAAAGATGTACTTGCGTGCAAAATTATCGGTCCACCGACTTTATCCACGTGGCTTTCACCCGTGTTAAGTTACGTTTTTGGTTACTGCTACGCTCCCGTGGGTCGCAACGTGATGTTATGTGTCTGGAAGTGAAAAAAATAAATAATTAAAAACGATCCAATAGTTTAGGAGCCTTTTCGTTACAAACAAGCAAACAAAAGATCTTTCCTCTTTATAGTATTTTCTATATGAGAGACGATATCTCAAAATTTTTAATTGTAGACGTATTATTATTATAATAAATACCTTACCCTTTCATAAAGTATACGGCAATACAAATTATTGTTTATTATTTAAATTTTTTGAGCTATCTTATTCCAAATGGAAAAGCACTTGATGGGTCGAATATTTTGTACGCAAGTGTACAAATAGTTTTTGGAATTGTGTTTAAAATATTTTGATACACACACATAATTAAACAGATTTTATCTCGTCACAGATTAAAAACTATTTAGCACAGTGTAAAATTAGCATCAGTAATTATTTTTATTTTATCGTTTCATATCGTTACAACCCTAGCCCTTAAACGTACGCACTGGCGTGTTAATAAACACACACACGCAACGCGCCGCAAGCCAATTAGCGAGCCGAATCCGAGGCAGGGAGGTAGGGCTGTCGATATTGATTATAATCTCCAACGTTTTAACATAAGCCTTGTAAGGATTATTAAACGATTAAATATTAAACAGGAAAATTATTCAAAATGTTTCTAAACAAGTCGATTACAATTTTGATTTTCCTGCTTTCCTTCCGGTTTACTGAAATATTCACTTTAGCTCTATTTTTATACGAATCTAATTTCTGAAGGTTATCATTAAAGACAAAATAATCAAACAAAAATACAACGTCTGGTCAATAGTTAATAAAATACTTGTATTTTTTTAGTTTTTTAAGCTTGACAGTATTTCAGAATACACCTCTTTCAAATGCGCCCTGTTGCGTATGCGGGTAGGCAGTGTCGCACGACTATATCACTGTGTGCGTGCGGGTTCATCGTCTCGACTGCCTAAACCCAGCGTCAAGATGGCTAGTTCAAATTCGAAAAATCTATTTAACCAGGATGTTATCTAAATCTTGTATAAATAAATTAAATAGTAACGTTATCCGTTGGTATTAGATGGAGCCATGAATATTTTAATACTGGTGAATCGCCCGTACATACTACATTGGATTAAACAAATTCTGGGTCGTGATGAATCTATCGTGTTCCTCTCTCTACTCGTATAGGTATACTTAGTTATAAAAGTGATTCAATACATCTCCGTAGTTGGCAGATTTGTCAAGAAAGGAATAACAATTGACAATTATTGACGTATTTAGTCATAACCTGTGTGATTCAGTTGATGATGTTAGACCCCCCTACAAAGAAATATATCGTCGGCTAATTAAAAAAAACCTGTTGTTCCATACAAAAATAGAACACCTGGCAAAAATGTAAAGAAGAGCTCTTTTTTTTAAATAACTAACGAAAAATATGAACTCTGGGGAACTAGAATAATTTATTCAATTCTTTGTGAAAGTCTCATATCGGTTACTCTTCAAATCGACCACAGTCATTAAATGAAAATAGGCACCAAACCCAATACTATCTTCACCCGCTCCGCGACACCGCCTATCTGCGAGCTACGATCTAATCTATGACCGGAGACGCCGCGCGGCCCCGGGAGGTTGACTTCTCTGCTCAAATTAGCGCTTCAGACTAAATTAATTGACGCTCGCCGCTTCAGTGACAACCCTTAGCCAGGGCTGCCCCGGCCGTGTCGCGCCGCTGTTGATTTAACTCAAGCGATTTTGACTACGTAATGAATTATGTGCCTTATAGTCACTTGTCTGGCTATAAGCCTGTTTGAATTGATAGTATTACTTACTCGCTTTATTTTAAGCCAATTGGATTCTTTGATTAATGTTTATGTTTTTTTTGTTACAGGTAAGCATGCTGATTGGCTAGAATATTCGGGTAAAGTTTTTAAAAAAATGCCGTATTACGTATGCTTAAAGCACCTACAATGAATCAACTCTGTCTATTGTCAGGCACTGCTGAACGTAATTATGCTACTTATAGTGTAATGTCATCCTCATTAAGCAAGAATTTTCATTACACATGGTTATACGTAATTGGGTATAATGTTAAATAGTCGAGAGAGACATTGCTCGAGTCCTTGTCTCCTCCAATTAATTTGAACGATAATTACTGCTACTATGCTAAATATTCATCACTTTGACACTGTAGTGTCTTAACGTAAAGTGAAATAATAATAATTAATTCCAGCCTGTTATTGTCCTTCTTCAGGGCAAAGGCCTCTTCTCGTACAGAGAAGGCACGAGCATTGATAACCACGTTTGCTCAAAAGGATTGGCAATTTCAAATTTATACCATTTACAAGTCCAGGTTCCTTTCACCGTTGTCAAGGATAAATAAAATAAAAATAAATAAATATCTTGGGACAACTCACACACGGCTATCTGATCCCAAGCTAAGCAGAGCTTGTGTTATGGTAACCAGATAACTGATATACATACTTATATAATTTATAAATACATACATATTATAGATAAATCACACCCAGACACAGAACAAACAATCATGCTCATCACACAAAGTTTGTCCTGGGTGGGAATCGAACACACGACCTCCGGCTTAGCAGTCAGGGCCGCTAACCACTAGACCAACAGGCCCGTCAAAGAAGAACCAAGGAAGGAAGGATGTCCAAGATAAAAATATAAACTATCATCATCATCATCTCAGCCATAGGACGTCCACTGCTGAAACATAAACTATAAACGAAATAAAATAAAAATCACATCGGTACTTGCCCGTGCTCGGTCACGAACTCACAGCCTCGTGCATGATAGTCTAGTGCCATAAGCACTGGGCCATCGAAACAAGTGAAATGTCAAATCATTTATTTCAATAAAACCAATTACCAGGTACTCTCGAATCGTTAAACAACGCCACGTTCCAAATAAACATCAATCAAAACGAATAAGCCTCGAACCAGTTGTAACCGAATATCAAATTAACACGATCTGGATCTGCATAGTGTTGTGCGATGATGGTGTAAATTCTATTCCTGTTAGTGATGTACCACGCGGCCGTCGTTCACAGTAATTGACCCTCGAGATTAATGTACCCCCGCACAATTGCTTGCGCGTTAGGCTGACTTGCGCGAGATGCTGAACGATGCCTAAGATTGTTTTGTACATCGCTTTATAGTGTAGCTTTCAGTTCTGTAATAAAGCTGGATAGTATAAGACTAATGGGGCAGAAGCTGCAGTGATTTAAATCGTATTTTCGAGTACATAAGGTAGATTACTCTTAGGAGACCTTTATCTGGAGGAATGTTCCATGATTTAAGAGTATCACCATCCCCTACCAGGGTTGCAGAATTTGTTCGAATCAGTCACCGCAGCCCTGGAACGCAAAGGATTTTAGAAGGAAGTGGGTTTTAGTCAGTAAGAGTCTGATACTCCCTTCCGAGGGCAGAAGAAGGTATTTAATGATTGCCAATCCAAAAAAAACCTCATCCTGGATATTCTATCTTCTGGTAGCGCATCGTCAAACAGAAGAAATGTTCTTCTTCTAACTTCAGTAGTTCTTATGGACATCTACCTATAGGTTAAAATGTGGCCATAAACAAAAACGTCGCCTACTCTTTGATCAAGACTTGTTACTAAAGAGCCACATCTCAAAGCAAGTCGCAAATGCCACGATCAAGATATTCAGTCGTACTGTAACATCTATTCTGGTTAGTGATGTTCCGCGTAGCTCCTATTGACCCCTCAATTGACCCGTAAGATTAATGTGCCCCGCGCTAGCCTATTACACGGCTTAGGGTCGCGGCGGACTAGTGCCATCATCGGCTAAAAGCGGGGTTTTGTTTTAGGGGGACAATTAGGTTACTAGGTATGCTACGGGAATTTGAAGGTAATCGAGTTCTGTAATATTTGGTAGTAAATCATATCTGGTACACATCTGAGACAAGGGAATAACAAGGGTACGTACACGAACAGTATGGTGGAAGTGAGTCTGACTGCTCAAGATTTGGCCACACGTTAATAGTTAGTACCTTTATGTAGATAGGCATACAATGATCACTCGTGGAGACTAGTCAAGTGTATGAAAAGCATGATTATTTCTATTAAATCTCTTTAAAGTAAGTTGGAAGTACAAATTAATCTTTGAAAGACGAAGGTACTATAGAAAACGAAGATTTAATGAAACCCAGAATACTATTACCGAATACTCCAATTGCAACGTTAACAAAGTGTGTACATTCATTCCTCTCGGTGGATGTTTAATTTTCCTAACGACGCAGCCACGGTGGAATGGCCATCCTAATGTGTTCCCAGCTCAGGTGGGATCAGGTAAACAACCGGCGTTGAGGATAGCTATTACAAGGATGAAATGCTAGCGGTTAAGGCGCCCGCGTCTCATGCACGAGGTTATGGGTTCGCAACCGGGTACGGGCAAGTACCAATGTGACTTTTTCTAATTCATATGTACTTTCAAAGTTTATCTTGGACATCACTGACATCGGTAACCATGTCAGAGGCCCTTGAGGCGGTTTAGAAACTCTGCCATTAGAGTGTGTGAGGTCGTTAGAGCTTACTGCCCACACGATAAAGAAGAAAGAAGGGATGAACAATTTTTCTCTCTCTCAATCTCTCTCAATCCAGTTGAATCTGTCTAGATGTTTGATGTTAGTCCTGCAGTACTGGCATAGTGATTGAGTGATGGCTTTCTGCTGTGCTTGTTGCGAGTTCTATTCTCGCACGGAGCAAATGTTTGTACGGCCTGTAAGTAAATAGCTGTACGGTATGACTTCCAAGAATGGAGAAAAAAATATCGTAATATAAATTACAGCTGTAATCACATGAAGCAGAAGTAATCAGTTACAGATTGATTACTAGGGAATAATGTCAATGTCATGACAGTGACGTAACGCGATCTCAAGCTCTATAAATAATCTCCATAAATCTATTAAATCTCCACTGAATGATGATGTTGAGTGATTTTGACATATTTTCTAGTTAGTAAGTGAACGGAGTTTATTAGATGAAAAACATGTTTCCCTCAATATGAGCTTCAGGAAATGCCATTTACATGTGACTATTTAACATGTTCCGAGAAAGACCAATAACAACATAAAAGGCGTACGATTTCGTGTTATACAGGATACGACCGACTATAAACGTGATAGGCATGGCGTTTCCGCGTCCACCGAGCTACCAGTACTATCAACCACATCTGTAGTCAGAGTTCAGTGTCTGAGGCTACTCTTTATTGTTTTTAATTGTTTTATGCTCTTCACTTGCATTATTTTCGCATATAAGCAACAAGAATAATGTAACCAGGATTTTGTAAAAACTCAAAAAGTTTTGTGCGGTTAATGGTCATAGACTCGCCACCTACATGGGACCTAGGCTAAGCATACCGGTGAACTGTGGGTGTGCATTGGCACACCTCTGTTTACCGCTGCCTATACACATCTGCATTAACAGAGACCTGGCGAGACCTTCTCAGAGACAGCAATTACATCGGTACCCAAACCGGAACACAGCAACGCTGCTTTGCAGCACACATAGGTATGGTAGTACTTCCCCGGACGAGCTCCTTCACAAATAGCTCTACTACTACTAAACCCTCTTTGACTCTTTCGGCTACTAAATAAACATACTGTCATAGTCAAATTACTGGTAACATTTACATGCGGTCGAATGTACAAACGGGCGTATTAAGAACGATTCGCGAAACTCCGGTTCCGGATAACTTACAAAGGCTGGATCTAATATCGGTTTAGGTGAAGGCGCTGAGTGGTTTGAAGATGGACTTTCTGCTCGTGTTGCGAAGGAAAATTTTCATGGTTCATGTGGAGAAAATGGGTGGGTGTTCCTTTTGGGATGTTAATAATCTGGCTACTAGGCCTTTCATGTTCGGTTCCTATATGCTAAAAAAACGGATAGTTTATCTTACCAGGCGTAACGTTTTTGAATGCTTGACTGGCCGTTCCTTAAAAATTTGGTGACAATTTTGAATGTAGACATGTTTACGTAAATTATGGGTATAAACTTACCCAGCAGAAAAATAAACTCCAATAACAGCAAAAATACGTAGGTATTTATTTGTTAGTTTGGCTTGTTATTACCGGCCGGTAAAGCATCAAGTCTTTTTGTTTTGGCGCTAGTAGGTAGTGGTAGTTGATACTTGAAATTGCAATTATTGAGAACCTCCGCCCAAGTCCGACTTTTCGTAAGATCGTCTATAATAAATAGTTCAATAAAACCAAAGTTTCTAGGGCTGACATTTTGTAATACGTGTGCGTTGGTATATTAGAATTCATATGTTCTATTCTAAACGGCAATAAAATCTGTCGTCGATTTTTTGACGTGTGTGGGCAGCGTAATATGGCCGTCCTTTACAAAGGTTCATGATTTCTCGAGAATGTGCGTGTTCTGTTAGCAGTCATGTGCCTCGTCTGTGTGTTCCCGAGTGATCACGATTTAGTCATTAAGCCCTTTACATTTAATTGAACACGAATACGGTTCAAACGTAGAGGCGTAGAACTGCCTGAGAACATACTGGAAAAGTAAAGCACTAATTCTACTACATTTTTGTAAAAACTGTCCAACCTAGTTTTCAACATCTCGCCTTCATCATCATCATCATCTCAGCCATAGGACGTCCACTGCTGAACATAGGCCTCCCCTTTAGATGTCCACATAAACCGGTCGGAAGCGACCTGCATCCATCTCGCCTTAAGACGTTTAAAAAAATTAAGTGAAATAAAGTTTAAATTCAACAAAACTTAAGTGTCTATTTGCAATGTCAAGATAGTTTTGACTAAAAACATGAATACTTACACGTTACTTACATAAAACAACAAAAAAAATTTTTAAGGTTTTTCTGGCTGTTTTTTCTAATCTCCAAAACGGTTGGACCGATTTTGACGCGACTTTCATTGACAGTTAGCTGATGTTATAACAAAGTAACTTAGGCAAAAAAAAAAAACAAGTAGTGTTCCGCGCTCAAAAAACCCCGTGATAGCCGACAGTCACGCGAACAAAGTCACAGGCAAAAGCCAGCAACATAATATTCCCGCCAAACATGAACTATGATACATCTGATTGTGTATGCGTCGGTGGCGCCATAACTAACAATTGAGCGGGGGCACATTGATCACGGGGTCAATTGTAAGGTCCCGTCCAATGGAACGACGGCCGGGACCCGGCTAATACATGCACGGGTCTAAGTGGCTAAGATACTGGTAAATATACTAGACTGTATAGTAAGAACGGTTTAATAACCTGCGTAATCGTGCGTGTTATTCGTGGAAGGTTATTCAGGTTATTCTTTTATCAGATTGGGTACAAGGTCTTTGGTCTGAAGTGTAACGAATGCTATTGATATTATAAATGCGAAAGTTTGTGAGGATCTTGGTTTGTTACTCTTTCACACTTAAACGGCTGAACGGATTTGGATGAAATTTGGCACTGAGATAGATTGTAGTGTGGAATAATACGTAGGATACTTTTTATTCCGGAATATTGACGGTTCCCGTAGGATAATGTATCAAATATGACGCGGATAAAGTCGCGGGCAGAAGCTAGTAGGTACTGACTAAAATTAATAACTTGGTTTGGTATCTAGTACCAAGTCAAAGGCGTAATGTTTTAGCGTATAAAAAAAATATTGATGAGTCCTTTTTCGCTGGAAACGTTATATGCGAGATGGATTTTTTCCCTTTTCATCTTTATTATACTTTTTAATTATATTTGTGCCGTACGAACATTTAATCATCAATCATCCGAATAAATTGCATCGAGGCGGCACGCCGCGTACAATATACGGCGTCGCGTCAATAACAGCGCTCGTCATATTTAACTAAGTGTGAACATAATTGCTGGAGGGTGAGAATATTGCGGTCGTATACCATCCAGTAGATATGCTCAGAAGTTCAATGTATAAATGCTTTTATTTTTATTTATTTACATACATACATACCATCACGCCTGTATTTCCCGAAGGGTTAGGCAGAGGTGTACCAATGTACACCCACAGTTTGCCGGTATGTTTTTAAGGTCCCATGTAATAGGGGGCGAGCCTATTGCCATTAACCGGGCACAAATCCAAACTTCGAGCTGCTACTGAAAAATTCATAGAAAATCCCAATAACACTTTTTACTCGACCTGGGAATCGAACCCAAGACCTCCAGCGCGCTTAGGACCACTAGGCCAACGAGGCAGTTGTTTTATTTATTTTTTTATTTCAATCAGGCATCAAGGCCCATAGAAAATTTTAAATAAATGGGATCCTGCACGGTGACCTTGACAAAGTCGTGTGTCTTTACATCGGTAACATCCCGTCCACACTCGATAGTGTGGACGGGATGTGTTACGCGAACAAATATTACGATCATTTATCCGTCTCATAATCCCATACAAAATATTTCAATCAAAAAGTATGCCCGAACATTGTTCGTACTACCAGTCACAAATGTGGACGGTGTTTTGGTTTTGTCACTGCCAAATGATACAGGTCACGGGGCGATCCATCCAAAGTGGGTATTTTTTAAAGGATGTTCGGTAGTTTGACTACTGTACAAGTAGTCTTCAAGTTCAGTAGTCAAGCTTGACTACTGTGCGTAACGTTACTATTAAATCGCGGTTAGCAACGAACCCACCGCCGCCTGCTGCTGACGTGCCACCGTAAAAAATATACAAACACGCCAATGAAACGGCAGTTCTGAGCTCAAACATGCCGCACACGACAGCTGCACGCCTTCTCATTGGTCGCTATTGTAACGAACCGTTTGTAATTGGTGTAGGAAGGCATGTCACTGACAGCTGTCTGTCCCTAATCAGAATGCGTTCGATCATTTTTAACCGATTATAAAGCTCGTAAGCGATGGTCGGTAATTTGACATGTAGGTTCATTTGTGCAGGATTCGGTTATATTTAAAAAACCAATTATTGTTATTTTAATTAATAGCCCTTACTAATCGCCGTCATGGACCACTATCCTGGAGGTAGTGGAATTTGAACTTCTAAAAGAATGATGAAGAAGATTGTAGGTTTCCAGATTCTAATATTATCAGCTAATGGCAGTGCAGTAGTACGTACTTTTTCAAGTGAATGTGTTTTTTGGACCCATGGTTACTACTCTGGAAAAATGTATGCTTATATTCAGTTGAACGGAACAAGAATCTCCTATTCTTTACACAAGATAAGCCAAGTACACGGGAAATACTAAAGTGCACAAGTGCGTGTGTAAAAACAGGTGCTCTCCTTTTACCTATCATTGTCCAATGGGATGACAATCCGACACGACTGGGAAGAGATTAAACGCCGAACCAACAGCTCGTGCCAACTTTCAGACTGCAGCATGATATATACGACCCAAAAATTAAACAGGACTCCACATTCAGTCACGCTTGTGACCAAGAGCAGTCATTCAATTTTTTATCTTATGTGCGTAACTTTTACACAAATAAACGGTTTTTCTTCCTTTATTTTATTCAAAGTCTCGTATATAAGTGGAAAGTCCTACAACACCCTTCACATAAATATAACCAGGCTAACATATCCACATTGTCAACAGGTGTGAGTGCCAGCAAGATTCCGAAGCGCGCAGAGATCCCTCCCAACAAAGGCGGGCCGTTCGCGGCGGCGCTTCGGACGCTCGCTAAGAACGCCGGTCCGGACGTGAAGGACGGTGAGTGGGCCCGTAGATAGTCACCTGTACCTTGGACGAACGGGTGGTGGACCGTGGGACGTTGGGTTTTGATACGGTGTTGGTAACTTTGGATGTTGGGGCAGGTATGATTAGTTGATGAGGTGCAGGAGTCGGGGATCGCGGAAGGTTCGTACGTTCCTGTGATCCCTGGCGTAAATGTGAAGGGACACCTAGGTGGTGGTCAATGAGGGTCTGACAGCCCCCCTCAGTACGAGGGACATCCATGAGCATTTTCTACCTTAGAATAAAAAAGGTACGATTATTTAGTAGGGAAGTTGGGGTTCATAACTTATTTGATTTATACTTTCATCTGATTTAGTAATGTTTTGGGGTAGCATTAATGTTCCCTCGATAAGGAAATCTAGTAAAATAATTTTACCATTTACCGTTTTTTTACAATTGTTTCAACCACTCTACCAACCTAACATGCCAAGATAATAACATCACAGTCCACCACCCTACTAGTCTGCTGATCCCATTATCTTTTATTTACCTTCAGCTTGAGCGCGCACTTGTTGGGTTATTTACTTGTCCATGCGTGTACCGATAATTGTCAACTACTATTGTCTCACTAGAACATAGATAATTATTACTTACATCGGACATTGTGAGGAATGACCAGAGCAGTATGTCGCACATTGACCGGCCGATGTTGTAAATCATGTCTGTTGTTGTGAACCTCAACTGTTTGGGTGTATATGCGGAGCAATTGATTGTGATTTCTTTAAAGAGCTGACATTTTGACCGGTCAAAGTGATGAAAATATTTTTTTATTATACAGCGAAAGTTTTTTTTTAAAAGACGTTGTGTTTTGCTCTTGTCAATCTGTAAAAAATGC
The DNA here is from genome assembly GCA_932526535.1 of Caradrina clavipalpis. Lineage (NCBI taxonomy): Eukaryota > Metazoa > Arthropoda > Insecta > Lepidoptera > Noctuidae > Caradrina > Caradrina clavipalpis. The sequence continues at coordinate 12,484,367 of OW052109.1, read as the reverse complement.
TTGTTTCATCAAAAATCATTGTATTTATAACTTTAAGATAAGGATATTTTAAGAGTTTTCTTAATCCTGTATATAAATATGTTTTGTTTGTCATTAATGTTTTTTAACAATTTCCAACTTGTAATTTTATTTGTTGATTTTATTGCGTTTAGCTCTTTATAGTGAGTGGGTTTATATATTTTACTTTATTTCTTAGTAGCCTTTGCAAATTTGTATTATTTAATACCCAGCTACTGGCCAGATAGCCGGTTTAAGTACTCGAAATTAAATATTCTCAGTTCAATATCAGATGTAATTGAGATACCAAAATATTAAGAGAAGTTTCAGAACAGAACATGTCTAATCTTATTCATGAAGGCGTTAGAGCTCAAAAAATTTAGATAAATTGGTCCTTGTAGTAGCTAAATTGGTCCTTGTGGGAATATCTTACAAAGCATTACGCCACAAAGGACCACCTCATTGATCACTAATCTGTTTCTCTGAGGTTAATAATTTAGCATTCCTAAGTACAGTTTATACCAGCATCACTTCTTAAGAGGTTATATAAAACAAAAAGACCTCTTAAGATACATTTTCTCAATTTTCTTTTTTCGATTAAACATTTTGGTTAGCATAGTAAGAGCTAAATGCGCATACGTAGCCGGGCCCCAGCCCCGGGGGCCGGGGGCCCTGCTGACTGACGAGTGTGCAGGAGGCGGCCCGGGGCCCGCGGCGACGGAGCGCGACGCGGGGAAGGACAAGCCCTCGCCCGCGCCGCCCAAGCGCGCCTCGCCGCACCACCTGCCTGCCAGCGGATTCCAACCTTATAGACCTGATGAAAGGTAAGGAATATACATTCATATAGTCATTGGTATGAAGACTGAATATGTTATGAGAGATGAATGAAAGAAGAGACCTTTGCGTATTACTAATCCTGGATTATTCTGATCTGCCACCGCGCATTGTCCCTTTATGGTCACAGATCAACGAGGGGACAGTTCCAATTTTATTCTCTACTATAGGAGTGAATACAACACCCCCGAGTCCCCGAGTTGGTAACAGGAGGAGAGATCAAACTTTTTCTACGATCTGTCCCCATAAGGGGACAAAACAGGTTGAGATCGGAATAATCACTAATCCTCACGATACGCGATATGTTATTCCCAGACTAGCTAAATCTCAGTCCTCTGAACAGGTAACTAAAAGTAAACAGTCATATAAACAGGACTCAGAGATTGTGTACAGTTACCAACCGCTTGCATTATCTAACCCACCTTGTTGTTGAATAGCGAATTAAAGTAACACAAAACTCATAAATAATAATTATATTACCAATTGTGTACAATTTATATAAAAAAGGTCACTTTTGGGCACTTGCCCCATTAGCGATCCGATTGAGTTTTTAATGCCCTACGAACCCATCTTTGAATAACAGTATCAGCAGTCAATAAAGGACATTATGTCCATGGCTCGAACACTCGAGTGGCGGTGCAACTAGTGGTCGGACGATAACCACGGCACTCCTAATTCGTGTGAGTAATGCCCCTCGTCCGTGTGTTGTAGACTGTCGCACCCGGCGGCGTCGTTCCCGCTGCTCGAGCCCTCCGCCTACTCGCCGTACGCGCACCCTAGCATCTACTCGAGCGCCGCGTTGCAGTACAGGTAACTATATACTTCGATGACCTCAATTAAAAATTGTGTGGTTCCTTAGAGATCGTTTCTTGCACATTATAACCGCTGTCTTATGACGCCACTATGTCGTAACGTCAGATAATCGTGTCATCCAAAGCGTCTGGCTAGTGTATTTAAATGGAGGTGTTCATTTATAGGACGACACGATTAATGTCATCCACGACTTTTTTCCGCAGAGACGACGAAGCAGCAGCTAATAGTTAAGTGGTGCATAAATCCAGGGAAGAGCGCTAATGTCTGAAATACAAATATTATTATATTTTGCCAAAAAAATAATTGACAAGATGAGAACAGTTAGAGACGACAGTCGTCTAACGATAAATTAATCGTCATGACGACGTAGTGGGAACGCGCTCTAAGGAAACCCGATCTTAAACCTGGAACCTTATTAAGCTTTTCTTCTAACGCATCTACAGGCTAGCAGCAGAGGAGCAGATGTACCTAGAGCGCGTGTTCCGCAGCGGCGTGGGCGTCGGCTGGCTGCCCCCGTACGCGCTGTACCCGCCGCTCGCGCCGCCGCTGCCGCTCGTGTCGCACGTGTCGCACGCGCTGCACGACGAGCGCGACAAGGAGATGGCGCTGCAGCGGGAGCGCGACCGGGAGCGGGAGCGGGAAAGGTGATATGCGATTTGTGTTGGTTGTAGGATGAGCGGATTTTTTGTATTTATATTGTTCTGGGCGTTCAGGGGCAAAATGTCCAATTCTCAAAATGTCCAACGGTGTCAAAATGTCCAATTACCCAAAATGTCCAATGGTCAAAATGTCCAATTCTCAAAATGTCCAATGGTCAAAATGTCCAACTCCCAAAATGTTCAATCTTTGAGAATGTAGCAAATTTGTTCAATAACTCATCAAAACGCTTTTTTAATACTTATGACAAATAATAAATACAAAATACTGAAAGAATTGATAACAAAAATAATGATTTCGGGTATGTTGTGGTCTTCTCTGGTCTTAATTTGTTATTTATAAATAAAACATATTTAGATTCTTTCAGTATTTTGTATTTATTATTTGTCATAAGTATTAAAAAAGCGTTTTGATGAGTTATTGAACAAATTTGCTACATTCTCAAAGATTGGACATTTTGGGAGTTGGACATTTTGACCATTGGACATTTCGAGAATTGGACATTTTGACCATTGGACATTTTGGGTAATTGGACATTTTGACACCGTTGGACATCTGGACATTTTGCCCCTGAACGGTTCTGGGGTCTTTAAGTTTTTTCAAGCAGGTTTATATTGTAAAGAGGGTGAGATTAGCTAAAAGTTTTTCAGTTTTTATATAAAGTTTTTTGTCGTAATCTTATTGGATTTATAACGAGTTATGTACGCAGCGATCAGACGATAAAAAACATCATTAATTAAATTGTAGTTTATTCAAAATCCACAGAGAACGGGAGCGGGAGCGGGAACAGCGGGAAAAGGAGCAGCGCGAGCGCGAGCGTGCCCTGCGAGAGAAGGAGCGAGCGCGCGACGAGCAGCGCGCGCTGGCGGCGCTGCACCCGCACCACCTGCTGCCGCCGCCCGCCTACCTGCCGCGCGCGCTGCTGCCGCCGCCGCTGCTGTACCGGCCCTACCGGCCCTACCACCACCACCACCACCACCACCCCGCGCCGCTCGCGCTCACCGCGCACGCGCAGCACACGCCGCCCCCGGCCGACGCGCCCCCCGCGCCCGCGCCCACGCCCCCGGCGCGCAGCCCCGCGCCCCCCGCCTCGCCCGCGCCCCCCGCGCCCTGCCCCCCGGACGAGCCGCGCCCCGCAGGTGAGGAGGCGGCGGCCTGACCGCGCCCCCCCGCCGCCCGCGCCGCCTGCCGACTGACCCCGCCACACCCTCACCCGACCTACCACAGTGCTTCCTCTAACTGACGATACTATCGCAACCAAGTCTTTCCTCAAACAATTTTTTACAATTTTGAATAATATAAGTATTCACGTCCTGCGGTACTTGTTTTGCTAATGATAGCATGCGGGGACGTAGCGGTGCAGAAAAAATTATAAAATTTGACCAAAAATAATTTTGACATTTATCTACTTGTTATTCATCAGGATTACGCTTATTAAAAATTAAATAAACAACTGTATTAAATCTTGTTAGTATATAATAGGAATTCTATAATTTTCACTGCACTTTGAGGTCCCCGCATGCGGTCATCAACGCACAAATGCCGTGTGATGTGAATTGAAATTCCTTATCCTGGTATGTCACGGAGCGAGCCGACCCACTACCGCGATAAGATATACAATAATAGGTATCACAGTTTTCGCCACGAAAAAAAAAACAAACAAATCTGTGAAATAATGTGTCTTGTCACATGTAATAATAATTATATCGATTTTGGTAAAAAAAAAGCGTCCGCGACTGTAACGTAAGGCTGTAAGATAGAGTATTAAGTTATAAATATATGAATACTGAATTTGACACATTAAGGTCAAAATGCCTTCTGTCACTGCCATTAGGAAATGCAAGGATCATAAATAGGTTGTCTTTTTTCTATCATAGATTTGTTTAGCATTCTGACACGATGAAATGCACTAGAAACACACTCATGTGTTCAAAACCAATGAATTTGTTTTCAAAAACAATTTTCAATATGCTTTTCTCCACTTAGGTTATGATGATAGCCTGGTACTTGGTACGCCTCGAGCATGAGGTTGCAAAGAAAATTAGCAAGTCCTAATGTGACTTTATCAAACTCATATTTTGGGTACTTTCTAAGTTTGCCTAATCTCCTAGTACAAAAATATGTCGTGTCGGGTTGCTATACAACCTTGTCGTGTCGGTCGGTCTCGTTGCCATGACTACAACCCCCCCCCACCCTTCCTATTTACCTTTTGCGTCAAACATTAATAATATACAACAAAATGTAAAGTTTATTGTTTCAAGAACTTAGTCGTTTAAGATATTAAAAAATCTAAAATGTTATCAATTTTCAGTCACTTATTTAACAAAAAATCTCTTATTTTTTCCCCCGATTTCATAAAGCCTATTCGATATTACATAGGGCCCGCCTTATGTTGTTTTAATGGAACCATTATTCCAGTACGAAAGAGGGACGGAGTTATACATCGATAGCGCCATCCCTTTCATAGATCGGAACAGTATTGACATTAGGGCTCACTTACAGTACTTACACCACAAAATAACTAAATACATTGAGTGCCTAAACGTCATTATATCATTGCATCCTAGTCACATTATTAGAAGGTGACAGATACAGAATGATAATTTAAATACATTTAGCGCTAAATATGTTTAGTATGTTGTGATGGAAGTGGGTCTAATACTTCATAAGACGAGCCCAGTATATATTATCCGATGTCTAAACTCGTGTTTTGTTCAACCAATCACAGTCAACGGATTTGCAAGCAAAGGTACCAGGCTCACATAGGCTTTAGGAAATCGGGAATTAATCAAAAAGTTCAACTGAAAATTGAATATGCGCAAAATGTTGTAACTACCTGTAAGGCTTCATTTACGTGAGTCTTAGTAAATTAATTCGAGGCATGAATTAAAGAAAGTTTACGTTTTACCCGACTGTAGAAAAGGAGGGTAAAGGTTCTTATGACAAGGTGTTTTAGAACTCAAATACCAGGGATGCATGAATATCTCGACAATTACCTAATAACGTGGTATAGAGGTATTTATATTGCAATCTCAGTACTGATAAACATTAATATTTGCTCACCTTAGTACCATAGGCATGCAAAACAAGAAATCAGTTTTTTCAATGTTTTGTATGCCTATAGTATTTGGAGTTAGTTCTGCCAAAACGTACTAACCCACAGAAATAATCTCCATTTTTTTGTCTAAATAAGATATGTCTATTCTAAGCGTAAGTTTGGGATGTAAATTGAACTGTTATTGCTGGACAGTTTAATTATTGAGATATTGTGGGTTGGCTAGTTTTGGCAGAATTAAGCTCATTTAATCTAATCACAGATGTCATGTCAAGCTTGTCAATAATGTTGTAAACTGATCACAATATTTTTAAATGCTTTATATGAATATATATTTATTAAGACTTGCGTAAAGAAGTCCAATTGACAATATAGATGCCATTCTAATTGGTATCTTTACCTATTGTATTCCACAAATTCTTCCAAAAGACAAAGAAACTTAATTCATTGATTGAAACCATTATTATTTTTGTGTGCTTTTATCGAAACAGATTAAGTTAACAAGTTATTTATTTGTACTTTTCAATTTATCGATGTATATTTCGTCTTTTTGCCTACAATATGGTAGTTTTCTTGACAAACTTTGTATTAAATAATGTTAATAGTGTTTGCGTCATATTGTAATTACTATGCGGGTAATCAATTATTCAGTACTGTTCCGAAATTGCTCTACAATTGAATGGGCAGTTGGTTATGCGATTAAAATGATTGGTATACCAAACTGTCCAAAATTGACTTCTAAAGCTAAATAACGAAGTGTCAAAATCAATTGTACAAAAAAAGAGATAGCGCTTTTTGCCCTGTATAGCTATATCTCTTTCTTGAACTGAAAAAAATATGATGACACTTCTTGTTGAAGCAGTATATTGTTTTTTGATTAGCCATTGTAAACCCAAAGTTAACTACGTAAAGTTGAGATTTGCGAGTGACGGATTATAACTTGGCTATTTGACGGGTGTTGTATAATAACCAGACAATAACTTTTTAGTTAGATATTGTGAGACAATAATTTAATTATTGTATTACTTTTTTGTTACTATCGTTTTGCTGACATGAAAAATAATTTGTTCTATTATGTTTGTACCAAAAGACTGATGTCCGGTCTTCTGTAGCAATAAGATGAAGTCTGTCATGTTTATATACGTTTGGATTCTATTTACATCTAGTTTATAAGCAATACAAGTGATCAGTTTCGATAGAAGCGCACTCGAGTCGCTACTACTCACTTTGACGTACAATTTTCGACCTTAAAGCAAGGTGACAAGGCGTCAAATTGAGTAGCAACAGTTGTACTGTCTCTTTCTTTAGCTGTGTGTGTGAGAGGGAGGTCGGAGACCACAGAGTGAAGCCAAACGATAGAACTGCCGAGTTCCTACATTATATAGTTAGTGTCGCCGCGTGGACGTGTCTCTTGTATACTGTACGATATTGTGTGCAATAAACATTATCATTGTGATCACTAACACTATGTTACATCTGAATGTTCCCTGTTCATGTGAAACAACTGTGTTGCAGTAACGGTCTATGCAGTGAGCGTTACAGCAACACGTTGCGAGCGGGCGCGCGGCGACGCGAGCTCTACTCTACGCTTACTAAGTCGCCACTAAGTATATACACATGTAACTATAGCTCCGCCGCCATGATCAAACTGACGAATAAACGACTGCCCGGCGCAGACTGTAACTAGATAGGATGTGCGGTTATTTAAAATTATATATAATATACATCTAGATGTAAAACAAATGTATCGATCGATATGCACGAATTATATACGTAGGTAGGCGGCTTGCCCGGCCGGTGCCGGCACTGTACTTACCGCCGGCCGCCGGCACCCGCCGGCACCCGGCCGCCGGCACGGCCGCGAGTCGATCGACTAACTTAACTTGTAATTTCGCTCGTCCGGGGTCATCGTAACTTAAGTAGCCTCTAAGTTGTGCCCTGAAGGGCTGCGCGTGCAATCTGCTTCGCAATATTGAACTCTACTGCATTTGTGATAAGACTTGATTCCCGTTGCAGTATTCGCGACCACGACCCCGCGCGACCGACGACTGCGATGTTTAACGAACATTGAATTATAAAAAAACCACGAAATTTTATAACAAAAAAACCTCTTTATACGTTAATTAACTTAGATAGTTATTATTAATTTTAGCTTTTAATAGGTGTTCAATATTTTTCAATCTTTTTTTCGATCACGAGCAGCATTTAGGCGGACGGCGTGTTGTCGTATTCCAAGTGTCAGTGTCCGATAATATGTCATGTAAATATTATATTTAATAGTTAGATATGATATGGACAATACCTAACAAGTGAAAAATTATGGTTTTATTGAAAAATACATTCAATGAAATTAATAGTGTGCATGCTAGCGAGCCGGCGGGCGGGCGAGGCTCGCTCGCTCGCCGCTCGCGTAGTCACTTTTATTTTTGTTTTCACCCCTCCCTTCCTACAGCTTGAAGTTAGCATGTAGTTAGTATTTGTGCAGCTTCTAGGTAACGCAGCAACACTCTCTACAGTAATTAAACCTTGTGCAACATGGCGCCCTTGCACAGACTCACAGCACTGAGACACGAAATGAATTGAAAGTTGATTAAGAGGTAGGATTATTGTGTATCTGTTAGGCTGCTTGTATAAGTCCGCCTTTTTTCATTGGAATACGGATCGTTTTGAATGAATGTATGTACGGTCAAAAAGAGAAGTAACTAGGGTGTTACATACAGCAAAAAATTCCGTCCAAACTGAAGGATGTCTACGAATTTAATTGTAATCAATGAACTATTGGTTTTCTGATAATTAAATTAAATTTTAATTGAAATCATCCTTTAGCGACTAAAAAATCTTCTATTATATGTGACGGCGTGGTTACTTATCTCTTTTGTTGCCTGTACATGCATCGGATACCGGTGATCGGTGATCTGTGCATGTACACACGTACATTATAAGCCATACACCACCGCTAATGTAGCGTCAAAAATCATCCGTTGTCCGGTGAACAAAACTGACGTATACAACCGGGCTTAGAAATGCTGTACACTTTAGTGGGTCGGTTTATTCGGTTCGGCATTAATGATACAATCTTTGATAATGTTGTGTTGAACATGCCGAGCCGAATACACCGTCCTGCTGATGTGTATAGCAACTCTTAACTTTATTAGTATGAGCGCAAGGCACAAAATGCTATACTCGGCCGCTAGACGAGTAGAGATGTTTCCTATTCGTCCTGTATATGTCCATCTCTGTTTCGCAATACGATAGAATTCTACAAACATCCTTCAGATAATAATGTACAACGTAAGGCCATGTGCCCTGCCCATTACCATTTGAGTTTCGCAATTTTGAGAGCTATGTCGGTAACCTTAGTTCTTCAGCGGATATCGTCATTCGTGACTTGTGTCGAAGTGTGGATGTGGCATTACAATTCTTGCAAGACAAGCATTGCAGCTGATTTGTCGACATATTATAAATTCAATACTTAAACCATCTCATAATAAAATTACTTCCAATAATTTTAATGCAAGTTAACATATCTACCCATTCTTAAGCTTAAATTATGGACTCGCATACTAATATCCCCCAAACGACTAAGTATCTATTTCAAAAAGAAAAAAAACTTGGGTTCGATTCCCAACTGCAGTAAAAGGGATATAAAATAGACTGAAGAAACAGAAAGCAAGTTATCTCACCATTGATTATACCTAATTGATCTCAATAAAACTACTTCAGTTTAATAATTTTACACACAAACTACGATATAGGTACTAGGTACTGGGTATCGAAGTAGGTACTTTCGTAGCTTATCATAGAGGTTTCATAAAGCGTTTACAAGTTTCTCATAATAATTCTGCCCTATTAACATCCCTCAACAACAACGGTAGGATGCAAAGAAGGTTTGACCATTGGTCACCACGCTTGCTCAAGGCTAATTAATATTTACCTAATTTATAGCAGGTACTTCTAAATCAGGCATAACAAAAAATCGGCTCGCTTTTGAATATAAATGAACTAGGCATAGGTTTAGTGCGAGTCTCAAAAATCAAGTCCTATAGATATTTTCGATCCACTTTGAACTCAGAGGAATAACTTGCCGCTCGCGGTTTTACACGAATTCATTTATGGTGCGACAAATTGAAAGTTGTCAGGTCAATGTAGGTATCTATGGCAGATGTCAGAACCTGCCAACATTAACCACAACACAGGCGACGCTTGCATCTATCAAATTTACAAAAAAATCGCAAACATTCTCTACCTGAAGGTAAATAAAAAAGCAAAAAAATGCACCTCAATGGCTCGGCCGGCCCGCAACGCTGAGCACAACATTGCCAACCAGGGCGACGGAGCTATCTCTCCGAGGAAGGCGCAATCGTTCATCGACTTCGTTCTAGATGGTATTAAAACTAGCACGAGCAAGAATTTGTTACTAGGCACTTTCTCAGGCTGGGCCACAGGTGTTTCTACAGTAAAGATAGGCAGGTTCGCCGCCTTCGGCCTGGGAGGCGGGATCATTCTCCTCCATTTCGCGGCAGAGTTAGGATACATCAACGTCAACTGGGACAAGATCAAGGAGGCAGCAGGAGAGAGTCAGCAATGGATGGATCAGTTCATTCTGTTCGTGAGAAGGAATAGCTGCTTCTCAGTCGGTTTCCTCGGCGGATTCTTCTTCGGAGTGGCTTCCACGTAAAGTTAGGTAAAAGTAATCAAATCATGTCTGATCCATGAAATTGTAATTATTAATTTATCTTCTATTATATTTGCTACTACACTTAGGTATTTACCTACTTGTTTGTTTATTTGGGTAGGCCTGTATCGCATTCATGGTATTGGTAATCCAACAGCACAAATCCAAGATCCTATTAGCGAAAATAATGGGCACTGTATTTATGAGTACCAAGTCGCACTTAAACAACAAAATATTATAATGAAAGATTCCAGACAACCGAAAGATTACTATTATCCAGACAGTCACGTAGCCAATAAAACATGATTTCAATAATTCCTTTCTACAGTAACTACAGAAATGTCTTTAGAAAAGAATACGCACGTAGTAAAAAAGTACCAGGATAGCATAAATTCAATGTGGTAGGTACCTATTATTATAAGAATCCAGGGAACTTGTACGGTTGTATGTTACGTCTGGCTATGTTGATTGAAATACTACTTTGGATTTATGCAAGCCTAGTACTTTTTGTTGAGTTGTTCACCAAAAAAGACTATTTTATTTAGGCGAGCATAATAATTTTTGGAAGAGGCTAATGCCTCTTCCAAAAAAACTGCTTGCGAAATAATCAATTTCCTCATAATAAAATAGAATAGGTATTTTATTTTAGATATCAATGTCTAAATTAGTGTCTTACCAGTCTTAGACCTTACAGACAGTACGATGCTCTGTCCAAGTCCGGGCCTTGAACATAATATTTTTTTTTGATAAGGCTTCACTAATGAAAAGTATTTAGGCCCTGCTATTTATAGAGACTACAGTACAGCGGAATTGCGCAACAGGTAGCCGACCCCTCGTATAGGCGAGGTACGATGTACCAACTGGTCCTATTAAAAGAGGGTTGCAAAGCACATAGCGTTGGTACGAACATAGGTAGATATTTAGCTTAGTAATGATAGGCCAGGGGTACCAGTTATAGGGTAGTGCAATATTAGCGGACATTATAATAAATAAGTACTAGATAGAATCTGTAGCTTACTGTAATGTTTTTTTTTGTAAATTATCAACAAAATATGTCAACGTTTTTGGAGACAAAGTTGACGGATTATATGGGGAATATATTTTACTATAACGTCAGCTTCAATTGGAGAAGAACATTGATCCTATGGTGGAATTTCGAGAATTCAAACTGTGATGTAGGTATTTACGCGGTCTTCGTGCATACACAAGCAGATACAGCCAGCGTTCAGCGTGGACTATTCAAGATTAAGAGGTTTCGAGCTTCCCGCCCTACTTGCTGCGGTTTTGACGAGAATAATCGAGCTGATCTATAGAACTGTTCACTTTTATCTCTTCTTAGTACCTATATCTATGTGTAAGTATATATTAAATAGGTAGAAATTGTGAAAAAACAAAGCATACAAACAAAAATGTAATTTTGGCGACAAATAAACCTTAAAATTATTATTTGTAATAATTATTTACATTTATGGATGACATGATTACCGCAATAGTAGGGAAATAAGCTGCTCTGCCGCATCGTGGGTTCGATTCCCGCACGGATTAGCTATTTTCAAATAGCACTTTTTGTGTAGTTAAGTAGATAGGTACTTGGTGGTTGTAAGCGAGTCCACGAAAGGAGAAATTCCTAGAGCGCAACAAAATTGAACTACGCAATAAAATAAACTACAACTACTACGTACAGACAATAAACCCAGACAATAAATTAAGCAAACCACAGAATTCATGGTAAATGCAAAAGATACTCTGTCAGTCTGGCTTTCACGGCTAGAACTGATGTGATGACAATTGTTACAAGGGATCTATTCTTAGGATGCAATCTGGGTTAAGGTTGAATCTTTAGCCGTGAAAGTGTAAATGACAAACACAAAAGTTTTTTTCGCATTTATAATAATGTTATGTACTTACCTAAAGTAGGTACTGTAGTATATGTATTCTGTAAATAATAGTATAGTTACTTGATATCATGTTCTGCAAGCCTCGCAACGTACAACGTGCAACATTCAGGATGTAGGTACCTACAAGCGATACAGAAATTATTGATAAAATAAGAATTTAGGGTACCCGAGGGACGGCAATATTTTGCGCGCTAAAAAGCAGAGAGGAGCTTTACCTGTGCAATAGTAGGCCATAACTAAATTAATAAATCAATCACATAATTACGACTTCCAACACTAAAAAGCATTAAGAGTATCATTGTACACTTACCTACTCTTCTTCCAATAACAAACTGGTAGATTTTATAAGTAACCTGTAAACGCTTCTTAGTATAATCTATGCTAAGCTATGAAAAATTATACAAGAATGATAGGAGAGGTCCAATAAAAGACAGCAAAAACTTATGCTTAAATGCCTTAAAGACCGGAGCGAGAATGATTTCTTTGTCTTTCCCGCCATATTAACTGACACAAATATTTAGTTGCGTAGGTAAAGAATATTACTTATCGCACAGATCAGCTTCGACACTTCCAAGATTAGCACTGATTAGCTTCACCTCGCCTTATCGGCTTGTCGTCTACCTATCTTAGGAACTAGAAACGTAAGTACTAGTAGAGCTCGTCCGGGGAAGTACTACCATACCACCGCACCTATATCTGCCACAAAGCAGCGTTGCAATATTCCGGTTTGAAGGGTTTGGGTGCCGGTGAAATTACAGGCACGTCAGACATGTCATCTTTGCCTCTGGGATGGCAATGTATTTGCAAAGCCTCTGGTATTGCAGATGTCCATAGGGAGAGGTAACCATTTGACATCAGGAGGGCCGTCGGCTTGTTTGCCATCCAACGATGTTTAACCTTTTGACCGCCAGAGCGTAAACACATCGGCGCCACTGCTACGCCAAGCTACCAATTCAGCATTTCGATTAGCAATTTTTGATTATTGTTTTTTCTAGTGAAATGTAAGAAATCAATATATCTTTGTGCTATTTTACAATATTTCATTAATGTAGTTTTAAATAATAGGAAAGAGAAACACAAAAAACTTAATTTAGGACATTTTTAAGTAGAAAATAAGTACTTAAAAATTTCGTTTTCTTGACGTCTATAGACGTCGGTGGCGTGTTTGGCACGATTTCGTTAGACGTCTATAAACGTCCGTGGCGTTCAAAAGGTTAAAAAAACCCCTAACTGGATTGACTGTGGCTGGACGTGAGCTTAGGCACGGAGGCTTGTGAGCACTGCAACGATAAGCCTAGATAATTGAGGTGATGTACCGACGACTAGCTGTAGATACGGCATCCCTCTGGTGCCGGTTACGTTGGGTTGAAGCCCAGTTGACGACGAGGCGAGGTGATGCAGATCCAATAGCAACTGGGGAAGCCTCTCCGTTCAACCTTACTCTAAACCTCTGTGCTCTAAACCGACTTTGGTAGGTATCTCACTATAGAAATTGCTATTACCTATCTACAGACTGTTCCTTGTAACTTATCTAGCAAAAAAGTAAGTATCTAAAGATTATTCGCATTTGTAGACAGCAATGCTTTTAGTAGGTACGCTTGTCAGCTTGCTGTAGTTCTGAAAGTTAAGTATGTGCGTCTTGAAATTAGTAAGAAAGCTAATTCTAATAGGTAGATCTATTTCGTTGAAAATCAGTACTGTGAAACATTTATTTTAAAAGAGTAATAAATATTAAGTATCTTACCCATTCGTCTATAGAGACGTCTATAAAAACGAAACAACCTTTTACAGGCATTAATTACATTAAATTAGTTTTCCTTGTTTTCCATTCAATCGTTAATTGCAATAAATAATTCAACTTTGCGAGTCTATTACGTTGATTTTGTTTGGTTCAGTACAAAACAGTAGTGGCAAAGCAGAATTATCACCCTTACCTATGTTTGGAAATAGTCAATAATAGACAGAATCAGATATTGAAATACTTTATCCATTGTCAGTACCTAACTATACCTACCGGTATGAAAATATACTTGATAATAGGAGTAATTATTTTAAAGGTAATGTAGTTAATGCATCTTTTTTAGTGCATGGTTTAATTAGTATGTGTTTAAATTGCATACCCACCTACTTCCTATCCTAAGCATGATATAGTATATTTTTCTTTAAAACTAGCGTGGAGATCGAAAGCCGACAAACGAGGACAAATCAAGTTAAGAAGAGTGTCACTGCGCGTATGCGGTATGTTCCCATACTGCGTCATTCAGATAACGTCTGTGACGACGGTCACTTGACAGTTTGACATAATGTGACATAATCTGTCAGATAAACTTCAAATATGTCACATACAGTAGTGTCAGATAGAGACGTCAGTGACATTATTTTATCATCTGACAATTACGTCAAACTGACAGGTGACAGCGACTGTCTGTCTTAACAGCATTCAAATTGTAAGTCAATCTATGAAATTGACCGACCGTTTGTTCATATAGGTCAAACATAATACACAACAACAACATTACTTACAATTTATCAATAAGCTAAATTGTTTTTTATTCAGCCGGTCTATTCTGAAAAAATCTTCCTCAGTGAATTTAAGTAAAGTGAACTTGAACTAAGCTGTTCTCATCTCAATGTGACCTTAATTCACCGAACGAGATTTTTTACAGAATAACACTGTACCTAACTCAAGTTGTACATAAGGAAACATTTGGTAGTCCCTTTGACTGAATCTTTTAAACTAAGACAAGATAAAGTATTTAATCTCAGACACTGTTTCTCTATCTAAGAGAAACTGTGTCGAATTGTATAATAATAAAACGTTACAATCAATGAATTAAGGAAGTTTATTTTGCAATATTTTTATAATTATAATATAACCAAACTGGTAGTTAATAAGTTCTTGAAACAATAACTAAAGAGAATTAAATAAAATTTCTAAATTTTCAATAAATCACTACAATATTCTAATACCTACACTGTTTCTCACGTTTCAGTTATAGTTCCTGTGAAGCCGATCACTCCGCTAGCACCACTGGAGCAGGAGAGAGCCCTCCCCCCGGACCCCATTCCCCCCAAACCACCAGAACCATACAAGCCTGAAGAAACTGTCATATTTGAAAAACCAGCTTTCCTTCCAGCAAAGCCTATCCCACATTCACCAAAGATCTCGCCATCGTCTATCCCCAACCCCAACCCGAGTGTGATGACCCCGAAACAAGTGGATAGTGGATACCCGAACTTCGGAAGTTACCTTTACTCCATACCTGGGTACTCGGCGTTTCAGCCAATTAATTCAGTGAACTACCCGCCAGTAGCCCCGCCAAGCCTGCCTCCTCCAATACAGAATGAGGCACCGAACACTGAATTCCTACCATTCACAACAATACCCAAAGAAAATGTTCCGGTACCTATGGATGAGGATCAAAGTATCGACGTGGAACCACCCAAAGACACCCCTAAACTACAGACCGACTATGAAGAACATTTTACGCCTGAAATTATAACAGCTAAAACAGTACCTGATGCAAGTATAACACAAAGTACTGAATCACAGATGAACATAACGTCGTTAGCACAAGGTTCGGGAGCCACGGTCACCATACCATCGCAAATACCAAATAAAGAGTTCAAAAAGAAACCAGAAAGATTTAGTTTGAAAACCAGTATACCTATAAGCAAGCTTGATATGAAGTGTGTAAGCAATCCACCCGATACTACCTTTCAAAATTCTTTAGCAAAGAAAACATTCACGAAAGAATCGCCGAGAGTTGAAATACAGAGTAATATTATTATTAAAACGGCAACGAAAGAACCTGAAGTTAAAGAGGCAAAACCTAGTGTGTCATCAAATAATAATAGTGTAGGTACTGTAATTAATGCAACTGAAACTATTAATAAAACAGACAATCAGTTTCGTGTGCCCGAACCAAAAGCTGACCCACCAGCCGAAGTGAAAGATCCTTCATTACCCAGGCCATTATTCAATCCAATCAATATTGAAACAAGCAAGGTTAATTTTAGTAAGCCACCAGAAACATCTTATAATGAACAGAAAAATCAAATAGTATTCATACAAAACAAGAAAACTTCGAACTCAAAGATGATGCTTACGATACAGCAGAACCCACAAGTGAAGTTACAAAGAACGAGTTTCGAGTCAAAAAACCTGCAAGCTCCTTCACGACTGTCAAACCAAAGTAAGAAAAGCAAGGATGACGTAGTCAATGAAAGCACTTCTTCAAAAGTGGTTGCATTGAAACGGTTACATCAGGAAAACAGTGACGAGAATGATTTCGAGAACTTGATCACTGAGAATCAAATATATGGTAACAAGATAGTCGTGAAGGAGAAGTCTCAAGGCACATTGCAGGAACAAGATTTAAAAACCAAAAAGGTGGCAGAAAAAGCCACGTCAACCGACACTAAGAATGTTATTTTACAACCTTGCAACAATTTCGTATACTTAAGTAATGTTCAGATACCTGCTAATTTCATGATGATTACAAATAATCAGTCAAAAGTAACACAAACTACTGATGCTTTTAAAACAAAAATGGCACCAATAGTAAGTAGTCGAGTAGCACCTGAAATAGCTACTGTACCAAGTACAGAAAGTAATTCAGAAGTTAAAACCTCAAAATCTAACACAGCAGCCAGTAAAGAAATTCATGTATTGAAATCTACCAGTAGCGTTATACAAACTATGCCAAACATTACTAAGCCCGACATAGTGATACAAGCCAACCCAACGGTTATTGTAAGCCCAAAGATCGTTTACCAATTGCCAATATCCACGATAGTGGAACCTGAAAAAACAAAGCCCCCATTCAAAAAACGGGATTATACCAAATTCCTTCCTCCAATCGCGCCAAAAAAGGAAGTTCCTAAAAAAATAGATCAATCGAAATCAAATGACAAACTATACATAGCATGCCCTTATCAAATGGACTCAAAGTTACAGCCTAAAATAGTAATAACTAATTTACGACCAAAAGTAAATAAAACTGACGAGGTTAGTTCTCTAGATGATTATGAGAAAAGAAAACGTCAAAGACGACTGAAGTATTTATCAAATCAAAGTAAAGATGCTAAAACTGACGCCAAGAAAGTGGAGCCTGAAGCTAAGAAAATAGAACCCGAAGCTAAGAAAATGGAAAAGACTGAAATTCGTGATATAATTACACCTGATAAGATAAAAGACGAGATATACAAAGAATTTCAAAACAAAAAGATAGATGCAGAGGAAGGCAGCAGCGAGAGTGATAGCGATGATTATGGAGAGGAAGATTTGAGATTATACGACGGCATAATCGAGGAGTATGGCGCTAAACCAGACAACGACAATAGGAAGGTTGAATTTATGGCCCATCTTAAATTAGCGACACCAGAAGCTTATAAAGGTATGTATAATGAATTCATTCTTTAGTCGCGAAGATACATTATGAGTAGCAAACTATCCACGACTTCTATTTCACCCACGTTAAGTTACGTCTTTGGTTACTGGTCCGCTCCCGTGAGTCGTAGCGTAATGTTTTATAGCCTATGTTACTCCGTGATAACGTAGCTTTCTACCAGCAAAAAAATATTTTATATGGGTCCAAGTTTATTCGTTACATACAAAAATATAAATCTTTCCTCTTCAATTAGTGTTAAACAAAAATATTACCTATTATTAGATTACTTATTTAATTATTAGTAGATTAAATAAAAATATGAATATTACTTTCACATAATAAAAATTGCTATATAATGATTACAATCTATGTAACTACAGTTGATTTAGCATTTTCTTTTTCGAAATATTCGCAGAAAAAGAGCTGGATCTTCAAGACAAGGTACTAAGGAATGATTCAGTGGCCTCCGCGTACGCTGCAGTGGGTCGCCTCGACGTGCTGCACAGCGCACCATCCGAGGAGATAGCTGATGAGAACATGGCAGAGGAAGACAAGCCTCCTGACAATGTGCGACTAGAGAACAGAACAGCGACGCAAAGGAAGAAGCTGTTCTTATCGAAGTTAAAGCTGACGCAAGTTACACAGAAGTATAAAGAAGGTAAAATCATTTGATGTTTTCTTAAGACTGCACTGCAATGATTCACTTGTTATCTATAATAACGAACGACAGACAGGCTTTTCATTAAATTTAGGTAAAGATTCCTTTAGCTCTCTTCTAAAGCCATCTACTCAAAATGCTAATGTAGGGAGGATAGGTATTTAGCCAGGGTTGCGGAATTTGTTCTTAAGAGTTACCGCGGCCCTGGATCGAATTAGGTGGGACACGGGTAGGAAACGGCGGGTTTTAGTCAGTAAGAGTCTTAAACTCCCTTCCGCTCCGCCCAGAGACGAAGATTTGATGATTTCCCACCATTAAAAAAGGGAGGAGTATTTATTTAACGACATGATTTTCTCATTTCAGCATACGACAAAGCGTGGCAAGAAATATTAAAAGAAAGAAAACGTCGCCATAGCAACCCAGATGAAGAAGAAGAAAATTGCAAGGAAGCGCGTCTCGGGTTTGACCCAAACTGCCAACTCAGACTTCTCACGGAAATCAAGAAATGCGTCAACGAAAATAACAACCTTATCAAAAAGAGATTAGACTCAGCTTCCAATGGAGACGAGAACGATGACAGCATAAAAGTCTTAGCTGAGAAAAACTTTTCCGAGCTCAATCGCTTATCCAAAATGGCCGACAGCAGTGTCAAACTGTTCAAGGTTCCAAACACAAAAAAGCGGGATTTAACACCTGGTTTCGACAGTGAGAATATTAAAAAACCAAGTATAAAAGTCCAGCAGCCGTACCAAGATTATCCTAATATTAAAATCCCTAGTATTTCGAAGATTATTTCGTTAAAATCGACGCAGGAGTGCCCGTCTCCGGCGTCGACGCAAGCGACATCTATGGACGAGCCTCAGAACTCAGCGGCGGGGGCGGGGGTCACGGAGACGTTTGTGAAGCCAACGTATTCTGGGGAGACTCGAGACATGTGTTGCCAAGCGGACATACCTTTGTGGCCAGAGGTAGAATCTCTGGCGAGAACTTACAGGGATTATGATGCAGGTATGTTATTTAAACATTAATTTACTTTCTCTTTTACATTTGCCATAAAAATCTCTTAGCTATATGGTCTATAGTTGTATATGTATCACCAATCTACATAGATATGGGAAAATTTAACCAAAATTATACACCAAGAATTTCAACGACAGATAGATTTTTTGTGGAAAATCGTCAAAAATGTATTTGAAACTTCGATATAAAACTTTTGTAATCACTCACAAAAGTTTAGTGACAAGTGTTTATGATAATCAAAGAACTGTACCTTTACTAGTATTTATGTCTGTCACCGTAAAATTGCAAAATAAATTAAAATTTTAATTTATTGTTCGAAGGCTGTCCCTGATTGGTCCATCTTACAATATTTTCTTACTGATTGTGAGCAATATGTAACGGTTCACATCTCATTTCGACAGTTTGCCATCATCAACTAGAAGTAGAGAAACCTTTTCCATCAAGCTACTAAAAATATACTCCAAATAGTCTACAATCCTAAAAAAATCTTACATATAAATGATTCCAGCTCGCCGAAAAGAGATAATCGAGCTCCACAAACGCAACACTGCCCTGAAAATAGACGGCGCACACATCACTTGCTCTGCCTCCCGGGAGTCGGACCAAGCGCGCGCGCTGCTAGCAGAGCGACAGAACCTCTCCGTCGAAGAAAATAACATCCGTCTTTCCTTACAACGAATTCAACAAGCCATTGAAGTTATTAGGAACTATTAAGTGTTAGATTGGACATCCGTTGGTTGTATGTACAGTGTAGCCGTTTAAAAACTGTTCTGTTGGTCAGAGACTAAATAATTTGCTACTGAAAATAGACTATTTGCAGTGTAGCCCTTTAAAAAACTATTCTGTTGGTCAGAGAAAAATAATTTGCTCCTGAAAATAGACTGCTACCTACGTTCAACTGCCAATCTTCAAGGCGTCGTGTCGATGGCGGTTGTACGAACTAATCTGACATAAATGTCAGTTATTCGACATATTTAAACTGACAGTAAATGACAGGAATCCGCCATCTTTGTCTAAACAACGCATACATTACGTCGTCGTGCTGTATAAATCGTCTTAAAACGTGTATTATATTGAAAAGACTTGATCCGTTCGTAAGATAACTCGTTATCGGAAGGATAAAATAATGTGGCGGTTTAAAAGCATTTGTACAGAAAATATGTCAAATTGACGCTTTTTTTTCACACAAGTTATCTGCCAAAAATATATAGATTTTAACCCTTACCGCTGCTTACAAAGTGGAGTCTCAATCTCAGTACAATTTGCGTCTGAAGAAATTCTGGGCGTACTGTTTTTTTTTTATAAATAACTATAAACTAGAACGATAATTATCAGTTAAAAAGTGTAAATAATTTAGTATGTAGTTGAAATGAAGGCGACAGTTATTTTGTTATTACTTAGATGTTAATAATAAACATCAGTTAGATGGCGTAGCCAGCTTGTGGGGTGAAGTGCAATACTTTATCAATACATACATTGTAGTACAGAGGGCAGCACATCCGACATGGACTATGACGTCACACTACCGCGATATAAACTCCGTGTTAAATTTTGATTTGATAGAAAGAGAGATACAAATCTTTGATGGTTTATTATCTTTTTAATTTCATAGTTATTTGAAAAATAGTTTTACTAAACTGTTTATGTTGTAACTGTTACAGGAATGAGGATATTTTTTTAAAATAAATAAAAAATCATGCATAATATTTCCTTTTGAAAATGAACCTTATTCCTAAGTAATAAAGTTGCAAAACCTTTAAAGAAAGACAGATTGGGGTGCGTGGGATGTGCTGCCTTTTGTACATGGCTAAAGGAAAACGACGCTGATATAAAATATCAATCTTTTATACTGAAATTGTAAAAATTTAATGTCCTATTTGAAAACATGTGTTTATAATTTTGTAAATAACAAACATATTTTGGCCTACAGGTGTTAATAAAAATGATTAGAAATGTAGTATTGTTGTATATAATTAAAATGGATTGTAGTGCAATAATAACCGGATGAGGAATCTCTCATTACAAAGAGTATTTTAGTCTGTCTCCATATTATCCAACCCAAAAACTTTTGGTAAAACCTAAAGGTAAATTGTACCAAAAAATTTAGAAATATGTTTTTGTCAATTTAAATGTAAAATAGAAATTTAACTAGTCAACTATTTTGTAAGTAATATTTATTACAATTAACGTTAGGTAAGTCCTAATTAAAAAAATTGCAATAACTACACGTTTTATAAACCGTTTTGTAACGCTATTTTTTTAAATTAATTAAATATGCAGGATGCTTAGGTTTTGTCATTTGAAGATGGCATTACTTGCAAAGGGAGATGGTAACATAATGTCAAACTCAGCCGCCATATTGAAATTTAGTTCCGACTTTTGCCACCAGTCAAAATATACTGAGCATGCTGTAGGGAAAAAATGAAACGCAATTTTTTGTATTACCATAATCACTGTATAATAAAAATAAGTCATTTAATTACAATATATATGTTATAGGCAATGTGTATAATCCGGCATTGTATAGAATGCCTAGGCATTATATATATTGCCTAAAACGTTCAGGCAATGTATATAATACGATTCATTTCATACATTGCCTAGGTATTGTATAAAATGCCCAAAGCGCATCAGGCAATGTGTATAATGAATGACCACGAGAAGGAGAAACGTGACTACACATTTTAAATACCTACATATGAAACCTTTTTAGATGGTTTTTAATTTATATTATTTAGAGTAATGATTGTGTTAAATCAAAGTTTAATAATGTTGATTTTGAATGGTATAAATCAAACTTTACCTAAGTATTTTTTTAATAATATGTTATTACTTTGATAACGTAGCGCATAGATTTTGTGTCGATTACTGAACATGTGAAGATATTTAAGAAAATTATTGTTTTTGTTATTAAAACGTATCATGAACAAATTTCCATAATCAAGTGGTAAGAAATGAACAGGGCGACCTCCTGCAGCAATTTTTTGGTACGTTGTAAATGTAAATGTTTATTCGAAGGTAACTTTACTGCTATGTGAGAAACGCTCTGTACGCAAAAACTCGTATGTATTAGGCATACAAACCAATGGAACACATGTCTTATCGCTGTCTGCTAATGGAAGTTGAAATTAGTATTAGCTCTCAAAACATCAGTACCTATCTAAACTAAATTATAAAGAAGAAAAATCGATTACATACATTGCCAGTGCTTCAACTGGCATTCTATACAATGCCTAGGTATTTTATACATTTCCTAGGTAAAGTGTAAAATAGTTTAAACATTGAACATCATTTCATACATTGCCTGAACGACCCAGGCATTCTATACATTTCCTAGGTATTGTATAGAATGCCTGCATTTTACACATTGCCTATAACATATATATTTCAAATACATTTATTCCATTTACATACCTAATACTGTGTTTAGAATTACAATGAACAATTTTTCCAAGTTCTAGAAAGATATTTAAGCATTGATCTTACTCTCAAATCGACAAATATGGATGACAATATCAATGACAGAGATAGATTTCAAGAATGTTTGATTCGTTCAATTTTGTACTTGACACCAGTAATCAATTGATATACTTTTTATCAGCTGTCAAAACGCGATTGCGTCTGAAAAGACTTAACTTATTTGCCGTCTCAAAAATAACTTTAATTTCAAAGCAACCGGAGATTTAATTTTAGTGTTAACTGAAAATAAATCGATTATTAGGGATTTTTTTTCAAAAAAGTTGTGACTTGGAAATATTGATTAATGGTGTAAATTACCTAATCAAATCAAA
Source organism: Caradrina clavipalpis (assembly GCA_932526535.1). Taxonomy (NCBI): domain Eukaryota; kingdom Metazoa; phylum Arthropoda; class Insecta; order Lepidoptera; family Noctuidae; genus Caradrina; species Caradrina clavipalpis. The sequence continues at coordinate 12,461,576 of OW052109.1, read as the reverse complement.
TCAAATCAAATCAAAGCATTTATTTCAATTAGACCATTTACAGGCACTTTTGAATGTCAAGAAGTTACAGTTTAGAATTGAAGCTAGTTGCTCGTTCCAATACGTAGGTCTCTATGGAGAAGAACGAGCAAGAAACTCCATGGACACTCTTTTCTTTCAATTTGGTTTTTACAAAATCTTGGTTACAATATTCTTGTTGCTTCTATATGTGAAAACAATGAAGGTGAATGTATAAAAAGTTACAAAATTATAATAAAGATGAAAGCCATGGCAGTTAAGAGGTGACCAATCCCAACTGACAGCACCCGTTCACGAGCATGACGCGTGCATCAGCACCATTTAGCTCAACCATCTTGAAGGGAACCGAACGATCCAATGCACGCGCCACCATCAGCGAGACATTAAAGCGAGCATGTCAACGCTCTCCACCGCCATGCTCAGTGTCCAACACGTATTTAGTAACTTGACCAATATAATATGCCTCCATGGTACTCACATTTACAAAATTGAAATAAATTATGTTCAATTATACAAATCTAAGGTTTTCAGTGAACCTATGCAATAAATCAACTGTACTATGTAGGGAAAAATAAATAATAATTATAATAACGGTAGACGTTATTAAAGTCAAAAAAAAGGTGCTAAAAACATCATTCCCTTTCGAAAAGTAAGCATATTAATTTGTAAGCTCGAGTGGCTGTGGAGCAGGACCAGCATTAAGCCAAGCATTTTTATCATTTATATAGTCTTCTAATTTATAATATGCTTGACTACATAGTGTGCGTTTAATGCATGTTTTAAACTTTCTCTCATTTAGTTCGAGAATATCGAGTGGTATTTTATTATAACATTTTACACAGTACCCCATAAAAGAAGTGTGTACTTTCGACAATCTGAAACTTGGTTGATCTAATTTGTCTAATTTGTTCCTATTTCTTAATTTATTGTAACAGCCTAACCTAGGGTTGCCAATTTGTTCTTTAAGATAAACACTATCTTATGGTCAGGGGAACAAAACCAATACCTATTTTAAAACAATACATATTAAACAGGTTTTATTTATTTCTATGTATACCAGTGATGCAGCAAAACAGTATATTACTTTTTTTAATCAGTATTGTTGGCAACCTTACTACCAAATTCTCAAATAACACAAAAAGTTTTTAAAATCTTTCTGTTGTTTTAATATAAGTTTAAGAGTGATCGCATGCGACTCTAAAATTATGTTGTATTGGAGATAAGGAAATATGCATGAATATTTTTAATCGCATTTATTAACAAAATATAAAAATACCGCAGTAAAGATGACAAAAAGTTAAAATAAAATCCGCCAAGAAATACGGCCGATATAAGCATTTAAAACTATTAATTACGCGCCGATTAGACAGAGAGATCCGATATGGACTGTGACGTCACATAACACTATGCGCCTTTGTTTTGCTAGAAAGAGATAGAAATAAATCTTCGATAGCTTTTTTTTTAATTGCATAGTTTTCGAAAAATAGTTTTACTAAACTATTTATTACATGAATGGAGATAAATTTTTAAATAAAGAAAATCATGCATATTCCCTCTTCGGACATTAGTACCATATTTAGCCGCCTTAAAAAATACACCGGCACACTTTAGACCATATAAAATACCTTTTTATTAGTATTTTGACCGTACCTATAATAGTTAATATTAAGATGATCTGATTACTTTTCACCAAACAGCTTGTAATATGCCCGTTACTTTGTAATATTTACTGTAAAATACATTTTGCGAAAAATAATAATGATAATGATGAAACAATACACAGATACTCAACTTTTTAAATGTTGTTTTATTACAATATTCATTATAAATAATTATTATTTATATGTACACAATATAAATTGGTATTCAGCTGCATCCGGTTAGACTGGAAGCCGACCCCAACGCAGTTGGGAAAAAGGCTAAGCAGATGATGATGTACACAATAATGTTTTTCTGTTAATGTCGAATTTTTTTAGGATAATTTAAATGCTTGATTGATACCATAAATGTTTAAACATAAAGTTAATGTGTAGGTATAATTTTTTAATATATTTAAACTAAAATATAAGTTGAACATCGCCGATTCACCTTACAGAAGTATGGTAATCAATGCTCGCGTCTTCTCAGTGTGAGAAGAGGAATTTGCTCTGCAGTAGGACAATAAAAGCATAATTAATAGGCTGATTACTAAAATAAAAAAAAAATACATCTTGTTATTTACAATCGTTTGAAACCAATCAATTCATTTTGACATGTATGTAGGTGTAAGTAAAGTTGAAAATTCATTAAAAAAACAAAATAAACTACATATTGTGCCCAATAAAGTTCTACAACGTTATGCTACGGAATGTCGGCTCCATATAATACTGTACAGGCTGATTCCAAGACAGTGTTTGAATTTAAAAATAATTCCCAGCCAAAAGAATTTTCTACCAACCTTCATGACATTAAGGTTCCTTTTTGCACGCAGCCTTTAAAGCACCTATCGGTAACTTAACTTTACGCTGACATAATAAGGTAAACAATTGTCTGTCTTGAGTCATATTGAGTTGAGTTATCTGACTTGGAAATGATTAAGAACTAGCGAACTATCAACGTCTTCGTCCGCGTGGCTTATTTCACCCGCGTTAAGTTACGTTTTTGATTACTGCTCCGCTCCCCTGTGTCGTAGCGTGATGTTATATAGCCTATGACACTCACAAATAACGTGGCTTTCTATGGGTAAAAGAATTTTCAAAATCGGTTCAGTAGATCCAGAGATTACCCCCTACAATCTCACAAACTATGCATCTTTATAATATTAGTATAGCTATAACTAACTTAAATAGGTATCTATAGTATATTTCTGTCGATGTTCTCAACAGTGGTGTCATCAAAACAGCATAAGGCGGTCCCTGCCATGATCAGCACTATACCTGCGATAGACCCTGAAATTTAAACGTGTAGTTAGAGTCTACAATACCAACTACAGGGTCGGAATGAAAAGTTTTAGCCATATCTTCGGTAGTAGAGCTCTTGGTGAAGGAGCTCGACCGGGGAAGTACTATCACCACACCTATTTCTGCCGCAAAGCAGCGTTACTGTCCGGTTTGAAGGGTATAGGTACCGTTATAATAACAGGCACATGAGATATTTCAAGTTTGTCTCTGGGATGGCAACGCATTTGCAAGGCCTCTGGTATTGCAGATGTCTATAGGCCGCGGTGACTACTTAACATTAGATTGACTGACGGCGTATTTGCCATCCAATGGTATAAATCTATTTGTTTTATATACAAAAAACATACATGACACATAGGTCACGATTTTATTCAAGAACGTCTGATAAAAAAAATGAGTTAAGCGCAGGTCACGGTAATATAGGTCATGTCGGATCGTCGTCCTATCAAACTATAAGAGTGTAGGAAGAGATGAGTGTGCCTGTATTTACGCACACGCACACTATAACTATATTCCCGAGAATCTAATAGGTTATCGGCTCACCTTGTAGGGGGTCTACCAACCCTTTGGCCAACTATGTTGGGGTCGGCTTCCAGTCGAACCGGATGCAGCTGAATATCAGTATTTTACATGGAGCGATTGCCTATCAGACCTCCACAACCTAGTAATGGGTAATACGATCGATACTTTTGGTAAGACTGGTTGTCAGACTTTCGGGCTTCTGACTAACAGTAACGACTGTCAAAGATCTACAAATGACAGCCGGGACCAACGGCTTTACGTGCTTTCCGAGGCACGGAGGAAACTCGCTATGATAAATGGTCACCCATCCACAGACCTCGGCAAGCGTGGCTTAACCCGGAAGATCGGTCTATGCGGCTGTAATTATTACGAGCTCCTCCCCATCGTCAATGCTATGTGCACTGTTATGTGTGTGTGTGTGTGTATGTATGTATGTGTCTGTGTTGGTATGTACATTTTTTAATTGTACGTACTAAACCTAACTAATAATTATATTAGACAAAAGTAAAGTAGACTTCAACAACGTACTAGCATCCAACGGCTCCTCAGCGCCGATGCCTGCTCCAGTGACTGCGGTGAACACGAACGCCAGGCTGTTGGCGACGGGCACAGCCACAGAAAGCGGCGCGCGCTGGACCGCCGCCAGGTAACTCAGAGACCCGGCTTGGTTCACCAGCCATGGTAGTACGTACTGCAATATAGATGGACTGGTCACCACTACCGGGCGGATGGTGGTTGGTAATGATAATGTCGTTGGTACGGTTGGCGCACTGGCTGTGTGAGTGGTCGCTGCGCTGTGTGTCGAGGGTTCGATTCCCGCACGGAACAAATATTTGTTTGGCCTATCCGATAGCTGCCGGCTTATTCTGTAACAAATCTTCCTCAGTGAATTAAGGTGAAGTGAGATAAAACTGGGCCGTCACTATACAATACTAGGGATTGACAGGTCGCCACACGCTCACTTCACGGAAGGAGGGTTTTACAGAATAAAACCGCTGTTCCGGGTCTGACTGTTTGTGTATGTGAGTTTATGTTTTTTTTTAAGAAAAAAAATGGTGGTTGTGGGAGAGAGATGGTGGTGGTGATCCTAGCATCGCCTGACCTACGTCACTTTAGCTTAGCTGAAATTTTGATGATAGTGGAAAGGAAGAGGAAGAAAGAGAAAGTGCACCTATGTGGACACATTAATGCAGAACAATGTCCTGATCGAAGGTTAGTTTTCGCTGAGATTGGCTACCGTGACTGAAATTCGACCAGGAGATGATAGCATGACGGTTGATAGGGCGGGATGGAAGAAGAACACGTGTTGCGCTGACCCCACGTAACATGGGATTAGTGTCCGACCGAAGGTGCAATTCTGGCCGAAGCCGATTAATCGGTATTCACCAAAACCTTCGGCCGAAGCCGAAGCCGAAGCCGAAGGTGTCATTGACCTTGAGAAATACGATAGTTACTTTGATCTCAGTAATAAATAAAATAATTTGTAATAACAAATATGAAAGATTTAAAAACAAAACACTTATTAGATTTTAAGACTCGCTCTCAAACTTGTTTTGACTCGTTTAGTTTACTAACTGCGATTCGTTTGGGCCGGGCGCGGCGAAACTCTGCTGCTCTGCACACTCTCCGTCTCGCTCTAGCATCGTTCAGTAAATTTCAAATTTTGACAACTAGCAAACCTTCGGCTTCGGCCAAACCTTCGGCCAATTTTTAGCCGAAGCCGAAGATTTGGCCGAAGGTGCTTTTTTGGCCGAAGGTGGCCGCAGCCGAAGCCGAAGCCGAAGCTTCGGTCGGACACTACATGGGATAAAGGCAGGAAGATATAACATGATTAATAGGAGAAAAAAAGATGGAAAGAGAAGAGAATGTTGACTAGTTACCTTCCAATTGCCGAGAAGGAAAGTAACTTCAGCCCAGACCTGTCCTGCCACCGTGGTTGCAGTGACGTCACGCAATCCCTTCGTGCCTTGGCGTATGAAGGGGTTTGTGCAGCCCCATAGCACGCCCGTCAGGACCAACAGACCTGGGGACATATGGCGCTGGCTTAAGGGATTCTTGATAAAATTTCTGTCATGGAGACAGCCATGACCGAAATTTGTTGAATATCTCAACGGATACTAGCTAATTCAACACAGTTGGCTCTGTGGCTGACGGGTTGCCTGTTGCGCTGCGTGTCGTGGGTTTGACTGCCGCACGGAATAGATATTTGTAGTCTACTAATTACAGCTAATTGCCTACAGAATCGCTGTTGCTAATTGGCCTACAAATAGTTCTCCCGGGTCTGGCTGTTTGTGTATGTGAGTTAATATGTATGTAAACGCACCCACGATACAGCAGTAATTCATAGTGTAATTAAATAAAAAAAAAAGAAATGTTCCGGGTATGATTGCTTGTATGTTTGTAAACGCACCCATGACATAAGAGAAATATCTAGTTAGGGGTGACGTTTAAAGAAAAAGTAAAGTATGCAGGATAGGTATATGATGCACATGAGTATGCTGCAACCACAGGTGCGTCTTAGTCCAATGGATGGAACGGCAATAGTACGCAGCCGGAAAGAGCTCAGGTAGCAGGACCGACGGCTTTACATGTTTTCTGAGACACAGGGGGATCACTCCGTCATCTATCAAACCCCGGGCTGCTACTGACAAATTCGTAATAAGACTTCTTTCGTTTTGTTGAAAATAAATATATTATGTCCATAGTTTAGTCAATGTTTATATCCTTAATGAACATTAACCCTGCAGTGGTCGCGCCTTAAAAAGTCACGTGAGTGGTCGCGCGGACTACATACGTAGCAATTTGTTTTGTCGTTTTTTAAATGAAATTTAATTGTTTTATTATTTTCTTATTAAAATATGACAAATTAACTCTTCTAAAATGAAATTAAAACGAAAAACAAACATAAATCTTCATCGATCTTGTTTAAATCAGCTATGGAAAAAAAGTGCGCAAAAAGTCATGTCAGTATAAACAACCGTGGACTACATATGTAGTCCTCGCGACCACTCCAGGGTTAAGATAGGTGAAGTTCGCATTATAAATAAGTAGATACTCTAACATTCTTTGTTTCACTGTAATCAATAATCATCTATTATGATAACGACTCGAACTTGCCTCGTTGGTGTATCACAGCGGTCTTAATAGTTGCAGTTGAATCTGAGGTCCTGGGTTTAATCCGGTTTGGACACATTATTGGCAGCTTGGAAAGTGGATTTCTGATTGATATATTACCCCATAATATAAAAAAATTGTAGTTGCCTTATGTGGATAAATGGATGCCTCTAATTAAGTACTAAAAATATTTAAATAAAAGATAGTTAGTAAAAAAATATAAAGTTTTATTTAAAACCCGTTAATGATTTTAAAATAAATACATACAATTGCACAGGCATTGCATTATTTCGATTTTTAAATATAAAAACATAAATTTTCTAAAAATCTTTTATTGTCTACATTATCGACCTACGTAAATCTTATAAAACTAAAGTACCTATAAAAATAGTACATATTTCTTTTTTAATTAATTCACAAATAACAATCTGTACTTACAATAATTTTAACAAAATTTTGGTAATTTTCGAAATAGAGATCAATTTTTTTGAGCCAATTCATTACAATAATAGGTATCATTATAAATAAAAAATTGTAAAAAAGGCATTACAAATAAAAATTAAGCATGAAGTACCTATCAGTATATTATTATGTTAGTTACATTATTAAAACATTACTGCTTATTTGAAACTAAACCAGGATAAAAACTTAGAAAAAAAGTAGGTCATATATTATCAATATACTATTAGAATAGAAACCATTTTCAAAATTACTCAATAATACCTATAGGCACCAACCTTTAATTATTGCATGCAACATTTAATTGTACTTACTAACGTGCATTTTTATACATTTTGAAGAGATCAGAAATTAGCCTAAAAATGTTATAATTTCAGGAAGATTTTTTTAAACAGCCCTACAACAGGACTAGTTTTTAGTTATTTAGGTCTGTATTCTAGGAAAATGCTTAATTTATTTAAATATTAGAATTTAAAACCAAGGTAAATACTGATATTATTATGATGATGATTTTCTAAAAAGAGCACAAAATAAATTTTAGGGCAGCACCCTAAATTTTTTTTTAAATTTATCTTTATGAAATTCGTAAAATATCGAATAATAACTGAAGTTTAGAATAATCTTCAAACCCTAATTGGACATGTATAGAATAAAATGATTTCATTTAATTTCATCAACTCTTTTTTAGTTTTGTATGATTAAGAATCTCCCGAAAGTACAAGGCCTATTCAAAATTCAAAATTCAAAGCATTTATTTCAATTAGGCCATTTACAGGCACTTTTGAATGTCAAGAAGTTACAGTTTAAAGTTGAAGCTAGTTGCTCGTTCCAAAGCGTAGATCTATATGGAGAAGAACGAGCAACAAACTCCATGGACACTCCTTTTCTTCAATTTGATTTTACAAAATCTTGGTTACAATATTCATATACAATAATCATGGTTACAATATAAAACAGAAATCGTAGCAAATAAATTAAAATCCTTACTTAACATAAAGCTTTTATGTTTTATGTGTAACACCAAACCTCAATAGCAAAATAAGAAATTATAAAATAAGAAAAAAATACTAAATTTGGTACATTATTACAAAATGTTTAAAAAACCTAACCTTTGCATGATTTCATATTACATAAGCCAACAAAATAGTAATTGTAAAAAACATTGCACAACACATTCAAAGTTACAAAAATGCTTAAAGCCAAGATTGCACATAGCACAAAAACCAAGTAGATGAGCATACTACACACAAGTAATATGCTTCATGATAGCATGTGTATTTCGAGCCTTAAGAATTTGGTAATAAAAATATCAGCCTATTACTGTCCCACTACAGGTCAAAGGCCTCTTCTCACACAGAGAAGGCACGAGCATTGATCACCATGTTTGCTTAAGGCCATTACAGAAGTACAGATTTCCTCACAATATGGAAAACATTCATTGATGTCAGAGTGTAAAGAATAAATTTAGAAAGTATGTATAAATGAAAAAAGGTGCATTAGTACTTGCCCGGTATTGAACCTATAACCTCATGATATATGAATGGTGACACTACCAGGGGAGGCCTATGTTCAGCAGTGGACGTCCTATGGCTGAGATGATGATGATGATGATGATGACACTGCCAGCAGGCCATGAAAACACTTAAAAATACATATTACGTTAATCTCCGAGAGGCACACCGAGTTTCATAGCATTCACTTCACTGAATTTACAAAAGTTATTGTCAACCCAGTCCACAAAATCTTTTCCCAATGCTACTGAAATTTCCATAGCCATAATACAGTCATTCTCCGCCCGATGAGCTTCTATTGCAGGACGTCCTAAAATACGCTCATAAACATCTTGAAGTTTATATGATTTGCTAGGTTTTTTGCAAGGCGTTGTACCGGTGACAAAGAATAGTTTTCGTTTAACTTTATTTCTTGACTTGGTTCGGTCTACAATGGGTTGTTTCTGAATGGGAGTTCTTTCATTCTCCTGTTGAATTTTCTGCTGAATCATCAAATCACTGTTTTCTTCAAAATCTTTCAACAATTCTTCTGTTAAATGCTCTTCTAAATGCTCATAAGAAATGTTGCATATTTCTTTGTCTGCCTCTACAATCTTATCTGACTTGTTATTATTCTGTTCTTGGTCAGATGACTCATTTGCCTCCACACCATTAGCTTCTTGACCAACCACAGATACAACAGGTGCACAAGTATTGACTTGTTCCCTTTTCAAATCAATATCATAAAAAGCGTGAAGGCTGTCCGCACACAAGATATCATCCGATAAGCTGACTCCCAGTTTCTCAAAATGATTTTTCAAGATTGGAAAGTCAAATTTGTGACCGTTCTGCGCGATTAAACACACGGGCTTCTTAAAACACTCTAGAAAAGAGTTAATAGTGTTGAATACGTTCTTGTTGAAGGGTGTTTGATGCTCCAGGAGGTCATTGTCCAGGCCTGAAACTTCGGTGCTTTCTGGGTGAACCATCCTACGCGGGTTGAAGCACAGCGTTAGCTTTTCTAGCACGCGCGGCGCCGCCCCAGATCTTGTGACCAATACATGATTTCTCTTCACTGCCACCATACTTAATTCAGTAATTTTAGTCTTATTAAATTCATCTTGTGGGAGACCGGTCGTCTCTAAATCTAAAAACACGTACGTAACCACCTGCGTCATGTTTAGTACTAGGTTAAAATCATAAATGCTTACCAATTGCTTCCAACATTACGCTGTCATTAGTAAGCGCGGGATGCTATCAGTAGATTGCGATTGATAACACTTTCTAGACCAGTTTCTATCACCTCGTTTTATTCTTGGTATCACTTAATAAACAATCATTATTTCAAGTAATGACTATCTAGCGCTTAAATATTTCCTCATAAACTTAATACATTGTTAAAATTAAATAAAATGTACAAAAATAACATAGTTTGATTCTATTTGTAAATTACTGTCATAACTTGAGTTTGACAACCAATGACATTTCATTTTGACGAAACGATTAGTTTCGTTCAGTAATTATAATTTTATCGCAAGCAGAACCTAACTCAACATTTTTGTCGCTTGTGTAGCCACAAACTTTTTGTTACATAATAGGTACAGACGCCAGCACATTAGGCTATCCCAAACTAACAAATTTTCCCAATTAAATATGAACCTTATCTTTTAGTCATGAAGTTGAATATCTATCAAAGTAATTTGACAGATTGGGAGAGTACATTAAATATACACTCTCAAGCAACATTCCGTCTTGTCAACAGCCATGCTATCACTGACTCTCTTTTATTTTATTTTATATCATTCTTTAAACATCCATTCTTTTCTTTGCATTTCCTCTCCGTGTCCATCAACATTTCACCAGTATTATTAACGCAAATTAAAAATTTTATTCTCAGCATTTTTTTATGTCCCTATGTACTTTTCCTTTTCTGCTCCCTGTTCTGAACTTTACCATCCCTCTACTATTTAACTCTAGGCTATTTAAAACGTCTATATACTTACTTATTTAAATAAGTCATAAAGGTTGTCTGGCCTCATATCCCTTCAATTTTTATCAAAGTGTGTAGTGCTGCGGGTAGTGATAAATGTTGATATTATGAAGTTAATAAAACTGTTAAGAATATTAACTTTTCTAAAGTAGGTAGGTATCGATACGATCAAAACATAAATATTTAAACGAGGCTCATGGGATTACCTCCCCTAAGCAATACAGGGCATTAGTCACAGTCAACATTGTCGATGTTAAGAATGTTTCAAAACCGTGAAATTATTCCAAAGCCCTCATTTCAAGTGCTACCCAAAAATATACTCGATGGAGAAGTTCAAAGAATAGCGTATTCTTTTAATTTTGCTTTCAATCTGTTTTGTTCTTCAAAGTATCGTATTCGGGATAATCATGTTTATCCAAATGGAAATAAATATTACTTGCTGTCGTTCTTGTTTATGTTGATTATGAATTCTTTATCAGTACTTCGACTGTTGTACTTGGACTTTTTAAATTTCGGCGGAAATAATGACCATATAGGAAATAGCTTTACTGTTTGCTTAACTGTATTGTTTTCTATTAGTTTTGTGTTCGGTTTTACAATGCTGTTCTTCCTGGACATTATGCACAAGACCAATTACGTCCTTCTCATTTTAAAAATCCAAACTATCCATAAAAGTTTTAATTGCAGTAAGAGTATTCAAAGTTATATCATGTGGAACTGGATCTCAATATTAACTACCGTCTTCTGTAGCATGGCTTTCAGTTTTTATGACTATGGATTGATTACTGATTCTGATATTTGCTCATTAATCCTAGACTGGATTTGTGATTTAATGTTCATTACTTTTGACATCCATTTGGTGGTTGCCATTCGTCTTATAATATTGTTCAGAAACTATGTCGATGAATGGATTAAAGATATTCTGAATCTGAATGATGAGCAGGAAAATGATGAACAATGTGTTAAATTGTTTGGAATTTATGAGCATATTTTAAAAGCTTACAATCTGTATAAAGCAATTTTCCAAGTATTGGTAAGTTAGTGACTCTTGTTCTATATGAAGTGTATGAATTTATGAGTTACTAGCTTCTGCCTGCAACTTCGTCCGCGTAAAAGTTGGTTTATTATCCTACGGAACTGCACAATTTTCCGGGATAAAAATTTCAAATTGCTGATGTGCCTTTCATCCAGATCATTTCAGCCATCTTAGCGTAATTGAGTAACTAACTGAGATTATTAAAAGTAGCAAGTTGCCGATGATCAATGTCTTTTTTATTTACAGATATTATATCAAATAGTTCAAGCGTTTATGCGTTCTATTACTATTTGCGACATTGGTTTTTATCAACTACGAGCACTTTCAGAAACAGAAGAATATGCATTGACTATAAATGAAGTAAGTGCTAAACGATTTTTGTTGAATTCGTTTTCATAATTACTCTCTTGCTCTCTCTCTCTCTCTCTTGTAGGTAGTTAAGAATATAATGGGTATTCTTCCAATAATTGCGATCATTTTTTTTTTGTTTTGGCCCAAAAATGCACGTCGGTGTTTTTTCATGTCATTGGATGGCGAACAAGTCGACGGCCCACCTGATGTTAAGTGCCCACCACTGCATATTGACTTCTGCAATACCAGTGGCTTTGCAAATGCGTTGCCATCCCAGTTGAAATGTCGCATGTGCTTGTAATTTCACCGGCACCTTTAAATCGCAAAACAGTAACGCTGCTTTGCGGCAGGAATATATTTGGTGGGAGTACTTCCCCAGACGAGTTTCTTCGCAAAAGAACGAAAACAATTAACTAAAAACATAACGGATCTAATTTTCCAGGCTGTGTTCTTTGGTATTCTATCTTCTGGATATATTACAAGGAATACTATATTCGTAATATTACATGGAATATACTGCGAGAAGTTCTATATATCGGTTGAGGAAGCTCAGATGGCGTGTATACAGCTGATGAAGAACAGGAACTGTCCAAGTAAGCATGTTTAGCTTAAAAAATTTAGTTTACAACTTAGACGATGGAGGTTCAGTCAAAACTGAAGGACAACTGTTTCTGATGAGTGCCATAATTGGACTTCAGCTGCACACTATTAAAAAGGATATTGTGTGTCTGTACTATTACTAATATAATCAGGCTGAATATTTTTTTTGGTTTTATGTCGCTAATCTCTAAATCTAATAGTCGGATTGGAATAAAACTTTTTATGTGATAGTCAGATTCATGAGGAATAGGCTATATAACATCACATTGCGACCTACAGGAGCGGAGCATTAACGACGACGTAAAGACATAAAGTATGTTGTTGTATATTTGTTGTTCTTCATCCGATGAACTTCTGCAAGCTCCTTAAGTTGGTATTTATATAGACTATTCTAAAAATCAGATTACGTTAACAGATTACGAATATAACGACGATGCAAAAATATTGAATCATTTCTTGAAATCTGAATATACAACTTCTTTCTTTACAGAGAGCCAAAAACATCTTTGCATGAACGTGATACTAGCAAATCAATCGTTCAGTAAAATGTGTGCGTGTGGACTGTTCTGTGTAGACGCTACACTGACAATAGGCTTGATGGGAGTAATAATTAATTATGTACTAGTACTCTTACAATTCTTCTTTCTTTAAATGTTTAATGTGAAAATATTTTTGAATAGAATAAAGCAGTTTCACCTCACCTGTGAGTTTTATTGCAAGAACTAAAACAAGCTGTGGACAGGAGTTAGCACCAAATTAAGGATTAGATGAATATAATGTAAATAACTATTCTCCACTCCAATTCCGGCGACGCGACGGCGTCCTATCTTAATGCAGCGTAGCCAAGTACGCAGGAGATATAATAGCGCACAAGTGTGTGCGCAATCAGAGATGCACTCCCTCTTCCCTAACTCTCAAAGTAATTTGGGACTTCATTCCGACACAACCGGGGAGAGATAAGGCGCTGGACCAACGGCTAGGCTATTACTGAGAAATTCCTAATGGAAAAACCCAATAACACTTTTTGCTCGACCTGAAAATTGACCCCAGGACCCCACGGTTAACAGTCATGCTAGCCACCACGAAACGAACGGGGTAGTGAATATAATAAGGTTTAAACAATAGCATGGGTAAAGACCCAAGCTTTTAGATCCCAAGGTCTTGCCAGAAGACTCGCCAGCTAGAAGAAAATCCTACGATATCCCCTTATCAGCATGACGGCCATCGTTCTCCACATTTTTCGCCGTATTGTGGCTTTGCGGATTGACAGGGTAAGATCCCCATGTAAAGTCTTCGGTGGAACGCATTACGTTCTACCAGATTCGGGAGAAGCCGTGCCAGAATGGCTGCGGCACCATTAACCTGGGGACCAAGGTAAGATACTTAGTGAATGTGTATGATTGAGATTAAATTACATAAATTGACCTTCCAACTTGGACCTAATATCTATAAAAATGTAGAGGTTAGATTAGATAAAAGTAAACGTCATGTCTCCATCATGATAACTTTAAATAATCACCACGTTCAGGATGATGTCCTGAATAAAATATCAAATAAGTACATTCGAATTGACGAACATTTAGTAAAGTAATTCATCAATAGATAGTTTGATGTGCGCTGTTTAAACATTTACAATCGATTGTTTTATCATTTGTGAGCAAACGAGCTACCAACGTTAACCTATCAAACTTTAACATGAAGACATTTCGAAATGTGAGACTAAAACATCGTGTGATAACTATTTTGGAGAATACGGTAGATAAAGATGTGCAGTCGGTGCTTTTGCCTTTGAATCTGATGCAGTACATTATATTCCATCCTAAATATCGCATTAAGCATAATGTTATAGCTCCTAATAGTTTCATCGTCCATTTGGTTTCAATGATTGCGACACTACTAGTAATTCTTTTATTCATTTACTTCACTTATAATGTATATTATTACGAAGACTTAGGATCTAGTACTTTTGAGTATGTAACTGGTTATTATGACTTTGTCTATTATTTCTTTGGGTTCACTTTGAATGTCGTAACTGGGATGGTTCAAACTAAAAAATCTATTAAGTTCGTCCTTACATTTCAAAAGGTGTACAGAGTTTTGAACCGTGGAACCAGTTTAAGTAATTTCATTATCTGGAATTGGATTATTGTTATCGTAGTTGTGGGTGGTCACTTCTTCGGTTTATTTATTTTTTGCCATTTAACTGGATTACCTAACTCTGGGTTTTTTATTTGCTTCGCTATCATTATTTTTGATATTAATATTCTTTATGCTATTCGAATTACAAAACTGTTGGAAAATGAATTTGTTCTCTGGAGTATTTGTGTTTTAAACTATCAACAAATAGAAGAGACCCGTGGAGAAAATCATAGCAGAAAAGTGTTTCAGGCTTACGTCGACTTATTGGAGTGTTATGACATACATAAAAATTGTACTCAGCAACTGGTAAGTATCTTTTGATTTACTCATTCATGATTGTGTTAGGAGCTGCGTGAGACGTTTGATGCAAAACATAAATATATCACAGAAATATCGATACATATTTTGACATGTCACATCAGTAGATCGCATCTAATGAATATAATTATGTATATGAATATTTCATTTTAAATATTTTAAAGGCCTTAAATATACAAAATAGAAAGAAAGTGCCACATTGGATGGCAATGCTTATTCTTTGGCTAAGGTAAAAGCCAGCCTTTGGGTCACGAGAAGTGTCAACCAACCGTTTGGATAAAAATGTTTTGACTTTGTGTTTTTCAACTTTCATTGTTACTTTCCAGATACTTTTTTACATTATAGAAATATTTAGTCACGCTCTGATTTACCTACAAGTTGCAATTGATTCGTTTAATACTGAAATCGAAATTGAAAACATAGTAAGTTCCATTAAAATATTTATTTTAGAGTTTCACAGAATAAGTTTACAATAGTGAAGAGATTAAGACCGCAAGATGGCGCTGGATGCAGGCCGCTTCCAACAAGTCCTTTTGCAAATCTAAGGGGCAGGCCTATGGCCAACAGAACAGAGGACGTCCTGCGGCTGATATGACGATCAATAGAGAAATACAATATAATCATCATCATATCAGCCAACAGATACTGCAGACAGTGCACTGCTAGACATAGGCGTCCCATAAAGATAGCCAAAATGACCGGTGAACTAAATAGACGAATAAAATGTCGTTTTCCTTACATTACATAAAACATTCTGGCTTTGTATTGTCCCATTGTAGAGCAAAAGTCTCTTCTCAAGTCATCATCATATCAGCCGCAGGACGTCCACTGCTGGACATAGGTCTATCCCAGAATTTTACAAAATGACCAGTTGAACCACCATCCAACATCTGGTTTGCTCAAGACAAATTGAAAATGTTAGACTTTTTTTACAGGCTTTATCATTCTGGGGTTCTCTGGCCATAATCGGTTGGTTCTTAAAGGATTTGATGTATATAACGATGTTGAGCAAGCAAGCCGAGAAATTCTACTTATCTATTGAAAGAGCCCAGGATTCGTGCGCACTGATTTTATTGTCAAATTGTTCAGGTAATTTCCTGTATTAGCACTTCTTGTTTTTTTTACATACATACATAAACTGACGCCTTTTTCCATGGGCAGAAATCACGGAACGCCACCTGCTACGATCCTTATATACTCCTTTCGCCTCGTACATCTCATACATCTGGTCATACAAGCACGCTGGTTTCGAGTACGTGTTTACAAACACTTTTGTACATTCTACCTTAATATATGCACTATACTTAATCATCATTATTTTACAGATGAATATAAAAAGCTCTGTAAGAACGTCCTGCGCTTGCACCGAGCATCATTCAGCAAGATACGTGTGTGTGGTCTGTTCTACTTAGACGCTGCGTTACAATTGAGTCTGATGAGTCTTCTCACTAACTACATTGTTGTTTTATTACAGTTCGCAATTTTGTAATAAATTCATCAAATTGTTATCGTGGTTCTTCTTTATGAGACCTGCTAATGCATGTACAATTCTTATCATCTTTTAGTTTTTAAAAATTTTGGGTGAAATTTTAAGTTTTTTTTTAAATTTCTTAGCGCTGTAATATTTCAATCATGATTATCGTATCATACAAACATTGATAAGGCAGGGGCCTTCTGGTTCCTAGTAAACAGACCACTTAAGCCACCGAAACCCATAGTCCCATCCTTTGCTTCCATATCCTGCCATAGTTCTGCTCCAACCGAGAGTTTTTCTTGGATGTGCTATCAAAGTAGTTTCAATTACATTAATTAACATCGAATTATAAAAATTGAAAACTATAACATAAACACACGAACAAAAACATACAATACAATTAAATTCGGGGATATACAATTCGTTGATAAAATTATTAATAATCATTACAGAGTTTTTATTCGGGAAAACAAACAATAACTTACGTACTTATAAATAATAATCAACTACAAAGTTAAAACTAAATACTACAAACAAACAACACACACAAACTAGTTAAATTACAAACTACATAAATGTACAGTTAATATAAAAAAGTAAGGTCATAGGGCATCAAAAAACTCATCCGCATCGCTGTCAATGGGGCATGTGCCCGTTTAATTATTTGATTAAATGGATAAATAAATTAAATACACCACAAACTAACATGTAACAGTGGACACCCTCGCATATTGTCTCTCAAAAAATACCAAACAAGCGCGCATTATTTTCTTTCATCATCATCTTCCTGCCCTTATCCCAAGTTACTTGGGGTCGGCGCAACACATTCGTTTTCTTCTTCCATGCCGTCCTGTCAGCCGTCATACTATCACTGATTCCCTTCTCTGTCATATCATTCTTCACACAATCCATCCATCTTTTCTTTGGCCTCCCTCTTTCTTTCCATCCCCCCCATCCACAATTATTTTCAAAACTCTTTTGGTCACATGTGTGTCATCCCTCCTCTTCACATGCCCGTACCATACGGTTAACTTTCAACTTTTCTGTCACTGGCGCTACTTTCAAACTTCCTCTAATAATATTAGAGGAAGTTTGAAGTAGCGCCAGTGAGGAATGAGTATATTATACTCATTCCTTATCTTATCCATTTTGGTCACACCACACATTATTTTCTTTCATTCATCAGCAAACACATCACATTCAGGGTCAACAGTCAGGAGGATGTTTAGCATAACTAGAGATGAAAAAAAAAATCGGCCGGGTAAATACGCACCGATTAGACAGATAAATTCGACATGAACTGTGACGTCCTTTCCGCTTTTATCAAGCTTGCCATAAGCACTACTCGATCAATATTTTCCATAACGAGTAATGAGCAATTAGTATGTACCTACTTATTAAAACGCTTAAGAATATTAACCTTTCTTTAGGAAAAATATTAATGTGTAAACGTGACTGTAATACTTCATAGAGTTACTCCCTTAAGCAATACAGCGCATTGCTCACGGTCATCGTTTGACAAGATAATAATGTTTCAAAACCGCAAAACTAATACAAAATCCTCATTTCAAGTGCTAGCCAAAAATGTACTCGATGAAGAAGTTCAAAGAATAGCGAATTCTTTTAATTTTGCTTTCAATCTGTTTTGTTCTTCAAAGTATCGTATTCGGGATAATCATGTATATCCAAACGGAAAGAACTATTATTTGTTGTCGTTCTTGTATTTGTTGGTTGAAATTTCTTTTTCAATATTTCGAATGTTCTACTTGGACTTTTTGAGTGTAGACGGAATAAGGGACCATTTAGGAAATGGTTTTACTGTTTTCTTAACTTTTGTGTTTTGTGTTAGTTTTGCGTTCGGTTATGCAATGTTGTTCTTTCTGGATATTATACACAAGAACAATTACGTCCTTCTTATTTTAAAAATCCAAACTATCCATAAAAGTTTCAATATCAATATCCGAAGTTATATCATTTGGAATTGGATCTCAATATTGTCTACCATCTTTTGTGAAATGATTTTATGTTTTTACCACTATGGATCCTTAGATCCTTATAATCTTGGCGATGTTTTAGATTGGATTTGTGATTCAATGTCTGTCACCTTCGATATCCATTCGGTGGTCGCCATTCGACTTATAATATTGTTCAGAAAATATCTTGATGAGTGGATTAAAGATATTCTGAAACTGACTGATGAGCAGGAAAATGATGAACAATGTGTGAAATTGTTTGGAATATATCAGCATATTTTAAAAGCTTACAATCTGTACAAAGTAATTTTCGAAGTTTTGGTAAGTTAGTAATTTATGGAATACCTACTAGCTTTTGGTGAATCGGGTTTTGTGGATGCTGACGAAGTAGTGAGTAAAAGTAGCCTTTCATGGTTCAAACTTAACTCGTACTAAATTTCAACAAAATGGGTTCAGTAGTTTATTCGTGAACGTGTAATAGACAGACACGCAGAATTACTTTGACGATTATAATATTAAAAGTTATAGATTGTGGATAATATGAAAATGTAAAAACCTGCTTACTATATTATTTATTTACAGGTATTATATCAAATAATTCAAGCCTTTTTACAGTCTTTAACTTTTTGCGATATAGCATTTTATCTTCTCCGTGCACTTTCAAAATCAGAACTGTATACGTTTTCGATCAGCCAGGTAAGTGTTTCATGATTTTGCAAATTAAATTAAATTAAAACAGAAAAAAAATGAAAATTGCTTGTTATTATGAGTACAATCATGTTAACCTTTTGCCCTCCACAGTCATGTACCTATAGTTGACAAACCAAAATGTGGTCACGATCCCATGACAAACTTTTATACGTAATTCATAAAACGACATTGATATAATTCCGAACTCACTACTATTTTGTAGGTATTAAAGGGTGAATTCGTAGCTTGGCGCTGAGGGCACGTTTTTGCTTTTTTGACGTGGCTGTCAAAACTTTAAAGAAGTATTTACTTTAAAAATGTCGCATCTCATTTTGCAGGCTTTCATTCTTGGTGTTATAGCTGCTCTATATATAACAAGGAATACTATATTCGTAATATTACATGGAATATACTGCGAGAAGTTTTATATATCTGTTGAGGAAGCTCAGATGGCGTGTATACAGCTGATGAAGAATAGGAACTGTTCACGTAAGTATGAGATGTCTTTGGTCCCAGGTCGAGCAAAAAGTGTTTTTCTTTGAATTTCACAGTAGCAGCTCGGAGTTAGGATTTGTGCTCGGTTAATGTCTATAGACTCGCCCCTTATTACATGGGACCTAAACATACTGGCAAACAGTGGTTGTACATTGGTGCACCTCTGCCTAACCCTTCGGGGAATTTAGGCGTCACGGTATGTCAACTTCAACTCTGGAGGTAGCTGAACACATTCAGTGACTACCAGCCACAGTTGAAGGTCATTTTTTTGAAAATGTACGCAACCAGATGAAGTAAAAACTGCTTAAGTACTTTGAATATTTTAAAAAAAATTGAATGTTCTTATTTTTTTTCTTTCAGAGAGTCAAAAGCGTCTTTGCGTTAATGTGATGCTGGCATCTCGCACGTTCAGTAAGATGAGTGCGTGTGGCATGTTCTGTGTAGACGCTACGCTAACAATAGGTTTGATGACAGTCATCGTTAACTACGTTCTTGTGCTCTTACAATTCTTCTTTCTTTCAAATGACTGATGTGTAAATTATTTTTAAAGAAATAAAATTGTTTAAACTCAAGCTTAAGGGTTTTATTGCTAATGAATAAGTAGCTAAAACAGATACAACTGTAGTGGCAGTGGACGAGATACATTTATCGGTGGACAAATGCACGATGGGGACCTCTTCGTGTTTTTATTCCATGTCGCAACTGCAGGTCTTTCAGCGTCATCATAAGGCTAAGAGTACTACACTGGCAAAGTCACATTACGGAGAGAGCACCTCGTAATATTCTTCGGACCCATGTCGGTCACGACGACCAATCTCAATAGAGCCTACCCAAATACCCAGGCGATATTATAGTGCATGTTTGTGTGCGTAAACACAGGTGCACTCCCTCTTCCTTCGCTCTCATAGTCCAATGGAACTGCAATCTGACTCAGCCAACAGTCATTTTTGCATAATGTTAATAATTAGTTTGGGGGTAATATGTGTAGTCAGGCCGTATTGACAATACAGCCCATTTTGACGTGTTATTGAGTAAGTGTTTAGACAAGACAAATATTTATGTCCTTCGAATTACACGTGTTTTGATGGTACTAATGAAACAATTACTTAGGATATTAATATTATGATCAAAATGTCAAAATATTTAGACGCAATTCATTTATTTCGTTGAGAAGTCTTATCATGATAACTTTTTTAACGGAGTCAGGTGTTAGTCATTAAACGAAGAGCAACTGTGCCTGCTAACAATGGTCCCACATCGTGCAACTCCAAAGCCCTCATATCAAGTGCTGCACAACAATGTACTCGATAAAGAAGTTCAAAGTATAGCGTTTTCTTTTAATTTTGCTTTGAATCTATTTTTTTCTTCGAAATGGATTATTAGGGATAATCATATTTATCCAAACGGGAGCAAATATTATTGGCTGTCATTCTGTTACTTGTTAGTAATAACTGCGTTGTGTTTGTATAGAATGTTTGCCACTGATATGTCGGGTATAGGCACGGCGTATTTAGAACGAGACTTTGCTGCAATCCTCATAGAACTTCTTTACTCTAGTTATATCATCGGTTTTCTAATGTGTTCTGTTCTCAATGTTTTACATAAGCACAAAAACGTCTTCCTCATTCTGGAGATTCAAACTATCTATAAGAACATCGACATCAGGAAGAGTATCCGAAGTTACATCATTTGGAACTGGATCTCAATATTGACAACCATCTTCTGTGATGCATTTTTATGTTCAGTTCATTACGCTCTCATGGATGCAGCTGAAGCTATTAAACATGTACCAGACCTCATTTGTGATTTAATGTTCGTTACATTCAACACCCATTTAGTGGTCGCCATCAGACTTATAATATTGTTGCGAAAATATCTTGATCAGTGGATTGACGATGTACAAATGATGCACGATGAACAGGAAAATGATGAACAATTTCTCAAATTGCTTCAACTGTATCAGCATATTTTTCAGGCTTACAGTCTGTACAAAGATATTTTTCAAGCTTTGGTAAGTTAGGGACGCTTTTGCTTAGTCTTCACATGGAATAAGGGCAGAATGAATCTGATATAATAAAGATGATAATAAGTTGAATAATAAGTTTTATTTCCAGGTATTGTTTCAAGTACTTCACTCATTTTTGCGTTCTATAACTTTTTTTGACACAATTTTTTACATGATGAGTGCAGTTATGAAATTAAACCAACAGGGTTTTTCAAAGAATGACGTAAGTATTAAACGTTCCCCCTATGACTCTACTATAGGCCTTTCCATCTATGAAAGAAAAACTGAACTGCCCCCCTAGCCAAGTCACAAACGATAATCGTAAACGCTCGGTAGGTACCAATAGATTTTCAACTTAATACCCAAGAGCCTTAAGTTGAAAATCTATTAAAGATTTCTAAGCGTTAACGACTGGAACGAACGAAAACGCTATGCAATCTTCATTAGATCTTAAACTTAAAACCAAGCACATAAAGTTGAAGATTTATTAAAGCCTACTCAGCGTTTGCATTTATCGTTTGTGACTTGGCTAGAGGGGCTGGTCTTGTTACATTAATTTTGGAACCGGACATAACTAGATCAATCACATTCCAGGCATTAAAAAGATCTAGTCAGCAAGAGATAGTCTAAAATAATAGTCATCATCAGCATATCAGCCTAACGACATCTACTGATGGACTTTTGCCTCCTTTAAGATCCAAAAAGCCTCTTCCTCTTCTTCTTCTTCAAAGCGGATTAGCGATTTCAGACTTAAGTTAATTATAAGTCCAAATTTCCTCATAATGCTTTCCTTTACCTATGTCAGTGATAATGACTAGAACAAAACATTATTAATTCCAGGTGTTCATTTTAAGTCTTCTCATTGTTGTTTTTACAATAAGGAATACAGTATTTGTAATTATACACAGTGTATACTGTGAGAAGTTCTATATATCTGTTGAGGAAGCTAAGACGGCGTGTGTACAGCTTATGAAGAACAGGAATTGTACAAGTAAGCGTGTTCTGAAAACACATTTTAGTATACTATATTCACAAATCTCGGCCACCCTTCTTATTCTTTTGAACACGATAATTTTAGATGATTCAAATTTTTTGGGAGAAGTGGCCAAGTTTATCGGGGCATCAGTAGCTTTATTATAATATTGTCATGTAAAGTGGAGGTGTAGGGTCACTGTAGTAAAGTCAAAGTCAAAGCATTTATTTCAATTAGAGCATTTACAGGCACTTTTGAATTGTCAAGAAGTTAAAACTGAAGCTAGTTGCTCGTTCCAAAACATAGGTCTCTATGGAGAAGAACGAGCAAGAAACTCCATGGACACTCTTTTCCTTCAATTTGGTTTTTACAAAATCTTGGTTACAATATTCTTGTTGCTTCTATATGTGAAAACAATGACGGTGAATATAAAAAATAACAAAATTATAATAACGATTGGCAGTTAAGAGATGACCAATCCCAACTGACAGCACCCGTTCACGAATATGACGCGTGCATCAGCACCGTAAGTGGACCATCGTCTGATCAGGAGCATCTATAATCCCCCATTTTTCTAGGTTACGTATGTAACGGCCCTACTTGGGTACACAGTCTATTGAGCGCTTTCCACATAAGTCTTCTGATGGTATCAGATAAACAACAGCCGTTTCTAATTATGGATTGCGATAAAACTAATTCCATTTAACAAATCTGAATATACAATATCTTTTCTTACAGAGAGTCAAAAACATCTTTGCATGAACGTGATACTGACGAATCGTTCGTTCAGTAAGATGAGCGCGTGCGGCATGTTCTGTGTCGACGCTACGCTAACCATAGGTTTGACGGCAGTCATCGTGAACTACGTTCTTGTGCTCTTGCAATTCTTCTTTCTTTAAATATCTTGAGTGTGAATTATTTTTGGAAATAAAACTGTTTAAACTCATAGTTAAGGCTTTTATTGCTATCCAACAAGTAACTAGACAGATACAACTGTAGTTGAAGTGGGCGAGGCACATTCATCGGAAAAAAAAATGCACGATGAATGGATGGATAAATCTTGCAGTTGTTATAATGGGTGTAAAAATACACTCTATGAAGTCAAAAGTTACATGTCAACGCCAAATCATTTATTTCTATTAGATCATTTAGTTTGGCACTCTTTTCCTTCAATTTGGTTTTTACAAAATCTTTATTGCAATATTCCTGTTGCTTTTATATGTGATAATCTATACATATAATAAAATCGTAGCGAAGTCAAAACTGTACATTAAATATTTTTGAAAAAAAGTAATTGCTATGAGGCCGGGGAATGATTCTAATGCCGAAAATATAGTTTTTAGAATTTTTGTCTGTTTGTCTGTTTATCTGTTTGTCTGTTTGTCTGTGCGTTTGTGCACGCTAATCTCAGACACGGCTCAACCGATTTGAATGCGGTTTTCACTAATGTATAGTGGTAGGCTTAACTTAAAACTTAGGCTATAAATTATCACGCTATTTGCTTTGAGGGATGAGCAATGTTGTATTATGTTCGTATTCTTCTACAAATTCTCACGGTATTGAAATAGACGAGATATTATGTAAGAATGTTGTAGATAGCTGCGGATTGAATTTCTAAAATAATATCATCACGCCATATCTTTAAGGAGCGAAGCAGTCAATCATGTTAAACTAGAACGGCTATTTTGGAGTAATTGTCATCGAAATGATTAGTCTAATGGTTCGACGATCGCCTTGCAAATCGCTGATCCTGAGTTCGGTCCCCCAAAACTGTTTTACTTTTTGTGTACTTTTTATTGTTTTTTGTTATGCTAAGAGATTCCCAATAATAATAAAAAAGCAGTATGCACATTTTCTTTTGTTTAGTTATTTTTTTTTACCTTTTATATTTATTTTCTGTAGTAAATAATGTCTATTTTTACATAATTACATTTAAAACAGCAGCGAAGTCAAAATAGTGCATTTAAAAAAAGTTATAGGTATGGGAACGATAAATAGTAAAATATTGTTCTAATGGTTTGACGGTCACCTTGCAAATCGCTGACCCTGAGTTCGGTTCCCCAAAACTGTTTTACTTTTTGTGTATTTTCTATTGTTTTTTGTCATGCTAAGAGATTCCCAATAATAATAAAAAAGTAGTATGCACACATTCTCCCATAACAGTGATTTGTTTAGTTATTTTTTTTTAATCTTTTATATTTCAGTTGTAAATAATGTCTATTTCTACATAGTTACATTTAAAACAGCAACGAAGTCAAAATAGTACATTTAAAAAAAGTGATAAGTGTGGGAACGATAAATAATAAAATATTGTTCATGTGACTCAATTTTTACAAAATAACGTAGTATTTAGAGGTCTGACCACCACATGGCTTTACATTATTAAGCTATTTGAATTCTTCTTTTCATATCGATAATAATAATGTATGCCACTTGAGCCAAGCAGGCCGCGATTATTGCCGTGTCAGAGGTGTTATTCAGATTTTCAAGGGTGCAAGTGACCAGACAATTGGGACACTCCAGTATATGGGGCATAGTCTGATCAGGAGCACTGCAATTGCACTGGATGTCAAACAGGTCTATGATGCCCTATTTCTCTAAATTATGTTTGCAATGACCAACTTGGGTGCGCACCAAACGATTTAGTGCCTTCCAGATAGATCACTGCAGTTCACTACCGGGAGGCAGGTATTCACAGGGCGTCAAGTTGTCGTGAGGTGGTGAATGTCTTCCTTTCCACAATCTACTTCTCTCTTTGGGTGGAGGAGTTAAACAGCTAATCGTGACATATGTGGGGATGATTACTTAATTTGTCAGGTCAATAAAGTGCATAGCTTCGCGGTATAACGAAAGCCATGCAAAATATTTAGCGTGATATCAATCACAATTGATTGTTATTTTTTGTCATTCT
Organism: Caradrina clavipalpis; assembly: GCA_932526535.1. Lineage (NCBI taxonomy): Eukaryota > Metazoa > Arthropoda > Insecta > Lepidoptera > Noctuidae > Caradrina > Caradrina clavipalpis. Next base: position 12,436,079 of record OW052109.1, on the reverse strand, counting down.
TTCGACAGGTTATAATGATACAATGTTTAGGCACATTTTAACATAACGTTTAAAACTGAAAAAAGAATGAACCGAACAGAATTTGACTGATTGCTCCACAAAATTTAACTTAAAGAGTTACCAAGGTATATGGATCGCTGCGCCGTGGGCCTCGACACTTCATACAACTGATGAACGATTTATCAGCAAACATTTTGTGTGCAATATTTTATAGTCTGGGTTTAGCTACGCGGCTACCCCAATGACGGCACAACAATACTGCCAACCAGGAGTAAGTTATATTCTTTCCATGGGGCTTCAGGATTATTTTATAAGAAAATCTCGGTGTAAGATCCCACCAAATTGAATTGGTACCAAAAAGCCTACTTCTTTTCCAATGGCTGAACAGAAAAAAAATTACAAGAACAGTAAGATACCAAACATCTGTTTTACACAAATGCCAATTCCGTTGCAGTCAGTCTTCTATCGTTGAATGTATCCTGTCACAGACTTTAGCTCTCAAGAGACATGGTTTCATGACGCGACTGTGTGCGCATGCAGAATTTCTTCTCTAAGGTACTGTTATGAGTTTATTCTACATGCTTTAAATTAAACTTTAAATGGAAATAATTATATTGTATAGGTTTAAGTTACCTATAACCACCATTTTTCAAGAGAAATTGCGTAATTTGTGAGGTAGACCTTTACTTAGTCTCTTATTTTTTTTTATACTCTCTGTTTTTGCCCTTCCTCCAAAACATTATATGTATTGTTGTGTTAAAATGAAGGTCAGATTCTGTTGGCAGTTGCTCTGTCTACAAGATGCATATTAACGGTCTTGATCTAGACCAGACATATCCAAATTAAAATGTAAGGTGCTTTATTAAAAAAGCATCTATTAAAGATGTTTCAATGGTTTAAGATCGAAGAATAAGTAAATTTTGACTCTACATTATATTATTTTCGACAGCGGATACGGTCATAACATACACCATACCTGTTTATGGCCTAGGTATGACGCAAGTCAATTACTAACCGGGCACAAAACCAGACTCCAGACTCTTAAGTGTTCTGCAGTCACCTTTGCAACCATTTAACCTCCTTGGAGGATTTTGAGGACATGGCAGTCAAGACTTAATTCCTTAAGTTACAGTTAGGTCCACGTGCGCGAAGCATCGGGCACAGCTATATATACCATCACGCCTGTATTCCCCGAAGAGTTAGGCAGAGGTGTACCAATGTACCTACACCCACAGTTCGCTGGTATATTTAGGTCCCATGTAATAGGGGGCGAACCTATTGCCATTAACCGGGCACAAATCCAAACTCCGAGCTGCTACTGAGAATTTCATAGAAAAACCCAATAACACTTTTTGCTCGACCTGGGAATCGAACCCGGGACCCCTTGCACAGCAGTCGCACTTGCGACCACGAGACCAACGGGGCAGCTATAATAGAATATATTTAAACAAACAGAAAAAAGAAATGGCAGTGGTACGAAGTGTATCAGAAATCAGTTTTCGAAAAGGGTAATAAACTCATAACACACATCTTTCTTCCACAAACATGATTTAGTCCCTGGTACGGAGCAAGTCCAACCAGGCACAAATCCAGACTCCGGACACAGACATACACACACGAAGATACATATAAATTACTTATAGAAAACCCACTATCGTAACTTTTAGCAGTCACCTTTGCCACCATGCCTGCTTGGAGGATTTTGACGACATGGCATTGACTACTTAATTTCTTAAGTTACACTTATGTCCACGTGAGCGAAGCTGCGGGCATCAGCTAGTAACGAAATATAAAGCAATTAAAAAAAAACCTTAAAGATGTAAGCAGATAAGAGATGACCAATCCCAACTGACAGCGCCCGTTCATGAACATGACGCATCAGAACCATTTAGCTCAACCATCTTGAAGGGAAAGAAACGATCCAACCCACGCACCACCATCAATCAGCAAGACTATATTATCCATCAAACTAATTAACATTATGCAAAAATGAGGGTTGTGTCAGATTACAGTCACATCGGATTATGAGAGTGAATGAAGAGGGAGTACACTAGTTCACACTTGTGCACTATAACATCTGCGTACTTGGCTAGTTTCCATTAAGATTGGCCGCCGTGACCGGAATCGGTTTGGAGTATATTATTATTTATTATCTTAACGTATCCGGTTCGACTGGAAGCCGACCCCAACATAGTTGGAAAAAGGCTAGGCAGATGATGATGAACGTATCTTGGGACCCTAGGATCCCGGGCCTTTGAAACGCGAGGGAGGAGCCGAAACCAACTTGCAAAGACCCCTTAGGCAGCTTTAAAATGAAATAAATCACCAACCGGCAGTTATCCCTGTATGCATAATGTTAGTGCACCCAAGGACAAGCTCCGGCTGGCGCAGGACTATTGCAGGATATGGAAACAATGAACCCCCAAAAACGGCAACTAGCACGTACTGACGAAACAACACACTGGGGTGCTTGAGGAGTGAAAAGGTATTTCACGGCTGTCAGAAAATACTTCCTTCCCCCGAGCACGTTTACTTTGCTCTTGCGAATCTCCACTCTAACCTGCCAAAAACGCAAACCAGAGATGAGGAACAAAGTTTTTCTCGGGAGATCAAGTCCGTGGGGTCACTACTGCCCAACAGCTTGCCACAAGCTGTCCTGCGGATTTATTACAGTATTACAACGCAAACCAGTACGCGAAGAGGTCCCAATCATGCATTTGTTATAGTCACTCAGTTATACGATAGAACTGGATAAAGTTGCACGATAAAGGTGTAGTGACTACAGTTGTATCTGTCTACCTAGTGACTAGTTCAATAGCAATAAAAGCCTTAAGTTTGAGTTTAAACAGTTTTATTTCTTAAAATTTCACACACTAGATATTTAAAGGAAGAAGAACTGCATGAGCACAAGAACGTAGTTCACGATGACTGCCACCAAACCTATTGTGAGCGTAGCGTCTACACAGAACATGCCGCACGCGCTCATCTTACTGAACGAACGATTCGTCAGTATCACGTTCATGCAAAGATGTTTTTGACTCTCTGCAACAAAAGAAAAAGATATTGTATATTTAGATTTGTTAAAGCCAAACTATTTTTTCGCAATCCACTATTAGAAACGGTCGTTGTTAATTTGGTACCTTCAGTCGACCCCAAGTTCCCACCGATATCCAACGCGAGTGTGGTGCTCCTGATCAGACGATGGCCCACTTACTACAGTGCCCAAAGGATGTCTATACCTGCACTTTAGTGGACTTTAACAACGCTTCTAATGCCGCAATAAACGTGGCCACCTATTGGGCCCAAAAATTATACGATTATCATAACTCATCGACCCGACAAAAAGAAGGGTAATTGATATTTGTGAATGTGATAAACTAAAATTAGTTGTCAGAATACGCTTACTTGGACAATTCCTGTTCTTCATAAGCTGTACGCACGCCGTCTTAGCTTCCTCAACAGATATATAGAACTTCTCACAATAAATACTATGTAGAATTATAAATACTGTATTCTTTATTGTAAAAGCAACCATGATAAGACACAGCACGAAAACCTGGAATTAATAAAAAAAAAACTACCTAGTCATTATCACTGACATCGGTGAATTTTGAGGAATAGTGAGGAAACCTGGACTTTTAAATCTGAAATCGCTTTTACGCCTTGCGCCCACGTGGTGATCAATTCGCGTGCCTTCTCCGTTAGGGAGGAGGCCTTTGTCTCGCAGTGGGACGATAATATGTTGCTGGATTGATGTTAAATCTCTGGTTGATAGTTGGTCTAGCTATATCCGTCTTCAAACACGCGGTTAAGCAGTAAACAGCCCTAGGCTGACCTGCGAGATGCCCATTCCAAAAAAAAATAACTAGACCAGTTGAATTTTAATGTCACAGATGAAAAGGCTCTAGTGGAATCAGAGATTGAGAGAAAGACAGAGTGATTTAATCAACTGATTCATCAAGAAATCGGTGTAGACTTACTTCACTTTTTGAAAACGACTGTTTTAATTTCATACGTGCACTCAGTGTCCAAAAAATTATGTCAAAAAAATTCATAGAATGTAAAAATGCGTGAAGTACTTGAAACAATACCTGTAAAAATATTAGATTATCATTCAGCCCTTGCTCCATGTGAACACGAAGTAAAAGCGTTCCCAACTTACCAAAGGTTGAAAAATATCTTTGAACAAATTGTAAGCTTGAAAAATGTGCTGATACATTTGAAACAATTTGAGACATTGTTCATAATTTTCCTGTTCATCTTCCATCATCAGTACATCTTCAATCCACTGATCAAGATATATCCGCAACAATATTATAAGTCTGATGGCGACCACTAAATGGGCGTTGAATGTGATGAACATGAAATCACAAATGAAGTCTGGGATATTTTTGATAACTTCAGCTGCATCCATGAGCGCGTAATAAAATGAACATAAATATACATCACAAAAGATGGTAGTCAATATTGAGATCCAGTTCCAAATGATGTAACTTCGGATACTCTTCCTGATGTCGATGTTCTTATAGATAGTTTGAATCTCCAGAATAAGAAAGACGTTTTTGTGCTTATGTAAAACATTGAAAATGGAACACATTAGAAAGCCGATGACATAACTTGCGTAAAGGAGTAGTGTGAGTAATACGGCAAAGTCTCGCTCTAAATAGTCCGTGTTTATACCTATCATATTACTATGTGCGGCAAACATTCTGTATAAACACAACGCAGTTATTGCCAACAAATAGTAAAATAACAGCCAATAATATTTGCTCCCGTTTGGATAAATATGATTATCCCTAACAAACCACTTTGAAGAAAAAAATAGATTCAAAGCAAAATTAAAAGAAAACGCTATTCTTTGAACTTCTTTATCGAGTACATTGTTGTGCAGCACTTGATATGAGGGCTTTGGAGTGACACGATGTGGGACCATTGTTAGCAGACACAGTTGCTCTTCGTTTAATGACTAACACCTGACGCTGTTACAAAACTTATCATAATAAGACTTTCCAACGAAATAAATGAGTTGCGTCGACATATTTCCATTTAATCAAAATATTAATATTCTTAGTTGTTTCTTTAGTACCATTATCAAAACACGTATATTTTGAAGGGCATAAACATTATTGTCTGATCTAAACACTATTTCTTAATTACGAGTCAAAATATCTGTGCTATCATTAAGGCGGTATTACAATAAAAAAAAGATATATGTACTTGTTTCATATAATCTTTATTTATATTACAAAGCCAGAGTTTTTTTTGTTTGTTGGTTTAAACGAGTTAATCTCTGGAACTACCAGCCAGGTGGGAAAAAATCTCTGTAAATATGATAGCTGGATTCAAGAATGGAAAGGAAGAGGGAGGCCAAAGAAAAATAGGATGGATTGTGTAAAGAAAGAGAAGGTAGTCAGTGATAGCATGACGGTGTACAAGACGGCATGGAAGAGAAAAACGTGGCACCCGACCCCAAGTAACATGGGATAGAAGCTGATAATTCATGAAGAATGTTAAACTCTATATTACATCACGCTGTGACACACGTTAAAGGAGTAGAAACAAAAGGCGTAACATCAGTAATAACTAAGACAAATAAAACTGCAGCAGAGTAAGCGTGTATGAAGTGAGGACATTGGATATTTGGAAGGGTAACGTGGCGTCCACGATGAATAGTCCGAAAGTGTTCAGCTTCGTGAACGATGCCGTCTGCTGACGTTGCATGTTCTTACAAATCCTTCTTTGTAGATCTGTAAATGGCAAGTAAATGATGATGATTGATGTGATGATTTGTAATGGCTTTCTAAGTTTATCTTGGACATCACTGACATCGGTCATGTCAGAGGCCCTTGAGGCGGTTTAGAAACTCTGACACTTGGGTGTGTGAGGTCGTTAGACCTTACTACCCACACGATAAAGAAGAAGAATAGCAAACCACAATTAAATTTAATAATACAATTTAAACTGTGGACTGCCACTTATACTTTTTTATACAATGTAGCGACCTCTCTTGCTCAACATACGGACAACTGTGGGGACTCTTTCTGTCAATTTATTATAATTACCTGAACACCCTCTTGATTTTATAAGTACTGTACAGACACTTCGTACTTCGTTCATGGTTGCGTAGAATTTCTCACTTTCGATGCATAGCATGACTTGTAAAGCCGTGCTCTTGACTAGCCACGTTTGTGATATTATGGCAAGCAGAGCAGACTGAAATAAAAATGAAGTATTTAAAGTACCTAGTTTTAATAATTTTGGGGATAGCTGCCCATAATTGCCTAGCTGGACAGGCATGGTTGCAAATGCAGGAATGCGTCAGCGTCTTCCTTCTTTTGGCAATCTAAGGGGGAGGCCTATGTCCAGCAGTGAACGTCCTGCGGCTGATATGATGATGACGATGAAAGTACCTAGTAAAAGAGATGAAGGCGAATAAGTTTGGCCGAAATTCTAGCCAAATTTAGCCAAGTTTGATGACGACAGATCGTAATGATTTTCCAAAATAATTGAAAAACCAGTCACACCCTGCGGTTTCACCTTCAAAGTATCTTTAATCTGCTCCACTTCCGAAAGTCGTAGCTGATGCTTTACAGCCTCTGACCTCTCTTAATAAGGCCGCTATATAAAGCAAGCAGTAGACTCTTCAGTGTGTCCAACATCAATGCTGTCGGAGTTGTCAATGTTGTTAACGATGTTACAGTTGTCAATGTCAATTTTGACCTGCCCTAAATCCAATTGAAGGAAAATCTAATCTGTCTATCGTTTAGCCAATCATTTAGTTTTTGTGTTAGTACCCTAGTACTAGTTAATGTACTCACTTGCGATTCACCAGTTATTTGTTTCATTTGTAATAATATCGCTACTGATATTAATCCATGGCTGACGGTATATATTGTGTAATATGCAACCTGAAAGTTTAGAGATCATGAATGAACACACCAACAAATGACTGGTCGATTCGCATGACTAGAAGACGGCCAAAGGATCAACATTGCCATACAACGTGGCAATTTTTGAAGTTATACTAATTACAGGATATTAGCTTTATTGGTAAATAAAAAAATATACCATCACGCCTGTATTCCCCGAAGGGTTAGGCAGAGATGTACCAATGTACACCCACAGTTCGCCGGTATATTTAGGTCCCATGTAATAAGGGGCGAGCCTATTGCCATTAACCGGGCACAAATCCAAACTTCGAGCTGCTACTGAGAATTTCATAGAAAAACCCAATAACACTTTTTGCTCGACCTGGGAATCGAACCCGGGACCCCTTGCACAGCAGTCGCACTTGCGACCACGAGACCAACGTAGCAGTTATTGGTAAATAATATTTGAAAAAAAAAATAAAACTAGAAGAAAAAACAGCTTTGCGGGGCGGCGTCTCTCACTGGCATATCTACACCATGGTACTGTAGATGTTTTAAGGGTTCTGTTTAACATTATGTTGTTACTTACCAGCAGGCAAAAAGTTTTCTCAAAAATCGCATATCCTTCCAATATATTTAGATACAAATCATACATTATCTTCCAATGCGACTCTCTGTCAAAATCTTCATCGTTTCTTGATATTTGAACTTCCTTTATCCACAAACAAAGCGTTTTTCTCAACAAATTAACAACAAATGTAGCATAAACAACATTAATATCGAAAGAAATGTTACAATAATTCGACATGAGATTCAACATATTATTAGGAGACAAATGGAACCAGAAATAGTAATTGCCGATGAGATAGATACAATTCAAGATGATGACATGCATCCAGTTGGAGATGACCATGCCCTTGATATGAATTCCATCGATTTTCAAAATTCTATGCACGTGTTGGATTTTCAAGACCAGTAAAGCGTTATTGTTGCGCTGGAATATGTTGCAACAGTAGTTGATAAGGAAACCTATTGAGAGGAAGCAAGAATCGTAGACGTTGTACAAACTTAGAGTAGAATTTGTGCCGTATATTGTCCAAATAGATATCATAAGGTGATAGAATACTAGACATCGGAATACAACTGCGCAGGTAAGACCAAGGATGTTGTAACTATTACTGTTAGAAGTGATGAAGTTGTCACGAATGGAATATTTGGCGCAGATAAAAAGATTTTGCATCCGATCTAAAGGATTTAGTACTGCTTGCATTTCTTCTTCGATCACATTGTCTAGTAAGACTTCTCTGTATGGTATTGTTGGTATGTTTTTGATTATTACTTTGTTTAATTTTGTTTTTTTATTTTTCTTAAAATGTGAAAGCATGGCTGATGAATTTGTCACTTCTTCTTAGTTCTGTGGGCGCTTTTTATTCAAATTGATTGGGTCAATGCTTCGTTATTTCTGCACCGTCATTGGTAGTGTGGTTGCAATGTTCGATAGTTTGGCGTTACTTACACAATCAAGTCAAAGGTTAATAAATGAATGGTAATATAGTGCTGGTGGTATGTTGCAATCAAATTAATTTAGCGAATGCTCTTTGGGATCTGTTGATTAATTGAAAATAAAAGTCATGTTTGAAATTAATTTGAAAGAAATTGTAAATAAGTATAGTACTGAATAAGTTGTAATTGAAATATCTAATAGTGTGTATGTCATTGAACTTCTTCTAAATGGCTGGACCGATTTTAATGTTTTTTTATGTGTTTGTTTGAGTGGGTGGCTCAATGATTTACGTTTTCAATTGGACCCAGTAGGTGGCGCTGCAAGACAGTTGGGACAAATTCCATTAGTTTATTATCTATACTTGTTTGTGAAAATTAAAGCCATTAACATTGCCTACTTTACCTTAAGATTTTATAAAAAAAAGATGAAGATTCTTACGTATATATTAAAAAACTTTTTCATTCTTTCTTTGTTTCTTTCATTTATTATATTTTTTAACCCAAATCATTTCGGCAAAGCAAATTTCCATAAAAGCACATAAATTTAGACGATCCGTTTGAAATCATACATTACGAGTATATTAGAAATGGTAAATGATCATTTTATATTAAACTAGATTGTAACTAAGAATATAAGGTTTATTGTGTCTTAAGTGTTAGTGAGGTTCTTCAGAAAGGTGCGCAGTACTCGTAACCGGCGCTCTTGTATGACCAGACGTATGAAATTGGACAAGTCGATAGGAGCATGTAAGGAGGTGAAAGGAGTATATGTAGAGATCGTAGCAGGTGGCGTTCTGTGGTTTCTGCCTACCCTTTTGGAAAATTGGCGTGAGTTTGTGTGTATGTTTGTCTTAAGTACTTTACAAAAACTCGAACTGTAACAGCACTATGGTGTAAGTAGTGATTAGGTCAAGAACGCGCAGTGGCATTTCTGCGTCTATAGTGAACAGGCCACACACGCTCATCTTCGTGAACGTAGCGTTCTGAACTCGCTGGATGTTCTTGCAGAATCTTTTTCGAGTTTCTGTGAAAAAAATATGGCGCTTTAAAAAACAACCTTTACGTTCTTAAGGTGCTCCTAAACTGGCTATTATGTTACTGTAACATGTTGCTGAAACATTTTAGAATATAGCGACACTTTTTATTTTTGCAATATTTGCACCTGCCATTTTATCTCTTCACCATCTTTGGTTGACTACTAGAGCATGACTTTTTTTTTTTTTTTTTTTTTTTTAAGATGGTAAAATCATCAAATGACCCCCCCCGTCCTGGGCGGGGCGGGAGGGAGTGTCAGACTTTTACTGACTAAAAACCATCTATGTTCCTTCATGTGCCCTTTGCGTTCCGGGGGCGCGGCATCTCTTTCGAACAACCCGCAGCCCCGGCAGGCCTTGGCCCTTAGTGGCCCCTTCCTTGTGCTGACACCTCTTTGCGCGGAACATGAACGCGCCGTCGACACGGTCTGTCGTTAAATAACGTACGGACGGTGAGCTACCCATTGCTCACCGTCCACAGACCGTGCCTACGGTGTCCGCCTGCGGGAGGCGCAATGGTGCCGTTATTGGCAATCCATTGCGCCGGCGGACGCGGCGTCAGCGGCGGCGGCGGGTGCGGCCACGGCAACGGTGGCGGCGGCAGCGGCGGCGGCGGCGGCGGCGGCGGTGCGGGGCCCTCCCCCGGACCTGGCGGGTACGGCGCAGGCCTTGCCCCCAGCCCGGTGATCGGCCGGCCTGTTAGCCCCCGCACATGCATCGCAGTGCGGCGGGGCATCACAAGCCGCGGCCTTGTGACCGGGCTGACCGCAGCGGAAACACAGGGCGCTGCGGTTCACCTCCGAGGCGCACCGACATGCCACGTGCTTCCCCACGTGGCAACGGTAGCACCTCAGGGGCCTGGGCTCGAGCAGGCGAACCCGCGCCGACACCCAGCCCACCAGTAAGCGGCCCCCCCCAACAATGGCTTTAGCCGCCGTCACTGGGCAGCTGACCGTGATGGTCTGCATGCCCGTGCGCTCTGGGCGGATGGTGCCTGCCCTCACCTCCTCGGCAAGGCATCCACCCGTCCTGGCGACGGCGGCTACCACCTCCTCCGGGGTGACGGAGTCGTCCAGGCCCAGGATGCGCAAGTCTGCGCATCTGACGGGCCTGGACACTCGGGCCACATCCGCATCCAGGGACGCTCTGAGCCTCTCTGCTAGAGCGTCTGCAGACGGGCCGCTGGTGGCACCGGGGACCTCCAACATCCTGGCCCCCGTTGCCGTCACCCTGAGCTGGAGACCCGTGATCCCCAGCTCGCCAAGATTTATGGCCGCCTTGGCCCTGGTAAGAACCGCCGCGTAGGTCACGCCCCTTTCTACCGCCTCCGGCTGTAGCGTAATTACTACAGCCGCGGATTTCGGGGCGCGGAGCTTAGCCGCGGCGGCTCGCTGTCTGCGCCGCCGCCGTTCCTCCGTCTTCCTATTGGCCGCCCTGGCCGCTCTGGCCGCCTTCCGCCCCTTTTCCTTCGCTCCAGCCACCTGCCATTCGGCTTCTGCTGGAGGATTGGGATTTGGGGGCGGAGTGGGTGGAGGTGGCTGGGACGCCGCCGCCTTGACCCTCCTCGGGGGCACCGTATTTGGCGCCGGTGTCGCCGGAGCCGGTTTCGCGGCGGCCGCCACAGCCCTGCTGGGGGGCTGGTTGCCTGGCCTCGGCGTAGAGGCGGCGGCCGCATAGGAGGCCCGCTTGCCGCCCGTGGCCGTCCCGCTCGCCGCCAGAGGGGGGCGCAGCACGATTCCCTCCAGCACAGAGAATCGCGAATTAAACGCCGCCAGCTCCCTCTGGACCAGGGCCAGAACCTGGTTCTCCACAGGCACGGGCTTGGGCTGGGGTTGGGGCTGGGGTTGGGGCTGACCGCGCTGGCCTCCCGACTTGGGCGCCTGGCGGGAACCGGACCCGCGGAACTCGGCTAGGTCTTTCTGGAGCCTCCGGTTCTGCTCCATGAGGAGCTCCACCTCAGCCGACAGGCGAGCCACCTCCGCCCGGAGCTGCGGGACCTCCCCCGCAAAACTGGCTTCCGCCTCCGCCAGTATGGTGGCCGCAGCCGCGTCCATGGCCCGGGACTTAGACCCCTTCATCTTCTTCCGGGCCACACTCGCGACTGCGTCTTTCACCACCTCCATGAACCTGGACTTACGCTCCGATCTGGGCCGCTTCCTGAAGAATTGGCCCAGATCAACCACCTGATGGCGGGAGCCCAGCGGGCTCACGGTCACCATGCTGGAGGCCGAGTCGGAGTCCGACTCGGCATCTCCCTTCCCTCCTACTGCGTCTTTATTTGTTTTTTGTAAGTTTAAATTTTCCATATTAAATCCCACGAGTAATAACAGTTTCCAACCATCCAACCAAAAAACAAGTGGTTCGCACTAGCGACTGATGTCCCATAGGGACGCCCGTCAGCCATACATCCCGTCACGGTGCGCCGCCGCTTGGGATTCGGGGTGACTTTTTATAGAGGGTTTCTACCTCGCGGTCCGGGCGGTTAAGCCAAGACCCTCGGTGCCAATCGAAGCCGCGAGACATGACCACGACACTCCGATATGGGGTTACGATGTACGACGGTGACAGAGAAGGACCACCCTCCTCTCTGTCTGCTCGGTGGCAGGGTGAGTGCACGCCGAGCCCGTCCTCACTCCTCCGCTGTGCCCTCTGCTGATCAGAGGGACACGCGGAGAAACGCCCTTGGTCCGTCCTCGGACCCCGCCCGTCAGAATATTGGCCACGAGCAGTGACATTCCCCAAAGAATAGGAATCTCTTCCCATTCCTCAGGGAAGATCACTACCCGCGCCCAGGGTGCACCGGCCAGCCAGCTGCCGTTCCCTCAAGACGTGTCCGGAGGGACAAGCAACCGACGGCACGCTTGGAGGTTTTCTGACCAGCACCCCCTAGAGCATGACTGGAGCATTAAATTCGTCTCTGTACTTTTCGGTTGCATAAGGTTTAAATAAATATTTAAATCTTTTTAGGCGATATGTTGCAGCAACATAAAGCTGGAAAAATATGGCCCGTTTAGGATTGCCATGTCATCATTCCAACTATCACGGTTAATATTATTTGATGGCAAGTTCGCTAATAAGGGTTCGCCATCGCCAGTAATCTATGCTTTTAAGAACAAAATATATCCATTAAAATCATCATAACATACGTCAATTGGTGGACATAGGCGGGAGTCCTATGTCCACCAATTGACGTATGTTATGATGACTCCTAAAGATAGCAACAATGACCGCTCCGAAAATATTTAATATCAAATCATTTTTCTTACCAGAGCATCTTCCTGACGTTATAATTTGTATGCAGGTGCCCTGAATTTCAGTTAATTCCGAGTAGAACCTCTCATTCTCCACGCTTATAGACGTCAGAAGTAATACGTTCTTGATCACCCACGTTAATGACATGAATGCTAGACAAATATACTGAAATAGAAATTTACTTGTTCATTATCCGTAGTACTAAAATAAGTTCAGTTATTTCAATTATACAAATGGAAGGGAATATTTTACAAACAGACGGACGAGCTACCACTATCTGCATATTAAATATCAACTATACTGGTACTGTTTACTAGATATGTGTGTGTACCAAATGTCAAACAATGATATTTTTAACCGACTTCAAAAAGTAGGAGGTTATTAATTCTGATGTTTGTATTTTTTTTTCATGTAAGTTCGGGCATAGCTCCGTTTTATACATATAAACGGATTTGCAAAATTCTTTTCTTGTTGAAAAGAAGATTATTTCGAAATAATCTTATAGATCTCGTTAGTAGCTTGGTTTTAAAATTATATTAACTGAAAAAAAAAATCATTAAAGTAAACGAAATTGAGTATTTTGTGACTTTTCAGAATTGTTTATGTTGTTAATCTACGTAGTGTTACCGTCCTATTCATGGATTTGGATGATAGAAAGAAACGTTTTTATCGAAAAAAACCTTGCGACATTTTAATCGCGCTTACAATCGTTTTCTCAACTTGAAGTCTCTAACGATAGCTCGCGAATACTGACTGTTCTTGTATTTTTACAAACAAATTACCTGAATATCACCAGTGTCGGCTTGTGACCTCATTTCCACACGTAACCAGATATCAAATAAAGTGTTAGAACTTGTATGTATAACATAAAATAAAACCTGGAACAAACGTCAACATATTAATACCAGCCTCTCATTGTCCCACTATTTAAGAACAGCCTTATCACTTAAAAATAAGGCTCGGGTCTTCTCTGTATGAGTGTGGGTGCTCGTGCATTAATTACCACGCTTGATCGTGGAAGATTGGCCACTTCAGAGTTATATTAAGTGCTGATTTTTGTTAACGACTTCATCTGAGTGACGAAAGTATTAAGGATTCGAATTTTAATTTAATAAAATATAAAAATAATAAAAAATATAAAGGTTGAAAGAATATGCTTAGATGGTTCGGTTATATTGAGAGGATGAGTGAAAGGCGACTAACAAAAGGGATTTATATGGCAGTTGTGAGTGGCAATGCCGGGAGGGGACGCCCTAGAAAGATCTACTCTGATCTTATCGGTCAGGTTCTTCAGAGGTCAGGTGCACAGTACTCGTAACCGGCGTGCTTGTATGACCAAATGTATGAATGTGGACGAGGCGAAAGAAGTTTGTAGCAGGTGGCGTTCCGCGGTTTTTGCTTACTCCCATGGGAAAAAGGCGTGACTTTATGTATGTATGTATGCGTAATAAAATATAGGTATTGAAGAAATAGGCGGTGAATTAAAAATCAACCTGAATAAATAAAGTCACAAATCACGATTACACTCGTTCAACAAAAAAATAAAAAATAATAATAGACCTACCAGTCCATGAAAAGTCTTCTCAACTATTTCGAAAACTTGTAATATGTCTGTGTAACTCTCAAACAGATTATTCCAGTGCCGCTCATCTTCTACATATCCTGACCTCCGTAGTTCCTTTGACCATGACTTAAGAGCTTCGTAGATGAGAGTCATGCTCCGTGTAGCGTATATCATGTTCATGTCATAGCGAATGCAGCAAAAGTAACTAGCCAAGATATTGGCAATACCGATATCATAAAAAGCATAAAAGTACATGCACGTCCAGATGAAATGGAAACAATTAATAGCGATGACGGAGATCCAGTTAGATATGATGAAGTGCTTGAAAGATCTTCCATTCAGATTGAGGATTCTGTGCACATTTTGGATTTTTAAGACGAACAGTACATTGTTGAACCGCTGCAAGATATTTATGAAGGCGTTCAAGAATCCTCCGACAAAATACAGAACAAAGTCATACATATTGACTACGTAATAGTCAAAAATTTCCCCAGCACTTCTGCTATCAGTCATAAAGAACATGATATAGATAAAGGTCATCAGTACAACCACGGAACCGACTGAAAAAATATTGTAGAGGCGATTGTTGGGAGTGATGACGTCATTCTGAATTTTGTACTTAGCACATAACAACAAATTTTGCATCGTATCCATAGGTCTAAGTACTGCTTGTAAGTACTTTTCCACTGCATTATCATGCAACATATATTCGTTTCTGTCATTGATTTCATATGTCCTATCAGATATTGCTTCACAAGTTTCATTTGCTGTAGTTTCTATATCGATAGCAATTCTATTATTTAAGTAACGCTTACATGACGGCATGTTTGTAATAAGAGGCAGTTCAAAGTAAATTAAAATTATCGAAGGAAAAATGATACGTTAATTATGGTAAGTATTTGCTCAAATATCTTTAATATGATTGGTTTCTTTTCAAGTACTATTTTAAAGTACCTGTTGGTTTTGTTTGTACAAGCTGTAGCTAAGTCAAAGTCAATGTCAAAGCATTTATTTCAATGAGATACTTCCCAGGCACTTTTGAATCGCCAAGGAAGCGGTCAGTTATTTAGAAAGTTTAAGCTAGCTGCTCATTTCAAAATGTTGGCCTCTACAGAGAAGAACGTGCAAGAAACTCTACGGACACTCTTTTCAATTAGGTTTTTGCAAAAATTGGGTTCCAATATTATTGTAGCTCTACAGTCTACTTTTATTCTCTATCGCAACTCGTGAATTCTTCTTCTTTTCAAGTCGAATATTTTAGATATTTTTTGCTAAAAAGAAATCTTATACACGTACTTCTTCAAAAAAGAAATCTGTGATAATTGTTTTTAGTGAATTTATAATTGATACTTATAATCTAACGGTAGATGCTTACAAAATTTCGTAATAATACAAATAAATAAAGAGGGTTCACGTTCCGTTTATGTCCAAAAAATCTTCTATTTACAAACATTTGTGTGTTTAACTTTGTATGACCTCGACATGTTTCAAAAAAACAAAAAAGTTTCAAGACAAAAAAAAACAGTAACAGTTTAATATTATGTAAAAGTTAGCCCCTTTTCAGACGTTCCGGCTGCCGAACGGACGGTGACAAATGTATAGCCAGATAATATGCGCCGGTTTGTATAAAAGCTTTTAATACTAACCTTGCCATAGGTAACCGCTGGATTGTGTGAAAAGGCACTAAAGATAACAATCAAAATTAATTTCAGTAAAAGGAATTTAAAAAGGCATTAAATTATTGAAATATTGATTAAATTGAAAGGCTTACAATTTATTTGGTAACCACTAAGTCCATCATGTTCACCCACGCAGTTGTACTACAAACATGTTTCCAACAATAAACAGAATAGAATCAAGAATAAACTCTGCCTCAATCGAGACTGCACCGACAGCTATATACACATACAATTCAGTTTCGTTCAGCAACCTGATTGAAAAGGATTTACTGTCGGTTTTGAGACCCTTCAATCTAATGCAAGCCATTGTCATCTCTTCTAAGTATCAAATACGTGACAATTTCATTTATCCAAATGGTTTCACCTACAATTTTATTGGAGTCACGTACACGCTCTTACTCAGAGTATATTTCTTCTATGGCTGGTTTAGTACTTTCAACGGGTTCGGAGAGGGCCTCAACAAATTCCTTAACTTTACCGTTTTGTACAACAACTTCTTCTATTCAGTCGGGTTTATTATAAATTACTACTGCAATATCAGATTCCGTCGCAAAAATGTGTCGTTAGTTTTAAGAATTAATCATGCCATTAAGCTCCTTAATGTGAACGGCAAAGAACTCAGAATTTTGAAAATCTACAATTGGTGTTCTGTTATTTCTGCCAACGGTGTTTGTCTTGTTATCGTAGTCATTTTTTTATGTGTTTTCCCCGAAATGGGTTTTACTAATACTCTTTTAAGCTATCACATTATCATCTTTGATGCAAACGCCATGTATGCTTCGTTTCTTATGAGGTTGTTGTGCAAACTGTTAACTATATGGGTTGAAGATGTTCGCAGAGCAGACAGTATTACAGTTGCAGAAAGAGAATCCTATTGGAAAATCAAGTACGATGTGTATATCGATATAATGGAAGCATATAAACTCGTTGAGATAACGTTTCGGCCACTTGTAAGTACATATTTTGCCAGCTATATTTTCATCAACATATAAGTCGAACGATGTCCACTTCTGGAAATAGGCTTTCCCTATAGCCACAATGCCCGGTCTTGTGATGCCTGCACCCAGGTAAACGATATACCTCTTAAAGTGGCAATGGGCAAGCCACATAATTAACGCGTAGACCGGGCGGCCGTTCGTGACGTAAGGCTCTCGAGTGGCGATTACGCATTGGAAGGCGCAGTGTGGGAAAATCCCTACGAGGTGGACCGTCGACCTGGAGAAGGTCGCGGAAAATTGCTGGATGCGGTTTCCATATTTTAGTCCAATAATGTAATATGGGGTAAGACTAGGGTATCCAATACGAGTGTAACACTTAAGCGTAGTGTACACACTCAACGAAGCCGCAAGTTATATGTCCTTCCTGATTTGTTCTTCCATTCCGTCCTGTCAACCGTCATGCTATCACTGACTCAGTTCTCTTTCATTCCATCATTCATTTTTTCTTTGGTCTCCCTGTTCCACTCCTTCTTACCCAACCGGATATTAGTTCGGATTCTATAATAATCTATTTTGTTTTATTTACAGATTGCATACCATATAATACACACAGCGAGTCATGGCTTGATAAACATAGCAACGGTATTAAAAATGCAAAGTACGATGACACAACACGTAGTTTTAGTAAGTGTTTTGCTTGCAATTTTTTTTTAGAGTATCATAACCCCCCTGGATGGGTCTTTACGCTTATTACTTACGTGACGATTTCTGCCACATTGTATTCAATAATCTCTAATTTTCAGTTCAGTTTGATGATATTGATTTCACAAATATGGTTGGTAAAAGTATACTCATAGGAATATCTTTGAGTGCGCAATGTGAGAGGTTCTATAATGCCGTGAAGAATGTCCAGGGTATTGTGACGCCGCTGATGTACTCAATGAGATGCTCAGGTAAATATATTTAACTAAGCTGAAAGGCAGGCATTTTCAAACATAAACTTAGGCCTGGGAACAACTACCTGTGGTTCAAACAAAGAAATTGAATCCATGACATGCAGCTAATCACTCAGCCACTGCGTCAACGTATTGTCTTCCTGCCTACATTTAAAATGAGCAACAAGCTTCAATTTTCTGACCAACTCCTATTTGCCTGTAAATAGTTAGTGAACGGGCGCTGTCCTTTGTGATTGGTCATCTCTTAACCGCTATGGCTTACTTTCTTTTATTGTTTTGCATTCAGCTTCATTGTTTTCACATGTAGAAGCAACAAGTACATTGTAACCAAGATCTTGTTAAAACATAATTTAAAAAAAAAGATTATCCGTGGAGTTTTTTGCTCGTTCTTCTCCATAGAGACTAGGGCATGCAAAAACCGGGTTATTTAAAGGACACGGTTTTTTCGGGTTTTTATTTTACAAAACCGGTGAAACCGGTTTTTTCGGTTATTTCGGTTTTTTCCATTTTTATTAAAGAAATCAGAAATACGTGTGTAAAGAAATAAAAATGCTAAAGTTTAATCAAAATGGCGTGAGCGTGGCATAGAGTAGCGCGACAATGATCTATCCGAGACAAAAAAAAAATCGAATTCGAGATCAAAAATCGAAATAATAACTGCCAATTTTAAATCATAACTTCAATTGTGCAGTTTGCCCAAAAGTACTATTACATAGTTCTAAAATTGTAGGCATACCTTTAACAATTAAAATATAATATTACACACAGTTTTAAACTAAGTGACGTAAACGACGATCCAAGAATAAAATATAGCTGTTTGCAAAAAAATCGTGCAAATGTTTTTTTCTTATTTTTTCTACATGCAATATGGCAGTGGTCATAAACATTTACACTTCATTTAGTGTTTTCTAATAGCGAAACGTAAATTGTTAAAACAGAAAAATACTTTAGTGTTCCTTTCGCTTACCTTTCCTATAATATTAGGACTAACCTTAGGCTATATTTCATATCATAGTTCTTCCAAAAGCATTAAATTTAAAAACTAATTCAATAATTTGAATTACTAGGGAAATGTTGACTAACCCTAAACTGTCACTTTGACAATGACATTTCTTTGTTTTACACTAGCTTTTGCCCGCGGCTTCGCTCGGGTATCCCTTATTTTATTCCCATGGGGGTTGAGTTTATCAAAATCCTATTTAAACGGACATCTTCATCATAGTAGCTCCAATCTTTAATTTCAGTTCAATCAGTCGAAAATCTAAGAAGATTTATACAAACTTTCATCCCCTGTTTTATCCCCTTAGGGATGGAATTAATCAAAATCCTTTCTTAGCGGATGCCTACGTCATAACATCTACCTGCATGCCAAATTTCAGCCCGATCCGTCCAGTGGTTTGGGCTGTGCGTTGATAGATCACTGTCAGTCAGTCAGTCAGTCAGTCACCTTTGAGTTATATATATTTTGATTTTAGATCTCAAATTCGATTTTTCGGTATAAATTAACGTTGCCGGCCGTTAGTGCCGTTGGAAATAACGCCGTCTTGTCGACGTTTGTCAGTGATAAATTTAAGATTTTGTTTGAAAAGCAAAACCGAAAAATCCGAAAAAACCGGTTTTGCTATCATAAAAAACCCGGTTTTCAAATCAGTCGGTTAACCGGTTTTTTCGGTTATCCGGGTATCCGGTTTGCATGCCCTAATAGAGACCTACGTTTTGGAACGAGCAACTAGCTTCAATTTTAAATTGTAGCTTTTTGACAATTCGTTGCCTGTCTAATTGAAATAAATGCTTTGACCTTTTGACTTTAAACGAAGGCTTGGAGTTTGAAGCTTATTACAATGGAAGTATGGTTAAACTTTCATTAACTGTTCACAGATAAACACACACTGTCCGTGTTGAAGAATATTCAAAGGATACAGAAGGCTTCGTTCAAGAAACTGAACGCGTGTGGACTGTTCATCGTGGACGCCATGATGTCTGTTCGTCTGTTTAGTTTCATCACTACTTACACTATAGTACTAATACAGTTCGAATTTCTATAATTCTGTATTGTATACAATTTCTACTTCTTAGCGTATCGAAGGCAAATTATAATGTGTTCCGACCGATTTCGGCCAAGGTGATTGCTTCAGCTCCGCTGTAGTTGTCGTTCGTGAGCTCGCATGTTTTGTAACTAATATTCTTTGTGAACATCCTCGCAGATTGCGATTACTATTTGTAAAAATATAATAAAGCTAAAGAGTTTTTCGTTTGTTTATTTATTTAAATTTTATGCAACAAAAAGTACAAAAGCGGACTTAATGCTTTAGGCGTTCTCTACCAGTCAGCAAAAGGTGGTGAAGAGATAACACGGTAAGTGCAAATTGATGTGCAAGAGCAAAAGCACAAAATTGGATACTTAAAAAAAAAAAAATACCCAATACAATTGCAATCAATTTGTTTGTTTGTTTTAAACGTGCTAATCTATAGAACTATCAATCGATTTGGAAAAATTCTAGACGTAATCGTAGTAATTAATGTTCGTTTCTTCTTTGTATGCAAAAAAGCCTTTGCCCTGCATTGGGGCAATATTAGGCTAGTATTATAAAAGCCAAGGTCATAAAATTAATACTAGAAATCGCAGTTTATAACATAACAATAATAAGAGTCGTCAGACCAACGACATTTTAACATGTCTGAAATTTTGATAGATAAAGAAACACGTTCGTCAAGAAGGTACTTGCTAGCTTCTTGAGGAGCACTTTAGGGAAAAAACATAGAAAAAGAAACCTTAATAGCTAAATCTAAAAAAAAAAACTATGAATTAAATATGGTGACGATTTCAGATTTTTAAATCCTTATTATTAAGCACACCAAAGAAAATACGAAATCGATCTAAAATTAAGATATAATAAAGTCTTAGGTACTGCCTAAAATTCTGAATAGTAGTGAATGGTGTTATTACGTGTCTATTTAAATGATATGTAAAAGTAACATTGTTAATCAACTTTTTGTTACTGACCGTACCTATATATAACGAATGACATCAAATAGCCCTAAAGAAATAGACTTAATTGAGCCCAAGTCGATGAATTACTAAATTACTTGCCTACTTGATACTGTAATTACTATGTCACTCAATAATAAACTGTCCACGATATCAAACATGTTTTCAAATGAAATCGAGAATGTGTCTACCAACCCTTTTTATGAAGTACCAGGGAATAATGAGATTAAAGAAGATTTACAATCGTTACTCAGACCGCTGAATTTGATTCAAAGCCTCTTCCTTTGTGCGAAGTACAAGATAAGAAATAACGTTATCATTTATAATAGTCGGCTTTATAATTCCTTGGCTGTGTTGTACCTTCTAATATGGCGTAGTGTGTGTCTCTACTATGTGATCTTTATGCGAGATAATATGTATCTAGGACCGCGTTTGAAGTGGTTCCTCGATTGCAGCCATTATTTCGACTTCATCTTCTTCTCCATCGGATACTTCATTAACATCTATTTGAATATAATGATGAGTCACAGTAATGTGTTACTGGTTTTAAAAATCCAATACGTTTTGAGAGTTCTAAAGTTTGATCAGAAAGATCTTATAAGCTTAAAGATTTTCAACTGGATTTTCGTTTTGTCTATCAATACGTTTTTCATTTGTTTTATGTTATACTACGGTTATTGCTTTTCTGGCATCACAGTCTATGACCTGGTATCTGGTTATCCTACTATCTTGTTTGATATATACGTGGTGTATGCATTAGTGCTAACAAAGTTATTGGAAAAAATACTCCGTGCGTGGATAGAAAATGTTCAAAACTTGAACAGCGTTGAGGTTTCTGAAAGAGAAAAATACTTGAAAGCGATGTTCGGTGTGTTTTTGAATATACAAGACATTTATTTTATTATTGAGAAGACGTTTCGACTTCAGGTAAGACTTGGCTTAATGGTTACTGGATACTATCTCTCACCTCACATGCTCAGCCCCATACCTATTTCTACCGAGAAGGAGCGTAGCTATGTCCGTCTATGGGATGGCAATACATTTGCAAGGCCTCTGGTATTGCAGACGTCTATAGGCAACGGTGACCACTTTACATAAGGCCGTCGGCCAATTTGACATAAAAACAAACTCCAAACATCCCCACATTACCCATGACACACATTGTCACGGGTTGAGCGGTTTGGCAGATCCGCCGGAGCGGTGAATGCTTATGCGAATCCCGCACCCCCGGCCATGGGCAGAGGTGGAACACCTGGTTTTACAAAGCCGGCAAGAGTCCAGCATGCCCCACCGTCACCTCCATGGCGGAGGAAATCCATGAAAATTTCCACTGCACACCAAAAAAAAAGTCATATTCATATTATTTATTTGCATACCATAATGTGTATAAAGGTGTTATATAAGGCTTAAAGCTAAAAGAACAGTTATGGATCCTGTTTGGGCACAGCAACATTTAAGGTAAAATTAAACAGTGAGAAATACAAATAAAAAATAAAAAAAAATAACATTTCTGATAAAATCGTGGGAACTCAAAATTTGTAACATTTATAGTTTTTAAGGTCTCTAATTTAAAAGTTACTTTCAATATCTATACTATACCTATTTTATAAATCATATAAAGTTTTTATGAGATCATGTATCCTTATAATTATATATATGTAAGGATATGTTAAAAAGCTAAAACGGTAAGGAAAATAAAAAATTATACATGAAAAGCCGAAGCTGAAACTTTAACATAAGGAGTCAACAATAACATAAATAACTCTGATATTAGTTAGCTATTTTCTTAAAAATACCACTTTAACATTCAGATAAAGTTTTATTTATTTAGGTAAGTAATAAAATTACAAACTATTTTTATCACAATTTTAAGACAGTTTATAGATTAAGGTAGTATTTTGTAATTTACTTATTGTATATTTATTTAGTCCTGCTTTGTTTAATTAAATAATCCTACTGGTGTATATGTGTACTTGGTGTATAATAATAATATGTGTAATGTGTATGCATGTGTATATATTTAAAATTGTATTTATTGTAATCATAGTTTATCATTTAAGTATTCGTTCACATTATAGTAACTTTTATTTAGTAGAAATAGGTTTAATTTATTTGTGAAGATGCCATATTTATTTATATTTCTTATTTCTTCCGGTAACTTATTATATATTTTTATCGACATCACATAGGCACTTGAGGAGTGCATTTTTATTCGGGATGTAGTAAGTCCAACTAACAGACCAACATATTGAAATACTATTGCTGTTTCAGATTGCTTTTTACGCCATATTTGTAGTTTCACATAGTCTTTGGAATGTATGGTCAATACTAATCGTCAGAAACTTAATAAAAGCCGGTGGCACTAGGGTAAGTGTCTACTAGTATTTAGTAATTTATAAGCTTATAGATGTCATTTTGATATCTCTTAGCCTGTGCTAAGAGATATCAAAATGACACTGAGATACTGCTGTCAGTATCTCTCGAAGTTAGGATTTGTGACTGGTTATATAGGCTCGCCCCCTATTACATGGGACCTAAACATACCGGCGAACTGTGGGCGTACATTGGTACACCACTACCGGGGCGTCCGGGTAATACAGGCGTGTGGTATGTATGTATTAGTACACCTACTCCTTGGTATACAAGGTGTAGCGTGAGCGATCCGAAAGGATCCTACGATCATGTGGCGTTCTGTGGTTTCTGCCTACCCCCATGGGAAAAAGGCATGAGTAGAATATAGGAATTAAATCCCTGAGAAATGCGTAATGTATTAAAAGTCATCTTGTAAATGATGATACCATTATATTCCTTTCCAGTTTTATATACTAATATTCATATCACAAACTTGGCTTCTGAAGAGTATCATCGTACTTATATGCTTGAGCGTGGAGTATGAGAGATTCTATGCAGCAATGAGAGATGTTCAGAGCACCTATGTCATGTTTATGAAGATCTGGGAACGGTCCGGTAAGCATTGTTTTAGTGTAGATAGTGTCAATTTGTGTATATGAATGCCGATTGGAATTTTCGTTATAAGAAGACAACTGCACATGTCTGCCAACTGCCGTGGTCCGGTGCCGTTGGTCTCGTGACTGCTAAGGGTGGGATCCTAGATTCGAGCGAGAAACACCATTTCTAATTCATTAAAAAAAAAAGTTTTTTAAAACTTTGCTCTGCTATTGTATTATCTTCAGTATCACACACGTAAACTTACATATACAAACAGCCAGACCCGGAACAACTATCTGTAGGCCAATTATATATTTGTTCTGTGTGGGAATTGAGCCGGCGACTCGCAGTACAGCAGTCAATCGCTCAGCTACTGCACCAAACGTGTCGTGAACAATAATTGGTATAGGTACATTTTGTACTTACTAAATATTCATAATGCTATGTTGATTCTCCACAGATGCAGAAAGAAAAATTTGTAGGAACATTCAACGAGCACAGAAGGCATCGTTGAGGAAGATGAACGCTTGCGGCTTATTCATCGTGGACGCCGAGCTACCGCTACAGTTGTCGGGGCTGATAACCACATATGCTATAGTTTTAGTACAGTTTGCGTTTCTGTAATCATCAATTAACTCTTGAATAGACATTGAGTAAGAGTATAGGTAATGTGTTTCTTCTTTTTCATCTCGAGATTAGGTCTTCAAGGTTTTAAAGTGACATCATTTATTTCAATACGACCGTTAAAAGGGATTTTTGAATGATACGACATTGATATGTTTCATAAAAATTTCGGATCCATATATTTGATAGTAGTCCCATTCTAAAAGTCATATATACGTTTGCAATGTCATTTTAACAGTTTATTCATTACACTTTGTATATGATCTATAAATATAGCACTTAATGTCAATATTATATTATATATACACTAGTTTCTAACGGTGATTTCGCCCGCGCGGAAGTCAAGTATACCTGCCATGAAACATATCCTATGACACTCGACAATAACGTAACGTTCTAACAGTAAAGAAAAAAATGTGATCGAACTATTACTTCCATCGGCTACCTCTTACAAAAAAACAAACCATTTTACCTTTAAAAAAATATTATCATTAATAGTAAAGTAGTAGTATAATAGTACTTACATGTTTAAAAGAATATAACATCTAATTCTGTAAAGTAATTCCTGATAAATTACATCGATACTATCAATATGAGTGTCTTGGAAATGAAATATCTATCAAAATGACGGTTTCCAAAAAAACATTCACAATCGTTTGATTAACACACTAGTGAACAAAGGAGCTACGAACATAATGAAAATAATAAAGATATTATTTAAGAATATAGGCCATCCTTGTCATAAGGAATCTATTTCTAATAATATAGTTGATAAAGATGTACAGTCAGCCCTTCTGCCTTTGAATCTGGTGCAATATATTACATTATGTCCCAAGTATCGTATTAAACACAACGCTATAACTCCTAATGGGAGCATCTCTATCGTTTCATTGATTACAACACTAGTGTATATTGGTGTAGTTGGTTACAGCACTTATATGCTGCACTTTTATTATATTTTGTCAGGAGCATCTACCTTCACACATGTCAATTCTTATATTGATAATTTATTCTATTCATTGGGATTTGCTATGAATTTCGTACTTGGAATAATTCGAACTAAACAGTCAACTGATTTTGTTCTTACATTTCAAAAAGTCCACAGACTTCTCAATTCTGATGAAAAAATAATTAGTTTTACTATTTGGAATTGGATTTTGGTTTTCGTAGCTGTAGGTGCTCATGTTTTCAGTTTTACTGTATATTGGTTTCTAACTAGCTTACCTTATAGTTCATTATACATTTGCTATATCGTGGCTATTTTTGATTTGAATTTCCTTTGCGGTGTTCGAGTAATAAAACTGTTGGAAAATCAAACTGTTCTCTGGAGTATTTATGTCTTAAATTCTTTAGAAATTCAAGATAGTACAGAAAGTTGTACTAAAAAAGTGTTTCAGGCATATCGTCCCCGTAGAGCGAAAAGTCATTAAGTCCGAAAATGGCCAAAATGAGTTATCAATGTCACTAAGATCACCATTTTTTTCTCTAAATATCTGCCTAACCGTCATTCCTGTAGCTGCGTTGGTTTTTGTTTTACGAAGTGTGAAAAGTAAGTAAGTCTATATTTTGGACCCCACAGCGTAATGCGAGAAATAACTAAATTACTTAATGATTATAACATTAATATAAAATTTACATAACTTGCACTTAAAACGACTTAATTACTTTTCTCTGAAATTATCAAAGCAAACATATGCGTTTAGTTAGCCTAAAAATCACTAAATCGATTTAGTGAGTTTTGAAATCAATAGTTTGTTAAAACAGACGATAGCGAAAATTAACTAACTTAACATAGTGACTTCTCATTCTTTATTTTTAAATGATTTGCACAATACTTCAAAAGCGAAAAGTAATTAACCCATTTGAATGATTTGACCCATGATAATTAATAACAATTGCCTATAGATAGTTACTTTGGAATTAACTTCAATTTCATAAAAAAATGAGAATACATCGGTTATGGTGCCTCCGAAGGATGTAGAACCATGACCATGACCAGCCACATCTGCTAAAGGGTCCCAAAAACGAAGGAAGCTCGCTAGATTCAGCTAAAGCTAGTTAAAGCTACTGAATCAAGCCGATTGTTGCGTCTCAAGATTGAGCCAGCCGAGTCGTACCCGCAGTCTTCTTCTTCTTTCTTTATCGTGTGGGCAGTAAGGTCTAATGACCCCACACACCCTAGTGTCAGAGTTTCTAAACCGCCGCAAGGGCCTCTGACATGGTTACCGATGTCAGTGATGTCCAAGATAAACTTAGAAAGTACATATGAATTAGAAAAAGTCACATTGGTACTTGCCCGTGCCCGGTTGCGAACCCACAACCTCGTGCATGAGAGGCGGGCGCCTTAACCACTGGGCCAACACGACACTCCGCAGTAGAGGTGCATGACAGTTCCAGCCCATCAGGAGACATCCTGGGTTGTCAGGTTAGGTCCAACTGTTTGAACTCTTCACCTCAACCGAAACAATTTGAACGTGCGGCGGAGTACTCTAGGCGACAGGAGTTAATTTAATTATGTTTTTATTTAAACTTCATGTAACAAAGAGTACAAAGACGGACTTAATGCCTTAGACATTCTCTGCCAGTCAATCAAACTTGGTGAAGATATAACACGGCAGCTCACGGCAGATGCAGAAAAACAAAAAAATTCGACAACTCAACTCATGAGACAACTCTTACATTGTGAGTTGGCCGCAGAAAAGTTTAGTAATGGTTTATGAACAATGAGTACCGCCACAAGTGTGACGTATGTGATCGACTGTGGAGCACGACTTGAAGGCTGTGAGCGCATCTGTGCACATCCCAATTCTTGAAGAATGCGTTCCCTGGTGAAGATACGGTTCGGCTTATGCTCTGCCGGATCTTATTCAACGATTGCAGACAGAAACGAAAGCAGGAATAATGGATACAGCTACCCGCCATACCCTACTCATCTACCCAAACTAAGCTTAATAGTAAGGAGAGTCTGGTGTCACCGAGACATGCAAATAGGCCGATGCGATGCGCTGCGCAGGACAGTATGAAATCGACGGACACGTTATTAACATACCCTACGATGTCAATGATATGGTGCAGACCCTGCCGCGCCAGTTGGATGACGATATCGCACATCGCATAATAATGCAAAAGTCGTGAGTTATTAAGGAAATGCACAGTGAAAGCGTGGCTGCGATATTTGACAATAAGGCGCAAACAATATCACAGTCTACTGGGCTATTTTGGAGCGTGGCTTGGCCGGTCCAGTTGAAGGTCCGAGCAGAGCGAACGAGGAATGAACAAAAATACAGCTATCGAGCCATAGGATTGTCATTGCGTATCAGAGACTGAGAATAATTATGCCCATATCAACACACTGTGTTATGGGATGAGGCTAAATACCTGGGCATGGCACCTGGACAGAGTGCCCGCTCAACATCACATACGGTCGCCAAGCTGAACAACTAAGCTTCCCTGCGATAGATCTCGGCGACGCTAGTCTGATTGTGGAAGGAGTGAGGACAATGTGGTGTAACCCCTCAGTGTGTGTTGTATATGGCAATGAAGATGTTACGACTACAGGTGATGGTGGAGATTAACAATACTTTCCAATTTCGCGACATGCAGAAAACATTACCCGAAAGCTGATCAACGATCATGAGAGTTCTTCGAGCAGCTAATTTAGGTGGACTCTGCTTTCTTATAGACAATCCCCAGATCAGTGCAATACTGCATAAATGAGACATCTCCGTCATGATTAGACAGTTGTATAAGCTTTAGAAAACCATACCAACCATAAGCGCAAATGTACCAGTGTGCATGGTTTGCAGGTCACCCTGTCGCTCTCATAGTTTAGCACTCCATACAACTTCTAAGTAATCGTATTTGCGCGACTCAACATTTGAATGTTACCTAGGTTTAAAAGATGCTTTACGTTCAACCAACGGCTGTCTGCCCCGATACAGCCCCACCCGCTATGTTTTTTTGATTGTTGCACTCTCTTTTGCTTTGTACCAACTATTTAATAGTATTTTGATTGATTTATGATATTTAATTATTAGAATACAACTTTACTTAATTTATTAAACTAGTTTAATAACTCATTCATGTCATACTTAAAACAAAACTTACCACACCAGCTTCGAATATTCAGTTAGGTAGTATTTACAATACACATTTCGTACAACTTACAGTTAGTTCCACTTTACTTAACTCTAGTTATTTTTCTTCATAGTAATTTAGAACTGAGTGAAAAATCACTAACTACGGTCGAGAACTAACTAATTTTCAAATAAGTTAAGGATTTTGTAGGGAAAAAATAATTAACTTGGTTTTTTCTACTTTTCTCAATTATTAGAAGTTTTTAAAGTATTGTAGATCATATACTATAAACTTAATTTTATTACCTTAAAAATAAAGCTAAAACGGTTAAGATATGTAATGGCAAATGAAAGTTATGACGATTTACATTTTCAAAAACTTTAACTCTCATTATCTCAAAACATGTTTTTTCGAGTTAATGACTTTTCGCTCTACGGGGACGATATGTAGATTTAATGAAGTGTTATGATATTTATAAAGATTGTTTTCAACCATTTGTAAGTATCTTAGCATCTCGTCACATGACCGATAATCGGGCCGATTTTTGACAGTTATTCTCGCCAACGAAGAAATCTTTAAAAAAACGGCCCGATTATTGGTCTGATTATCGGTCGTGTGCGGAGACGCTTATGGAGTTAATTTTTGCACCCACATACAAGCTGCAGTTTGGCATCCTCGTCAAATTTTAGGAATTTGTCGTAACTTAAGATATAAATAATGAAATAGAATTACTAAACCTGGTTAATAACTAGTAAATACTTGTTTTCTTAGTTATTTATAAAGAAGCAGAATCAACCATTCAGGTGCAGCAACGCAGGCAGAGTCCCGCGGGAGACGTTCCGGGCGTCGGGAGCCACGAG
Source organism: Caradrina clavipalpis (assembly GCA_932526535.1). NCBI lineage: Eukaryota > Metazoa > Arthropoda > Insecta > Lepidoptera > Noctuidae > Caradrina > Caradrina clavipalpis. The sequence continues at coordinate 12,406,785 of OW052109.1, read as the reverse complement.
ACGACTCCCGGCCACCGTAGACGCGGGTCTGTCCGTACGTTAACTAACTAACGACAGATCGGTGTCGACGCGACGGAGCGTTCGTGTTCCACGCGCGCCTCAAAGAGATGTCAGCAAACTTGGATAGGGCCACTAAGGGCCGATGCCGCGCCCCCGGAACGCAAAGGGCACATAGAGGAACATAGATGGGTTTTAGACAGTAAAAGTCTGACACTGATCTATAAAAAAAAGGCAGAGTCGCGTGATTATATCACAGTGTGCGTGCGGGTTCAGTAGTTCGCATGCTGAGCGATAGATGTCGCTACACCTCCTTGAATTTGTCGACGATGCGAAGCTGCACCTTGTTTAGTTTTCAAATTTTAACGACGCAAACGAACTTACAAAGATGTACTCTTACTATAAATTTTGATACTTTTCAGATACTTTTTTTCATTATAGAAATATTCACTCACGGCCTGACTTACGTCCAAGTAGCAATTAATTCGTTAAAAGTTGGTGTGGTTATGAATGATATGGTAAGTAACAGTCTTGTAACGTCATTTATCAGGGTATTAGCACTCTTTTCAACACTCTTGCTCGTAAGGTTGTTCTTATTGCATCGCTTTTAGGGCCACAATGTGGAGCACGCACTAGTGCAGCAATGTATTTTTCTAATTTTGGCAAATTTTTTATTGTTTTTACTTTCATATCAATGAAATTATAACAATGTTTATTCCTCACTATTGCATTGCAATGACGAGCCTATTGCCATTAACTGGGCACAAATCCAAGCTCCGAGCTGCTATTGAGAATTTTATAGAAAAACCCAAAATCACTTTTTGCTCGACCTGGGAACCGAACCCGAGACCTCTAGCGTAGCAGTCATGTTTAGGACCACTAGGAACAGTAGTTCCTCACTAATGTGTTGAAAAACGGCATTTGACACGCCTGAGCGTTTATCGTTAAGTTCTCTGCTTTATTACGTCCTCTTCTTCGGCTCTACCACAATGACAAACTTACCTCACTAGTATTATAACACATACCATCACGCCTGTATTCCCCTGTATGAAGGGTTATTTATTTATTTATTTATTTAACACTTTATGCACAAAATGTACAGCGGCGGACTTAATGCCAATGGCATTCTCTACCAGTCAACCTTAGGGTGATGCAGAGACAAATTGAATAATTGGACAATTGAATTGATTAATTGGGTTAGGCAGAGGCGTACCAATGTATACCCACAGTTCGTTGGTATGTTTAGGTCTAGGTAGGTATGGGTAGTAGAGGGCGAGCCTTTTGCCATTAATCGTGCACAAATCCAAACTCCGAGCTGCTGCTGAGAATTAAATAGAAAAACCCAATAACACTTTTTGCTCGACCTCGGAACCGAACCCAAGACCAGTAGCCTAGCAGTCGTGCTTAGGACCACTAGACCAACGAGGCAGTATTAGTATTATAATGTTTTATTATAACCGTCTTATACGTTTGCATGTTCTTTTTTTTACAGAATGCGTCATTTTGGGGAGCATCGGCGGTAGCCCTGTGGATGCTTAAGAGTTTGATATATCGAACAATGTTGAGTCAGCAATGCGAGAAATTTTACTTATCTATTCAAAAAGTTCAAGATTCGTGCTCACTTTTATTAATGTCTAATTGTTTAGGTAATTGAACGGCTTTATAATACACACAGTAAAGGAGCGGAACTCTCTATAATTGCGTCTGTATTTCCGAACGCATTCAACCCTAATATCTTCAAAGTTAGAGTGCTTCTTCTGTGTTAGCTTACTCCATTGTCGACTTTGTCTTTGTAATTTCTGACCTAGACTAGAGTAATACCGTGTCTGTGCAGTTAGTTTTACATTTTAACCCCCTACGCAAAAAGAGAGTTGGTATAAGTTTCACGGGTATCTGTGTGTGTCTGTGGCATCGTAGCTCCTCAACGAATGGACCGATTTTGATGCTTTTTTATGTTCAAAATCTAACATGATCGAGATTGTTCTAAGCTATAATTTATAAAAAATCTATTCAGGTTGTTTGGTTTCTTAGGACGTCGCAAATGATTTCCACGACATAGAGTACCTATAGGTATACTGTTGTAACATAAAAGTAGCATTTAATTTAAATTAAAATATTTCACAGATGACCAGAAAAAGCTCTGCAAGAACGTCCTGCGCTTGCACCGAGCATCGTTCAGCAAGATACGTGTGTGTGGTCTGTTCTACTTAGACGCTGCGTTACAATTGAGTCTGATGAGTCTTCTTACTAACTATATAGTTGTTTTGCTGCAGTTCGCTTTATTGTAACCTTGGTTTTATTAAATCAATTTTGTCATAAGTCTTTATTTTATTATAGTTTCCCAAGTAAGTAAGTACTAGGTACTGTATTACTTAAGTTTGGGCGAAGTACATAATATATACATGCATTACAAGGACCACAAGGACTACAAAAAGAAAGCGATACCGCGCCCCCGGAACGCAAAGGGCACATGAAAGAACATGAAGAAGAACATGATTTCACATATAGAAGCAACAAGAATATTTTACAATATTCTTGTGTTTTTACAAAGTCTTGGTTACCCAAGACTTTGTAAAAACCAAATTGAAGGAAAAGAGTGTCCATGGAGTTTCTTGCTCGTTCTTCTCCATAGAGACCAACGTTTTGGAACGAGCAACTAGCTTCAATTTTAAACTGTAACTTCTTGACAATTCAAAAGTGTCTGTAAATGGTCTAATTGAAATAAATGCTTTGATTTGATTTGATTTGACATGGATAGATTTTAGTAAGTAAAAGTCTGACACTCCTGCCCCGCCCAGGCCAGTAGAAGTCATTTGATGATTCTACATCGGTATAAAAAACAAAAAAAAAGGTCTACAAAATCGGCGTGACCAATGCACACTTGTACTAGACGAACTATCTAGGTGCGTATATATATTAAAAACTGTGTAGCTATGTGTGCACGTATATTTAATAATTAACCAAAGACAATGAAAGTATTGAATTGTAGACTATTTAAAATTAAATTGTATAACTGGATGAATGACACTAAATTCCAAATAATCACTAACATTAACAATAACATTTAAAAGTACAGCACGTTTGTAAGCACTTTAATGAATTTACAACAATAAAGTATTCACACAAGAATTTCCACATACACTTCACAAAACCATAAAATTCAAAGAAAGTAAAACTGCAGGTGCATTATAACGTAATGGCAGATGAGTTGCATCAAGTACACTGGTAGCGCAGCATCCACATAGAACAGGCCACACGCACTCATCTTACTGAATGAGCGTCTCGCCAGAAGCACTTTCTTGTAAAAACGATTCTGATGTTCTGTAAGGAAAAAAGGAATTGTTAAGTATTTTGAACCAAATGTTTATTGTAATAAGGACTATGGTATTTAACGGACCTATTAGAATTGAAGTAAGTCTACGTCTGTCAAAAAATACCCCATAATCTCTAAATAATGACATTAATTCCATCAAATTAATTCAAAAGCTAAATGTGCTTAGAAACGTATGCTTAGTTTAAAATATTGAAATGATAAAAATCCCATAAATTAAATTGAAGTGAGTTAGTTCATTTTAGCAGAATAAAGTCCAGTGGAAATATATGGAAAAATCTTACTTGCATAGTTCCTGTTTTTAATGAGCTGTATACACGCCATCTCAGCTTTCTCTCTAGTCAAATAGAACTTCTCACAGTAAATACTGTGTATTATTATGAGTACTATGTCCTTTGTGAGAAATAATATTAGCCCCAGACATCGAAGCATTCTCTAAAAAAAATACGAGTGTGTTATAGACCACAAGAGCCAAACTTCTTTACGAATACAAATTTCATGCACTGGCTATAAGAGCCAGAGGAAGAGAGTAAGAAAATGTGTTCCCGCACTCTCTTGCTCCTACAGTAATATACGAAACGTAACTCTATCTCTTTCTATCTCACTAACTTATATCTCCCTCTAACCTTCCGTTCGCCTTGCCCGATCACGCTTTACGTAACTACTCCAGCACCTGTAGCCATGTAACAAACGATAAATGCAATCGCTGAGTAGGCTTTAATAGATCTTTAACTTTATGTGCTTGCTTTTAAGTTGAAGATTTAATGAAGATTGCATAGCGTTTTCGTTCATTCCAGTCGCTAACGCTTAGAAATCTTTAATAGATTTTTAACTTAAGGCTCTGGGGTATAAAGTTTAAAATCTATTGGTACCTACCGGGCGTTTACGATTATCGTTTGCGACTTGGCTAGAGGGGCTTATGCATTCACCAGCTTACTGCCGTAGTCAAACGTGCGT